>VZSR01000520.1:19234918-19341684 GCA_013398615.1 Brachypodius melanocephalos
TTTTTTTTTTTTTTTTTTTTTTTTTTTTTTTTTTGCTGTTGGTTACTGTTTAGTCTTTGATTTTGAGAAAACTCCCTTTTAATTTTTGGAATTTTTATGAATGAGCAAGAAAGAAAGCTATGAATTGCTAATTCAATCTCAATTTTCTTACTTGGGAATGCAGAGCTATTATTTACCTTGGAAGATTTTTTGCCTTTGATAATGAAAGTTCACATCCCAATGAAGCAGAAAAAATACCATACAGGAGAACAAAAGTTCTAATTCATATCTGAAAGTGCCTGTATTTCAGGCCATTCATGATTTGCCCTTGAGCTGATTTATATTAATGCCTGTCATTAGTTACTCCAGCAAGCGTCTCTTCCACTGAGATACTATAATTTGATGGGGAAAATAAAATTTAAAGCAACATTTTGAATAAGGAATGCCAATTTTTTTTCCCAGTATAGCTAAGGTGTTTTATCAGGAAGGGTCAGGACAATCATGTCTTCAATGGCCAAAGCTCCATGCAGTAGCTGTGTCATTGCTGTAGAACGGATACTGTCTGCTTCACACGATCCATTACAGAAACAGCTGGCACTTGCCAATCGGGATGTGCAGATAGGAAAAAGAAATGCTATTAGTAGTATTTGTTGCCAGAAGAATTCTAGACTGAATAATAATCAATGCTGTTTTCCTAAAACAGTGTGATTACACATCAGAAACTACTGCTAAACATATATTGTTTTAAATCTCTTTGAGTAAACCTGCTTGGAACCACAAGAGGGCACTTTGCATGTGAGCTGTGCTTGCTACCTTCAATTTTATAATAAACAGAACCTGAAACGTGTATACATGTTGGTGCTCTCAGATCTTTCAGAACATCTTTGACCACAAATTCCCTGTATAGTGTCTTAATGCAACAGCTAATGAGAAGTGTCTATAAGGCTGTAGAATTTATAGAATTAAATTTATGCGATGCAAAAAGCAAATAGTTTAAAATGGGGTCCTGGATGGGGACATGCTGGTGTTTGCAAATACACACCAAAGAAATAATTGTTACAGTCCTTCAAATATTAGACTGAAGCTGGGCATGAACATCTCTGTGAAAAGTATTTTGAGATATTTTACTTGACAAATGCTTGAAGTGAATGTGATATGTAGCAGCAGCTGTATCCATAAATTCCATTAGTTCACAAATCTTATGCCTTCTTTCTAATATTTATTTTTACATTTCATTAATTTACCTTTTTCAGAAGTAATTATGTAATAGGAAATACAGGTTTCTAAAAAACTTTAAAGAATTTAATCACTGTAACTTTAATGGGGAATTAATATCCACAAATAGTTGCCATTTTATTTCAAAATCTCAGTAATTAAGGGAGTATATATACTTCTCCAAGAGGGAGACAGCAAACCAGGTACAGAATTAGGAATGTATACTGAAAGATGAAATTGTATTGTTCTTTTTCCTTGCTGCTTTGTAAACTAACTTGTTTGAGCAGCATGTTTTTTTGGTGCTCTCTCTTGGCTTGTTCAAAATTGAATTGGGTAATACTCACAGAACATATTGATATAATAATATGCATTATTTCTTTTGAACAACCAGTGTATTTTCCTACCAAGACATCTTTTTTGTTTCTATCAACTTTTTAATTATTCTGCTTTGTTGTTAAAGCTAAATGTACTATTTTAAGAAAATGGATATTTTACTGAAGTCAACAAAGTTAAAAAGGTTCCTTTAAAGTACTATGACAAAATAAATTCCCTAAGAAATAAATTCAGAATTATATGTATTGCCATATCTTTAGTTTGGAAAACAATGGGATTGTGATGATGGCATTACAAACAGGAACTGTAGGTTTTTCCGTGAGAGTTTACAAAACCTGTGGTCAGTAGTGGGAAACATTCCATCATTTGGACAATTTAAAAATTAAAAATAAATCTGCTTTTAGAATTCAAAGAAAATTTTAATTGAGTACAGAAGCATTTTCTTCTAGTATATCCTGTTTTTTCACCTTTCTGAGTTAAATGACTCATAGTAGCAGCTGAATGGTTTTACAGACAGTTGGCCCTCTTAGATGGTTCTGTGTTTGTCTCTCTGAAAGCCCAGGTATCTGCAGGCTGGCTCCAGTGGATGAATCTCGGTGGGCTGCTAATGATAAAGTAGTGGAAGTGTGTTCTATTAACTTACAGGAGGGTTTATTAGTAGATAATAACAGTGCTCCTGTAGATCAATATAAAGCTGTCCATTTAGCTGGTTTCATTTCTGGTTTCTCATGCTTTTTTTTTAGCTCTCAAAGTTTCTTGCCTTTTTTCTAACAATTATATCTACTGGGCTTTTAGCAAAAATCTTTTTCTTTGCTTCATTACAGAAATTTCTGCTTGTCTGGTCTTAAAAATGGTACCAGCATCACATTATAGGGGATTGTATAGTCTGGTTAAAGATGCTTTCTATAGACATTAAGAAACACAAATCTTATGAGGCTCATCATATATTACAGATTTAGCTGATGCCATGTCATTATGTACTTACTTATAAATTCCTTTTTCATGTTCTCCAAAAGAACCTTTCGTAACAAGATACAGGTACAGTGAAGAAGTTGTAGTTGTGTTTGAAATAGTTAAGCTTTTTTATTTAATGATACCTGGGAAGACTGACCCACTCACTGCATTAAAGCTCTTGTCTGCACAAACTATGCCCTATTTCATGGCATCTTACACAAACTAAGTTCAGCCTCTTTTGTATTTAAGGAAATAACAGACCAATAGATGGTGCAGGTCTGCTTATTAAAACATGATTATTCAATACTTTGCTCAGTGAATGAGAATTACATCAGTGCCTCATAGTCAAGTTCCTTTTTCAATTGGAAGATTTAATCTTTTGAATTAAAGGGTAATTGTTTTTCACTTAACTCTTTTGTAGTTCCAAATAAAACAATATTGTTCAGTTTATTCTCAGAATTATTAGTTTTATGAAACTAAGTTGGAATAATTTGTATGTGAAATAAATGCTTCTGTGGAAAGCCTATAGAAACTTTAGTTTATTATGTTCTTACCCATTTTTCCAGGTAGTAGACCCTGTATGGCAACACAGATTAAAAAATTCACCATATGCTGTGGCGTTTTTTTCACTTACAGCTGATAGACACCTGCCATTTTTAGCCAGAGTGTCCAAATGTCCTACATAAGTTGCACCAGGCGAAGTTTAGGTTGGGCATTAGGAAGAATTTCTTCACAGAAAGGGTGATTAGCCATTGGAATGGATTCTCCAGGAAGGTTGCAAGGTCACCATCCCTGGAGGTGTTGAAGGAATGGTTGGCTGTGGCACTCAGTGCCATGGTCTGGTTGACGTGGTGGTGTTCGCTCATAGATTGGACTTGATGTCAGAAATCTTTTTCAACCTGACTGATTCTGTGATTAAGATAAATAGAATGGCTGGTCTATTTTCCAGTACCATTTGCTTGGCAAGTTATGCTCAGAAAGGAAACTTCTGAGTTTATATTAGTATTATTTATTTATTTATTTATTTATTTATTTATACTCATATATATATATATATATATATATATATATATATATAATATATAATTACAATATAATATTTTTAAAAATTAATACTTATATATCAATAATGTTATAATATATCATCAATCATATTTCTATTCATAAATAGATATACTCATTGTCAAAATAGGAGAATACAGTGAAGACTCTTAGGACTTCTCTACTGGTTGCTGTTACCTTAGTATTTTCACTTATTTCTTGGATAGCAGAATATTAACTCTTCAGCCACCACCTATTTGCAAGAGGCTTCAAATGTACTGAAGTAGACCCTTCAGAAAGCTTTCGTGTATCTGGGAAATGGTCTGACAAAGATAAGCACAAAGCTAATGCAATTAATGCAAGGTTAATATAATTAGGATATTCAGCTACCTGAAAATAAGGTAGGGTACAGCTAGCTAACTTACTAGTAATAGTTCAGCAGAAAGAGATGTGGCATTACAGTGGCTCACAAGAGGAGAAAATCATGGTACTACTAAAAATGAAAAGCAGAACTCTGATCAAGAAGTATTGCTTGCAAGATAGACTACTCAGCCATGTCTCAGTTAAGAACTGCATCTAGATTTAGGCACTACAACCCTTCATTAAAAATTTGTTAACTGTAAAGACTCAAGAAGAGGGAGAATGATGAAAAGTGAAGTAGTCTCTAAGGAAAGACTCAAATTATTATGATTGTTTAGTCTAGAAAGGAGAAGGTTGATTGGGACACACAGTATAAGTGTAATCAAGTGCATGCAGCTGCTGCAAAGAAAAATTATGAAAAGCTTTCTAAGAGCAAGAATACTAAAGGAATGCAGAAAAATTTTGGCTAAGGAAATTGTGTTTCTGTATTTGGAGATCTTTAGGAAAGTCTGTTTACAATGGTATGCATATAATTGATAACTGGCTTGAAGTGCAGAAATGCTGTGAATGACATTTTATGTGCCTTTTCAACATCTTGACACTGTTAAACAAGTAAAAGACATAAAGTCCACTTTCTGTCCATTGTCCTATGGATTGAAACAGCTGGCTATACTTTTTTCAAGAATGGAAACACTTCCATGATTCCCAAATTTGTTGCCTTCATGCCAGACAGAAATGGCTTATTGGGTTACACTGATTTCTAGAGACTTCTGACAAGTATGTGGGGGAAGAAAGGGAAATTAATAATCTAAGCAGCAGTGGTAAAACAATTTAAAGGACTGCATAGAAGGTGATTTTACTTATTTTTAAAAATATAATAACTTATTTTGGAAAAATACAGTACATTCACTTGATAGTGATACAATGTAAAAATAATATAAATTAAGCAAAGGTCAGGTGTACCTTCCTAGTACACAGATATATACTTGAAGACTTGAAGTTTGTTATGGTGATGCTTATCTGGGTTTAGAAGCTCTACAAACTGTGGGTGCTCATGCTTCTTTGATCATGCAGCCCTTTGGAAAATGTAGCACCTTTGGAAGAACTTTAATTTTTTTTCCAACTGTACACCCTCTGAAATAATTCAGGAAACTCCTTGTGCATTTATCTTCCCTGTATGTATGCAATCTTTTATTTAATGTTCTACTGTATTATGTAGATAATGATAAAAATTAATATTCTGAGGTTTTGATATTATGTCTTAAGAATAAAATTTGTTTTTTCTGGTTGGGAGAATTTACTGGCTAGATGACTATATTAGTTACGTACCAATGTTAGAGCAAAATACTATGCAATGTATTTAAAATAGAGTTCTTCTCTCTTGAATTAAGACTAGATGCATTATAATCTTATGTGAAGTAATGTAATGCAGTAAATGTTTGGAATTGATGTCCATGAAATGGAGAAGAGATGATTACTGACTTTCCCAGAGACTCTAGGTGGAGACATAATAAATAGGAATGGGATTTATTTTATAGTTATTTTGTAGTTCTGAAGTGGTTGAATCTGCAGCAGGAAAAGTTCAAATTACTGGAAGAAAACAAAAGTGCCTTAGCACCTGAATATGAATCCAATAAATAAAAGACATTATCAATTATATATTAAGCTATGGTACTCTGTAATCTTGAAAAAGATATTTTAAAAAGAAGATTTATTTGCTGCAACTTTTCCATGTGCATTTTGTAGCTCCATTGCTAGATTTAACACATAAATTGAAGTTTTATTAGTTTTTCCAATATATTTGAGCACTTCTTAGCAATTTATCCTCAAAAACTCAAGTATTTTCTATGCTTTTTCAAGAAACAGGATAGTTGGATATTTGTGATGCCACTCTGTCTTCATCTCACCAAAAAAAAAAAAAAAAAAAAAAGTAAATGTCAAGTAATTTGTGTCAGGTGTATGCTCCAAATGAAAGTCCATCAATCATTTTTGGCCCTTTAGTGCAATGATTATAATTTCAAAGACGCAGGAGGACATTAAAGATAATGGCTTTTCTGTTGTCTATTATCTCTAACAGACTTCACATAATTATTAACATGTGTTCTCATTTACGAAGAGTGTCAATATTTTGAGTGAATTGCATTTTTTTAACTGAAAGGGATATGCCTGTCAGCAAGTTTTTTGTCCATCCAACTAAATGAGAAATTACAATTAATAAATTTTGTGTTTCTGCAAGAAGGGCAGATATTGCAGAAAATGTTGGAAACTTTGCAGGGTTGAAACACAATGACTGTCTTCAGCTGTCTGCATAAGATAATAAACAGTGTTCAAACTTAAGCAGAAGTAGTAAAATGCTAGTGCGTGCTCTTCTGAGGCACTCTCACTTTCTTTTTATATTTTATGCTGTACTGAGAAAAATAACTGGCATTCCTTGTTAATCACAAAGCCCTGAAGTCATGTAGAATATAGAAATTATCCGCAGGGTGAATATCTGTTTTGTGGTTTGTCTTATTTTTGCAGTTCTGATAGGAGTAAAGATATTTAAATAAGTTCACTAGCTTATTTCATACCTCCTGTTTGAACCTGATAAATTGCCATTTGTGTGTACTTTAGAAAAAGGCTAAAATAGTGGTATTTTCAAGCTAACAAAATTGTAAATAGACTTTAAAAAATAAGAAGCTATGGTTCACCCGTGTCAAGGAAAACATAGTCAAATTTGGCTTTCCCTTGAGTAGGAATATGAGAGATAATGTCTAGTCTTAAGCTTCTGAAATTCCATTGGTAACTCTTGGTGTGTTTTTGCAGAATGGCTTGAGGGACATAGTTTGGCTTCTTGTGCAGGATATTCTTCTGTGTTTGAACAGGGTTTCAGCAATCTGCTCATGGGTCCAGGCTGTTGATTTGCTGTAAAAGTTGGTGAGTGGGAATGGAGGGAAATGCTATAATATGCAGGACAGTTTTTTAGCTTATGGCTTTTCTCAATACACTTAAATATTATGGAAGGAATCCATGTACCACCAGGAGGAAGGATTTAGCTTTTAATCACTAAAGTAAACTAAGTCTCTTCAGATTTCAGCACCAGTAAGTGTCATGGACAGAATGTAGACATTGCAGTTAGACAAAACAGTAAAATCTGTTGTATAGTATTTAATGAAATACATTTCTGGCTATCTTCTAATGGGAATGACAGAATAATTTATTAGTGTCTTCAAGCTTTTGTATATCGTCACTTTTTAATTAGATTATAAAGATTTGAAAGATGTAGGTGAGACCACTTGTGTGCAGCAAATCAGCTAACTTAATAACATTAAAAAACAGGAGAAAAAAACCACGAAAAGCAAATAATGCTGTGTGTCAGTGAAGTAAGTGAATTATCACCAGCAGTCACAATTTTGTCACTAAACCAGAAGATGCTGCATCCATCACAAAATACATTCATGGTCTGGAGAAGCAACAGGCAGCTGGCAAACCCCACCAGCTGGCATTGCAGCATCAGCTGGTGTCAGCTGGGTTGTAGCTGCTTACCTGTCACTGCCAGCTACAAGCAAGTGCCAATATGCTGGGAGGTGATCAGTGATTTGTCTTTTAAAAGCATAGACTAAATAGTGAAACACAGTCTTTACAAACTTTCCTTTTGTTTGCCTTATGTTTTTACTGAACTGAAAAAAGTGCTGACTTTTTTTTGTGTCTCCTTTCTATTTGGAACTCATACACATATTTAATTCCCCCTTAGTGACTTTGCCAGAATAACCGTCATTTGAGACAAAATTAGTGTCTTTGAAAATGAATTCTCTTTTTTACTACTGATTATATATTTTAACTGCAAAACATTTTGATTTCCACATTGACTTTGAAAGTCTATGACAAAATTCCAGTATAATACTTAGCATTAGAACTATGGGTTTGAAGTTGTTCTATGCTCAATTTAAGCTATTCTGTTGTCATGGTCCTCCATTTTTGCTCCCTAGTGAATCAAGTATTCATTTTGTTACTTCGGTTGCTTGGTTGAAGCTGTTTCAGGTAGTCTGTATCTAGTTTGATGCCTGGTAATTGTGACCATGTGTACATTTGTCTAAAATGCATGAGAACATACAGTCAGTTGCCGTTTTAAATCATTAATCTCTGGTTAAACTTTTAAAATTATATAGGGCTGTCTTTAAGGGGGTTTTTTTTCACAAATCATTGGAGGGGGAGATCTTGCTTAGTGATGTGAGCTAATTTGATCATATCTGGAGAATATATCAGCACTTACAAATACTTCAGTGGAATAATTTCAGATGTCATATTGTCTACAGCAGCTGTAGTCTGGAAAGGTTTTGCCTCAAACTAGGCGTGTCTAATGGGGTTTATGACAAACTCTGAATTTGCCCTGAACAAGGTCAACTTGGAGGTCAGTGAATGCTATACAAATTGCATACTGTTCAAACCCGTAATTATCCCTGTAAGAAGTTAATGTGCTGCGAAGTTCAGCAAATTCATGTACAGCTTCAGAAATGACCATGATAATCAGTGCAGTTACTTACATTGGCTCAGAAGAATCAATCAACAGGATGTGATGCTTCCACAGCGTTCATTTAAGGTAAATTGGAGCAAAATCATCTTGTCTGCTTGTGCACTTAGGAGATAAAGAGCCTGAATTCTTTGTCATTTGAGCAAGACAATTTCCGTAGTAATAATTTCTTAATATCCATCGTATGTGCTGTACATATAGGCAGAAAAGCTCTAAGGATAGTTTTTTTCAAATTTTGAGAGAAAATATGCTCTAGCTATTTTAACATAAGTTTATTATTGAGTACCTACAAGGAGGACCTAAAATATCTGTCAGCTATATGTTGAAGAGAGCATGTATTCCAACTTGTGCATGTATTTCCCAGTTTCAGTACTCTAAGAACTAACTTTGCATTTTCATGTGAAAATGTAAGTATCATTTCTCTTTTTCCACTATTTGTCAAAAAATTTAGTTTTGTATAGATGAGCGACTAGGTATTTTCATAGTTAATTTTTTTATTTGTAAATTACATAAAACACAGGTAAGAAACATTTTTATGAGTTAGTATAAATTTTGTCAGTTAACTGTCTTTAATGTGAGCATCAAAAAAAGTATTCCAGGAATAAGGGATAACAATTGCTTTAAGTTTTTACAATTATTAACTATCCAAATGTAAGTGCCACCTTTAATTTAAATGTTAAAATTAAAATTGGAGAAATATAGATTAAAAATTGTTCAAATACCAAGAATATAGATGTAGGGAAAACATAGCTATTAGTTTTAATTTTGTGCAGGAGTTAGTATTTTTAATAGTTTTTGTACATCAACACTATGAAGTAAGCCATGTGCTTAGATCTGAACGTTTTGTATTTTTGAAGAACATGTGTCTGTATCGCATTTTGTGGTGTGCTCCTGCCCTGTCTTCCTTACGAAGTAAATCAAAATCACAAATACCAATAGCCCAGAAATGTGGGAATTTTTTTTTTTTTTGCATTTCTAACATCTGAAATACACTGATCCCCTTCTTCATAAGTAATTTCAACCAGCCAAAATAACAATAAGGTTTTTCTTCCTCCTCTTTCTTCTTCTTCCCTAAACTGAGATTAGAAAGTATTACAGTCTGAATGTCAGTATATTACACTATCAAATATCTGTACCCAAACGTGAAAAAAATCCTGAAATCCCTGTGGAGTGTCAAGAGTGTGGAATAAGCACATTCAGACATGGGCAAAAGAAATACTTTGAGTAGCACCCAATGTTCCAGAAGTAGTGTTGAGAGGGCATAAAAAGAAAATTCTAATTGAAGAAGAATTCCTTCTTGGTCAGGAATTGATTCTTTGCTGAAAAAATAGGCACAAGCCTGTTCACACCGAAATGTAAACTACCAAACAAACTAAGGAACTTGTGATGTACTCAGTGTCTATAATAGTTCTTAAATAACATTTAAAGAAAAAGGGAGGAAAAACCCATATTCCAGAATAAATATTCGATGTGCCTTTTTCTTTTCCTGCGTAATAGCATCCTACAAGTAAGAGGTGATGTTCTTTAGGAGACCTGATGAGAATTCAGTCTTATAATTAATTTGCTAAGGTGCAGAGCACAAAGATAAGATGAAGGTCTTATTACCACATTTAGTTAATAGAAGGGTTTGATGTTAGGAGAAATATTGAATTCAATTCAAAAATTAGCTTCTGTTATAAAAGTGACTGAATCCTTTGTAGAGTGTTCCCTTGATCTCAGATCATTTTGCATCATTTTTCTAGATTATCAAATTGCTGGATGGAAAACGATCTCAAACTGTAGGAATTTTAATATCGAGTTTGCACTTGGAGATGAAGGATATTCAACAAGGTAAGTGTTTCTTACACTTAATGTGTATTGTACTTGCATGGATATTTTATCGTAGCTCGATAATTTCTGACAGTGCAGAATGTGTTTTGAATATAGTCTCCTAAACTACCAGAAGAATCATTCTTGCAGTATATTCCAGTATATGTAAAAGTTTCACCTAAAACATAGAATTGAATTTAGATACAACTCCTTCTGTACCAGTACAGTTAGCATAACGCTTTCAGTACAGTGTTTTCATATTCCTCCCCTGCAATTCCCTGCTTTTTCTAAAGCAAGTCGTCCACCAACAGGAATTAAATGGAGGGCTTACACATAAATCTTTTGGGCTTCAAACATGCAGTCAGTATTTTTTAATATTTATATTTTGCTTCATTAACTGTGTAAGAAGTATATCCCAAACTGATTTTGTTACCACATACGAATCAGCAAGAGAATTACTGGATGGCATTTTACAAAGTGTGGGGCTAGTCAGTTGTAAATTCCATTACTGGTAGAAATTATTTGAGTTTGCCAATACAGCTGTAGAGAAATACAGATTTTTCAGAACACTGGGGTAATTGAGAGTCTGCTTATGTTCTGGATTTAAAAAGATATTGTTTAAGGATATTGTTTATTTCTTTTTCACATTAAGAAAAGGAAAATATTCACAATTTAAAACAACTGCTGGAACAGCTCAAGTTAATGTCTCCTTTTTTGCTATTGTTTTCCCTCCATCACATGCAAATACTGGGTAGGGTGTTGAGATGCTGCTGGCATTGATTATTATTAATTTCAAAAGAGCCTTTGAGCATCTAGCACTTTAAAAGCACAAGGGCTTACAGATGTCTCTTGGGATGCAGAGGAATAAGGAAAAGAAGGAATAACTTTGTGCCTGCCAGTATTGTGTGAAAGGTATCAGAATGAGATGGAAAAAAAGTGCTATTACTAAAGGTCTGAATAATTTACTGGCAGAAATGTCAGCAGCATAGGGATAGGATAAAAGCTTTATTACAAAAACTGGGTAATATTCTTAAGGATCTTCAGAGATGGATTTTCTTTTTATTTTCCATGCCATGATATTCTACTAAAATAGAGCATCTCTATCTCTCTCAGTTGTGTAGCTTTTGAATTCAATTTATATTAAATTTACTAAGAGAACATAATGACCCAAATATTAGCGTTTTTAGCTTGAGTCAACAGTGCACTTTTGCATCACCAAGTACCAGTTGTCCTGTTTGCTGTGTTTGCATTGTAGAGCAATGCAGAGCAGTCTCAGAGTGCACAAACATCCTTCAGAATCAAATTAAATGAGAAAATACACTTTGGAGGCATGCCATCAGTCTCCATGTATAGCAGTCTCTCAATTTCCCAGGATCAGATCAGAGATATTTAAAACTCCCTGAAACGTGTATAGTGTGAACTGTTGCTGTCTACAAATCCATTTCTAAAGACTACACTTCTTGCAGTTGTAGACATAGCTAATGTAGTTATACAAGTGTAATGAAAATTAGGGTGTTGGTAGAAGAAAGACACTGAAACAAGTACTGTCACTGAGGAAAAGTTTAGAACTCATCGCCCTTTCTTTCCTGAGGTAGCAAATGACTGGCCTGTCACCACATGTGTTGCTCAAGGCAGCAATAGGATATGCTGCCTCTTGCATATGGAAACAGCTCGAAGCTACCACCAGGATTTGGGAATACTAGTAGTGGAACTTTTTAAAAAACATACTAACAAAGCAGTCTGACTGATTCTAATCAAAATCTGTGTTCAGAGACTATCTAGGGTGAAAACCAGTTCACAAAACTCAGGGAAAACATTGTTCTGTAGAGAGGACCTTTAGAAATGTAAATTACTCTGAAGACAACAGTAGAATTATGCTTGTTTCTCTTTTAGTGTCTGTTTATTCCACAGTATTTAGTGTAGTTTAAATCTGTGGGCAGTCCTGCCTGTCAGCAGACAAATTATTTGAAGACTGCTGTAATCAATGCACTGAATGAAAAAATTCATAATAGGCTAAATGGTGCATGGCAACACCTAACCAAAAAAAATCATGTAATCATTGGGTCATGGTGCCAACTTGTTGGGTTTTTTGATTTTTCTTAAAGCGAAGTTGCAAGGAGCTAGCTCTAAGAACATACAAATTAAGCACTCATCTCTTTTATCACACCAATTTCCATGGCATAATTCAGTACATGAAAAACAGGGAAAAGTTAATAGCCTTTGATCACTCAGAACAGAGAATGTAGAAAACTAAAGCAAAAGGAAGTGAAAAGTGAAAAAAAAAAACCCTAATTTTTATTTCAAGCTTTTATGGCCGTGTTTGTTGTAAAGTCATATACAAATGAATGTACTCTCTATGTATGGTGTACAAAGGTTAGTCTGCCTTAGGTAGCAGTTATAGAATACAGGTAGAGAAATTCTCAAATGAGCTGCCCTGTGCATACAGATGCATGCAAAATTATAAAGACAAAATGAGAGTAACCACAAGAAAAATTATATCCTCCTTTAAAATAGTGTGAGATTTCTGCATCCATAGGATTATCCTCTCAAATCAAAGTACATAGCTTCACAGCATATTCTGTAGATAACTCAGCAGTGCAAAACATACAAGTGACCATATCTGGCATCCAGATGTTTGAGTTTGCATTTGATAATGTGCCAGCCACCACACTTCAGGAGGGAGATCTCCCACACATGTTCATTTAAGAGAATGAAGTTCATCCTTTGCAGATAAGTTTATATCTATACTCCTTCTGAGTACGGTTTGAGGAGAAGACAACATAAAACTAAGTAATTATTTTAGTAGTGTTGCTGTTATATGATGCACAGGGAAAGCTGACATTGTCATGCTGCACCTGTCCTAATACTCAGCTTTCTGTTTGGTGGGAGAAAACAAATCCTAGGTACTTCAGTGTTCTGAGAATACTGGTGAATCTGGTACTGGTGAGGGCAACAAAGTTTTTATTAGACCACTATTAATATTATTAATTTCTTGAGCGGAAGAAGCAGGCAGAAAATCTCTCTGACTCAGTATGCTATATAGAATCTGTATATTGAAAAGAAAACAGCAATAATCAAATTGTGCGTAGATTTGAGATTATTTTATGGCTGCTTCCCTGCATTTTTAAAAAACCTTTATAAAAAGAAGCGAGCATCACTTGTTAGGTAAGCTTTAAGTGTCCACACTTAGAGAAGTAATCTCCATTTCAAATCAATCCATTTCTGTCTTTTCCTATCATTGCTCAAATGAAATACTACAACTTGAGAGACAAGCTTGTGGATCAACACTATTTGTGTGGCTTTGCTGTTAAAATACTACAGCTTGCTCCACAGTGAGGTGTTTCAGTTTTATTTGTAATGGGAAATGCTGATTATAGCTGTATGTGAAAACACTCTGTGGGTCCTTGTGCCAACTTTTTAGAGGGCAACAGTCCACTCACTGAGACAGCTCCAAAATAGTAGCTGGCAGTAGCAGTGCACTGGAAAACACATAATAATACTGCTTTCTGCAGTGTATGTCATCTGTGCTGGCTTTCCATGAGCTACTGAGATCCTTGTTCAAGAGTTAACAAGCACAATTGTGGGGCAGCCCAGATGAAAACCTTTTAAGTTACAGAAAATGGGATGTAGATAAAATATAGATCTTTATGTTCAAAAAAGTGATTCTCCCAAATCCCTGCCTACCTTCATAGTATCTGCAGTTTGCCACTAAAATTGTAGGGCACCAGAAGTTCTGCTTCTGTACATTGGGGAAATATTTAATTGTTAAGTATCCCTGGTTGGTGTCAGAGCACATTAATTGGATGGTCTGCTGGTGTACATGCTGGTATATTTTCAATGGGACTAAATCTTTGAGATATTGTAGATGACATCAGATGCACAGTTATGGTTATGGTACTCTTTGTGGTAGTAAAGTGCAGTATGACTCCCCACAGAACAGCTGCAGACTTTGCTGCTACGTTTACCAAAGCCCTAGTAGCTGTGCTCCAGCACTACAATGCTGCCAGAATGTAGCCTGTGTGAAAAAGGGGACAACTTAACATTTACCCTTAGCATAGAGATTGTTTCTAATGCTAAAAGTGAAGTGTCTGACTGGTTTCCTTCAACTTCATGATTTCTCCTTTGTTATCAGCATATGGGAGTAAAAAATTGGAAGAATGTGAACTGTAGATTAACCCAAGCAGACTGATGATCAGTTTAATAATCATTCTGATTCAGTATTATATTTCTAATCATCCTGGAATTTCTCTAATAACAGCCCACAGAAAGTATATAAATAGGTTTGCATTGTCTTAGTGCGAATTATGCCTTAGAGCACATCTAAACTGCTGTTCCAAAATTGCATAACTCTCCCACCTATCCAAAATATTACATGTATGTATTGTATATATTCTGTATACTATGCATGAAATATAAAGATAGCTGCATACCCATCTCAGAAGTTGGGAAATGATTTTATTTAAAATTAAATGTTTTTCTCTTTTTCGGGAAAATTCACAACATACATTTTTATGAATCTGTTTTGGACATCCATTGTGCATGGGTAGGTTACCATTAGAGCCAGAATCTTTTGTTCATGACTTCTTGCAGGATTCGAGCTTTCTTAGTCTTCTAAACCTTCATTGTGCCCGTGATGTTTCTTTATTATGTATATTTTTTTGTGTTGCATTTTTTTTGAGTTGCTACTGGAGAAAACCTTTAAATACGTTGATAACATATCAATCTGTCAGAAGTAAACCAGAGAGATTTGGATATTATAGGCAGTTTTGCCAAGTATTTAACACTGTCTAACTGGCTAGATCAGTCACAATTTCATATAAAATTTCCCCAATGACAGTCTGCACGTTCCCATGAAATCAAGCCTTACTCAACAGAAGGCAGCACATAAAACAACTAAATACTTCCAGGTCAAATAAATGTAGCTTTGGCAAGCTCCTTTTATTCAAATAATGAACTTTTGTGTTATAATTTGGGAGCAGCTAAGATGATTTCTTCAAATTTCATAGTCTAATTGTCACATTAAATGGTTTGATACTGGTGGGCATATATGTAAGCTCTGTCAGCAGGACTTAAATCCTGATTTGACCAAAATGTGTTTAGTAGGAGTGAGGCTGGGTATCAGATTCAGCCTTAAGACTGTTGATATTTAAGCTGGAGGTATTTAGAGGAGGTAAGTATATTTTTCATATTTAAGCTCTAAGTTCTAAAGCTGTATGTGGACTGCACACAGTATGCTTTAAATTCTCAGCTTTTTTTTTTGCTTTACATTTTTAATTGATCAGAATATGTGAAAAATCTGTGCAGCAGGGAATCTGTTAGATTCATTTTTTAGAAGTTAATATGTTAAAAACCTTTGGTATAAGTTTATATTCGAAGCAATGCCCTTAGTATGTGAAATGTAGCTGGCAAGTATTTTTATGTGTGCCTGTTAGTTTGAATGCATGATGCTGATCTGTTTTTTGTCCTAGCTGACGGTTATTATATCCTAATGGGTGCAACCCTGCACTAATGATCCTTGTGTATATAAATTCTTCTTCTTGTGAGCAGACACCATAGGCAACATAAAAATGTTTGCCTCAATTTCCCTGCAAAAAAGGATCTCAGAAACCAGACTTGGCCAAGTAACAGATTTTTTAAAGGTAGAGGAACCCAATAAAATTACCAGCTTTTCACAGCATGACTCTACTTCCTTTTGACATATTGTGAGGTGTAGGTGAAATATTCTAACTGAACTGACAGTGTAAGGAAGACAGCTAACTAGAAAGCAAGATGAAAGTAAAAACCACCGATGATGATTGATATTCTAATAGCTATTTATTGTTTTGGAGCCTCCTTTGTAGATTTATGGTACTACTTACACCTACATAAGCTGGATATAATAAGATTTAAAGCAGTAAAGTATCATGGTTAAATTCACTGTATCAGGAAGAGCATTTTGAAAAACATACCAAGGTTTGTATTAATTTTGATGAAGTTAATATACATATGATTAAAAGTTGGTTTTGTTTTTAATATAAGAATCAAAAATCTTTTGTAACTTAAAGTGAAAATCAAAATAATTACTTTCTTTGATCTAATGCAGTGGGTTTTTTTAAGCTGCCCCATTTCAAGCTATTTTACACAAAATACTGTGAATGTATTGCACATACCATATTTTAAGAATAAGAAGAATATGAAAACACCTGTGAATTTGGGAATTTCTTCCAGCTTTTCAAAATTAATGCTTGTTTTAAAAAAATTATCTGATCTTCATAAATTTGCATGTTTTCATTTTTTTCTTCTGCTCCAAATGTGCATGGCATTCAGCTCAATGAGTTTGAATTTAAAAAAAGGGCTAAGACGTTAAAATGTTTAAAGATGAAATAAAGGAGGTTATGTGGATTTTAGCAGTACTTCTGACTTACTGGGAATGTGTCTCCACATACATTGACATCCATACAGCTGTATGGCTTGATTTTTAACTGCAGTTGTCTGTCTATGCATTGCCAATAATAGCAGTACAGGTTGTATAGCAAGTAAATCAGAAAGTATTTTCTGAGTACTTTTATACAATCACATCCTCTCTCCAAGAGAGAAAATAACTCGTGTCAGTATCTCTTAAAAGTTATTATTATTAATTCTATTAAAAATGTGGTTTAGCAGATTGTATTTCATTAGTTTTATCACAAACACTTTTTGTTTTATTGTGTCACTTCAAAGCAATGCTGATTTGTTAGATCTGATGTTGAGTACAGAAACATGGATAACATAATAGAGCATGAAAAACCACTTTGTGATTCTGGGGCCATTTTGCTGACAAATATCTGGTTAAAATATTCAGCTACATGTGTAACTCTTGATATTCTTATTAAAGTGGGTTTTTATCCAGCTACTTCCTGTCATCATAATAGATCTGTACATAAAAATTTGATTATCAATTACATGCTTTGCATTTCTAGTATAAGTTTAAATTGCCTCCAATAAGTTGTTTTTTCCAGATAGCTCTGGACAACTAAATTTCTCTTTGTAAGCAGATATCAGAATATGCTAAAATAGGATAAAAGTTAAACCACAGGGGAAGTTTCTGAACTCAGTATGCATATTGTTAATATTAACAATTAAATATATTGGACTGTGAAACCAATTTTCCAAGAGATTTTCTGTCTCTTAGGTTCTTTTGAAACTTTATTAGATGATACAGAAGATGATGCAACTCTTAGAACTGTCTTGCAGGAGATAAGAGATAATCTCATAAACTCAAACCCTAAGGGTTTTTCTTTAAACAAAGATTTTTTTTGTCAACCTCAGTGGTTCAGCCTTTACATTTGGTTACAGTTTTGAGGGTTTTGAATCTTTCCAGTAAGACAAAAATGGTTGGAAATACTTTTTCATTGATACTGTCTTCTGTGTAATTCTTTACTTCTAACCTAGGTGTAATGTCAACAGATGGAATCATAATTGACAGGCAGAATTTTAAAGCATTCTAAATGTCACTGGACCTTTTAATAAAATTAATTAGCCTGCCACAGAGAAAATTTACTAGCCTGCTGGTTAATTTCACAATGTAAAATCATGGGGTAGGTGGTAGAGCAGCCGAAAGCTTACTACATTTAAATAATTATTTAAAGATGTGTGCCTTGCCCCTTTCAAACATGGATTGCAAATGCAGCAAGAGCTTTTAAAATCCTCTAAATTCATAAGCCGTCAAGGATCTTTTGAGGAAATATAACACAGTTGAATTAAAAGTTACCAGATAGTAGCTAATGACATCTCACTGATCATGTGCTTGATTCTTTTGGGATTAATGTTCTCGGTAATATATAAGCATAAGTCATGAGTTCGAAAGTTGTGCCTAGCCCGCTTAGGAATCTTGAGGAAAAGCTGGTTTCAGAAAATTTGAACATCTAGAGTTACTTCCATTTCATTGTGCGTATCCCAGCTTACTGGAATTCAACATTAGAGTGTTAGAAAGCACCATGAAGCAATCCCATTTCGTTTTCAGAAGAGTTCCGGTATGTTGCCTAAATTGTAATAGAATTTGCAAATGTTGGAAGCACCAGTGTCACATATTTCCAACACAGTAATATTTGGAACTACGATAGGAAACATTTTGAGACGTCTCATTTTTAGTAATGGAGCATAATTAATCACTGAAGAGTATATTTCATGTGTGTCTGTGTGGTATTGAAAAGTATTTATCTGTAAATTGTCATGTGGTTAGTTTTCTATTAGATAAAGCTAACTTAAATGTGAACTTGTTGAAGATAACTTAAAAGCTGTAGCACAATCTTTTGTGCTTGCAAATTTATAGCTTGCAAACTTTGAAAGTTTGTCTGTTTGTCTACTTACCAAGATTGCTAGCTGCTAGGGAAGCAAATCTCACTGATTTCCCATGCACACAGGGAGATTTAAATACCCTCACTCTCGATTCCTTCCTATCCTGCCTTCTAAGCTAACATGCAATCTGTGCTGTTTGTTGTCTGGTATCAGTTTTTCTCATGTTCTCCTGTCTGGCCAGCTAGACAATCAACTGGCTACTTGACTGGTCACATCTTTGACTGCTGATTATATTGGAGAGAAAAAGTAGAACTCTATTCTCCTGAGACAGGGTTTATAGAACATTCTTGCAGGAGTGCTGTGATTTGATATCAGAACAAAAATAAAATACTAAAAATAAAAAAAACATTAGCTGTGTACATACATGTCCTGTATCTAGGTTAGAACCCTTTAGTACATTCACAGGAAAAAGAATTGAAGTCTCAATTTATGTTTTCCAATGTCTAATTTGTGTTTTTATTCTGTATAGCTATATTGTGTGTTGATGACTCCGTAGTAGATCTGGAGACACTGGAAGCCCTATATGAAAACGTAAGTAAAGGTGGGGTAAAACTGTAGTTAATCACCAAAGTATTTCACACACAGGCTTTAGGCTGCTCAGGGAACTAGTGAATAAGGTCACCTGAGAAAATGCTTATGAAGGTTCTGGAGTCCATTAGTGCAGATTATTTTTCAAACATCACCTCATGAAGGGCAGGCAATTTTTAAATGTAAGAATTCAAGCAGATGAAGCAGAGGCTTGGATTGGCTGAGCTGGGATCTTCTTTTGGGAGAAGCAAAAGGCAATAAAAGGTGTATGCCCAGTGGAAGCAAGGTCAGCTGATGTGGGAGGAATGCAGAGGTGCTGTTTGCCACTCTAGGGAGAAAATTTGAGCAACCAAAGCTCAGTTGGAGTTGAAGCAGGACAGAACTGTGGGGGACAATAAAAAGAGTTTTTTAAAATATGTTAATGGCAAAAGGCAGTATTAAATTAACATCAGCTGCTTACAGGATGAGGGATGAGGGTCCCTGTTGAAAGGGACCTGGGGGTGCTGGTCTGTGGAAAGCTGAACATGAGTCAGCAGTGCCCTGGCAGCCAGGAGGGCCAAGTGTGTCCTGGGGTTCATCATGCACAACATCACAGCTGGGCAAGGGAGGGGATTGTCCTGCTCTGCTCTGCACTGGGGCAGCCTCACCTCAAGTGCTGAGGGCAGTTCTGAGAGCCACAGTATGAAAAAGAGATAAAGTGTTAGAGAGCATCCACAGGAGGGCTATAAAGATGGTGAAAGACCTTGAGGGGAAGACATCCAAGGAGCAGCTGAGGTCACTTGGCCTGTCAACCTGTGGGAGACTGAGGGAAGACCTCATAGCTTCCTGCAGCTTCTTCACAAGGGGAAGAGGGGAAGATCTGTTTGTGGTGACAGGGATAGGACCTGAGGGAATGGCTTGAAGTCATGTCAGGGGACATTTAGGTTAGGTATTAGGGCAAGGTTCTTCACCCAGAGGGTGTTTGGGCACTTGGAGCAGGCTCCCTGAAGAAGTGATCACAGAATCAGCCTGACAGAGTTCAAGAAATACTTGGACAATATTCTTAGACACATGGTGTGACTCCTGGGGATGGTCCTGTGTAGTAAATGGCATATAAGGCACTGATGGAATGTATCACAGATCTTTAAGCATTGCTCTTTTGCATAGTCTAAATGTTTCTCAGTGAAAAAAATGTAATTACTGCTTTCAGGCAAACAGGTAAAGTAGTAATTTATTAATTTCTTAGTAACTAATTAGTTTATATCAATTCACTCAGAGGGCACAAAAGGATGAACTGGAGAAAATCAAGCAATATTATCAGACTTCAAAAGAGGAAGAACTGAAGCTTCTGGATAAACCAGAACAGTAAGATTTTTTTTTAATAGGTTGTCATTATATAATGTAGTCCTTTGATTATATGTTGAAAGCAGTTTTGATACATATTTCTTGGTAATTATGAGCTTTTCTAAAATTATAAACTTTGTGTATTTCAAGGCATGATGAAAAATTTGCCCCTGTCACAAAACTTTTTTCAGACATGACACAGTTTACTACATCAACTTTGACCACCAGAACTGATAAAATACATAGCCTTGAATCAATAAGAATTTTTGTTCCTACTCTCACATTTGTAAAAGACTTAATCTTTCCCTTAGAGCATTTGTGGGTAAATTAACATTACATAAATTAGGGCCAGACTGATTTTGGTTGTCAGTTATTTGAAAGAGCTGCATGAACAGAGGATACGGGTTGATCCTATCGCCAAAGACACCTTGTACACTCTGGTCAAGTTCCCTGAAGACCTAAAAGACTGATGTTACAGTTCCTCTCCTGCAACTGTTGTGGCCAGTGACAACTGTTAGGATGAAAAACTTAAATGTTGCTCCTTCTGTGGTAATACACCTTAGACCGATGTGAAAGAATCCTCAAGAATTTATGAACAGAACGGTAATCCTGAAAGTTTTTTGGCATATACATTTGATTTCAGATGTTGGCCTACCAGTGTTTTTTGTCTTCTGCTACTTCACTGCTTTTTTCTTTTGTAGTCTTAATCCTCTTCAATTTTTCCTTCCCAGAAGCCTCTCTGTCATCTTGTTTCCTTTTCCATCTTGTTTGTTCTTGTCTTTTCTGCTGTATCTGGTGTAAGAAGGGGTAGGGGGAGGAAGAACTGAAATAGAGATAGTATGTGATTGGTTAATGTCAGAATTACTGTGGTTTTGTACCTTTTTTCCCATTAAAATGTTAGTGCTGAAGAACAGATTTTTTTTTCTTTTTTTCTTACATGAGGCAGCTAAATATTCTTTTTTGACTGTACACTAAGAAATAGGCTAATATTAGGAGATAAGGCTATTATCTTAACTCTCGATGAAGAGAGGCTATTGTTCTTTAGTAAGTCTTAAGAAGGCAAATATCTGTAAATTTTATATATTAGCTTACTTTTGCATCCCATATCCGTGGCTTTCATTGCCTTGGCTTGGGGCATAAGGATACATTGTGTGGCTAGCTGATGTTTCCCAGAGCTTGAATCTTTGGCAGTCTGTTTGCTGTATGTCCAAGTTAAATAAATATGAAAGCATTTTGTCTTCTGGAGAATATGAATCTTGTAGAGCTGTAGGGTTATAGGAGGTTGTCTTTTTTGTAACTTATAGTGGAGAGAGGTTAATCTTAATTAAATACAAAGATGGATTTCTACTATCATTGTTCCATAATTAAGAACTGTAAATAAAGCAGTTATGCCTGGTGGTTCAGAGTGAAATAGTAGTATCAAAGACAAAAGCTATTTTTTTATCAATTATTACTCAGTGCTCTTTCTGCAAGTCTTAAGTATCCCATTTTTACCCTATAATTAAATTACATAGGTTAAGAAAACTAACTTTTTAAAAGTAGCTTAAGGGGAAAACAATTTGCTTTATGCACTTCTGTAAATTTTGTTGGACCTTCAAAATAATGTGCTTTCTGAAAACTCAGTAGATCATGTGCCCCTGGCTTTGTTGTCTCAGTCAGCCTCTCAGTCAGTCTAACTGCAGAACTGGAGATTGTTGGAGCTGTGCTTTCCTTATTAGCTCCATAAAAGGTTAAAGACAGAAAAGTGCTAAATTTGTATGTGTGATTAAAAATATTTGCTGTGGGGCATAAGCCTCATGTATTGTCTTTAATGAGGATCAGAACAAAATTGTAAATGAAATAATTTATCAAATGGCTGCAAATACTAACAGTAGTCATTCATGTAGTGAAACCTTAGATTTGAGTTCACTGAAGTCCGAAGAAAACCCTTACCTACTTGGATTACCAGACAAATAAAAAGCTTTAGTGGTATCACTGATGTTCTTCTGCACATGTGGTTTTTATTTGTCTTGCTTGTATGTTGAATTTGGCACAAACTGTAAGTATGACAGCAACATAACAATATTCCCCTAAATTATGCTTCATGATAATAGCTGTCAAAATGCTAATATTAATTGCCACAATAAAGATTTATATGCAAAATTGTCCACAGTTTGGGGCTTTGCTAGCAAGATACAGATGCTCTAGATAGTTTCCAAGATACTACATTTTTGTAGTACATTGTGTAGGCCTCTCCATGTGAAATAAGTACTAATAAAGGAAATAATAACAAAATATGGTACTGGTTGGAATGTAGTTTCATTCAGGAAATAGGGAGCGATTTATAATCGCTGTCCCAGTGATGCCACTTGCTTCTCTTTGAAGACAGCTCTGCTTGACCTTCAGTTTGAATCCTGCTGTCATACTTAGAAGCTTGCAGGATTAGATACGCCTTTTTCCCAAGTAATTGTTTCTCGATTTTATATTCTTCAAATGGGGATAAATCTGATCTGAAAATTAGTTTACCTCCTTAGAATCAGCCTTGCTTGTCCATCTTCTGCAAGAATGCTCTCTTACACTAACACCATAACAATATGTCTGGGTTGAAAGTTCTCTCAAGTCCTTAACGACAAGATTCTTGTAGGCTAAAGGAGTTTTCAAGTAAATGCATTTTTTATTTATGCTTTCTGAAAGAGGGGAGTACGATGTACCTCGTGGAGATGAATAGCATATTTTCTGTTTATTTTAGCTCACTCATTATTGTAGTAATGAGAAACCCATCCAAAAGCTATATCACAGCCATGTCATCATTATCTTAAGTTGAAATCATATTTTTCTCAGAGTAAAATTGAAATAAGAATGTTTTTCTTCCTAAGCTTTGTCTGTCTGAATTGGTTTATCTGTGACAGCCATAGTTTCATGCTATAACTTTTTGTTTAGTAGCTACATTTGTAGTCAGATTCTTTTTTGTGACAGATTTCAATCATAAGTGTTCTGTCTGGATATTTACTTTGGGTACTCTGAATTCCAGAATCTGGAGACGTTATTTTTACGCTGATGCTCTTTTGACTCTCACAATGACATTGTATTCGATAGTCAGCCATGTGGGAAATAGTTCTCCTTTCACAGGAAGGCAAGAATATGTGTCATTTGACTTTTTAAATTTGAACTTTTTAATTGTATGTATGTTAGAACTTTAATGAAGCAGTTTGTTATTTCTTTCCTTTGTTTCTCTCACACAAAGTGCAAAATACTCGCTTTTTTTTTCCTGGCAATACCATTCATTCCCAATAGGAAGCATTTTTATTAATACCAGCTTGGCATTTCTTTTTTCCCACTTCTTAAGTTTAAGAGCCAAGCTGGGCCTCCCTGATCCTTCTCTCACAATAGGTTTTTTCATCAGGCAAGAAAGAAAAAGAAACAAAAAAATGGTATTCCAATTAAAACATAGTATTTCACACCAGCCACAGGTGAATTCTGCTGATTTTTAAACAGTCACTATGTACTTAGAAAAGCCTAGCATGCATGAAAAATGTGTAAAGAAGATTTAAACATACTGATATTATTTATTGTAAAAAAGAAATAATTTGGAAAAATTGGGTGTATTTGCTTAAATAATTAAAATAAAGTTAAGAAGAATTCAAGCTAATAAATTGAATATTGAATTTCCCATCATTCAATGTGGTAGAAAAAATCTCTATGGCATTGCATTAAGGGGAATCCAAGGCTGTCTGTAGACAGGAGATTAGAAGAATGATGCTAAAGTGACATTGGAGCAAAACACAAGCTTGCTTCTTGATTTCAAGAAAGCTTGTGCATCTCTGAAAGCTTGAATTCAAAACCCAAGAGCAAATTATTCTTACTATATATACTTATAAGAAATGATAAAGCTTCTTGTATTATTAGCCAAGCTCTTATAAATTGGTTAAAAGGGTGAAATGCTCATGCCTTTGGGATGCTTTCATTTTGTGAGGTCTGAACCACAGTTGTTGAATATGCCTCTATTTGTTTTTATTTACCAAAGAGTTTAAAAGACAAAAAGCTACAACAGAATCATGAGGAATACATACCTGTGAGGTACAGATATAGAGCAGATGAAGACTTAGTAACTTTGCTGAGCAGTGATTGAAGGCTGATACGCTCCACAAGTGTTTTAGAGCTGAATACACAGCTAGGTGTATTCCCATAAAACATGCTGCTAAATGATTGAAAGTGTGGTGCAAATTAGAAAAGGAAAATTGATGCTGAGAATCAGAAGAAAGCTATCAGCAGACATTTCATATTATTAAATAAATTAGTGGGAATATATTGAGTACTATATTTCTGAGCACATTTTTAAGGGAAACAAAACTGGATAAGTTAGTGTGTAGGTAGTGCTATGTTGATTTTCCTTTTTTTTTCAGTGAATGATTTTGGTTTGACATTCTTCTTTTTATTACTGTGTAGCTATGATACTTTAATGGATTGATATGATAATGATTAATGTCTTGCCTTTTTCTTGACATTAATAGGATTTTTTATGCATTCTTAGTGTAAAAAATTAAAACAATTATAAATTCTGTCAGATTTGATTCAAATAGGAAAGAGTGCAGGTATATTTCATGATACTGCAGGCTTTGATCCGTTATGTACCCCACCGAGAAGAATTACAAAGATTCATTAATAGTCCTTCTTTCCCCACAGATTTCTCTATGAGTTGTCTCAAATCCCCAACTTCGCAGAACGAGCTCAGTGTATCATCTTCCAGTCGGTTTTCTCTGAAGGGATAACATCAGTGCACCGGAAAGTAGATATCGTCACTCGTGTTTCCAAGGTAAGTCCTAAAGAAAGCTAAATTAAAACTTAATTTTAGAGTATTTATGCTTCTTTTTTTACCATAAATGAAGAACCTTAATCCTGCTTACTGGCTTTTTAGGAAATAAAGCTGTAGTAAATTTTTAGCTGCTGAAAAGTATAAAAGGAAGAGCGAAGCAGGAAAGTGAATTGAGTGTGATGCCCTGTGCAGTACACAGAAATTTATTTGTATTTAAATGTTATATTTTTATTACTTTGCTTATTAAGCAGTGTAGTTGATAATCATAAACTAAAAATTAAATATGAGACAAGCTTAGTACAGAGCCTTGCAAAAACTGCCTTTTATTTGCATACCACTGTTGATGCCAATAGATGCTTGTCATTTTCATTAGATTATTACTTTTCCATGGCACCTATTAATTTCTGTAACTGTGATACAGCAGAATTTTTAGAAGGGGACAAAGCTCTACGTAACATTTCCATACTATGAAAGACTAAGGACAAGATTTTTAAATTATAACAAATAAATTATGAAAAGTAGAACAAGGTGAAAATTAGGAGAGAAATTAAATAGGGGCCTAAAAGTCTAGCATCATAACCAGAAAAGTAGTTAATTTTATTTTTTTTTTAATTTGAAGATTAGTTTTTGATTAGCTTTGCTTTCAGGGTACCCATGCTCTACCCCTTTGGATTTCTTTGCAATAGAAATAATTGCTTGTTTTTTCCTTTCCAAAGGAGGCATAAATAAAGAATCCATGTTGTATAAGATAGGGAAAGCCATATTGCCTTCAGTTCACTTATGAGGAGTTCACACTGAAACTGATTTATCCAGTGTATGAGGCTACATAGTTAAGAATTATGCCTGTGGCCTCAGATTGTCAACTGACAGATGTCTTTATATGTAACTGAAAATAATTTACTAGTTCTACACTATGTTTCTAGAACTGTTTTCTGTTATGAGGCATGTAATTAGTTAGTCCTTAGCCCTTGTATATCTGGGTTAAGTATGGATCCAGAAATGTGAATTTTCAAACCCATGAGAAGTGGACCAAGTGACAGGCTGAGTCTAACCTGGTGACTGCAAAAATAGCACATCTCCATTTGACTGTGCATTATGCAAACTTATAATAAACCACCTCCATGTCTATAAGACTTTTGAAGTCTTCTGAAAATGTTTAAAAATCTTCCATTAATCTTTTTCTTATTGACATATTATTTCATGCCATATAATTTGCTTGGTATGGATTACATTAAACATAGTATCTTAAGGAGATACAGTCTAAAAAAAGTTTCTCTTGAAGTTTTGATTATTGTACCAGCTTCAGCTTCCCTTACCTACCAAGACAAGAGCAAAACAGACAAGAATAAAAACTTCAGCAAAAATAAAATGAATAACATATTTTGTTTTAGCAATTAGAATTTTTTTGCCATCCGAATTTACAGACCAGTATCCATTTTCCAGGCTTTGCTGAGCATGAAAAGTGTAAAGGAAATTTTGGGTTTGATTCTGGCTTTCGGAAATTATATGAACGGAGGGAATAGGACCCGAGGTCAAGCTGATGGGTTTGGTTTGGAAATACTCCCCAAACTAAAGGATGTCAAAAGCAGAGTAAGTACTAATGTTTGGTTAAAGATAATTTTTCTGAAGGGATTTTTTTCATTTTTCCTTCATCTGTCAGAAATTAATCTTTTATTTCTTACTATTCTTACTTGAAAAAGCAAGGTGCTCTACAGTTTTCATTCTTTTGTCTCCTAGCTTTTCACCTCCTTCTCTTGCATGTGTATGTTTCCTTAATATCTAATTTCTTCTGTTTAGTACTACTGGGATAATTACCTTATATGAGAACTTCTGTGTGTCTCTTTTATTAGCAGGAACTTAGTAACAGTGGGTAGAGAGAAGTGAGACAGCACAGACTGCTCAAGTCTTCTCCAGTAAATGTCCCCATTCTTTTTTCATGCTCTTATATGAAGGTTGCTCTGTGTGAATAAAAACGCTTTAAAAACCAGGTTTAAAAACATAATATTAGTAATGGTTCATTGTAGTGCATACACTAACAAATTATGTATAAGGAATCAAAGAGATGTCACACCCAACAAGATATACTTTCAGTCTTTTTTTTTTTTTTTTGTCAGTTAAATGGATGTAGGACATGAAGTTTGAGTGGCATGCACAAGAAAATGCTCCTAGATGGCAGTAAATTATTTTGTCAAAAACTGAGAAGAACTAGCTGGTTTTTGATTAGTCATGCTAGGATCAAAGTCAGGCTCAAAGACTAGACACCTTCTGAGATGAGATTACTTTGTTTCTTATTTCAGTAAGGCAGATGAGGAGGTGTTAGGTAATATAGGCAATGGAGACACTGCTGAAAGTCATTCTTTGCCAAAACATATCTAGTCGCCACACGGATACAGTAAGCTGCAAAGAATAGGAGATAATTTTCTGCTGATGTTGGTATAGACTTGGACTGTAAAGAAAAAAATCTTTCATGCTCTTCTACTTTTCTTATGTGAAGTGCTTTCCTAACTACAAGAGATTTAGGTTTTAAGCTTTTGTTCCCCGTTATGCTTCATGTACACAGAAGTGCATTTGAGACAGGCAGTGTCAGCAAAACAGTATATCTATGGAGCATTTTGTTTTACTTGTGTATATCATCATTACCAAAGTGTAGAAACATGTTTAATGAATTGTTCAGTGAGCAAGTGTTTTAATGGAAGCTTTTCCCAAAAGATTTGAGTCCTTTGTCTCCTAAAGACATGGAGGTGCTGGAGCATGTCCAAAGATCAACAAAACTGGTGAAGAGTCTGGAGCACAAATCTTGCAAGGAGCAGCTGAGGAAGCTGGGGTAGTTTAGCACTGAGGAAACCATGCTCAGGTGAAACCTTTTAACTTTCTACAACTCCCAGAAAGGAGGCTGTAAGCAGGTGGGGGTTGATGTCTTCTCCAAAGTAACAAAGGATAGGATGAGAGGAAGCAGCCTCAAGCTCTTTCAAGGGAAATGTAGCTTGGATATTAGGAAAAATTTCTTCACTGAAAGGGTTATAAGGCATTGGAACTGGCTGTCCAGAGAGGTGGTGGAATCAACGACCCTGGAGGTGGCACTTGGGGATATAGTTTAGTGATGGACTTGGCAGTGCTGGATTTTCAGTTGGACTCAATGATCTTAAAGGTATTTTCCAACTAAAATGGTTCTGTGATTCTGATTCTTAATTCTGTCTTCACTGTGATGGTTCAGCTGTTCCATATAACCACTTTTTTCCCAGTCCTACTTCATGGACAAGACACAGTACAAAGAACAGCTTAACTAGAACCAGGCCAAGTTTCCCATTACTCAGGCATTTGTTGGCTGGCTAGCCACCTTGAAGAAAAATGTAAAACTCAGCTTTGCCTGACTTTTCTTGGTAGAACTGCTAAGTTTCATGTCACTCTTTTATCTATCCATAAATTTAATAGAATATAATAATCTCTGGGACTTTCCAGTGTGGCTGAATTTAGCAAACATGTTCCAAAATTATGCATGATGGAAAGGAGTAACTGATATGAAATATAACTGTGTAAGACTTGTTCCTTAGCAAAACTAGCTAAAAAATAAGATTATTTACATTTTCCTGGTAGCCAGAATAAATATGTCATTAGTTTAGATTAGTCTTCAAAATACATAAAACCTCAAAGGGTCCAGTTGCTACAGGCAGCAGAAATAACTGATAATCTGTAATTGCGAAGGAGAAGAGTGCAGGGTCTTGTACATTTGAACATTAAGGTATTCTTCCTTTGTCCGATTACTCCCTTCTCGTGAATTGCCAGGAAATCCATCTTAATTGAGCTGAATTCCATGAGCTAAGGTAAAGAACCAGTGCTAAATACCTCTTACTTCACTTAAAAGTCATTAATTGTCATGTGAGCTTAGAAAGTTACTTTTTAAAGAGATTTTTCGACCTGCTGGTAATGGCTGCTAAAACTCTTGAACATGCAGGGTGGCTTTTTCTGCATGACAGCAGTGACTTACTTAGTTAAGAATTTAGCTGGTGTATGATACTAATAAAATATAATGTGCTGCAGACTCTCATATAGACAAGGCAGCTCTGTACAGGAAGTCAGACATCGTTCACATACAAATGTTTGTTCTGATACCTGTCAATATAAAATATGAAAACACATCCAAAAAACTTCAAAGGCATTCCAGATATAATTCCTTATATCATGGTTCTTTTATATTGCTGAATGTAATGTATAACTTTTCCTGAGTTCATCTGGCCTATGCTGACCCAATGACATGTAACAAAATAAAATACTTTTACAGTTGTGTGTAGGAACATGGAAATGGTGATTCCATAAAGTGAGAATTAAAATTCATATTTATGTGGTAACAGAGCATGAAATACACTTCTTAGTTGAATGCTATCTGATTTAGTATTTAGAATAAAATATATAAAGTATCTATGCCTTTTTCAGATCTTCCTTATAGATGATTAAAACTATAGGAATCAAGAAATTCTGTTCACATTAATGTATCTGAGCTGACTGTAATATGTAGTTGATATTATTCTTAAGAGTAATATTATTGAATAATATTTTTATTTGAGTTAATACTATTATTCTGTAATGCCTTCTATTATTACATAAAATGTGGGGGCAGCTTCTCCCACGTATTCTCTGCATGTATTTTTGCTTGGTATTTAAAACCAAAATAAACTCTGGATCTATTAGTGGTACGATGAAGTAGATGTTGTAAAAGATCAAATTTTTTTGGTCAGTAATGCTAAGGCTAAAAAATATTGTGAATCCTATTTCTCACAGCAATGCAAAATAGTAATTCATTTAATTTTAAATAGAGTATATTTTAACACATGGAATCAGTGTTAATCACACATCTTTAATTTCTCCTAGGATAATGGTATTAATCTTGTGGATTATGTCGTCATATATTACCTACGCCATTGTGATAAGGTAAGGGATGTGCTCTATCAGCCTCTCCAAAACTGGGTTTCTTTAAGAGATGGTAAAAGGGGTTGTAACAGCTTTATGGAAGTCTGAACATAGTACCTCTGATGGGAAAATAAAACCCATTTCTTTTGCTTTCTTATAATAGTTGTGTGTCTCAATAGGCATGAAATTTGCCATAAGTTTCAAGATAAGACTTTGGAAAATTTTACATTGGTTGTTGAGAGAACCACTGCAGGCAATTAGCTGTGACTGTTGCAGACTGGACAGGTGGTCACTCCACCCCTGCCTTATCATATCTGGGTGGCTGTAACATTGTAAAATTTCTTCTAATGTCATGATATTTGAAGGCAGAAGCGTGATTTCTCTCTTAGGACAAAAAATGGGAGGACTGGTTCTTATTTTAAGATAGGTGAGTCAGCCTGTGTGAGTGACGTTAGGTGTTGAAATGCTGCTGTGAGTTACATTCTGTTGTATGTGATACTCCTCTGTGTATGCATTTTTATTTATTATATACATTCATATATTAAATATATGTATATTTGGTATTGGCAATAGCCAAACCTAGTGAGTGGAAAATTTGAACTACTGTATTTTAAATGAAAATGTTGCTATTAAATGATTTTAATGATGATTTTCAACAATTTTAATTGATTTTTTTTTCTTTTTTTTTTTTGTAATTCTTACATAAGGTTGTTGAATTGATGAGTTAGTAGTCTAGAGATATGTAGATCAGTATTAGCATTCTTGCCTTAAGGTTTTTGGGGTTTGTTTCTTTTTTCTTGTGTTTTCTGTTGTTGGTGGTTTTGTTGGTTTGGAGCTTTTTGGGGGATGGGGATTTTTATGCATTCTAATTAATTTATTAAAATGTTAATTTATTTAAATATTTCTGCAAACTTCCTACTATGCTGTAATTTTACATCAGGGAATTTTGTGAAACAAAACAATATGTCTTCTTTGGGAGGAAATAAACACAGTGTAATTGTCATCCATGGCACTTTCTCCACCAAAATGTTCATATCTGTATAATAATAAAATTATTTTTCCACATTCACAAAACAATCAGTTCTCCAACATATGAGTTTTCCTGTTATACAGTCTGAAATTCATGCAGGTATATGCATATTTCAAACTCAGTAATATATGCTTATACACAGCAATCTCATATTAATACCATTTATACATATTTTACTTCTTGAAATTCCACTGGAGATATTGCATTGAACCTTGTAGAAGTTTTTTGTTGATTGGTTGCCGAGGTTTTTTTGTTTCATTTTGTTTTCTTTGTGGGGGGTTTCTGCTGGTTTTGTTTGTTTATTTGTGTTACTTCTGATTCTTTTTTCTTACTGTGCTAAAGATAAGGTATATAATTAGGGGTTGCATACAGACTTTAACCCCTGTTATTTATTTAGCCACATAAACATTTAACTGTGTATTTTTATCTGTGTAAACTGCTTCAGCAAATGTATGAATAGGGTTTTCAATTTATGATTTTAAAGCGTGTGTGTTTTTAATGAATTGCGAGAGAGTGAAACCACAAACTTTTGGCATAAGATCCCTTCTTGCATTAAAATGGGCATTCCTGTTATCTTTTTTTAGGAAACTTCTAATCTCTTATCTAAACCTTTATTGACATAAAATTAACTGAAATGTTGTGTGTTTAATGTTATTTCAAAGTTTGAATTGAGCACAGTTTGCTTTACAACATCTAAAAGGAAGTTTCAATATTCAGACTGGTCAGTATTTAATCTTGAATGAGATGTTGTTTTAGCAAGAATGATTTAAAATATGTTACTTTTTGTAATTTTAAAACTGTTTAATAGATTACTTTTTTTTTTTTTTCTAAAAGCTATTTATTTCACTGGAAATGCATTCAATTTTCATAGTAGCCTGTTTGTTTGTTTGTTTGTTTAGGAAGCAGGAACAGACAAGAGTATTTTTCCTTTACCAGAACCACAGGATTTTTTCCAGGCCTCCCAAGTTAAATTTGAAGACCTAATAAAAGACTTAAGGAAACTGAAGAGAGATCTAGAAGGTAACTGGGAACTTTCACATTTGTTCTGCTAACAACAAAGTGCCATTTAAAATGTGATCTTTATGAGGTTTTCTTATTGCTAATTAGGTTTATAGTGTTGATTCATTTAGAGTTTTTACACTGTGGCACAAATTAGTCACATAAATTAGAAAGAAAAAAAAAATTAACTCATGACTTAATAAAAATGAAAGTAGAGATCCTGAAAAGTAATTTTCCCTTTTACAATCGAAAGGCCCCTAAAGAAATCTTTCTGAATATTTCTTTAGTTATGTGTGAATTTTTCTCTGGCTTCTCCAGAACTATGTGTTTAACTGTAGATATCTGTTAGCTCCATAACATAAATACTTTCTTCAGTACTTGTATAACAACAATTTAAAAGCTACAAGAAAGAGTTGGATGCTATTAATGTAGAAATAAAACACAGCTTGCCAAAGCAGAGCAAAGGGAAATTGAAAGCTCCAGTTCAAAATATTTTCACCCTGGGACATAAAATAAACATTTAAAAATGTTTATTATAAAGAGGGGCTCAGAAACCCAACTCATCTATCAATCAAGGTACTGAGTGGAAATAAAGTAGGAAGGATTGTTCTCTTAAGTATGCCAAGCAGTTTCTTTTTTTTATTTTGTGCTACATGCAATTTTCTAAAATAAATTCAGCAAATGGTGACTGAATACTTTAAGCCTTTTTCTTGTTATAGAAAAGTTTGTACTAAGAGAGATCTGTGTGGAAGATGGAGTTTAGGAAGAAAATCTGCATAAAAACATGTAAAAACTTTTATATTTAGATTTACATGTTTGCACCAGAATGGAAGAGTCCTTTTATAATAAGAGTTGAACAAGATAATTGTTTTCAAATTTTTTCAATGTAAGGCGCTGAAAACCGTTACAAAATAGTTTATCCTTGCAGCTAGGAATTGCTGGATTAGGTCACTGCCATCCTTAGGATAATTTCAAAGGTTAATAGTGGTAGGAAGGTATCAGTTGTTGTTTGTTCGACCCGGGCATAAGTGAGTGCTCTATCTCCTCTCATCGCTTGGCCCTGTAAGCCCCTTGGCCTGCCCTCTTTTTGGGCTAGTTTTTGCAGAAACATGATCTGTGTTTGATCTTGTACTTTTTCAGCATGTAGTCCTGCTGTCATACATCTTAGTTGGGCAGGATCTTCATTGAGGCTGGGACATTCATGTGGTATTTGTTCTACATTGCAAAGGCACAAACAGCGAGGAAGAAAAGCTAAACTCTTCTAAAATAAAAACTTCAGCTTTCTTGTAATCACTGATTTCTGTTTGCTAAACTGAATTTTTCTTGATATTTTTAACAAATCTATAAAAATTGTTATCTTGAGGTTGTTTTCGTAATTCTTTGTAAAGGTGTATGTTAAAGCCAGCCAAAGCAATTAACATACAAAGTTAATGACAGCAAAGATGTGAAACCAAAAAGGTTGTGGAAATGTTTTCAGATGTATTTTTTAATCACTTAGAAATATTCAACAGATTCTAACAGGCATTCCTGTGACTATTTCTGTTACATTTAATCAAAGAAACGATCACTTATATAAGAACTTATCTTTTGTCAAAGATTCCCTTTCAAATTTTTTCTTCGGTTAATGTTCTCGTTAATTTTTAAATCAGAATTTTAATTGAAGAGGTTATAATTTTAACACGTACAACAAAGATTTGATGAGTCTCTGTAGTTTATTGTAGCCATTAAAAAGTTGTGGCTGCTGGCAGAATACCAGTGAAAGTCTAAAGCTGAAACAGATGTGAATAGCAGAAACCAAGTCCAGAGAAGCGTCGGGCCCAGCTATCCAGACAGCCGCGGCCCTTCAGATGTAAATAATTTGAACAATATTAACTGGGGCTGCCCGTGTTATGGGGGACATTGGATTTGTTTCACAGTTTGTTGGCTAAGGTAGACTCGAGCAGATTACCTTGGAAGTGGGATGAGACAAAGGTAATAAATGGAAGAAAGGTTTTCATTGTGTCATTAGGGAAGGCACTAATAATCCTGTTAGTGACTTCCCTTTTTTTGAGATTTGTAAGGAATTATTAAAAAAAAAAAAGAAGTGTATCACATCTTGCAGCTGAAATGGTGATTTTGATAGTTACTTTTCATATGAGTTGTCAGTTAGTATTTAAAAATATATTTGACTAGTTTATCAAGGCACTCATTTATGTTTCTAACACAGATATTAACATAGGAGAGATGGAGTCATCATGAGTTTTGTGTTTTATAAACCTCATGGTATAAACTTCTGATTTGAAATATCTAGACACTGTGGAACCAAAAGTTCAAATCTAGATGGAGTACAAACCCTTTCATCCTTTTCAGATAAACAGATTGAGTTCCATACAATTTGCTATTTTTAAATCTTTCAGATTAGACTTTAAAGGTACAGGTTAACTTTACTCTGAAGGGATTAGACTGAAGTTAGACTCAAGAATTGAAAAGGTTTTTGGAGAACCTCAGTCTAACAGGTTTTTAAAACATATTCCAGAACAAACTTTTTGATCATGAGTGTTTTAGGTTAAAAAGAATGAGAAACAAAAATATGCATTTAATATAGGCTTTTAAGGGGAAAAAAAGTGAATATTAGATGGTAAGATGAAAATTTTAGGGTGAAATCTGATTCCACTCCTAATGTCCAACTAGAAAGAAATTTCTGTAAACTCAGGTTTTCACTCCAGGTCTGTTCGTGTATTTCCAAGGTTTTCAAATATTGCACAGTATCATAAGCAGATACATTTATTCATTTAACACATGCTAGTTAATTGTAGTGTTATGGAAAGAAAAGGTTTTACCTTGTTTAGGATTGTAAGACTTCTTATTCTTTGTCTAGGGCAATGAATGATTCCCACATTTTTCTTTCCCTGTGCCCAAACATGACTTACCTTCTAATTTGGACAATGCCACTTGGTATTCTTGAAATTGGTATTCTTCTGGAATAAGCACAGAATGTTTTAAATGTGTAACCATAAGAAGATTTTCAGAAAGAAAGCCATTTCACTGAAGTTTGATAGACTAGTATAAGTTTTATCATGAATCCTTTTATTAATCTATATCCAAAGCTGAACAATTTTAAATAAATTAGTTGCCCTGTAGATTGTTTCCATCTGTCATACTCATTCCTCTTCTTTGCAATACAGTACATAAAATTTTAAAATTTTGTGTTGCTCTGTTCCTCAAAGGAAAGCAGTATTAGATTCCTCATGTTATATACTGTGATGTTCATTATAACTTTTTTGTATTCTTGACCTTAACAAATGAAAGAGAAAAGATATTTATTGAATTGTTAAAAATGGAAACCAAGGTAGGTCTATTCTAAGTGTATTCAAGAGTCACTTCTGTTTCTCATAATTAATTAAATTCACTATGAGAGAGATTTTAACATTCTGATTCCATTGAAAATCCGCAGACCCTTTACTTTCCCCTCCTTTCATGGCCACCAGTAGAAATACTGGTTACAATTTTCATACTGATATTTTTTCAATACTGCATATAAGTTTTAAATTTTTATGAACTTAACTCTGTCCATGTGAGAGTATACATATGTAGGTGTTTGCAAACACACATGTAAAAGAAAAGAATCTAAAATAAAAAGAAGACTTTAAGGATCTGCTATACAGTTGTCAGTTGGAGACAGAAAACATGGTTTCATAATGGGCACATCTTAACATAATTGTTGACAGATGAGTATCTTACATAAGTATGTAACCCCCAATTTTTTCCTATTTGAATAGGAGAATTTCACCAAAACTTAAGTTTATAACTAATCCATTTTGTAAAATTTCATAATCCTTATGAAAAGGTTAAAAGGGAAGTAAGTAAATCTGTGCATGAAAAGTTGAGGAATTAAAATGTTGTGTTGGTTGTTTTCATACTGGTTTTTATACAGAAGCATTACAAATATATTAGAATTATAGAGAAGTGCAGTTTGGTAGGTTGCAATGTACATCTGGAGGTCCTGTGGTCCAGAGCCTTTGAGCAAGAGTAATTTCATATTTAGATTAGGCTGTACAGAGCCACAGTCATCTCAGTTTTGAATCTAAGGATGGAAATCCCAACACCTCTCTGGGCACGTGTTCCAGTGTTTAATTGCCATCTTGAATATTTTTCTTTATCCCATGTGAGAATTTCCTGTGCTGCAACTTGTGACTATTGCTCCGTTTTCTTTAGATGTACATTCCTGAAAAAGTCTAGCTCTGTCTTCTCTCTAGTTATTCTTTAGATAGTTGATGTGAAAATCTAGATCCCCAGTCCACTTTCTCTAAACGAGGCTGAACATACCTGGCTCCGCCTGCGTCTTCTTCAGGTGCTTCATTTAATTTTCATTCCTAAATGTCATGATGATATAAATAGGTTTTTTTCAGATATGAATATAAATTTATATATAATAAAATATATTCCTGTTCATAGAAACAGGTCCAGTGGACTGGATGTGGCTTGCAAACACCATGCCAGCCATGTCGTTCTCTTAATGACATGCTGTCTCTCAGCATGGCTGATTAGACCTGAGTAAACTGTTGCATCTACACTGCTCTCATTCAGTGCTTCTTCAGGTAGCTGTGTATCACAGTTTATTGCAAAGCATGGAAGAGAATTTAGAAATAAGAAGTGGATGGAAGTTGAAAAGAGTCACTCATTCTCAATGCTTTGAGCAACTGTTACTTTAAATAGAGTCAAGGAGGAAACTGCAAAAAGAAAAAATAATCAGTTCGTGCAGACTGAAGCTCTGATTTTACAAATTTAAAGTACTGAAAAACATCCGAATTTATCAAGGATTAGGAGGGAATATATTTATCAATAGGAAAACATACAAAGGCAGAAAAGTTTATTGGTATTATTCCAAGAAGTTAATTTAAAATTCCTAAATGTCTTTTCCCATCAGAGTCCTCAAGCTGAGTGAAAGAGTTTTGAAACAAAATGTCCCCTAATTAATTATAGCCAGCCTCTGTTCTAGAGATTAATTGATAACTTCAGTTAATAGATGGAAGTAATTTCTGCTTTTGGTGGATTTCTATGTATACATAGGTTGAGAAATTAATTTGATGGGTTATCATTTATTCAGGTGGAATTCTATATTTGGTTCATACATAACAAAGCCTTCGGTAAAGTCTGTTCTGTGGACTAGAGTGTTAGTATAATCATGATACAGTAATAATAGTGCAGGGATTGTGATGAGGGGTTTTGTCTATTGTTTGATTTTCTTGATAGACAGTAAATTTACTGGATCACATCAAGAAAATTGTAAGTATTATATCAATTTTGAGTATTAACTTTTTAAGTAATTTGTAGGATCAATAGCTATGTCTTAATAAAAGATTAATGCTTATTCATTACAGGAGGATAGTATTCAAAAAAGTATCAAACACACTCTTCTAAAATATTTTCAACCAATTGAAGCCTTAGTCTAATTTAAATTAAATGTTTTAAGTCAGTTTAAAAGAGGGGCTTAAATGTCTGACTAACATACATGTCAAAAAATCTTCCCAGCAGGAGCAGAGAAGTTGTATGATATTTACAGGACATACTTATTTTAATTTTCTTTATGTTAGTTATACGTTCTTTAAAATTTTGGAAGTACAAGCAAGTAGAAATTTGAACTGGGTGGTAGAACATGAGGAGCCAGTTAGGTGCATGTGTTATTTCTCTAGTTAATAGCATAAAAGAAGCATTTTGTTTTGTATGTGATTTCACTGTTTTTGCACAGTCCAATATTTAAATTATTTATTTTGAGGCAAGGCAAAGTGGTGTAAGGAAATGAGCAAAGGACGGGTTTTTTTGCAAGAGTTGGCACTCTTCATTCTCAGAGTTTAGTTTTCTGACCACTTTTTGAATGGTCTCTTGCCTCAGCAGAATGAGATGTATTTCAGTTTGTTTTGATTTAGAAAGATCCAACACAGGCATTTAAAATGCATTTTCTATATGTGCATTGGATTTTATTTTACAATAAAACTAACTTTTTGCCAGTGTTCCACTGGTAATGTCCATATGTGAATACATTTAGTATAAATATTTCTAAGTGGATCATTTCTTAAAATTTCATTGATTTTTTTTAGGTTTTGATAGAAAAGGATAGTATGGAATGGTTTAAATGGTTTGAACATTCAGATATATAATAGAGGAGAAAAGCAATTACATTTTTGAAGAGTTTATTCCCTGAAAGCAGATGTCTGCATGTGTGCACAAAGGCACAGGGAGAAAGCTTTCAGTTGGTTAAACAATGGCATGCTGTTAATTTTTTTTTATATTTTTTTGTCCTTTGGCTAAAGAATTCTCGGAAATTTCTTGTTAAAAAATCGTTCTGCAAATGTTAAGATTCTAAAATGAATCTGGGAAATACCACACTTATGATTTTCTGTGCACTTTTTTGTGTGCTCTTTTAAATAAATAAATACATATATGTATGTTAAGCATTAGTTACGTAACTATGAAGGATACGTCTGAGAGCAGGTAGTGTACATCTGGGAACAGGAGGAATACTGTCCCTATCAATGTTTGTGATGGGTAATGAATTATGTAGTTTGGAGAGTGTTAAATAGTGGTGTTGGGAGGAACCATGACTTCATATTTATGGACCTCATCAGCTTTTCCTCTTTGTGGAAGTATGTAGTAAAAGCCGGACAGATTTCTGCTAGAGTTGAGACAGTCACGTATCAAAGATTGAAAGTGCATTAGTTCAGACCATGGGGTACAAATTACTAATAGTGGGGCTAATTAGCACTTTGAGAACTGTTCCTGCTGTTATTGCGGATAGTTTATAAATTTATATATTTTAAATCTAAGCTGAATGCTCCAGCTGAACCAAACTTCTACCAGCTTGGTAAAAGAATTAATTAGGTCTAACTTTATGATCTTGCACGTAAAGTCAGAGATCCAGCAATAGAGAGGGAAATAGCAGATCACTTCTCTGGCTTCTGCAGTTTCAGCTCATAGAGTGTTTCAGCCATTGCCCAATTCTCTTATGTCTGATCCCTCATTCAGTACAATAAGTGGTAAAATGTTTGAGTGTTTGAAAGGTCCTTTCTTTTCTTAGCACAGTAAAAATCTTAGCTCATCTGATGAAAATATTATTCTTACTTCTTAAAAATATTGTCTCCCTCTCAATTACTCAGACAAGACTCTTCAGTTTCAAAATATTCTTTTTTGTACTGTTCAGAGTGAAGGGAAATGTTCCAGTTTCTCAGCAGATTCTGCTAGCTCACAGTTCTACACTCTTGACAGATCTTTATGATGTGTGGAGTTCTGTATGTTTGGATCTTGACACTTAACAAAAATTTTCTACTAATCATGTGTGCTGGAATCACTTAAAGGAGTCTTTCAAAGACTTGACTGGAAAATTATGAGGCTTTAGTCATTATCATAATTTATATGTACTGTTCAGTCCCTTGCAGTGTGCTGCTCTGCTTGAAGGGTGCCCTGAATGTAAACTACCATTTCAGAAGGAGTACATTAAGCAGAGGCTCGGCTATGTTGCTATGGTGTGAAAAATATTTAGTTTTTCTAGCAGTCTTTGTTCATTTTGCTAAATGTATTCTTGGGAAACAGTTTTAACAGAAAGGTTTTTAAATGATTTGTATAAAATGTTGATGTCTTTTCACCAAACAAGGAGCCATAAAAGTTTGGTTTAGGTTAGTTGAAACTAATATAGTAGTTATTAGAGTTAGTGATGGCATACAAAGGAGCTTTCAGGCCTGTATTAGTTGAAAGTGATGTAGGCCTGAAAGTTCCTCTCTATGCCATCTCTAACTCTGGAAGTTCAACAATGTTGTTGAACTTAAACAAACAAAGCCCCCTCAAAAGACAAAGGTAGAATATCTGATCCAACTTGTGAGAATCGTCAAGATGTCGCACTCCTTCAGAACAGGTGAACTTTAGAGTGTTTTGTATGCCACTAATTAAATTACTTCACTTTCCACATCTTAGGACGTATCACTGAAATGTTTTTTCTGTATCCTTTATACATGACAGCTAGAGCACCGAAACAGATACTTGTTGCTATGAGCTATGAGGAAACGTGTTTCAAAGACTGCATTTTTTGCTTACTATCTTCTGTCCTCTGAAATTACTTTTTTAAGAAAAAGGAATTATTAATGTGTGAAATAACTATAGAAGCACACTTCATCTTTTGAATTAGCTGAAAGTATCTTCACAGAACAGTAGCTATACAAGCAATTAATAGGTTAGAATGTGTATTTACTTTTATGTGTGTTAACACTTTTTTGCATTAAATTGTTGACCATTATTTAAGACAATAAAAACTAAGCTTGAGAGCAGAGTGCTACCACAGTCTGATGCCCTTTTAAATCTCTCTCAGATAGTTTTGTCTTAGAAAACTTCCCACCCCACTTCACAGCATTTCCATCTCTGCTTTCTTCACAGGCTTCATATCAGTCAGCCCCACTCTGGCTTTGGTGACAGTGCTTGAACATTTGTGCGTTCTGTTATTGACATGTCCTGATGATCAATATGTGTTCAAAAGGGCAAATAAAAATACCATCTCCGAAGCTGTTCTGAGTCAGTTGCAGCATAACTTCTTGCAGTTGGAAGTTGTTAAAGTTCTTACCGTGCTCCCAAAGAATCAAGATGAATCTCTTCCCTTCTGTACATTATTTAAAATTCTATTTGAAAAGAAAATTTGCATGCAAGTTTATACACAAGTGCAAAGGCTGTAAATAGTGCAAAAAGCATTCAATTAATATCACGTGAACAGCTCCAGTAAGTAGGTACCTAAGCGCATGCAACGACAGGAGACTATAACCAGATCCTGCAGCAGTGTCCAATGGGTAAACATGCATCTCCACCAGTAACTATTTGTTTAGCTTGCAAAGTTGTTTCTGAGCAAGAAGATTAACAAAGCAAAACCAAAGGAATTAAATAATTAAAAAATTTTATAGCACTTGCTGAATAATACAAATTTATGAATTTTATTGGATGTTTATTAGATTTTTATTTGGATGTATAGATCCAAGTAACAGGTTTCTGCACTGTAAAAGATCACAGATTCTCTCATCCAGAAATTTGGGGTTATTTAGCACTACACTGAATTCATTTGCAGTATGATCTGAAATGCTCAAACTAAAAGAGCAAGCCTGGTAGTATAACCTGCCATACTCTAAACAGACAGGAGTCGGGGAGTTTTAGCAGCTTTCACAGAGGCATAACTTATAGGGGATAGTGTCAGTGACAGGTTTATAGGAATTCATGGTGTTGATGCTCGGTTTTGCTGTCAGGCTGATTCCTGTAAATGCTACTGGTGGGTTCTGGTGAGTAAATAGTTAGTAATTTACTGTTATCAACTTTAAACTATTTCTGGGTTTGCGTTTACTTTAAAAATGGTGCTTAAAATATTCCAAATCAAGTCTGATTGACACAGAAATGCTCTTTATGTGAAAGTTTGTTTATGGGCCATGATTCTTTTGACAGATTTACAAGTGTCTGTGGAGTTTTAAGACTATTGCCCAATAGGCATTAAGTGAGAGACATTCTATTTTGTAAATATTTTCACATATATTGGGGATTTTTGAAGAACTTTTTGAGCCAAGTACTGCATTAAATCTGAAGACAGTGGCAAACTGATAATCAGCAGTTTCCAGCTTTGTTTTAATGTCTTGCTAATGCTTTCCATTTTTGTGGCCAAGATCTGTAGTGGGTGAAGAATGATGTACATCTAACAGTTCGTAAGGGCTTTCAAATACTTTTGCACACTTGTATTTTTCTTTTTTTTTTTTCTTTTTTTTGGCAATAGCTCATTTAGAAATAAACAATTTTCAAAATAGCATATTGCATTCAATTTCACTAACATACAGCTCATACCAAGAAAAAGAACCAAAAGTTTGTTACATTAGTGGAGAATTTGCATCTGTTTGAACGCAATAATGCTGCAACAGGTTTTTTATTTACCCAAATGATTATTTTGGAATGAGATGGTGAGAGGTGAAGTGTATGTGTTGTGTGATACCTGTCAGCTTCCTCAGAATTCCCTCTGATTCCTCAGAAAATCAGAAATTTTTTTTTTTTAGAAAGCAGCTTTTCAGTAGGTATTTAAAAGAAGGAATGCATAATAGGATCTTTTACCTCCAAATCATCCTAATAAAAACTTTGTTGAAGTAATTTTCTTTCTAAGAGGAAAAGTTTTGTAGTGTAGTGAATATGAGAATGAAGTATAAAGAGTAGATGTAAGATTCCCTCCTGCCATAATATTTTTAGCAAGAAAATACAAAGCAATTTATGGAACTAGACTTTCCAGGGGATTTTTTTTATAAAATGTTTAGCATGACATTTTTAACACTAAGTTTCAAGTAAATAAAAAACCAACTAAACAAAAAACCTTGTATAACAGGAAATTCAGTGAATGCTAGTTACCAGAAACTTTTTTATTAGGTTGTGCAGAACTGAGGTAGGTCATACAGTTGTATGGTAGACTTCCAATGTGTTGGAGGTTTGCACAAATGGGACGGGACTGCCAGAAGAGGTTTCCATGAGCTTTATTGAGGCATCAGTCTCACTACAAGGTTGAGACAATTGAAAGATGGCAACAGCTCACGTCTTGCCAACAGCAGCCAAAGATTTCTTTGTTACAAGTCATTTTAAAACCTTTCTAGCCAATAGTATATTGCTAAAGCTTACAGACAATTGTTCTAGCCAGTCACTAAAAGCACACTTACACCTGCTTGCTTTCCATTATGCTTTCTATTAACAATACACAATACTCCATTATTAAGCTTAAAACCTTCTGTCTTGTTAGGCATATTTTTTGCAGTCTTAAGGTCTATCCCAGCCAAACCTAAAAACTCAAACTATTGTTTCATGTCCTTGCTTGCTGTACTATTGTAACTTTTCCTACTTTCAAACTTTGTGGCTGTAGCTAGCTCTGAGTTCTCTGCTTTCTGTTCCTGAGGCCTGCTTTCACAGCTGTCTGAAAGTCTTCTTACCTTCACTATTTCTCACATCCACCATTACAAAAGCAGCTTGATAAAGACCACCTGACTTTAATATGTATCATTACAACTGCCATTTTAATCAAAAACTTCACATTAATTGCTTTTTCCTCTTCAAAATGTGTCTTTACGTGTATCTGATTTGTGATTCCTTTCTACACACTTCCATCATTCCTTGCTGTATCTGTCCCCGAGCAAATTTGGTCATGCTCTGAGGTTCTTCAGCAAAAAGAGCTCTTTTTCAGGCTTGACAATAGTGAATTTGCCAGTGTTTACTTGACTTCTGTTTCTTTCAATTTTATTGTTTCAAGATCACTTTAAGCATTTGAAACTGATATCTCATCTCACTTCACTTCATCTCAAACTTTTAATCAGCATTCTGATTCAGTTATTCTGTTTATCCAAAATGATTTATTATCATTATTCCTTCACTATTTTCTGCAGCTTTGTTTAAATGAAAAAAGAACACAAACCTGTGTGTTAACTCTGTTCAAACTTAGTCAGAAACCTAAAATACTGTTATTTTGCTAGATTTTTCCACATATAAAATTCTAATGTCTGTTGTCTTCCAAAGTAATGTTACAATTCGCTTGACTGAAATCTTTGTAATTCTGCAAACATAAATATTAAGCATACACACATTTCAATCAATGTATTGTGAAAGTCACAGAAATTTCAAATTTTTAATGGTAAGCAGCATATATCATAAGAAAATAATCTTCCCTAATTTTTGGATTTTTATTTTTTGCCTAATTTAAAGTATTAAAGACACATAACTGAGCAGCTAATAAAATACTTTCTTTCCCAATCTAATATGTTTAAATCACCACTCCATTCTGCCTACTATCTGGCATACAAACAGATACCCATTAACTTTACTCTGAATCATTTGAAAGGTTTGTCATGTGCCTTCGGTTACAAGACTATAGATTAAAGATACACTTAGACTGTAGCCCAGGCCATTTTACACAACCTACATGAGTCGTGGAGAGTTGCTAAATAAAAATACACTCTTAGGTGGGAATGGCTATTTTTCAATATTTTTCTGTAAGAATTATCCAAATGTGTTTCTGCTCTCAGTTAATTGAAAAGCTATGGTTCTTTTCAGTATGTCCTGATGGTCCAAGGGTATTATAAGTGCTTTAGTACTTGCACAGTAAAATGTATGCATCTATTTTCAACCTTCCATTGACTTTCTACACTACATTGCAAATTTAAATAATTTGACGTTTTAATTACACAGGCTCAACTTCTGATTCTGCAGTTTTACATTAATTTTTGTTTAATGGTGGTAGCAATATGGTGTGAATACAGTTCATGCAGCCAAACTGTAAGTCTTAGGTTTAACTCCAAAATAAGTTTTCATCCAAATTTAGCTTATTGGGAATGAAAAGCTGTGGAAGAAAAATCTTTACACTACAGAAAAATCTGTAGTGGTTCATAAATTCAGGTGCTAAGTTGAAAGTAATTTCATTTTCATTTCTGCCTCCCATCATCTTTAATGTGGAACACTGGAATGCACTGAGTTTACTAGAAGTTCTAGGCCTGTTAAAATTCATTGGCAAGAAAAATGAAGTTTTTCAGAAATTGGCAGGGCATCGGTTCTTAAAATAGCAGATAGATTAAACAGTAAAGACATTGTACTTAAATGTAAGTTAACTTTCTTGCATACTTCAACTGTTTCATATCATGGTCTGGGGATGGAATACTTAAGTAATGCTGAATTTCTGCATCTGTTTCAAGAAAAATGCTTGAGTACAGGATGCCTGGCACTGATTGATTAAAATCAATCCAGATACGAGGCATCCTCCACTCACCGCAGAAACAGACTTTAAGGCTTTAAATGTACAATCTAGAATTAGTGTGTGAGGCAGGCTGTGTTAGTAGCAAGCCCTAGCACACTGCAGGAGTTTTAGAACAAATTCCTTACTAAAGACAAATTCTACTCTTTAAACAAATATAAAAAATTTTATTTAGTATACTAATACATATATAGCTAGTGATAATAGCTAGACTAGTATTTTTATTTTAATATAATTGCTGTAATTTATTAGCACTAAAGTAAGTTCAGGTGACAAATTTAGATGTAAGCTCCTATGGTGCTGAAATCTACTTCTGGTACATTACTTCTGTCATAAATGTGTCTCATCTTTTTGTAGCCTCTGAAAAGCAGATGAAGTTAGTTTGCAGAGAGTCTTCTGAAGAACATCTCCAGCCCTTCAAGGAGAAATTAGAGGGATTCTTCCAGAAAGGTAACCACATCTGAAAAAAAAACTTATTGCCAAATAGTGTAGTGGTTTATAGAGTTATGCATAATGTAAGCTGCATTAAGTATCTGTTTCCTCTGAAAATTCCTGTGGATTATGTTCCTAATGGGCCTAATATATGTTCATATATGTTGATCTACGTTATACGGATCTTAGACATCGCTTGTCAAAGACAATCACTCCCTTGATCTCACCCATTTTCCATTGGTTGTTCTGTGCTTTGTTCTTTATTATTATTTGTAGGCAAAATGAAAAATATATTCATCAGAGACCAAATTTATCAGAGGGAATATAAAGCTTCAAAGACTTAAAAAAGACAAGAGTGAAAAACACTCCTTTAGAGAAAGTCCACATATATACATGTCTTCTTTTCTTCCTAGTGTGAGCTTATGAACCGACTTATTCGTATTTAAAGATTTTTGCCTTGTGTGAGACAGAAATAAGCATTAAAAAATGTAATTTACCAGGTTAGAGTCTGGAGAAAATGGGTGAAAACCGAGGTACAATTTGGTCATCACCTGAAGACAATGTACATGCAGGTTGCTGTTGAAAACAAGAGTCCTGCTCCTTCCTGTTTCCCATACTGTGTTCCCCATCACCTGCTTCTGCCAGCACCATTGTTTCTGGAGCTGTGCAAAATATGTACAGGAAGAGACTTTCTCCCCTCTCTTTGTAGGAGTACAGTCCTTCTGGGTTAACAAAACAAATCCTGTATTTTTGAGAGAGATACTAGAATTGTTAAGAATTTAATTGGATTTCTCACAAAAATGGCGAACAGTTTAACAATTTACTGTTTGAGAAGTCAGTTGAACTATCTGAATCTGCTCATCCAGACAGAATAATAGTGATCATTCAGATTATTGTAAGAATTTGTTAATTAGCCGAATCCTTTTCATAAAGATTGTCCTAATGTCTTTTTAATAACTGTTTCATGAGGTTGTCTTGTGTAAGTACCTTGACAAATGAAAACAGGCTGTTTCAAAAGCAACAGTTAAATTGGACTGGTAAATAAGCTACTAATTTCCTTTACTCTTCTCCCAGGCCACAGAGTTCAATGGATATACTTATTTGATATTTTTTTTTTACATGCAAGTGTATTTGGACAATATTTAAGCAGCAGATTCCATGCCACAGAACTTTTAAAACAAAAAATGTAATGGAAATCTTGATGTCACTGCAAGAGAGTTTCATCATCTTTCTCGTGTTTTTAATTGGAAATTTTCACTTACAGTTTAACATAAGATCAAGATTAAATTAGTTCTCTCTCTCTCTTTCTCTCTCTCTCTATATATATTTGTATTTCTACAGAACCATTATCATCTCCAGCATGTTTCTTGCTCTAACTTGCTGAAGTATTGTAATAATTCAATTTTGCCCAGGTCTTGGCAGGATCCGGACCAAATGGTATCTTCCACAATCGAATCACAGATCTGTAATTCTTACTACACCCTGGATCTCGTTAGTGCTGGTGTGGTCCATGCAGTTGGCAGCTTAGCAGCACACAGCTGTTTGCTTGCCACCTCTCTATGGGGAGGCAGAGAGGGAGTGGAAGGGTGAATGAAGGAAAACTAATGAATTGAGATACAGACAATTTAAGCAATTTTAGCAAAAGCTGTGTGAACAAGCAATGCAAAATATGGAATTCAGTCAACTCCTTCCCATCAGTGGGCAGGTGTTCAGCTATTTCTTAGAATCATTAAGGCTGGAAGAGACTTCTTAAAGATTATCAAGTCCAGCCATTAACCTAACATTTCCGGTTCTGCCACTAAACTACGTCCCTAAGCACAATGTCTACACTCTTTCTGAACTCTTCCAGGGATGATTATTCCACTACTCTACTGGGCAGCCTGTTTCAATACTTAATAACCCTTTCAGTGGAAATTTTTCCCGACATCCAACCTGAACCTCCTCCCGTGACCCATTTGCCTATCACTTGTTACCTGAGAGAAGAGACTGACCCCCATGTTGCTTTGCTCTCTGGGAGCTGTAGGGACTGATAAGGTCTCTCCTGAGCCTCCCTTTCCCCAGGCTAAACCCTCCCAGCTCCCTCAGCCGCTGCTTGTCGGGCTTGTGCTCCAGACCCTTCCCAGCTCCGTTGCCCTTCTCTGGACACGCTCCATCATCTCGGTTGTGTGAGGGGCCTAAAACTGGACACAGGATTCAAAGTGTGCCCTCACCAGTGCCAAGTATCACTTCGTCACTTTCCTAGTCCTGTTGGCCACAGTACTCCCAAGTTCCTTTTAGAACTCACATTTCTAAATTCCACATTACCAGGAAAGCAGGATTTCATTACTCATAACCACTACTTGGGAAGACAAGCATCAAAACTCTGTGAACTTCTCCCATGCTTCCTCGTTCCTTTCCCAGATTTATTTGAGCATGATGTCATGTGATATGAGTTACCCTTTGATTGATTTGGCTTGGTCCTTCCCAACTTGTTCATCCCCAGCCTACTTTCTGAACAACAGTGTTAGAAATAGAGAAGGCCTGAATGCTCTGCAGGACTGTTCAGCAACAGCTAAAACATGGATGTGTTATCAACACTGTTTTGGTGACAAATCCAATCTGCAGCACCATAGGAGTTCCTTAGCACCACAGTTCCACCTGTGAAGAAAGTTAGCTTCACCCCAGCTAAAACCAGCAGAAGGAATCATCAGAATAGTCTTAAAAAATAAAGACAAACCAGTATCTGGTTTCTCCTGCAGTGCTGGGCTACCCTTTTTATTGTACTCCACTTGCTTATGCATGGAATATTATAAAAATACCCAATTGATCTTCGAAGATGACTAGTTCTGCTTCAGATTAAATTGCAATTTAATTGTGCATTATCATTTCAAATAGAAAAACATATTTTTCTAAATATTTTCCCTGTTGATGCCTATTGATGGGAAAATTGAGATATATTTATCTTTGTTAGTGTGACAGAAAATTTTATCCTTATGTGTGTGAATAATGTATATATTTTTAGAAAAAGAGAAAGAGAGGATACATTCCTGCATGCTGTTCTGGGTACAGTAAGCTCTATATATTACATTTATGGGACACTTTTTAGTGAGGTCTTTTGTATATTAGAAATAGCAAAACCACCTGGATTGTCCACTTTTTGTTATGTTCCCTTACTCTTCTTTTATGTTTCCCTTATCTTCTTTTATGCTTTATAATGTTATGCTTTATGGTATCTATTCAGACACACTTAATTTTGTATGATTTAACTTACCTTTTGACATCTTATTCTACCTTACTCTGAGATGCGTTTTCAGTAGATTGTCGGATTCTATAATTATTGACTCTATTTTTCTGTCAGTCACCTGATTGATTTGAATCTTTACAATGGTGGATGATACTTTCTGTGGCATTAGAATGGAAATCCTATAAAATTTCACACTGAAAAATAACACAGAAACCCATCTTGATTTATGGTACTAGAATAGGTGTTGGACAAATGTCAAGGTCAGAAGTGTCTGCAAACTCAGCTGCTTCTCTGAAATTAGGAGTTAGCTGATAATACTGAGCATCCAATAATCATCTGGTTTTAGTTTTGTTTGTTTAAAAAAGAGTTGTGACTGGTTTAAGCAAATGTAAGAAAAAATTGTCTGTTATCTTTCTGCCAGCTCACAGCAAGTATCCAAAACTCAGATGCTTTTCTAAAACTTCTGGCTTGAAAATAGGGCTGGAACTCATAGATATTGAGGTTTTTCCCACACGCACAATTCCCATCATTTCTAGTCAATGTGAAGTTGGAAATACTGTAAGGGAAAAAAAAATCCAGATTTGCTTATACTGAAGTGTTTACATTACCTAATTATCATTAATAACAATTAAATCTAATACTTGCTGTGTTGTAACAAAAAACACTGAGAGTGTTATGGAGACTGACATTCTAAAATGCTAGAGGGGATAAACTGTACTTGTGCTGATGTCAGTGCTGGTTTGTATAACTGGATGTAATGTAGCCCAGTGCCTTCGGCAGGGAATTAGGTGCCAGAAGCTTTGGGTTCTATTCCCAGTTTAGCTACTTTATATGTGATGCTAGCAGTTGGTTAATATCCTTTTCAGAAAGTGCCCCTCTTTTCTGGTACACAGAATATTAAATAATGATTCTTGCTGGTTTTTGTAGTGAAAGATAATCTTGTCAAGTATTTCGTGAATCCCACATGAAAGACATCTTGTGTAAACTGTCTTAATGCTTCACTAGTTGTATTTGATATGCCTATGCTTTTTGGAAAAGGCTTAGATTATTCCCAAAGTTTAAATAATCTTTAGTAAATCTAATTATATCATGTGCAACAAATTATATTAGTTTTTCTATAGTATGGATACCTACTAATTATTATAGATTAGTATTCACTTACTGTATTTCCATCGAAATTACTGTATGGGGCAGTTAACAATATGTTCATAATTATTTTCCATTTAAATTACCATGATATGCGAGAAGGCGTTTTAAACTATGAAGTAATGTGTGGGCTGGGATGCTCTTTAATTCATTAAATTCATGCTCAAAATTTCCTAGAAGAAAACTCCTCTTTTGATATGAAACTATCTCCCACCAAAAAAAACCCACCAGAATACTTAGATGACTATGAGAAAGATGCAAAAACTATTTTGAAAAGGAGAAAAAATATTTTGGTTACTGCAACTGTGCAGCTCACTAGAAGGGCCATTAACCATTGGTGTTTAAAGTGTTTCTTATTCTCCTTGTACATTCCCTCAAGAATAGTACAAACGAGAAAGTAAATGACATACAGGAGTAGGTGACTAATTAAATTTATTTCTTATTTTGCCACCTGACTATTTTGTATTGTTTGTCCATTTTGGTAATTGTGGAAATGAATAGCACAGATTCATGCAGTATCTTGCAAAATCTGTTTCCAGATTCTTCTTCATTGGATCCAGGTCACAAAGCATATAAAAACTTTAATCTGGGGTTGGGTTCCTCCCTCATGAATTGGAATGCGAAAATGAAGAAGTCTTTATGCTTCATAGCAGTTAGGATAGGAAAAGCATAGCTGCTTCTCTTCATTTTCCTAAGAACAAAGCATCTTGGTGATGAAGACTCTGTTATTACAGGAATTCATTTAATTTAGAACAGAGTCTGGGAAGCGAGTAGTCTAATGTGAAGACAGAAAGCTTTTGAAATTCGTTAGTACTGAAGAGCAGAGCTATTTGGGAAAGGTGCATGATACACTGGAGTGACCAAGGTAACAAGAAGGAGGGGTTTGTCAAATACAGTAATCTGTTGAGATTAATCCCAAAGAAAAAGAAATTGTCCAATGTTTAGAATTCTAGCCTAACATTTGGGAAACATTGGTTAGATTAATTGCTTTGCTACAACTGCCGTGTGTTGTATACTACATAAAAGGTCGACACTGTGCTATCTATGGGACTATGCAATAGAAAAACAGTCGTAGACCAAACTAGTCACCATAGCATTGTGTCAGGAGCTGGTGAGAATTTCAGACAAGCTTAGCAACCGTATGGAAACAGTCTGCAAATCTGCTTGATTTTAACTGAGTGATTTCTTCATAATAATTTTAGCCAGGCTGCAGTAGCTACCTAGGCATGCATCCAGTGCAACGCACTTTCGAATGGATTTCTGGTGTAGAACAGGAGTGTGGATCTGCATTTCCTCATCTCCCTGTTGAAGGGCACCACAGAAGATTGTTGAGGTAGTCCATTGGGAAAGAAAATGAGAAATAAATTCTGTCAGGAAGGCCATGAAGGCTGGAGCTGAGAGTTGGGGCTGTTCAGCCTGGAGAAGAGAAACAGCTCTGGGGAGACCTTACAGGAACCTTCCAGTATATAAAGCAGGCTACTAGAGCTGGAGAGCTACTTTTCACGAGGACATGTAGTTACAGGACAAGGGAGAATGGCTTTAAACTGAGAAAGTGTAGGTTTAGATTAGATAATAAGAAATTCTTTACAGTAAGGTTGATGAGGCACAGGAAAATATGCCCAGAGAAACTGGGATTTGCCCCATTTGTTCAAGGCCAGGTTGGATGGGGCTCTGAACCACTTGGCTTACTTGTTCCAATCAGCCCATGGCAGCAGGATTGGAACTAGATAATCAAACCATTCTATGAATCTATGATAAAAGCTAGCAGCTGGCCAACTTTGAATTTCTTGTTCATCATTTCCTACTTGTTCCTCAGTATGTGAATATTCACTCCAAGATGTTGGTTTTGTGCTATAAGAGCTCGTTCATGGTGATTTATGCTTCTCATCTAGTAGCACCTATTGAATTAACCCCAGAAAAGCAACCTTTCATTCGTTTATAGTCACATACATATTTTGAGTGTAGGGGGATGATAGCACAGTTTATTATATTACAGGAAAAAAAAGTATTTCCACTCAAAATGGTTGCTTTTGTCTCAAGGCCATTTATGAAGTATAAAGCAAGATGTTAATGTCATTCAGTAGTAGTGAATCAGAAGTCAAGAACACTCCAAGGCACCATTTTTTCAAGATACAATAATACTTCTTTTTTCTCTCTTACTCTCAACAAGATGTACCTTTATACATCTTAATACAGTCAAAGATTAGGAAGAAACTTCTATTGGCACCTATTTCCTTTCACAGTGTGACAATATTACATTGTTTTTAAGACAGACATAGAGATTATATTTTAAGTTGTTACTCAAAGAAGTTACCTGGTAGAGCTTGTCTGTAATGACATCCCAAAATATCAGAAACCTTTGGGAACTATTTAAAATTCTTGCTTCTCTTCAGTAAAATTACAGCTTTACTCCCCAAGAAGAACATTAACAGAAAGAAAGAAATACTCTAAAATTGTATATGAAATTAAGTCATGTGCTTGTCTTCCCACTTGTGTTGTACTCCTCTGCTTTAAAATACATATCAGATCATGGTACTCATGTTGCATTTTATTTGTAAAGCTCTTGAGTGGTTTAATGCTGAACAAGTGAAGTAAGAAAATCAAGAATAATTTTTAAGAATATTGTTAAATTTCAGTAACAGCTATCTGTTGAAATACCGTGTGTAAACAAACAGCAGAAGAGCAACAGCACTTACGAGGGTCTTACAATTGACCAGATCTTTCTTACCTGCAATTATGAAGCTTTTTCTGTCAGCTAAAAAATATATCTCTGAACAGATAACCATTCCTACAACGCATGAGACTTTTCCAGATTGTGTGACTATCCACTCTGCATATCAAATACTGTTTCTTCCTCTTGTGAATAAAATGTACAGAGATGAAGACTTTTAACTTCAAAGCTTTACTTCTGTTCTACTTATCGTAACTTCTTTTTCATTTCATTTGTTTTCACTGAGATGTTTTATTATCTCTGCCACACATATGCAGTTCTCACATTAAACAGTGTGGGAGGATATTTATGTCCAGTGTCAAACATGAAAAATATGTCATACTTCCTTGCAGTGATAATCTTTGCTTAAAACTTTTTATGCTTCCCAGCAATGACATTACAGAGCAGGCAAAATTTGTGTTTAGATCTGGAAAGCTGTTTTATATGCCAGGAGCAGAATTACTTTAATCTTTCAAAGTTTGTGATAGACATAACTGTTTTCATCACTCAAAAGATCATCATATTTAAACAGATGAAAGAGTGATTTACATAAATTGGCACGAGTCTGCAAAGCACAGAACCTTATTGCTGTGGTACTCTGAGATTGTATAGTTAGACAATAGCCTCAGTCCATAAGACACCAAATAAGTTGTCCTGGGATGTGATTGCATCCATATGCCTCCTAAGTAATGCAATATTGACAATGAACTGATTCAAAGAACAAGAATTTGCTCTGAAATGAGTATTTTCTCCCACACTACCGGAAGAATTATCAACATCAAAGTCCTGAAAATTGGTGTTAATTTCAACTATGACGTTTCAGGAAACTTTCAATTTATTATCTTTGAAACAGATATACCTCAAATTACTATAACCAGTTTCACTACATCATGACTTACTATAGAAATTGGAAGGTTACACTCTATTATAATGTCTATTATGAATGTAATTTAGAAGAACTGGTAATTGAAAATGCAATGTCAACTCCTCTTAGAAAACAAGGAGGGAATCTCCTATAGCAAACAGTTCCTTCCAACTTCCTTTCAGTTTGATTGTGGTATGCTGAATTACCATGGCTGTTACAAAGTCACTGGCATGTCATAATGGAGAAGGATTTCCTATTAATAGCAGCTAAGTCACATAATGATTGTTAGTGTTAATACCCTTGATTACACAAAATAATTATGTGTATGATAGTTACAAAATCTATTCCTGAAATTACTGATGCCTTTACTATAACCACTATCAGCTATCTGGAGTTCAACATCTTCTTTAAATTCTGATTGTAACCTCTGTTTTATGTTAAATTCCACTGGATTTCTTCCATTTTTTTATCATAGACTTACAGATAAACAGAACTATAGGTTATATTTGTTGGCTTTTCAAAACAGGGATCCTGTTAGGCTTTTCTTCTAGTCCAGCTGCTTTTTTTCACTATACTCATAGGAATTTTCTGCATGATCTCATATTTATCCTAGTTTTCTTTTTGTATCTTCATGTGCTAATATTCAAAGTCAGTGAACTAATAGAATCTAAATCTGCGTCAAAGCTTCGTTGCAGGAAATACCAATGCTCACTGATTCATTACTTTAGATTATGTAACCTGTGAGCAGTTGTTTGCATATATGGAAGATACTACTGCAAGGAAAGAGCAGAGTCAAGAATTGGAAGGGATTGGATAGAAGAGATTAATGCTCTTAAATAATGAAAGCTCAAACACACTTGGTCTCAAGAGACCTCAGTACCTAACTTCACACTGGTCACTCTCACGTCATGTTTGTCCCCTGTGCTCTATAATTTCACACCATTAAGTCTGGAAATACCCTTCAGTGTACCATATAATACAAACTGATGATGACAATAGCATGCTTAATCTGGTATGCAATTATGTGGAATTTCTCTGTAGACTTCTGTAGTTTTGGTACGTTCATACTTTTTCTCAATTAGTTTTTGGACCTGTGCAAGCACATGAATATTGCATTTTAATGTTTCTGAGCATGATTGAAATATGCTCAAAAATACTAGATGCTGAAAATTTCATTGAGAAATTGAAACTCTCTGGATTAGGTTCTTTTGTGATGTTAACTCTGATTTCCTTTTTAAGCAATAAGAACAGGTAAAACCTGCAGTCTTGTTGGGCAGGATGGACCATTGTTTTGAGAACAAAAATAATAATCACAATGTTCATAGAGCAGTTATCAGAAATTTCGAGCTGGTTAAAAGACAAAGCACCAGGTTGCTACTAAGCTCTCAAAACTGAGGAATGACAGAGTAAAACCATATGGATAATGCAGTATTGTGAGATTACAGCTGTGATTAAAGACAGACTTCTCCGAAATGTAAAAAAAAGTCTGATTTTAGGTCATCATTCAACCTTTCCTGCAACTTCTCTGATATTTTTGTGCCTAAATACTTCAGATGCCAGGGCCAGATACTTGAAAATTTACCTTTGTCCTGTGAAGAGCCTTTACCTTTTTGAACACCTTGAGTGAATTGGAGAAATCAGTTGTTTTATTTCTTTTAAGAATGTATGTGTGGAATTTGTTGGAACAATACTTCTTTCATGGCATGTAAATCAAATGAAACTTTTTAGGATCAGAATTTTTCAGCTATCTAAACGTTGTCCCTAGTCAACCATTTTGAAAGTGTCAAAAAATATTTTTTGAGGACTTCAGCTTGTGAACTGACTTCAGGATATAACTGTTTGTACAAAGCATGTGTATGAAGTCTTTCATCTTGGGAATGTCTTACAGTCTGAAAGTCCCCTCCATAAAGTGTTGCCATCTCTGGAATAGAATGCTGTATTACAGAGGTTCCTGGTGCCCTGGAATAGGCAGGGATACCTGACTAGACACAACAGTGTGTCTTCTCTGGTCAAGCAGAAATCTTCAAACGTTAAAGAGTATAATGCTAAAAGGAAAAACTGCTCTATAAAATGTGTTTGGTTTGATTATCTATGGAATTACAAGTACAATTTATCAGTAAATGTTTAGAGTGTGTTTCCTTAAGTTCAATTTTACACAAAGGGCTTGACCCACCATTGACTTGAAGTGGAATTAGATAGGGAATATGCTAAAGATTATTAAGCTTTATGCATCAGGAATTCTTTCCTTGCATGTAATTGGGCAGTTCCGAGAACAGAGAATCCCCAGGTTTAATTAGGAGAGCTAATTCTGTGATATCTATTTGAAATAATGGTAGAGGAAATTTGATTGTTCTTCCTTGACTGTATTTCTTTTTGAATTCTAGTCATTTTTTTCATTGTAATGTAATTTGATAGTGGTTTGGTTTTGTCATGAATGAAGTAAATTTTCTCAAGATTTAAAATTCCTTTCCAAATTTAAGAATTATTGCCAATAAATTGATTGGCAATATGTTTCTGAAATTTTTTTAAAGTAAGTTGCCGTTTTCAATATTTGATGTAAAGAGTATTCTGTGGTTATAGATGTAGATGAACCAAATTCCAAAGTATGTTATTACTTTCACCTGCATATGATTTATTCCCTTTTTTTTTAAGTTAAGATTCAAGACTGTATTGTTCTAATAGAGGAAAAAACTGAGAGGAATTATGCTCATTATGACTGTTTTATTACAGCATAATGCATTTAGAAGCAAATTATTTGTGTTAATTATCTTTCTCAGAAATAGTTTTTGTGTGGTTCAGTAGACACTATCAAATCAAAACGGTAGTCAAACAAAACTTTAACTATGACTACGATTACATTTAACTCTTTTACTAATGAGAAATTTGGGATTGTCTTTTGCACAGATCTACTCTTACTATTGAGTTAAAGCCATTTCCAAGAGATAGGAGGTATCTCATAAACACAATGATAATAAAATAGGCCTAGAGATAGAGCAAGCAGAAAATCTGCAGTGATGTGCTGAGCTGGTGCACTCACGTTCCCTGGTCTCGTTATCTAATACTTACATCCTCTTCTTTCCTTTTATATGAGGATAAACATAAACATTTTTAAATGTTTCAATACACTGCAGGGAAAAAATCCCAGATGCTCCCAGCATAGAGTTCAACAGAAAATAAGCAAGCTGTAAAACCCCAAAATAGATCAGGTAGATGCAGCAATAACTCTTGTTATTTTCCCAGTCTTAAATTAGGCTGAGATTTTTTTTTTAATATGCACTCTCACTTTTCTCATCGTGGTTGTGTCTACATACTTTCAAGGAATGGATGAAATGACCTGAATAATGTGTCACACATGCTTCACTTTTCCCAAGATCTCCCCATAAGGAGAATAGTAGGTTTCCAGTTTTTTATTTAGAGATTGAGAGATCCTATTTTCAAATATATTCTTCTATGTGTTTATAACGAAGAAGACAAGCTCAGAAAAATATCAGTGCCTTGTATTTGAATGCAGTTTGATGTTTCTTTTAGAAACATCATTAAAAAGAGTCCTAACAAAATACTTTTTAATAGTACTGTCCTGTATTTTATTTGTGGTATGAAGGAGAAATACTCCTGGTCCAAGTTTGCCTCTTTTAAAAGTCTTTCACATTTTATTTCAAATTACAGGCTTTTCAAACTAGTAGCTGTATAAATTTTCCTACATAAATTGAAGTTCTAGAAAATCTTTGAGTGAAAAACAAGAATTAATGCATTGGAAGTATGAAATAATTTGAATTTTTTTTTTAATTTTGTAGAAGAAATTCCAATATTTTTGTTTGAGAAAGTATTGAGCCTACAAGTGTTTTTAACTATTTGCCATACTATTTGTTTAGAATTTATGTAGTTCAACAGAAGGGATTTTTCTATTGTTGTTTTCTTTAATTAGAAGTAATAAGACACCCATGCCTTTTCATAAAAGCATATGTGATTTTTGAGCAATATATTTTCTTTTGTTCTTGTTTAGTTCTACCTATTTAAATTTCATGTTTCTCAAGCTGAATCTTAGGGTTTTACACTAAATATGAATCTCTATAAACAGTACTAGTGTTGGTTAAAAATTCAGAATTTTATTGAAAGATTTTTACCTTCTTGTTTAATGCATACTTTTTTTTTTCCTTAAACAAGATCCTGCTAGGTGGTCTTCAAATTCAGTTTTGATTCAGGCATTAAGACTAAATTGAACTTCAGAGGGCAAACTGTATCAGATTTAGTGATATTAATAGATAAATGTGGGGAAGTTTGCTGTATATTTTCATATAATTGATCTGTAGTTTCATAAGACATTTTCAGAAACATCATTAAAATGCAGTTGCAGATGCTAAAAATTAGGGAAAGTCTATCTTAATATTTCACCTTGCTTTTAAATGTGAATACCCAATATCAATTCTTAGATTTGATTTTAATTTTAATTTTATTTACCCTAAAATATGGGTAGCTCTGTATTTGAAAATCTGTACTGTCTGTATGGCTGAACAAAAAGGGAAAAGTGATTGTCATACTTCCAAGCAACACATTTTTAGAAGGTCAGAATGGTTAAATTCATTCTCAATAATGCAGTTTTTCTGTTCATGCTTTTTATTGACAGCCTTTGTTTCTTAAAGAAACTTCATTGCTATTTTTCTGTTTAAAGAGAAACATAGCAAAGAAACAGATGTGTCCCATATAAAATATGCAATAAATCTTGTCTCACAAATTCTTTGCTCTGAACTTTCTGACAGAAACTGTCAAATATCCACTTTAATTCTAGTATAAAATGTTCACTTTGTGTCATGGCGCCAACCACCATATGCTGGAATAAAGTCAGTAACCGGCAATAAAAAAGGCAACATACGCACCTTTGAAACAGTACAAGCAATCAGCAGTGAGAAAGGTCTATATAAATCTATGGAGAATTAATCTCAGCTTTGCCACTATCCTGCTGTGCATTTACAATGAGACTTTGCTCCCGACCACCAGAAGTGGCTAACTGCAGGAGAAGTGTATCCTAATGAGGGGAAAATCTCGGGAAAACAAAGCAGCAGCTTTTAACCCCCCACCCCCAAGGTTTGGATCACCTAGAAGAGCATGTCCTAGTGTGTTCAAACATGTGGGGCCACTGCACGTCACGGGTTTCTGTACTTTAGCTGATCATGTGAAACCAATCTTGACTGAGCTCAATCAGCAGAAATAACTTGAGCTTCATAAATCATTGTTATCATTCCAGAAGAGAAGGCATTGCTGTGGATTTGCTCTCCTCAAGCTTTTCAGGCCACAAATTTCACTTTGAAAAGTGAAAATTTCAAATTTCACTTTGCAAGCTTTTCTGAAATCAGTTTAATTATATTTGTATAATTATTCATTCTGTGCCAAACAGATTAGCAGTTGGTTCACTATCAAATTAATTTTTTATTCAGTAATACTCTTTTTTCTTTTGGAGATGACCTGCTTTTTACTGGCTTTCAATAATCATTCAACTCTTTAAAAATGTTGTCGTGATATAAGAATGGACCAATCTTCAAAATTTTTACTTCTGCATACAAAAAGAGATTGTAGTTACAGATAATTTGGATAGTTAGTTTTCCCAGACACAGAACAGATTAGGTTTAACTTTGTTCTGTTTGAAAGGATTAGAACTAATTTTTCAGTTCCGTAAACTGTTTAGATACATTTAGTCAGAGATTAATCTTGGAATTAAACCACAACATTATAGGAGTTTATTAGAAAGTAGAATTAGAATATGTATCTCTCTTGTGTTTAAACACTAAACACGCTTCAAAAAATAGTTATTACGTGGAAAACCAAGTGTGGGAGTATGTTAAATTAATGTCCTGGTTACATTTTAACAGAATAGAGTTTCAAATAATTTAATTAAATAAATAAAATTGAAAAATGTAATGCTAACTCTTGTTTCGTAATTAATGCCTCCAGAATACAGGAAAATAAGACTAGTGTTAGTCCTAGTTTTAATGAAAAAAGTACTCTTTTGTATGGAAGGTAATTTTATTTTAGTTTAAAAGTCTTTCACAAACTACAATAGAAGCATCATACTAAGAAACATCCATTTTAAGAAATAGAAGAATTTATGAAAATAAATATATGGGTTTTTTTCTTCCTGGTTAGTTTTAATGTTTTGGTAAAATGACCTTCAACACTTTGTTCTGGCACATTTATAGACAGCATTATCACTTTGAAAAGAAAACATAATTTCCTAGGTTTTTTATTACCTATGATAATAAACACTTTCTTGACTTGGTTGCTTGAGCATGTTCTGCTGGTATTGTGTGTCTCTCTCAGTGTGTGCAAATGTCTGTAATGTGTTATATTTTTGTAACATTAAAAATATTGAATTTAATATTTAACAATTTCTAAATGGTAAACATTAATTGTTTATTGACACATACCTAAGATACAGCTTGACAACTTATATTCCTGATAACTTGTGGGATGCTTGTTTGTTAAGAAGCTTTCCAAGACTGCACAGAGATTGTGCTGTAGGAACATTTTTACATTCACACCATTGGATGTGAGTTTCTTAGTTAAAAAAAAAAACAAAACAAAACAAAAAAAACCTTTTGCACCACTGCAGAGGAAAATAAACTTGTGAGAACTGTTTCAGGAAGGGTGATTAAGACCTCATGGCAGCAAGTGTTCTGAGGATTGTTTTGAAAGGATTTTAAATGTCTATACCAGTGGTTAAACTGTCTAAAAAAATGGCATTCCGTCTTAAAAATGTGATATATTTTAATTTAAAGAAGAGATAAAAGAAACAAGGCTCATGTGATCACACTGCTTGTTGATTATTCCCCTGCCAATAATTTTTAATATTTTGTCCAATTTTGACCAAATGTGACAAGGTTAGAGCTCCTGAGATATTAAGCTCTGAAAAATCTCAATAAAAATACGTGGCTAAATAGACAAGAGTGACCCTATTAGCCTTCCAGTTAGAGCAAGGCTCTGTATCATGAACTCACCCCTTAATTAAACATTAATGAATCCATCTGGGAGCTAACTGAAGTACAGACCCACAGTAGACCCAAGTTTCATTGATTCCATTCTCCCAGACTTTCTTGTTTAACTGACAGCAGAGAAGAAAAATCTCTTCATGGGCATGGGAGTTTTATTTGGGGATTCTTTGCATTGTAATAGAAAACTATATTAGTTGTACAATCAAATACTTCATTTCCAGGCTGTCTGTTGAATTCCCTGAGTTCATAAAGCCTGCCAATTAGTAGCTGTCTGTAGACAGTTTATCAAGTAATACATATTAGAAAATTATTTGCTAGTAAGCTCTCTATAGAACATAAAAGTTTTTTTCTCTATTTCTGAAATTCAGCATTTTTGTAAGACAGAAAAGCTCCAGCATGAGAATGGTGGACTGTCACCATGTGAAATAATTTGTACTCATATTCAAATTGGAAATTTAATACAGTACAAGAAGAAAAAAAAAGCCAGAAAATGTTTTACATAGGATGTATTCTCTCATGTTTGCTCTGTTTATGTATGCCATCAACTAAGTAATAAGAATTCTTTTGTTTAGAACTAAATTAAAAGTAATACTATTTCTTAAAATACAGAGTTATATTAGAAGTAACGCAATATAATAATGTAGGAGGAAATTCTGGTTTATGTACAGCTTTAGACAGATAGATGTTTCTTGAGAATATCTCTTTCTAGATCATGAAACACAACTCTATAATTTTTGAAACATCATAATTTGTGAATTATTTAAGATTATTGAGGAAACTTGCTCAATAATTAGAATTAAAAGTACAAATATCTTAAACTGCAAAATTAATTTTCACTGTGAGTACCTAATTTCTGAGGACTTTTATACCCTCTGCTGCTGAATTTTTTATTATACAATATGTTTTCAAAAAGTAAAATAGTTCTAAAATTAGATTCTGTCTGTATGGAATGCAAAGCTTCATCCTAGTAGCATATGACACTAAATTAGAAAATGATTTTCCAGATCTTTAACAACTTAAAGGCCCCAATTTTCATTGCTCCAGACTCACTCTTGTTAGTCAAAGCATATTTTTAAAAAATAATATATTTCAGTGTGCTGATGAAAAAATAGAATTAAGACAGTCCATTTTCTGATTCTACATTCTTTTGCATTCGTATGTGGATTTTGCTAATATTTGTTTATTTGCACATGAAAGTTTTTAATTTGTTTAAAGGATAGTATTAATTTATTTCCATTCCTTTAAAATTTACATTTCAAGAAAGCAGATTCTGGCAGTGTCAGGTATTAAAATACAGTTTCACATATTATATAATAAAAATATTTTTTTATATTTGTAATGTTAATGGCCTTTTATGTAAGGCCCAGTCCTTTCCTAGAAAGTGAGATTACACTAAAAGTAAAAATATTAAATGGGTGTTGATGATATTCATGAACACTTTCATGCATCATTAGCCACATGTTGTTGGCTTTGCTATCATCAACAAAAACAGTGAAGCTTCATACAGATTGTTTAACATGCTGGATCAAGCTGTTGGACACCTTTACTACAGTTTTAAAAAATAGCTATAGTCTTGATTATTATGTATATAAACAGCCAGATTATTCAATTTGTCTAAATTGTAAGGTTTATCTCTATGGCTGTATGATTACTGTGTATGGCTGTGTGCTGTTGTACTGGGTCCAGCTGAGATGGAGTTAATATTCTTCATATCAGCTGGTAGGGGATGTGTTTTGGATTTGTGGCTAAAACAGTCTTGATAGTACAGGAGTGTTTTGGCTATTGTTGAGCAGCACTTTCATATTGTCAGGGCTTTCTCTTTGTCTCACTCTGTCCCCTCAGTGGTAGGCCAGAGTGAGCAAGAATTGGAAGGGGTCACAGCCTGGATAGCTGATTCAAACTCAGTATTCCATGCATGTAATGTCATGCTCAGCAAAGAAAAAGGAGAGGAAAGGATTTTGGGAGAGGTTAGTATTGCTCCAAAAATGGCTAGGCATCACTCTGCCCTTTTATCACTTGGGGTTTTTTCTTCCCCTTTTCTTCATGTATTGAACTGTGTTTATCTTGACCCAAAAGTTTTTTCTCATTGTTGCTCTTCCTGTTCTCTCCTCTATCTGACTGAGGGGGAAGGGAGGAAAGGGAGTGAATGGTTTTGGGGTGCATAGCTACTGGCCACAGTTAACCCACAATGATTCTAATACAGGAACCCTTTGGGAAGGGGTTTAGATTGCTCGTGGTAGTTCTTTGTAGCTCAGAGAAATGCCATGTACTAGCAAGTGCATCCCTATGAAAATTTTGTTTACCGTGCCACTATTTTTAGGCCAATATGGCTTGAGTCAAGGATTTCTTAAAAACTAAATCTATTCAGAAATTTTCAGTGTTAATAGATCTCTTGAAATCTGAACTGAAGAAGGCTCATTTCATCCCACTCTAATCCTGCTGGTTGTTGTACTACTATAGTGTAGTATGCTAGTATTAGAACATGTCAAGAATTTTGTTCAGAAACAGAAAAACTGTGTAACAGCAGAGCTTTTGATGATCCTCTGTAGTCAGTTTGCCCGCCTAAGAGACCTTTGAGGCTTTTCTTCCACTCTCCAAAGTCCCTGATTAAACAGGGTTATTAAACAATTTCTCCTGTGTGACAATTGTACTTGAGGGTGGAAATAGATCTACACTTCTAGCCTGGGAGCCTTCTGGGTTCAACTTCTGACACCCAAGTATAGCAACAATGATAATATCTAAGAGATTTGGATCTCTGTTTTCAAATGGTGATAATGCTTTCAAAGCATGGTTCATGCTTTACAAAGACTGAGAAAATCAGGTCAATTGTTGCTTGTTCTCCTAACTTGATAACATCATAGAATGTGACTTTGGGAAAAGACAACCCAGCTGAATCTCTCAGGGGGTATACTTTTCTTCCTCAGCCATTTAATCATGGCTTGGTATGTTTCTAGGATGGGGTTCATGTTTTGGCTACATTTCAACATGCCTACCTAAGAGGTTTTAGTTTTGACTAATGAGAAGGTGGGTTCCTGTGAGACTAGAAATGTCATAATAACCTTTTGTCACTGTTTTAACAGTCTCTGTCCAGGCTTTATAAAGTTCCAAGAGGAATGTCAGTAGAGGTTTTGTTATGGTTGGTTGGTTGGTTTTGTTGTTTGCTTTTAAGGCTGAGTTTTGGTTGGGTTTTTTTTTGTCTATGTCTTACCATAGATTCTGTCTTAATCTTAACTGTGATTGATTGGAAGACATGAGTCAGAAAAGACGTATCTCCCTCCTCAAAGAAAAAAAAATCAAATACCTTGTTTTAGGGTGGTGTGTTTCCTATACAGAAAACACTATAACATACAAAGCAGTCTCTTAAATTTCTTGAAGCATATGTTTTTGAATCACAGGAGCTTGGACTTAGAATATAAAATTCAGAGTTCTGATATCTCCATCCTAATGGCGAGCTGTTTCAGTTTTCTTGTAATTTTGAAGATGGTTACTGCTCCAAAGCACTTAGAAAATTTGTAAAAACTTTATGCATCAGATCTTACAATTCTGAAAGTAGTCAAATACTGAAAAATAAAAGGAAAAAAAGCTGTAATGTGTCCAACTAAATCAATACACTTCAGTGAATGATCCTTCTTTTGTGTGTTGATATATTTAGGGTCAGAGAGAAATATCAGAAAATTTATCCAGTCGGACTCAATGAGTGTTAAAATTTTCACTAGAGGGGCAGGAGAAACTGACAGATTTTTGTGTAGTTGTGGCTACCATTTTTCTTTCCTTGTCTGTCTTTCTCTGCACATACTGCATCATCATTCTCTGCTTGCCTCTGTTAGTTACTGACCTCAATTTTCAGTCTGTGCTGGTATTCAGTATTTTCTTTCCTTTGTTCTTTAGAGATCTATTTTATAGTAGCCTGATGCATGAAGAGGTATTGGTTCTGTTGCAAATGGAAGCTGCTGTGCATACATTAGACCTGTTACAAATAAATATTTTCTGGTAATTTCTCATTTTCAAGACAGTGTTTCATGTTGTCTTTCATCCTCAACAAGTAGAATAAATAGAATAAATTAGAGGATTTTCTTACCATGTCACTCTAATACTTCACTTTTTAAACTGTTAGAGGATCCTGAATGTTCATGCTGACTTCTGCATTTCAGTAAAAGGAACTCATCACAATTATCTGATTCATAAGGTAAATTCATAAGATCATCCACATCATGTGTCTGAAGGCCCAAATGTTATTTTAGTCCTTTTGTCCGTATTAAATATTGGAATACATTTGGTGTGAGGCTTCCTGTTTAGTTTCCTCCTAATGGAAATCAGTTTAAAAGCATCAAAACTTACATGCAAAAAAAATCAATTCTCAATAAATGGGGACAGTGAGGAAATTTGCTTCAAAAATCTCATGCCACTAGGCACCATATTTCAATGTTCACTGCAGTCAGGTTTTTTCTGATACAAGAGTGATGATACCCAGTGTCCATTTCAGAACAAACAAAATAGCCTTTATATAGTTGGGCTGTAGAACACTTGCCACAGCAGGTTGTGGAAGTTAAACAGCTTATAAAAGATTGAGCAAAGAATGAGCAAGTTCTTGAAGGACAATACATTGAGAATTGTGTTAAAATCACATTCAATGCAGAAAACGTTTTGTATGAGCTACAGAATCTGAGTGCTTTTCCCTGTCCCCCATTTCATCAGTCCATTTGGTTGCCATCACTTCATTTCCAAATTTTCTCAGTTTTTTCAATGCCACTGTTTTTCATCATACCTCCTTTCCTGAGCATTTGTTAGGCTTTGTTCTCTGATTTCAAGATTTCATTCCCTTTTCTTCAGGAAAGGGAATGAAATCTTGCAATTTCAAGGAAGATCAATTGGGCAAGCTTCGATCCCTTTCCGTGCACTTCTTGTCATCCCATTCACTTTCTTTGGTTTTACTTGCTTTCAAACGTCTTCCTTTTTTAATTTTAAGATTACATTTCTTCAAATCCTTCTCCTCTCTTGATTGACATTTCTTCCCTGATTTCAGGACTTGATTTGGAGTACTTTTGGCAAGTTTTGGTCCTTTTCCCTGCCCCTCATTTCATCTCAGTCCATTTGGTTGCCAGCACTTCATTTGCGAATTTTCTCACCATTTTCAGTGCCTGCCAGGGGCAGGCTATTAGGCTGGATGAATCCCTGTGCCAGTCTGTTATGGCTATAGTTAATATACTCTTGTTGAAACTGGAATCAAGCACTAAGGTCTAAGGGTGAAAGGATTACATCATTCCACTTCTGCAGAAAGCAAATTCTATGCAAGCAAATATGGTGTTGCTAGAGAAATAAATAGAAATAAGTTCTTTCTTTTTTGTAATTCATTTGAATTGCCTTAAGTAACACCACAAATTAAGACAGGGATTGATATCTTGACTCTGGGGCTTTGAAGACTCTGCTGAGGAAAACACATTGTTTTATGGAAACCTTTACTGACAACATTGATTGTGCTAGTCATTGCAGGTTGTGGAGGGGGAGAAGAAGAGCAGAATATTACAAATTTTGAGTGGAAAATTAGTTACATATTTTATGGAAGATAAGGAAATTGCTCTGGTTTCTTGTCTTACACATTATAGAATTTGTTATATATAGTAGTTCATTTCTTTTCTTTACAAGTCTCAACATCTAAATTTCAAATAAATGCTTTTAAACAATACCTGGGTGGACATGTTTACATTTAAAAATACAGAAAATACTGTTTTCCATATAATACAGCTATTTTCTCTGTTCCTGTTTTCCCTTTTATTAGTGCACAAATACAAACACTGTTATATTAATGTAAACTGTGTGTTTCTTCCTAACAGTCACACCTTTGTTCTTTACTTTTTACTTTTACTCTTTACATAAAAAATAAAACTTCTTTCCCCTGTCTTTCCTTATTCTGTTCTTGCAAAATTAAAAACAGTAAATCAGGTCTTGCCACCTAACTATAAATGTATAAACATGGTCTCCTTGTTAATTATTGTGTTTCATATGTAGGGACCTGGAGATACTGTTTCTCTTGTGGCTGGGAATGTAGCTATGATGGGAAATTTGCCTTACTTAATTTTCCATCTCCTTCAAAACCAGAAATAAATTATTAGTGTAATAATGGATTATACAATTGTATACACAGTTCAGCTTATGTAGTTAATTTAATATCATTATGAATCATTAGAATTCCAATCTGTGTTTTCTACTTTTAATGGTATAAAATGAAAATAATTAATTAGGTATATTGTGTTAACTTTAGGCAAATTTTTGAGACCTTGAGATGAATGCAACAAATCAGAGCTGCCTTATATATTTCACTTGCAGCTGCCTTGCCACTAAGATTTGAGGTGGAGAACCTAATAGTATAGAATTAATTGCTTTCCTTGGAAAGGGCACGCAGCACTGTTCCTGGCTATTGGCAATATTGAAATAATAGGAATAAATATCTCCAACACACTTACCCAGTGTAGGGAAACGTATGAGCTCAAATTAACAGGTGTTGTTAACAGCAAATGTGCTGAAGCAATCAGTTTTTATTTTCATTTTAAACTATCATGGTACAAACCTCTTTGTCAGTAGCCTTATAATGAAATGGAATCATTCAGGAGGAGTTTCTCGATGACCTTGTCTGTGAACTCAGGTTTGTAACTGTATTGCAACCAGGCACTCCTCTAGACTGAGATGCAGAAAGATAAAGTTCTTTGTATAAAAAAGTGTCTGAATTCTGTTTATATTAACATTACCACTTACAGGATTATTTTGATGTACAGCAGGAATAACTTTTCCACTATAATATTATTTTATATGTATGATATTCTGCTGGAGCTGGAGTTGCTCTTCTGTATTAAGAAGATTGATCAACAAAAACTAGTGGGTTTGCTTTGAGTATCCAGGTCAGGAAACATTTTCAATAGTAGAGAATGCTTATCCTTTGAAAATCAAATCCTTTAAAGTAGTTCATGTAAGCTTTCTGTAATAGAGGGGCTCAGATTCACTAGCCATATTTCAAACTCTTGGTTGATTTTTCAAAAAAAAATCATGTACATGCCATACACTTAAAACCTACTACGCGTGTTTTCACTTTTCAGCTTCCAGAACAAAATGTGATAGCTCTGTGGAACAGTTGGTGTTAACTATGTTTGGTACCTGTTCAATTCCAACTGAACTTCCAATCATTTATGCTGCAGAAACATGTTTAAATTTGTACATTCTGGCCTGCAACAGTAAAGAAACACAACTTAAATGATTTTCTTTTTAAAAAATCTGAAAGTGAAGTTTAATTAGTTACATTTTAGTCAGTTAATGCCTAACACTATATATTATAATATGGATTTTAAATTACTTTTCAAATCCAATACACTTTATTGGTACAATAAAAACATTCATTATATACAAAAAATAAATAAAAATTGAAAATTAACAAGTGTTTACCACTTTTTTATACTTAGTACACAAACTATTCAGTTTTGAAAATAAGAGATGTTTAATCTGTGGATCTCTAAAACAGTAAGACAGTAATTTATACCTTTAAAATGTTTTTCATTGACAGCTAAAGAAGAACGGAAGAAAGGAGAGAACAGTTTGGAAAATGCTCAGAAATGGTAAGGTTTTTCCTAGTGTTTTTTAACATTTTATTTTGATTATTGAACTTAGGAATTAAATTAAATAGCAAAAAGGATCTGTATTTCAAAGAAGTAATATGTTTTCTGAAAAACTCTTATGTAATCTTCCAGGAGAAGCTTCATTTTCATTTTTATCCAAACGGTGTACTGTGTTTGAGGTTTCAGTTATTATCAGCATTGAACGGAATGAGGGTTTTACAGAATAGATAAATAACTGATTAACTACTCTATGACAGAAAAATGTATTTCATCATCACTGAACATTTTCAGCACTTGGTATACAGCACTCAGTTGCCTAAGAAGCCATGGAAATCCCAATGTTTTTGTTGCCAGAATGTTTGTGCCCCACTTAGGCCAAAGGCATCAAAGTATGGAAAAAGTGAGAGTAGTTGATTTATAGATGGATAGTAAAATTTTCAGTAGGTTAATATTACTAATACTTTTTTTACCAAATCGTAGTTTTGTGAGAGTGAAGCATCCATCTTAACTATGAATCTGCTAGAAATAAACTGGGGTAAATTAATTTTAAACTTCCTGTCAATATTTTTTTTTCCTGGTCACTGAAGGCAGATCTGTGGTAATTTGGATTTTAATTGTACTTTTCTCAGACAATACTCACTCCACCTGAGACACCTCAGTTAGCTTTCCTAGGCAGTCAGTAAGAGGGAGAAAAGGGGCACTTCCCAAATGCAGTTCAAGTCTTAGGTGAATTGTTCCCTTCTGCTTGCAGAAGATACCTAAATATTGGCTGAACAACTGGCTGGTGTCAGTTGGGGCTTCACCTCCTCATTTCAAGTGTCTGACTGGCTCTACTTAGCTACAAACCTAACTTCCCTGGCACAAGGCTCTTTCATATTCTACTTGCTTTGTAGCCTTTCTAGAGTAGAACAGACTCTCCAGGGTATGGAGCTGCACACAACTTGCAGTTGACTTTGGGAATGAGTTGTCCAACACAGAGTTTTTTAATTGCTAATTAAATAATTCAGTATTTTAAATTACTGCTTTTGAAAGGCAGAAAGTAGCCCAGGAAGCCAGATTAAGGTTGGTGAAAGCAAAGGAGTGCTGCTGGAGGATGGGCTGATGAAGAAAGGAAGAGAGGATGAGAAGTGTCAGGACGAAGGCTGAGAGAGACTGTGCAGGATTTCAGCATCCCACCTCTGTATACTCCAGCTGGGATGGTGAAGGGTTCTGTTAGGTAGAGGAGTGCACAGTATTCCTGGGGCTGCTGTTACATGAGGCAAACCTGAGAAGAGTCTCTGTTCTTGTTGCTTTTGGTTCAGCTATCCCACTCAGAGTGCTATGAACAGCTGAGGATTATTTGGCCCAGGTGAATGTAATGCAAATTACATTGCCCAGACCTAAATGGTTTTAACCATATAATTATAACTAAGGTGTTTTAGTATTTTTAGAGTTTGAAAACCAAAGTGTTTTATACCGATATTTAGAGCTATTAGATTGGTTGATTGATTGATTGATTTGTTGTTCTCCTCATAGTGTCACTACAAGACCCATTAACTCTGAATGTTATGGCCTTATACACACATATTTCATTCTGATTCTTTAAATATGGAACATCAATTAACTTGAAATATAGTTGTTTCATGCAAAACCTGGTAAGAAATGTAAAAGGTTAAGGTTATCACATATGAGGATTTTTAAAAACTATTATTTTAATAGCTTACCTTGAGCAATATTGTACAGTATGGTTTCTGTCTTTAAAGTATCAAAAAGAAAATCCCAGAGCATACAGGCTCATATGGCTAAAATCCAAGCTTCTTTGTGAAGTAGCTGGAGTATATATTGCTTTATTTTGGAGGGATAACTTCTGTAGTTTTTGATGAATACTTCATATTCTTCAAGCCTAGCTAAGGAGCTTTTATGTCAAACTAAGCCAAGAAACCTTGAGCCTAACATTGATATTTCCATATGAGAATATGCAATGTGGACTATGCAGATATAAATGAAGAAAGATGCTGAAGCTGCATCCGTGGCTCACGTAACAAGAGTTGAATGGTTGGAGACTCCTTGCAGGTCTTCAAAATTATTTATGTTATTTTCAAGATTTATACCTCCTATGTTTAGATTTAAAACCTACTCTAAAGAAGAATATAGCTTTCTTCTGATTAAATAAAATTATTATTCCAAGATATATTACTTTTAAATATATTGCTCCCTTTGCTTTTAAATTATAGAATTATTTTAATAAATATCACCAAATGTTTCAGGATTGTTGCATCCACTTCGCAGAGAAAAGTGACTCCATTTTAACAAAAGTGAACCTACTTTTATTTATATAAGTATATAGTCATATGGATTGTTCCATTTTATCTATACAAAGCAATATCATAAAGGTTAAAAATGCACAATCAGTTAAAATGCCCTTGGAGGTGTTGTCTGTAATAAAAGAATATTTTGGAAATATCCAGCTGTATAGCAATTTAGTAACAAGCCCCATTATAAAATCTTTTTAAAAGTATTAAAATACTGGCAGCGTATTTTTGTAAAATTACTTGTTTGTTGACAAATGTGGAAGGAGGTTATTTTCAGTAAAACTTTCACAAAATTACTCTTGGCACTGTCTGTGGCCTGGTTGTTGCTCCCAATTCTCCCCAAATACTAGAAGATTATTTTCAACCTAACCTAGAGATTAGTCCCTGACTTGGTGTGGGACTCTGCCATGGTCCTTCAGTAAATGGGAGATTAAGATCTTCATGGGGTGCAGCAGAATAAAATAAATAAATATATTACAGCACTTCCTGTAATGCAAGAAGTTAAGTTTTTCTCATTCTAATTGAATGCCCGTGGCTTGCCAGCGTGACAGATCTCTATGGTGGCTCGTGCATCTGTGAGTTACCCTCCTGGAAAAGAGGTGGGTGTTGGAAGGTTAGTTATGCTTAGCATGAGCTGCTGCTGTAATTTCCAAGGCTAAGGAGAAATTGTGGTAATTACCAGCCTTGACTACTGACTCAGAGAAACTATTTCCCCAGTGGGCTTACATGTTGACTGGGTTTTTTTCTTCCCCCTCCCTTGCAGCTTTGAAGAAACAGTGGGATACTTTGGGATAAAGCCAAAGCCTGGCGAGAAGGAGATCACACCAAACTACGTTTTCACGGTGTGGTATGAATTCTGCAGTGACTTCAAGACCATTTGGAAACGAGAGAGCAAAAGCATTTCCAAGGAACGGTAAGGTTCTAATAAAGTCATTAATACCATTTTAGATGTCTGGGAAACTGCTGCTTCTCAAACCCAACAAATTATACTCCTATATTTCACAGGCGTCATTGTTTTCTTTCAGATCTAATGGACATCAAGGAAAGATTATTCCCTCAGGGTGCGTAGGAAAATTCACCAAAGGCATGCTGTCCCCACAAAAAGATAAACACATATAATCTGATAAATTACACTTTTGTAACCCCTTCCAATTACTAGCTAGTAAAATGAAAGGAGAGCTGTGCTAATTTATAACAGATTGCTTCTCTGTGCATTTTCATGTTGAACTAGCCTAAATGAGGCGATATTGCTGTCGCAGACAGTACAGACAAATAAAAGTGAATGCTTTTCCAGTTAATATACTGCACTTGCATCAAAGGGAAGCCCCAGAGATTCAGGCCACACTTAGCATAGTGTCGAAGCCCCACACTGAATTTACAGCACCACTCCTGACTTTTGGTGTCCTGCTGAGGACATCAAACTACTTGCCGCTAGATCTCACAACAGTCTCCTGATTTTATTAGTTAGAGTAAAAGAATGCAAAAACCTAAAACCTTCAATTATTTTCTTGATTTTCTTAAAGAAACTTAAAATCTTTTACACAAAAAAGCAATTCTACTACAAGTTCATCATGCTCAGCATATTACAATTTATTTGAAAAGACCTAGAGTGGTAATGTAGTCAGTCTTTGGAAAAGAATGGAGCAATTACTTTCAGCATGAAATTTAAATTCATGAATAAAATTAAAATTTTGCTTATTCCAAATTGACAGAGAGTTAGATTAAAATGTTTTTAAAAGAACAAGCAAAAGTAGTACACTCATTTACACTTATATTTTCCATTTTGCTTCAAATCAGTGGGGCTTTCAGGTTCATATAAAGTAGATTTTTTTTGAAGGACTAAATGTAGAAATTATGAATTCTGAATTATCAACCTTACCAGCATTACTTTATAGATGTTACAGTTTTAAAATACTTGAAAGTCATAGCTTTTTGTATCATTTATTGATTGATTTTGGAAGCTGACAACTGGAAGCATTTACAAAGAATCTTTCATTTCCTTGTATCTAAATCACACACAAAATTGGTTTACGTGTTAAAGGCTATATAAAATAAAAAGTCCCAAGCACATTGCTGTGATCATGATAGAGATTATCTCAGGGCTGTATTTTCTGCTGAATCATGACTTATTTTTATTCCAAAAGCAGTTAGGAGGAATAGAAGTTAACTACCCAAGGAAAAAAAAAATCAGACCATACATCCTTTCCTTTTTATGTAATTAGCGCCTTGCTAATGGTACACAATGATCCCTTCAAGTAAATCGCTTTTAAATGCCTCATATTTTAACAGAACATAGCTTCTTAACTATCTTAATACAATAATCAAGAAATCTTTGTAAGTAGACTGTATATTCTGTGCTTTCATATTCAGGTGAGGTGAGAATTTCTTGTGGTTTAATAGCCATATCAATCAGATCTACAAATGTACAAATAAAAACAAAGGACAAATATATCATCAGTTCCTCTGACAGATGCCTTTATTCCTGTTCAGTGTAAAGCAATACCAGTAGACTGCACAGCAGCAGTTACTGTAACACTTCTAAGTGTTGACACTTTCTGGGTCATATAGACTTTTTCAGAGCTCACTTCAAATTATTTTTACAAAGTTCCATTAGTCTCAAAAGGACAATTCATTGTCCTTTACATTCAAAATTTGGGTGATTCATCAAGATGATGAGCTGTTAAAATGAGGAGCCTTGTATAAATAGTAAATTAGAATGACAGAAGAGCTGTTTTCATCATTCTAAATTGTTCTGTATTGTGCTACTGAAAAGCACATAGTGAAAGCAGTAGATTAGAATGGTGGAAAAGCTTCTTTCATCACGTGAAAATATCTTGTAAAGTCTTAATTGTTTAAGGGTCCTGTTTAACAAAGTATGAAACTAACAGTTGATGAACTGCTGTCCAAAAAAGTTTGAAAGCAAGGAAAGAATCATTGTGCACAGTGGTAACTAAAAACCTTAGAATGATAGGAATGGACAGCTGTCTTCCTTAACTGGCTAATTAATTGGATGCACTATTTGTTGTGCATTTTTAAAGATTGCAATTTAATTTAAAAAAAAAAAAAAAAAGAAAGAGAACATTTTCATCCTGAGCCATTATTTTGTTTTGGAGGAAGTTTTAAAGAGGAAGAAACAGCAATGTAAGTCAGTAACTGCAAACTTAGGTTCTGAAGCTGAGGCATTGATATTATTATGTGAACATGTTTCCAATTGAATTACCTTTCAAATTTCAGGAGCTGAAGAAACCCAATGTAAAACGTGTAGGAATTAGCTAATTATTTTCATTTATATACAAAGGTTAATTGTGGACTGTAATTTGTCTCTCAAGAAATATGACACTTAAAATTAAAAATGTAATTATAATATACAGAATTATCATTAATCAAGTGACTAATTAAAAATATATTATGTTAAACTTGAGAGTAGTAAAAATAGGTTAAAAGAACTATGATTCCATAACTAAAATTTCATATCTCAAACTAACTACGTTGCATTGTGTAACAGACAACTTCAAAATCTCTGATTTTCAGGAAAAAAGAGTGCTGTCTTTAACCAATGACAGTCTCAGTTGCAAAGAGCCTGTTTCGTCTAAAGCTACTTGACTCCCAAATGTAACACAACTGTAGAAATCTAATGAGATTTCAATGAGACTTTTTCCTAAAGTAAAGGAGCTGAGCTGACCTGCATTTAACCTAACCATGAAAATAAATTACTGCCTGCAAAATATAGTTGAGTCATTGTCTCTTTCTTGGACAAAGTTTGTGCAGTATTTGGGAATGCAAGACAGAGTTACAGATAAATAAGAAACTATGATATGATATGGTATGATGCGATATATGACATGACATGTGATATGATATATAAATGACTATAGGGATAAAATGAAAACAATTTTCCAAATCATATGCCTGATGGGAATATGATGACAGTTTGCTTTCCCTTCAATACCAGAATTTAAGTAGAAATGAAATAAAATTTGCTTTGACAATTGCATCATCTGTGACAAACAGCTTAATGTAAGTGCACCAAGTGTTGGAAACATTTTTTGGTGCTGTTTTGAATCAAAATCCAGTTTTGTTGTTGATAGCTTTATAATTTACAATGTGTATGCGTTCAGGTACATCAACTGCTTTTATGCTTTTTTCTGTTTATGACATTTTGAGATGATAACTGAAGACTAGAACGTTGGAGGTTTTGGCAGTAAAGTACAGCAAGATAGATTGCAGATATTTCCACTGTCACTTCCTTTTCTTAAACTAGGAATTTTATTTGCATATCCACGAATTTGGAACCAAAAACAAATATATCTTTATATCAACTTAATCCATTATACATATATATATATGTGTGTGTATATATATATATATATATATATGAATGCCCATCCATAAATCAATTAAAGCACTCAAGATGTGTTAAATTATATTTTAAGACAATGACCTAGACAAATCTAAAATAAGGAAAAGGTATAAATACAGAATAAATACTTTGCAGTGAGTTTCATCACAAACTTGATTATAATTGTTTTGTGAAAGAAATGTGACAAAGATTATAATAATGTGTTTATGCCTGTTGCCCTTTAAATATGAAAGAATTAAAATAGGAAAGAAATTGTTGCTCTCGATTTGACTCACTGCTGACTCTTGCAAAGGTAAGATTGCTACAGTGGTTACTGTACTGGATGAAGTAATCTCTTTCAGATTGAATATGCATACAAATAGGTCAGAATGCAGAAATCAAAAACAGAACCAAAATTTGTCTCAATAGCTGGAGAAGGCATGATCATTATTTAATTAACAGAATTATATATTTCATCTTGAAAACAGAAACACTTTGTCACAAGATGTCACAGATGGCAAAAGCTTGCATTGCTTCTAAATAGTGACAATATAAAATTATAGAAAAATCTACAAAGGACTTACACATGAAGAGAGTTTCCAGCTGCAAAAGCATTCTGGGGACTATCACTGTAACGTTTGGCTGTCTTTATATACTCCCAAATATCTGCCAGTGGCCATCTTAGATGAACTGAAGTATATTTTTGTTCTGGAGCTCTTATCTTCCTATTGATTCTTCTTATGTAGCAACTTTCCTAAAATCAAAAAAACCCAATTTTTATTCCTTGTGACTACAGAGTTAAAATACCTCACTTACTTCGTAGATGACTTTATAGAGAAACCACTATCAGTACCTCCAGAAAAAAAAGAAACACATTAAATATATTGGCAATTTGAGGTTTGATGACAAAATCTACTGACAACATACATTTTACTGTATTTTACTGATTTAGTTAGTGAACATTTATCCTAAATGCAATCTAAAGATTTGATCAGTAATGAACCAAGTTCTTTCCAGAAGATTTAGGCCTGAAGGCTTGATAGGCAATTGTATTGTACAATACAGTAACAGAAGTGGCAACATTCAAACTTCACAGTCTGGTATAAGGCTCCTAATTTTAAAGCTAGCCAAGTACTCTGTAAAATCATCTGCTAGGCCAGGTAATATAAAAACATCTGTCTTCTAAAATTTTGACACTGAAATCTGAACCTGTTACATTTCATGGGCTAACAGTTTTCAGGAAATGGAACTGTGACTTGAGGTTTAGTTCATGAGCTGCATACAGAAATAGGACTGAGAGTAGAAAGGCATTTAACACATGGAAGGAATTTGAGCTCTGGGGATTTCTCACAGTCCTAAGGGAAGTCACCATTCAGCTGTGTTAAGGGTCTGGTCTGGGTATGCAGCTTGGCTCTACATTGAACAGTTGATGTTGACTGGAGCTACCTCCACTTGTTCATTTCCACCCATATCTGAAATTTTGTTTGCACAACATTTCCTTATGCCGAAACAGTTTTATGGGAGAAGTTTAAAGTTCTAGTCGTGGGAAGCTCAGGTGGCACAGAACTGTCATTCCAAGCTATTTCCTAACCCACAGCTACCCACATAACTCACCAGCTGCATGAAAGGAGCTGTAGAAGCAAAAAGAATGGATTTTCCAGATTATTGAGAAGCTGAGACAGAACCAGATAATTTGGTCTCTGTTGTTGCACAATAACAGAGCCAGAACATGCGTACATGAAATGGGTTCATTTACAAGGGATTCTGGTTTTCCTAACGGGGGAACTTCAGAGGGTGGAGTGTGCCAGTTCACACTGCCTTCTGTCTGAATTGTGGGGAAAGCAGAGGTGAAAATTATAATCAGTTTATCTAGTTAGCCCCTGGCTTGGTAATATCTTTTCCTGTAAGGGAAAAACTTATTTTCTGAGCTTACAGAGGAAACTTTTTTATAATAAACACAGGCTTATGTTTAGATTAAGTTTCTGCATCCCTAGGTACAAAGTAATAATTTTGAATGAAAATAATATCTTTATTTTTCACTAATAACTTCTAATTTAAGAGACTTGGCTTTTATCCAGTTTACAGGGGAAGACCACCTGCCACATAGAGGCAGGAAAAAGCCAATTATATTCCCATTGATTAAAATAAGGATACATATGCAATACTGGAGTCATGGTTCTCATATTTAAAAATACATAGTTTTGTTAATTTAATTCAATATTTTTCCATATTGTGTGCTAATGTGCAGTACTGCTCAGTTTGACACCACATCTTCTTTATTCATTAGTGTGTATTGACTTCTTTTGACCATAGTTAAAGGAGAATAACTTTTCTTTTTAACACATCCATGTTGCTGCTCATCAGATTTGAAGACCTGCATTCCATAATGTTTGGGCCTTGTGATTGCTTGCTAAGTCAGCCCATCAGTCAGGTTGGAAGGGACGACAGTGGCTCACCTGGCCCCACCTCCCTGCTCAAGCAGCGTCATCCTGGAGCACGTGGCACAGCTCTGTATCCAGATGGTTCTTGAATATCTCCAGTGAGGGAACCTCCACAACCTCCCTGGACAACCTGTTCCAGTGCTCAGTCACCCTTGTCTCGTGGTTCAGCTACTCTGTCATCCCTTCTGGTCTCTTTGTCCTCTCCAGTGCTCTCTGTCCAAAACTGTCCTTGTCACTGTGAGCTGTAGATGGTGGCCCTCCATCTCAGGGCTTGATTCTGTTTCAGCACCCTCATTGTAAAAACCTTCTTCCTTATACCTAATCTAAATTGACCTTTTAATTTAAAACCATTATCACTTTTCCTTATGCAATAGGCCCTGCTTAAAGACTTTCCCCATCTTTCATTCCACTTTTAAAAATCTAGGTTTCCTAGAAGTAGTGGAAATATGCCATAAAACACACACAGCGACAGTGTGATTTTCTTTTTAAGTCTAAAAGTTTGTAATTTCTGTAATTCTCCCTTTGGATGCAAGAGTGGACTCCAGACATTTAAAAACTATTTGAAAGCACTTCTAGGACCAAAGAGAATGTGATCAAATACAAAATGTGTTCAAAATAGGGAAGAGTTGAGAAGCTGATCACTTGCTGCTATTCTACTGAGCCTGAAGACTTGAAATCCGTCTTTGCATAAACATTGTAGCTGTGAGGAATAGCATGCTGTCCAGTGGGTGCAGTCATCCAGCATTAAGAACTAAACTGTGCAGATTAACAAGAATAAAAAGATGGAATGGTGTGTTGTCATGTAGTTGTTTACATGTAGAAACATTGAACACTACTTACGTTGTAAAAATACACCAGCTGTATTTTTGAAAGGTACAGCATAGTAATTTTCATACTGTGTATTTAAGGGTGTAGTTACAGCTTGAATCAACACTGTAGCTAAACAGTGTTGAAAATAAGTTTAGTTGAAAGTAGCATAACTGTTTCCTCCTCTTCTTAAGCACTGGAAAGTGAGACAACACCAGGAACTATCCAGTAGATGCTTCTAAAATATGTAGAGAAGAAGTTTTTTGTTTGGAACACTGATAACATTGCCAGCATTGATAAAGACAGTAATGAACTTAAGAATGTGTTCTGTATTTAAAAAAAAAAAAAAACAAACCAGCTTGCTGCTAGTGTTACAGCAAGGAAGTACACATCAGTAATTGCAGCTATAATCCGCTTTCCTTTTTGCTTTTCTTCCAAAATTCCTCAAAAATTGAGTGTGTCGAAAGTGGTTTGAACTGGACATGGTATTTTAAATACTTTTTGACTGGCCATAGCAATTATTTCTGCCAGTGGAAAAAGTTAAATAGGAGAAGAAAGTAGAATTTTTCAGTTCAAGAGTGCCAAGAAATGTGTTGTTTCTAGTAAAAGACTGACTTGGTGTACATTACTGAAAATTGGTTTGCTGAGTTTTGCTTGCTTCTAAAAATTCACTCCCACCCTCCTTCCTTTTTCATTTTGCATATAGAATTATAAAGTAGCTGTATGTTCCATTAGTATTGTAGAGGCACTTAGCACTGGGCAGATCCTCTATTAGGAGTGCCAAGAATTTTCTTTCCTTTTTATCACTGTTCAGCACATAATTTCCTATGCACTTTCCAGTCTGTACAAGGAGAGTCAAGTCCCTTTTTCTTTAATTCTCTGTTTCTCCTTTTCCTCCTGATTAAACTCCTTATTGGGTTCTTCTTGTTAAATCCCCACAGAAAGGAGGGTTCTGTATGCAAGACCCTGAGAGCAAAAGGCAAGAAGCAGAGGAATCAGATGTGTTCTTCTTCCAACTTATCTCTACAGTAGTCTGTAGCTATACACAAGACAGCTTTAACTACCCTGAGACAAGAACCTCTTGTACCTCCTACTGCCACATCAGTGAGGCTGGTCAGTCAATTCCTTCTAAAGCAACACAGAAAACATTAACAAAAAACTGGCAGATGCTTTCATTTCAAGGTTTTCAGAGGAAATATAAGGTGTAGTCTGGAAAATGGTGTGCTAAAATAGGCCAAATCTGTGTGCACGACAGATTAAGCCAGCTAACTCTCTTTTTTCAGAGGAGGATCTTTTTACTGTGATAGCACAGCTTTCTTGGTGGGAAAGATACCCCATGAAATCCAGATCCTGCAAGAACAGAGAAATCATTTTCCCGATGACATTTTCAGGGAGCAATACAGACAGGCTGTCCTTTTGCTTTTGATTTTCTTCATTTGATGATGTACTCTGATCTACTTTTGGTGGCTTATTGTAAGCCTTTAACTAGAAATAGCAGTTTGTTGGGCTAATGTGCCTAAAAAAAAAAGTTACTGGTGAGTCTTCTTACAAGGTATATACCAAGCAGAGCCAGAATGCCTTTTATTTCATCAAATCTAATGACACCTTTTCTGTGTTTCAGAATTAAAGTGGCCCAGCAATCAGTGAGCAAGTTAACTGCAGAGAAGAAAGTTGAAACGAAGAAAATCAATCCTACAGCTAGCCTGGTATGATCTGGTTTTCAGTATGACATTCCAAAGGGGTTTTGTGACACCATTCATGTCATTCGGAAGGATGGCTGGTTTCTGCTGTTGTTGGAGAGTGTAGTATTTTTAGTTTGAATGCAGCAGAGTGATTTTCTTCCCAAGGAGAAATGTTAAAGCTCATGCCCTATGGTACTCAACAGTTATGTTTAAGATTTAGATCAATTGTGCCTAAGCATGGCTCTGCTATTTTAGATAACAAAAGCAGCTGCTTTTGTGGTTTCTTCTTCCCTTCCACTGTAGTCTCTTGTATTCTCTTTCATGCTCCAAAGTGCATTGAAGCTCACTGCATATATTTGTCCAATGGCTGGAGTATCTGGTTCTTTCAAAAACTTAAAAATCTTGTTTTCTCTGCGGAATAGTGATAGAAGGGATTAAATCCCCATGTTATTCCTTGTTGTACACCAGTGTTTTTGATACAACACAGTAAGAGGTCTAATTTGCATTGTATAAAAAGCCCTTTTTTTTGCTGTGTGCAAGGTACATAGGTTAGACAAGAATTTCTCAAATTCTAGAAGGCAAGAGACCAAGGGAAGGAAATGTACATGAAGGAATCAGTGTATTTCCATTCCCAGCAGAGCATATCAATTGCAGATCAGGTGGCAGAGATATGAATGACTGCACTTGCCTGGGAAGAGGTCATTAAGCAAGATCATCTAGCTAATGCTAAATTGGAGACTTTATGTCAGCAGAAACCATTCCAGACATGAGAAGGTATTAGAGGCGCATGAATTTGAGATGTATCTGGTTTTCTCTAGCTGCACTGATCTTCACAGATGTGTATTTTTAAAGGTATACAGTATCTGACAAGTATGTAGTGAAAGCAAACTCAGCTTTTCCACTGTAAGTAATGTGCTTTAAAGTTTTAAACTTTCTTTGAGTGCTCCAAGCATTTTTTAATTAAAGAAAACTGGAACTGTGACTTACTTCTCCATCTTCTAGACCAAATGCTCATGGGAACTTAAGAGGAGATAGAAATTTATAGACAAGAATTATAATAATTTTTTTTTTTTTCTTGAACAGAAAGAAAGGCTACGTCAGAAGGAAGCCAGTGTGACGGCCAACTGAAAGAAGACGAACGAAAATGATGGAGTGATTCCATACCTTGCCTGATGCTTTACTAAACCAGTGGCCCGGGAAGCACCTTATGTTAGATACTGAATTCTGCTTTGCTGATCTGTCCCAAGACAATCCATTAAAGACTTTTTGAGTTCCTTCAGAGGGGTTTGTATGTTCAGTGGAGGGAATTCTAAGAAGGTTTTTACATGGGAAGTCAATTTTTTTTTTTCTGTAACTCTTCCTTACATTGCTTAAAATGCGTCTTCTTGTTAATGGTTAATTAAAATATTTTGTGCATAATATATTAATATGGAAGAGCTAAAGTGAGCATTTTGGATGCTGATTCAGGTAATGACTAACAACCTGTAGGTTATTTACAGGGCTTTATGTAGATGAGAGCAAATATGCCATTCAGTTCACAAAGATCTATTGCATCATACTTTTTGTTACTTCAGCAGTAACTGAGGTAAAATTGACTGATTCTAAATAATTTTACAGCGTCTAAGTATTGGATGCATCTTACTAAAACTGATTAAATGTAATTATAAATTCATGCTGTATTTTACTACAAATATTTTTATAGAAGCTTCAGCTTATGCCATTCATTGAAATGGGAGTAATATTTTGCACATAAAAAGGAATATTAAAATTCTTTAGTTTTATGATTGATGGCATAACTGATTTATTATTTTTGTGGTTTTAATCTAACATTTCCTAAATTTTGATCTTCAAAAGAAAAAATTACAAAACTTATATTTTTATTTCAATATATATTGCAAATACCAATTCCATAAATAGATGAGTTTGTAAGTCTTTATTCATTAAGATACAAAAATATCTCTCCATGAAGTTACACATTTGCCATTAAATATTTGACTTTTAATTCAGTTGAAAGCTTTCTTTTTAACAGAAAATATCTCACTCCAAAATAAATTATGCAGCCTGCTCTTGTGCCCTTATATTTGTATGAAGAATGTGTCCAGCATACCTATATTTTTTAGATATATATCTGCACATAATATAATAAGTGAAACTTCAGAAAGAAATAACAGGATATTGCTGTCCTCCTGTAACATTATAACCATTGCCATAAAGTGGCAGAGCCTGAAAATAACCCACCATTACTTGAATATTTTTACTGTATTTTAAGGATTTGGATTCTTAGGAGGAGAAATCTTGAAGCAGAAATTAATTTAAGGTAAAACAGAAAAATTATTCTGCATGCTGTCCACAAGAGAGAAACTGAGTTTATGATAATGGTGTATAGTTGGTTACAAAGAGAAATTAGGTGAAGCAAAAAGGTGCAAAAAGCTAGTAGGGGAAAAACATTAGTCCTTTGCTTTGAAACTGGAAAGAATATACATCAATTGTCATACAGCAAATTTGATAGAGAGACTGAGGAAAACTCATCCCTAGCAGTGTACATTTATATTAAGGAAAATAGCAGTTGTGGAGACCCATTCATAAATTAACTTAGGGTTTCAGTGCAGGTTTCTTAAATTAGTATCTCTCTCATTCCTGCATGGATGAAAACAAAGGACCCAAGAGTCTCTTGTTTGTTTGGGAGCTTCTACCTGCTGCAGATATACTCAAGTTGTGTAAGCATAATTCTTATGAAAGCAGTCAACAATATGCCAGCAAAAGTAATCTGATATGTAGTTTGACTAGTCCCATTGCAGAAGAAAAAATCCAAAGATTTAAGTTTCCTGTCTTCCACTAACTAGATGAGGTACATTTCTTTCCAGTACTATAGTGATAAATAAGAGGAGCAATAATGTTTATAAAAGCCAAAGAACAATAGCAAGCAAGGTAATTTTGATGAGTGTTTAAGCAAACAGTGTTTATTTTTATATAGTTTTCTATCTATCCATGAAGATAGTGTATATTGCCATTTGACCCGATTGAGAGTTTTTCAATGAAATGCGTTACTTGAAGTATTATTCAACAAGAGCAGCACTGTTTGTGAAAATGGATGGTCTTGAAAATGCCCATTAGAAGTATATTGTGGGAAAAAAGGTTTTAGCTTATTGAAATATCCTGTTTCAAAATTTCTAAATGTGAATTTTCATTTTTCAGTTCAAATCGACTTCATTCTGAAATGTTGAAAAATGTATATAAAAAGGGATTAAAACTATTCATTTAAAGCATTCCTTGATCAGATTTATAATTCTTTTATCAGATTAGCAATTTGCCAAGGTTTTGAGAACTAAGGCTATTTTTTAGAAGATTCAAAAACTTATATAACACAGGGACCTTGTTTCTTCCAATTTTTCTATTGTATTGATTTTCTTCTCAGGTTAGAGTTTCTGATTCCAGGTTCACCCATTACTTAAATCCTCTACTACTCATTAAACTATTTTTAAATGAAAAGAAGAATTCACCTAGATTATTTGATTCATTTTCTTAATCAAGACTTTAAGACTCCTGGATGGAATTCATCAGCTGAATATCACACTTCCCCCCGCTAGTGATACCCACAAGTGGCTTCAGACAGTGATGGAAGCCACAGTGGTACACCTGCTGGCTTTAACTAAAACTGTGTATTGGAGAGGAGATATTCACAGATATGTCTACATAAGCTGTTTATTTATGAAATATTTAGACACTTCACGCATAACAAATATGCATCAACCAGCATTCGTCTTTGGGGTCACCAAGTGTCACCAAACATTACGTTTTAAGCTTTAAGCTTTAGTTCGATGCCTCACTTTACCTTGAGCTTCCTAGTTTGGGGAGAATAAAAGAACAGAAGGAGAAAAGAAAGAAACTACAAAGATGGAATGGAACAGAAGTTGCTGGTACATGTCTACATTACTGTCAAGGAAGTAAAAGAGTGGACTCAAGCCAAGCAGCAATAGCTAGACAGTTAAAATTTTCTGGTCTAGTTAACTTAAAATACCTCAACACTTCACAGAAGTCACTTCTGTGACTGTGAAGTAGATGTGGCTTAAGAGGGGGAATTTTCTGTTGTGTTTTGTTTTCATTTCTTCTGTTACTGCCAAGCTTCTCAAAGACTGTAAAGCAAAGCACTATTAAAACCCATGTTATTCATTAGGTGCTTATTACCCACAATACAAATATACAGTACTGATTTATAAATCCAATTATTAGGACAAATTCAGTGTAGATGAGTAGATAATAATCTGCAAACTGCTCTTTACATTATTTACAGCATTACAGCTTGTTGATTTTAAAGTGGAAGACCTTTCAGTGTCTTTGAGATCTGACAATATAAATTATTTTTTCATTATGTTTTTACTGAACTATGAAAACTACCCAGGTGTTTTGCCATCACCAACCCTTGCAATTGTTTTCCCTTGTGTTTTATCATAAGGTTGTAAATGTACAGATTGAATATCAGACTTTTATATTTAACTTAGAATTTTTTGCATCAAAACAGAAACTATGATCTTCAGTTTCTGTATACATAGAAAATTAAAGTACAATGGGTGGAATATTCAGTAAGCAGAGAGAAAAAATAATTGAGCATCTTAAATGCTTGTAGGACGGATACATTTTTTGTAAGATTTCAAAGTTTCTGAATTGCTGAGGATATCTCCTCCAACCAGATATAAACAGCCAAGGTATCTCTGACCAGACTATTTTTTCTCTGCATGAAGCAGGAATAAAATATTTTGTTTTCCATGTGGTGTAGAGGGTGCTTACTGCCCTTATTTTCCAGTAAATTGATAGCAATGCCTCTCTTAGATCTCATCTTTCCCAGCTGAACATGAGGCAGTGGAAGACTCTGTAATACTTATTTAGTAATACTATCTCTTCCTTGTTTCAAGTCAGCATCTTAAAAATGGGTGCCTTAATATGGACAGTGTGCATATGGAATTTCAGAAGCATTATACAACTTAGAAATATTCATCTCCTTAATCTGTGTTTATGTACCCATCTGAGTGTGCAATTTCAGAAAATCATGTTCTCCTAGTTCTTGCTCATTCCTGGCCTTGTCTCAGTCTTCTTCCATATTGTTATGGATCTTGCTCTTTTTTTTTTCTTTTTTTCTTTAACACTTTTGGAATTTATTAAAGCCAGTTAGAGAATTTCAGGATTTCCAGTCTGGAGAGTTCTCTTTGGCATTCTTCATTTGAAGGTAAGCCTATGTATTTGCACATAAATATAAAGAAAATTTTAAAAGAAAGTTAACTTGATTATAGTCAATAAATTGCTTCAAAGAGAGAAAAACACCAGGAGCTACATGTTTTCTTGTGGTACCAAGGAAAAATACAACAAAGCTATAAAAATGAGATAAAATAGCCATGAAGTATTAGTAATGAGACTGATAACCACTGAAAGAAGTTAGCAAAGACATTCGTGGTTTCTCCATTTTCTGGTGTTTCCAAATCGGGATGGAACATTTTTCAGAAAAGTCTGTGTTGTCAAATGTAGCTTATTGGGCTCAGTTCAAATGTAGCTAAGTGGCATCCCCTATCCTTTGATCCTCTTGTTCCAGTAGTCCTCTAGACAAATAAATATAATAATAAATATATAAAAGACTTAATAAAATATTTTTCTTATCAGTAACAAAATATTCTTATCTAAAATGGAAGAGGTCTTTGTTGTGATTTTGAAATACCATACTGCAAACAGTGTGGTGTAGAACAACATAATGCAGGAAACCACTGTCAAATTATTTATATTTCAAATGATTAATAATTAACATTTATTGGATGAATCTTATGGTATTAAGGTAGCAAATTAATATGCTCTGAAATTCAGCACTGTTTTGGAGATTCCTAAGCTAGGTCTAAGAAAACTGGCATTTTGGATTGCACAGTGAGAAATCCCAGAATCTTAGAAACCCAAATAGTCAAAGGTTTGAGCATATGCAGGAGACTTTACCTTGGGTACAGTTAGCATGGTGCCAGATTTAAATAACTGTCTCTCCATTTAGTGAATTATTAGATATGACCTGCTAATATCATGACCAAACATTTCCACTGCTCAATAGGGTTTAAACCATAAGAATTCTATGCAACTATTTTAGACATCTAAAGTTCAGGAGTTGTGCAAGTAAAATTGGTAGAACTCTTCAAAAATACATGGGTTTGCAAGCCTTTTTTTTTCAAAATGCCTGCAAGACCTTTTCTTGTGTGTTTTTTAAAACAATTTTCTCAATTTAAAAATATTCCTAACAACTTTACTAATTTTTTTTTCCACTTGTTGAAAATGTGGAAAATGAAAATGCACCTAAACAGTACAATCTTAGGAAATTTTGCAGACTTCAACTGGATTTAAATTTTGATTTCATACCTCATAGAATTCAAGCTTTTAAATTAGGACCTGTTAGTAAAACTTAAGCACTAAATAGAAGAGAATATATATTTTAAAAAGCAGTCAATTAAAAATGCTGAACTGATAATTAGCTTAGCGACAGAGTGCTTCGCCTTCCTGAGAGGACATTATCAAGTGACATAAACTTTTCCCTAATGTGGGGAACAGCATTACATTTCCTGTGATTTCCTTCTGCCAGGTGTCGTCTCAGACTAAACTAAAAGTTGTATTCCTCTGGCCCACGTGGTAAAAAAAAAATCCATAGAGAACCCTATAGGGTCATGGGACTGGATAAAATCTTTTAGAATCCTGTTAGGAAAACTGTACTGAACTGTCCCAGTGCAGGACGTGATTTCTGCGGTAGGATCTTGCCTGCAAAGGTTGTGGAGTCCTGGGAGCTTCTGGACAATGGAGAAAGCCATTGGCATGGTATATTTGCTTTAGCCATCAGTTTCTAATAGTAGGTTTCTCAGGAGTTACACTGCAGAATTCCCTGAGCATAGATTGCCCTGGGAACTCCTGGAAGGGAGAATGGAAAATAAAGTCAATGGATGATTTGCAAAGGGGAAAGAGATCATCCAGATTAAGGTAAAAGCCAGACGACTCTTCCAAAACAGCAAAAGTTTTGTAGAGTTGTATATATCTGCTCATTAGGTTCTACAGATTTCAGAAACGCTGTATTCATGTATATGAACATCATTCTGTGCCTATTACTGATCATATGATTATTTGATATGAACAGAATCACTTATATTATCTTACTCTTTTATTGTGCTCTGACCAGTAAAATATTGACTACAAAAACTGTTGAAAGAGTGATCCATCATCAGAGTCCTGACAGACAGCCGTGTTTCGGGTTTCCCAGTATTATCCTGGCAGGAGCATTCATATTTTCCTAGAGGTAAGATGAGTTTAGCTGCCATGACATCCGCCTTCGTAAACTAGTACTTGTATCATAGGGCCAAATGATGGGGCCAAATTCTGTCCTCACTATAGTCTTCACTGCAATTAGAAGGTAACTATGGCACAAAATAAGAATGTTAGGATGTTTTTGTGATAGACATTGAACCATAATGTATTTGATAAGCTCAAAGACCTGAAGAGTACTGTCAGGCTGAGTTTTATGTACTGTATTGGTACTGACAAATGGCAACCTTATAGAAATTCAAGTGACTGTAGAAAGAGGACCTGTTATATCTGTTTACTAGTTGATAATGTTTCTTAATTTTTTTTAATCTTCCACAAGATGATTTTTCAATCTCTGAACTTTTGAGTACTTTAAGTAGTACATTTTCTCTCTGACTTCTCCCAGAGTGGCCAAACTTGCAATTCAGTATTTTACTGTCTCATTTGGCATGCTGTAAATACATTCCATTGTCATTGAACAAATGCTCATCCTGAGCAACTGTCCACAAACAGTGTGTTATAGAAACTGCAGAAACTGGGTAGCAATCTAAGATTATAGCACTATTTCCTACAGCTTGGAGCATCAATAGTCAGCATATTAACATAGATACTGTATAGCACCTGATACTTCTTAGTTGTAAAGCAGTTTTAGGGATGGATTGCCATTAGCAGCTAATGACTATAAACTGGATAAAAGCCATGTTCTTCTTCTTATTTTTTTTTCTATCTGTTAGGATGATTTTTTGTGCTGTGGGTATCTTCTTGATTTTACATGGGAGGGTACCATTTTGTAATTAATCAAAACAGAACAAGCTCACAGTTCTATTCTAGACTTCTTTCATATCTGGCAGAAAGATGAATAAATAAAACTGATTTCATTCCACATAAAAATAATACTTTTTCTCATTCTGTTCATTTTTTAATTTTTTTTGTAACAGTCCAGTGTGTTTTAGAAGGGCTTTAAAGGCTGTAAAGAATGAAAATGTTGTGGTGCCATTGAAACAACAATATAAACCTCACTATATCTTCCTTGTGGATTTTCTTTTGAAGTCAAATGTTTGGTTGGGTTTCTTTGGGCTTTGTTTAATTAAAAGATTATATTATATCAGACAATCAAGCCAGCTTTTCTTGGACAAGTTTCTAAGGGGGCCTGAGTGCTACAGTAGTCAAGTGAAATAATCTGTGTATGTTCATCAGGCGTGTAGCTTGAACAACACACTTTTATCTCCATATAGCTAAGAAAAGGGAGAGACTTGAGAGGGAAATTTAACAGATTTTTAGAGGCTGAGTTCAGAAAAGCTATGTCAAATTAAATGTGCTTGTCATATTGAGTCAGGTTTGAAACCAGTGATAACCTGTTGCAAAGGAAGACTCATGCTCCCTGTCAGATGGGACTGGATAAGGGCTTTGCACAGAGTTGATTAAAGCACTGTTTCTTGTAGGTGCTTTCAGCAAAGCTGTGAATGCCCAGAGGATGGCTGACTGTAGGTTCCTGAGGAATAACAGAACTATATATTTTAAGAAATATATATGTATAATGATGCTATTTTTGGTGGGGGCTGTATCAGCCTCAAGAACAAAAGCTGCCCCTGCCACTGTACTTTGCTATTACTCTCTGTACTAAAAGCTTTGCCACATTTGGAAGTTACAGGAAGCAAAAATGGAGAAATAACATTATGTGAAAAATCAAGACCTGACCACTGGAAAGTGTTTTTAGTACGATTATAGTATGATTTTCAACCTTCATTTTGGGTTTTATTTTCCTTTTCAATCATTTTGAGTTAAATATTTGCACTGTTGAACATTATTATTGTTGGTACACTTCCCTCTCTTCTCTCCATATGATGCAAAATCATCAAAAGAGAAGCCTCTTTGGCTGCTTAACTTCTCTTTGAAGATGTAGCAAAATGGTAAATTCTCTTGCAGTGCTATTAATGTTCTATGTGTACCTAGCAAGTTTCACAGACATAACAGTGTTTAGGTCTCTGATGTCCATATGGGATTTGCTTTAATAAAATCATAGCTTTGCTTGAATGTTTGCAAATACACTCAGCAATTATATATTTGCTGTCCTTTGAATTGAAATCAACTTCACATTTATCATCCTACAATATGTAAAGCAAAAATAATGCAATATTAATATGGTTTAGCTTTTTTGGTTTTCAGAATTAAATTCCTTTGAATAGTTCTTGATTAAATATATTATAAATGTCTTAAAAGAATAAGTTAAATAAATTCAGGTGCTTTTTCTCCCCTCTACGTTGTAACTCTGTGTGTGTGTGTGTGTTTCTACTGTGTATCTGAAAGTATAATTTTCTCAAAAACGAAGATGTGCTATGATTGACTTTGTAAAAGTTATTGTAGTGGGATGAAGTATTTATTTTTAAACTAAATTCTTAAGGAGACATTGACTGTAAATAAAAGACTATATTTTCCTCCTCAGTATTTTTTATATTTTTTTCAATTGCCTTTTTGTATGCAAAGTATATTATTGGGATACTCTCGGTTTCTCTGTATGAAAAATTCTGTCTAAATAACTTTTTACTTACACTGCTTTTCTGATACAGTTAATATCCCAGGTTCAGTGTGCTTGTTTAAAAAGACAGTATTTCTCAGCTCTGCAAGGAATTTGAATATCCACCTTACTGATGTCCATTTCTTGAAGGTATTTTGGGGGGGGGTGCATCTGAAACAATTTACACACCTCTGAAGATGTAGATTTCCTTTAGTTTTCATCCCACTTTTGGCAACTTGTCACATTCCCAAAGGCATAACACTGAAAAGCTTTTCTCAGTGACTCAGACCATACTACCCACAAACCCATAATAAAACAGTATCTCAACAGTTTCTATCATCCATGTCTCCAGACATTAATACTTGTTTTCTGTTTTCTAGGGGAAGAAAATAAGTATGAATTGAATTATAATTTTGGCTAGATTTTACTGTTACTTGTATAACTATATTCATAGTGTAGGAAATCATTAGTGTATTTTTTTACCAGTTTTCTTATAGCCAGAATAGAAAACAGTTACAGTTTCAGTAGAAAATCATGCTGTGATTTCATTCAGCAACTGACCATTTTGGGGAGTACAGAAACTGGAAGCACCTTCAGCAACTCTCCAAAGACAGATATATTTAGGCAGTTTTGAGCAGGATTTTAGCATCACATGTCACATAAATTTAAAACCAGAAGACTGTGATTTGGTTTTAGATATTTCTGGAAACATTCTTAATGTATTTGTTTGAAAATCCTTATCCTTAGCCAAGCAGAGGTTGGAGTGATCATGTCAAGAGAGATTAAGAGCAAATATATTCTATGAAGGGCCTTGAAAATCACAACTGGTTAAAAGAGGGAGTGGAGAAACTCATCAAATCTACAGCAGCATGACCAATGGATTTGGGGTTGAAAAGCTGCATTTCTCATCATGGAAAAGACTGGAGAAGACAAGAATCTAAACAAGGACCTCAGCTACATAGATGAAGATATATTGCCCAAAAAACCCAATCACCGAGGTGCAGACGTTAACCAAAACCAAAAAACTGTTTGCAATCAATTTTCTGTGGAAGGAACACCTAGGAATTGCTACCTGCCTGGTCTAGTGCAAGGTATTCCTGCCCACGGCAGGGGAGCTGGAATGAGATCATCTTTAAGGTCCCTTCCAACCCAAACCATTCTGTGAGTCCATAAAGACATACTAGATGCCACAAGGATGAGCATGTCAGAAATTTCGAGATAAGCACTGAACAAGTTAAGCAAGCATGTAATTACAGCATCTTAATTAGAAGTAGCTGGGTTAAGCCATCCAGCTTATAGACAGTTCCTCTCTGTTCCTTCTCATATTAGTTATTGTCTAGTTTCCTGATCCTCTGAGACAAAAAAATGGTGTGCTGCTCAAAAGATGGACTTCATAAACGTTTTTACTTGAATCTTGGTATGCCAGGATGTCAGGTGACACATGGTTTATTCACATTAACAGCTAATTTAGTTCATTAAGAATCTCCATTTGGTCCTTGGGTCCAAAAGTTCTTGAATTTTCTTTATGCTTCTTTGAATACAGGACGTTTTTAGCAACACACAACATCTAGCCAAAGAGCAGGATTTGCCATAGAGTTGTGCCTATGTTATTCTGAGTGAAAAATACCACATTCAGGGAAGAAAATACATCAGATAAAGTGAATTTATTTTGAAGAATAATAACATACGTGTTGAACAGAAGTCCAGTCCAGTCCTGAATGTCTAAAATAAATGCTACTCTTCTGAACACACAAAGCTCTCATCAGACATAAATCTTATTTTCTATGATGCAGAATTATTTATTATTTGTTAGTGTATTTCAGCTCTGGAGCTATTGAAAATGTTACTTTATAAATAAAGAATTAATTTGTGAGACACTGATTTAAAATGCTATAAAGCAAATTTCTGCCTCTAATTAAAAGGTTTAGATTTATACAGTTAAGTAATTTCAGAGATGCATTGTTTCATGTCTGTAAGTATCACAGCCATTTATCCAAGGGTTAAATCTGAAAATAAAAGCAGGCCATTTTTAACTTACTTTATATAAATATAAAGATACATAAATATGAATAGGTATATTTTAAAAAATATGTATACATATATATCTCTAAGAGAAGCTATGCTATTGATATGGCAAAACAAATTGATCCAGTTGTACATCTAATATCTGTATTTCAGCAATCTATAATGAAATTTTCATGCATGCATTGTTCAGGAAAGGACAGCTAGTGCAAAATCAACCATAAAAGCTGGATAACTGTAGTTATTGAAATAATTTAAAAGCAAATGAGCATTTGAGATGTGTTGATCAAAAGACTTTAATCAAAGCAGACTGGGGATTTCTATGTGTAACCTCTTTCACGAGACTAATCCCAAGGTCCTTTACAAAATAATGAAATTAGCAATGCAAATATTGATCAATCTGGTAGGTCAAACAAAGCAGCCCTTGCTCTTGAGAGTGCCACTACTGTAAGTCAACAAACCAAGGGATTCCAGAGGCAAAAGAAAGTGCAAGCCTCAAAGCCAGCCAAATGGGAGACCTGGCTTTAAAGGCATGCTAGCTTTTTGGTAAGGATCACAAAAAGTGTTGAAAACAGTTTACAAGTCTTGGGTTTGCTTTCTATATAATTGTTACATTTCATTGTGTCTATTTGCTCCAGGGCTTTTTGCTTCTTACAGACAATCTTTGACACATTCATGAATGTGCCAAATCTTTCCTGTAAGCCTGTGGATGAACAGGTGTATGGGATTCAGAAGTTCCTGGGTTGCATATAGGTCATTTACTGTACATTTTGGTGCTTGAAGAAATGCTGTTCTCATATAGACAATTCCCAGACACTTGGGAAAAGTTAGGGGTTTTCAAGTTTGGTCTTAGAGTACTGTTTTATCTACCCCTGAAAAGAGAAACTAAAGCTCCACAGATCACAGCTGAAGACAGGCTCAAAAGAAATGGGTGGTGATTTAACTTTTACAACTTATTCTTTCAGAGTGAAACTTGTTTAGGCATGCTGGGCCTTCATGAAAACCCTCTGCAGCTTCTTAAAAAGAATGTGAGGGGTGAGTGAAGAATAATATTTTCAGTCACAGTGTGTTATAAGACTTCTAAGACTTCTTTCTTTTTTTCCCTTTTGCATTGTTTCCTCTTTGTAAAATCTTCTTCCTCTTTCTCCCTCCCTGTTTAAGAAACCATTGCTAGATTCATGTGCATTTATCCAGCTCCAATATTTGTTCATTACTAATAAGAAGATTTATTCAAACTGCAAATTCCAAGACTGAAATGATTAAGCCGTTTGAAATTGCTCCAATAATTGATCTCTAAATTTCTCAGCCATATTTTTGGTGATACTTGGAAGTATTTATGTTAGTACTTACAAGTTTTCATTTCAGTTTCAATTAGTCATAGAGTCAGGCACAAAACTCCACCGTATGATTCATAACTAATCAAGATCCTGTAAATCAACCCTTGAGAATTCTACAAATATGTAAGTAGCTGAGCAGTAAAACTTGAAATCAACTTGTTACAAATGGCCATACACAATCGAGCTCCAAAGAACCGTGTGTGTGAGTCAAGGGAAATGTTTTTAAATTCTAAGGTCAATACTTTTTATCTTTTGCTTTTCTTATTAACATCAAAAATGGAAATATCATGATGTTTTAAAGTTTTCTTTGCCAGTCTCCCTTGCAGCATCTGTAGCAGTATTTTTGGCTGTTGATTGATCAGATTAGTGTGTTATGCCCCTTTGTTTTTTATTTTGAGAATCCTCGATTTCCATTGAAGTGTATATGAAGGCTGACAGTGCTCATTTTATATGTGATTCAATGTTCTGAAAAGGCTATGCATTCATGATAGGGTTTCAATTATAGATCACAATGCTACCCCTAGGGTCTGAAGTTCAGTGATATTAAAAATTTGATAGGTTTTTAAATTGCTCATAATTTCAAAGGAAAGCACAATATGAGATGTATTCTCTGATTACAAAAATTATTTCCTAAGAATGAGTAAGAGACAAGGCCAGAATTTTGTCCTTTCTTCCAGATTTAAAGTCATCATCAGAAACTCTCATATAATGATTTTCCCCACCACACCCCTTGGATGAACATTCCAACACTCCAAAATAGTGATGCAGATCCAAGATAGGTTTCTGAGACTGCTTCATGCACACACTTCTGAAGTTGTCTTTATTGCTTATATACAGTAGTATCTTTTTGGAGGTTTTTCACAATATCACAAGAGTACTTCTTTCTCCTCATTGCTCACTGTTTTCTGACACTGCCACAGAAAGCAAGCTGTGGGACTATATGCTAGGTCCCTGCAACAAAAACACCTTGAGATTATTTTAAAATAATTTTCCCATCTCTTTTGGTCATAAGTGTCTTCTAAAATATCAAACCAAGTCAACTTGCAAGCCTGTTGAGAAACATTAATAAAAAACATGAAGGGAAAGCAGTTTCTGAGTTAACACACTTAAAAAGAGAACAAGGTGCATATGAATCTAAAGATCCTATTCGAAGTCAGGAAGTTGATTGGGATCTTTTCCAAAAGTAAGAATCAGTGTGAACTTGAATCACATTGAGATGTGTGTTTTTTCCTTGGAACAGCATTAAACAGCTGAGAATCAGTCACCTTACTTCGGCAGTGTTTTTGAGAGAGTGGGGTGAAGACAATATTAATTTTTAAGTAATGTGAGCACAAGAAATCTGATGCCAAACTGCCCTTTTTGCTCCTGGGATTGTTTTGAGCTAATTCCCAAGGCATCTTTCTGAAAATGTATCCTTTGGACTAAAAAAACAAAAAGGCAAAACCCACTCTCTTGGACCCTACTGTTTTAGTTCCCTGTATGAATCTTCTGGTTTGATTTAGGAATGTGCTGCTTGGTTCCCATGTGCATTGTTGTTGTAGTATTTACTTTGGAAGGAAAAGTGAGTATATGGTTCACGCCTTAACCTTGTCAAGCTTTCCCCTTACCAGCTTGAACTGACACCATACAAATTCTGAAAGGAAAGGCCACAGCCAAAATTAATCATAAACATTAACCATAAAATATTACTCTTGACCCTACCAAGGGGCAGACCTCTAGGAATAACATCCTGCTCCTTAAGAAAATAACATCCCTCTCCAGCCGAGAGGTGCAGACGATCTCGTCTGTGCATGACGGACATGCTGACCTGTGCCTCGGGGTGTAACATCTGATCTCAGCTCAGAGGGGAATGTGCACTCCAGGCCCTGCCTTATGGAACTCAAACACAGCCCTACATACAGGCTTTGGCACTTGTGTCCTCTGCATGAAACCCGTCCTGGCTGAGGTTGTCCTGTAAGGTTTGGGTTTTGTGCAAAGACAAAGACTAAGGCTGAAGCTGGAAAATTTAAAACTGCAGCTTCAAGGCTGTTTTGACCTGAATGAGTACTGTAGGTATACACTTCACATCATTGCACCAACAATGAGCCCTGAGGGAAGGTGACAGTCTGTAGCTCCTCTGTAGCATTTCACTTGAATAGACCCTATGATAAGTTTATTCCTAGAGGCACAGTTCATAGGTTGTTGGAGAACATATTTCCATAGCTATCAGGCAGTATGCTGTTCATCAGCAAATTGAATCATTGAAGCCTCTGAAAACTCCAGAACCAAAACTATTTAGTATTGCCAAATACTGATTTTATTTGGAAAAGAAATAATAAATCAAAGAAAAACTTACTTATTGCAAGTTACTGGAGAGGAATCATAGGTGCCTAAATCAAGCAAGACCTGCAACACTGAATGAAGCATTCCCAATATTATTAAAATATCTGGGATGTAATAATAAATCAGGTTACTTCCCAGGAGATGGTGGTTGTACTGACATTGATAGGGAGAGATTTCAGCAGCAAGCTGTTGAACTTGTTCAAGGGTGCCCCACAGATACATGTCTGGTATTGCAGGCCTCCCTTAATTCAATCCCTTGCCAGCAAGAATAAGATGTAAGTACCCCAAGTTTCCAGGGGTTCCCTTTAGCATAAACACTTCAGTGTCACCCCAACAAGTGATTTTGGTCTTCCTTTTCCCAGAGTGTCAGCCTCAGACAAAAACGGAGTTGCTGTTGGGACTGACAGGTTAAATGGGAAGATAACTGGTGAGACAAAATGACACCATCCTAAATTGTTGCACTTACAATCGTTATAGAAGATTAAAAGATTTCCCTGGTAACCCTGCAAAAAGTGGGATTTGTTTCACCCATTGACTAATACTAATCAAAGAATAAATTTCAAGTTTTTGCAATAAAATTATTACTTGTAACAAGTTCATGAGGTTAAAACTTCTCTGGGATTTTTATGCCACACTGAAGTACAGCTACGCCCCCTGTGAGTGAATTTGACAGATTCAATAGAGATGGTAGAGATTGTTGCTGTGTTATCTGCTGGATAAATGCCTTAAAGGGAATATTTTCACAGGAATTGATCTGTGCTTGATTTGTACTTGCACAGTCTATTTATAGCTAACAAATGTAAACTGTACTCTATGCAGATGGCTCACTTCTGATAATGCAGTACAAACTGAGTACACTCCTCCTTTCACACTAGTGCCAATACATCTCTCCTGTTATTAATAAGCTATTTAGACACATTGTGACAGCAGACTAGACCTCATCTTTGAGATCAGTACCTGACGCTCATATTTCTTCGCGCTTGCCCTCTGTTTCTTTTCACCATCCATCACACTGACTCTTACTTCCTATCCTCTCCTGTGAAATAGACACTACCTTCGTTTTTCATCAACAGTAAAACAGATCAAGGTGGTTCCATGTGTTGGTAAAGATAAATGTCGAGGCTAAAATCTTTCCTTGTGTGTCTTCCATTAAATTTCACTGAGTAGCATTTGTACACTTTTCAGCTATGATGCACAAAAGCCAGTTTTGCAAAAGATTTTTAGAGTCTCATGACATCATGCTTTTATAGAAAACCGGTGTCATTTTAGGAAATCAGTGCTTCTGCATTGAAATAAAATACCATTAAAACCTCCCTGTGTTTTGTGGCTTACTTGTCCAGTCTTTTCAAATGGCCACTTCTCCAATGGCACAGGTTGTACATCATGTCAAGGAGAGGACTGGCAAAATGTGCCTTGGAATCATGCAAACATAATAGTAATAGTAACATAATAGTGATAAATAAAGATGTTTTTCCTCTGTAGTTTTAGCAATGGTAAGGAAGAAAAGATGTGAAGACGCATTTGAACAATTTGCGTTGGAAGAGTCTTTTGTTTTACCCAGCTTCTCTCTTGGGGTGAGTTAATTGCAAGTGTTCTCACTTATGTGATAGAAAGAGACAAATCCTTTTTTGTGCATCTGTATATAATGTTTTGTCCCTGGTAGTGAACTAAAATATTTGGTTCTGAAGGAAGGAATTTTTCTTTTGGCTTACAAAGGAGTTTGTTCCAAGAACTAAACTTAGTTGTACAGGAGTAGGGAGCCTGCTGACTTCTGATAGTCCGTCAAGGCTGACAGCTTAAGAAAACCTGCCAGGGTAGCTGTTCTCTGAGCTAGCTGAGCAATGGCATTTTCATCACCAGACAAAGTTCAGAGTTTCTTTCAGAGAAAAACTGACTGACTTTTTGAACTTTCAGACTACTGAGCTGAGCAGAGCGAAACCAATTGTTGAGACATCATGCATGGATCTAAGGGACAGATGGGTACGAACTATGCCAGAGAATCAAGATAAGACATTCAGCCTGCTTTTTTTTTTTTTCTATTTCCTTAGAAAGAAATGGTTCTTGCTCTACTGTTTGTTCTGAGTCTTACTGGCTTTTCACCATTTCTCAATAGTAGTGGATATACAAGATATCCTGTGAGAAACCTAAGACCACTTAAAAAGCAGCTCTAAGATGAGTTCAACTCACATTCACAGAACAATGTTCTGCTTGAACCTGAAGATCCAGACCAAAGGCAAGTTGGACACCTCTCATTTGTTATGGTTCCTCAGAAGCTTTCACTGGTGTTCATTCAGCAGCAGCTCTCCTTTCAGAAAGCATATTCTGTACAAAAGGAACACTAAAAGCAACTCAATGGTAAAATTAGAGATCTACATAGATTACACTCCCAATGCACAGGAATGGATTAGCTTAACTTTCAACTCCTGCTGCTTAATGTTGATTTAATATATTGTCTTGACTTTTAATAAGGTTATTGAAAGATAAAAGCATATAAGGAGCTGTGCCACAGATGCGACAGTCAGAACTTCATACGCAAAATAAAAGAGACATTATAATAAAATGAAAATTGAATGTTGCTTGTATAAAATCTGGCTTTGTTTTGATGCATAAAAAAGCAAACACTCTTCCATACTGAGGTTTTCAAGAATGTCTTAAGTACACAATGCTTCTGATGCCACCCCAGTTGCCTATATATAGATCTGTCTTGTGTAAAGAATTTAAAAAGCATTAGAATGGAGAAATCAAAGAGACAATAAATTTTAAACCAATCTTATTGTCTGCAGCCTAAAGTGTTATTAAGATCAAAGTGGAGCAAACATCTGGCATTTGCCTTTCTGCAAAAATTAGATCAAATTACCTACCATAGGATTTAGATCCATTCAATAAGTTATTTCCATTGTACACATAGTTTTCTTTCTCCTTTTTATTTGCTAAATCTCACTTAACACCCAAATTCTAGCCTCTTCATTCATCTGAAGTTGAAACATATTAACAACAAAAATGGAAATCATGTTCCTCATGAACATCTGTTTTCAAAGGAGCATTCAAGGTCCTTCAGATCCTAAAGAGAGAAGTTCAGCAAGACTTCATCCATTAAGTGTAATTGTCTAGGAATAAACTTAACTGAATACACAAAACCCTGCCCCCATCCTTGAAAACAAATTCTTTGTGACTACTCTTGTAACTAGTGTCATTGCTGACTTTATTCCATACTAATAATTCCTAGAGTGCATTATTAAGAAGCTTGGCACAGTGGCCGACTGTTTTATGTCTAATCTTATCCAATATGAATTTTTCAGACTTCTAAATATATCTAATGCACATCTTGGCTTTTACACCTTGTTTAGAGAGATAAGTACATTTATGTTGCATCTATATGGCACGACTTTTTAATTCTCTGTATACAAAAAATGCACAAACAAAGCTAAGATTCAGAGTATGTCTCTTAAATACAAAATTTAATGTGTCCTTACACCTTGAAAACTGAATTACAAAAATTGAATTAAATTAAAAACAATATTTTTCTGCAAATTCATCATTATATGAATCAAAAATCTCAACATTACTCAGTAGTGATGCCATACAATAAAATTATGGTTAATGAATTTGAGCATTCTATCCCATATGAGCTGTAAATTACACATTCGTTCTTTCCAATTGATTTATTGCCAGAAACCTTACTGGTATTACTAGGCAGAAAGGTAAGACATAGCTCTCAAATGTTCTGGAGAGGGAGAGAGATTTTTTTTTAAAACCTTTGTTGGTTTTTGCTCTTATAATATGAACTGTAATATTATTTTTTCCACAAGGCATTCTTTAAAAAAGAAATGTAGCAAGTTCAAATTTTCTTTGCAGAACTTTTATTGTGAGTCAGTGTAATTTTTCCATTTGATCCATCCCCAAACTGTGTGATCTACATCTGTACCACAACAAGGAGGAGTTATTGCTTATCACAGGCTAGAAGTTTGGGGGTTTTAATGCAATTCCAAATAATCTTTTTTTTACATCAATACAGACTTTCTCATATCTTGCTCCTCATATGAATATTGCTCCTGATTCTGAATTTTATTTTCAAAACTTAGAAAGTAATAGGAAAGGGAGCAATTGATAGTTAAAGTTTCTGTACTCTCCACACAGACCCATGAAAGCTAGAAGAATAATTCAGGCAGCCAGAAGCCACACATTGAGAAATGGCATCTTAAAGTCATCAGTTACATTCCCAGGCAGGCAGTGCAGGTATGCTTCAGATGTTTTTATGTAGATGCATTTCAAGGTAACATCAAAAATCTGCACTGAGTTTCTTTGTGATACTTGTGCGTTGCTGGGTATTTCTGGTTTCAGTCTCAGCTGATAAAAAATAAATCTGAAGGCTATTAAAAATATGAACCAGCGATAGCTCCATTGTTTTGGCTAAATACAAATACACATTAAATTTTTACTCCCTTAAAATTTAAATGATACAGCTCTCCCCTTTGCTTAGTGCATTGCAACCATCCAGGTCAGCAGGAAAACTCAGAAAAAATCATGGATGTTCTGCCAAAATTTACTGTTGTATTTCAGTAACTAATGAAGTGGTTTCTAAGGCAGGTTTGAGTTATCTGGAGTGAATAAGTTTTTTTTCACTTGGTTGTTCTCCTTCAGGAAAACTATTAGAACAAAAACCTGTAGGTTTACATCTGCAGTGGAAAAGGAACATCAGCCCCCAGGGTGCAGTTCTAATTCTCCTTTCTGGTTTTGTTTGTTTGTTTGGGTTGGGGTTCTTGTTTAGTTTTAGTGGTGGGGTTTTTGTCTGGTTTGGGGCGGGGACGGGGGTGTTTGGTTTGGTTTGGGTTTTGTGGTTTTTTTCACTCAGGAGAAGGTGAATGACAAGGTGAAATTACCACATCATTTTTTGCAAAGGCAATGTCGCTGTTCCCAGCCAGGCAGCGCTGGTGACAGCAGCTGGAGCAGAGCCGTGGTGCTGTCTGTCCAGCTGACCCAGCTGTACCTGCTGTGCACATCTGCTGCTCAGATGGAGCACACACTTGGCAAGCCCAGCGCTCTCTCGGTGCCTCCGTCCCACAGCGCGGGTGCGAATGAACGGCACAGCACATGGACAGCAGAGATCAGCCTGTCCCACTGGGCACGGGGAAAAGGATGGGCTCATTCCTATCTGCACCCCTGACAGCAGATTCAGGTGTGTCAATTCTCTCTCTCACCTTCTCTTGATCGGTGTAACTAACTATAGAGCACGTGGAAGGTAGCTGCAGTTCAAACCTGGTATGTAGGACAAATATAAATTATAATGAAATTATACGATACTGTATAAATAGTGAGACCGTGGTACCATGGAGCACTAGAAAGCCAACCCCAGGAGGTTTTTCTCTGGTTTAAATATTCAAATAAATGTACGTATGCACATCTTCTCAAGGAAACTTATTCTACTGAACTGTACCCATATCTCAGGCCAGAAAAAGTCAATTACCTTCCAAAAACAATTATTCTTAGCTAATTTTATTGTCTTTTCAGTAAGTTTTAGAAGGATGACAAAGCTAGATATGATGGAAGACTAAACCAAAAGGGGTGGAAAGTTTGAAGGAATCTGTTCTCTCTGATTGCAGTCCTTCCTCAACTCTGGCCTTGCACATGTGCTGCCAGCAGTGACAAATCTTCCTGTTCTTTTTTTTTATAACTCTTTTTCATCTCCTCTGTCCCTATTTGCAGCTTGTAATATGCTATATTGTAAAGGTGATCCTTACTCTTTTTTTCTAGAAGTGGGACTGAACTGCTAGCTAGGCATTAAACTGAGGTAAGGCAGGCAGGCCAACTCCATCTTTACAACAATTCAAGGCTGATTTATATTTTGAACTGCCACTATATAGTTTACAAGGGGAAAAGTGTGAGCAAAGATTGAGACTCTCCTTCTATAAATTGTGGAAGAGTGAGGGGGGAGTGACAGATCTCATTTAAAAACCTTATTGAAGTAGCCATGTTGCTTGTCTCTATGTCTTATTGTCATAATGTAAAGCCTTTTATAATTAGAAGAAACCACAGAAGTCAGGATAAAGTACAACAGATTCAGAAAGAGCTGGAAACTTAAGGAAGGGAAAAACAACCAAACCAAAAAAAACCACAAAAAAACCCTAAAAACAAACAACAATGGACACAGTCTGGAGAAGATATTTTATTTATTTGTTACTAGTAGTTAAAATGATGTACAAAATGCTGGGAAGAAAAAACTCCAATTCTATTCAGTTACAAAATAATTAAAACTTCATTTTAAACCAAGTTTTGCTTTGTGAGACCGAGCATGAAAATACTGCAGCCTTAGGTTATATAGTCCATTGTTTTTAGAATAAAGCAGACATTTAAATACATATTGTGGTTGATATTAAATATCTCATATAATTGTAAGTTAGCAGAACTTTCTTACTCTCAGGCAATAACTAGCAATTCATAGAAGTTCTTTGTATAAAATTTACATGGGTGAGGGGGATCTGCCTCAAGGGGAGTTTCATCATGATCTATGCACAGGCAGTTTTAGAACATAAAGATTTGGAATACTTTTATCAATTTTCCTCGAGAATCCTAGACTAAACTTAAAGGAGTCACTAATGTTTGAAGCTTTGCTTACAGCTAAGAGGTTAGGGACATAACAGTTTCTGTCAAAGAAAATGTGACTTTTACTGTCAAGTTTATATGAAGAAAAAATCATTCATAAGGTGTTCCCATTTTTTGAACAGAAACCCAGGCTCGTATAAAATTTCCAGCAATGACTGAAGTTGGCCCTTTCCCCTGGGGAAAAAAAAAAAAAAAGTAATTTAAAGGAAAACATTCCCTGCCTATTATCAGTGAAAGAGAATTTGAATTAATAATAACATTAAATATCCATATCTTTCTGTTTAAGTATTCACATTCCACACAGTGGAAACCTACCTCCTATAATTCCAGATTTTAAAACTGGATTTTAAAAGCCATGAAGACGTGTCAAACTGCTGAGTGAGAGTACACCAAATGAAATGCATTTTAATAGTACCAATAAATGAGTTGTAATCACCTAATTTTACAAACACAAACCTCACAGCAGTGGATTTTACAGCAAAAATAAATGAATTGTAGAGATGCAGGATATCACCAATAAAGGTGTGATGCACTATATAACAGGTGGGACAACGGATAAAATGAAGCCACATAGGACACATCTGTGACATGCTGCTCATCATATATCTTTCCCTTTGGGCATGTTACTAAGGGCAGAATTGTCTTCCTTAGCATTCTATGGCAAGAAATGATGTCAAAATAATCACCTTGTGTGAGAAAGAACAGATACTTATAGTGGATGCTAGAGAATAGTGCTGCTGAGCAGGGAAACTGGGTCCTGGACTCTCAAGGACTCATCATATATTAAGTGTGGACCATCAAGGGCTCAGGATAGCAAGGGCAACATGCATGGATAGGTTGCCTCTCTGGTCCAATCCCCAGGACACACTTCATTAAATGAACTTTTTTGTGGGACCTTCTGTGCTCTTGCCAAACTTTACAGCCCTGATCAATTTTAAACTCCTAAGCCCGAAGGAAAGAAAAGGCAAGATAACCTCACAGGTGAGAGTCATCGAGCTGTTAGAAGTAGTGTGTCCCCTTTTATGTTATTTCCCCCCCCAAATGAGAGGGGCAGTCAGCCCTAAGTTTTCAGGAAATTCTCTTTACTAACTCCAAATCCAGTTTAAATGTAAGTCTGTGGTAAAAGATATAAAAAAGAGGATCATTGCTGGCAAAGTTCTGCATCTCTGTTTCAACAAACTGCATGCCTGTGGCAAAGCTAAAATAACAATAACAATGCAATGTTTACTAGTCATGAATGTCGTGTCTTTTGTCTCTTGTGTGGTTATTGCATTTGCAGTCACATGATGCTTGTTTTAATTTTTGCTCTGCTCTTTATGTACTAAATTACTGCCATTCTGTACTTGATCTTGGTTAGCAAGATTTTTGTGCTGTGGTTATGTATGTGTGTGAAAAAGAGGAGTTTGGATACACACAATGAAGTAGGCACACTCATTGCATGTATGTATAGATACCACTGCCTAAAAGATACTGCATATACATATATATGTAGATATGAAGAATAACTGATATCAGAAATACAAGACATCAAATGGATCTTGTGGCATAAGAATGGGTTTTGTTTGGTTTAGAGAGCCATCAGAATTCAGAAATACATTTATAGCCTTGTATATAGTTTCTTTTTAATTTATGTAATATATGACTAGGTATATAAATTAAAGCAAAACATAAACAGAAGACAATATCTCTTCCTCTGTGTTTTCCTATTTATGTATCTTTGCTTTTTCTACTCTCTTTTGTACTCTCCCTGTCTACTTGCTTTGACCTTTTGCTTTCTAAGTTGCTGTAGATCTGTTTCCCATCCACCTATATTGACTTTTCAGCACTCCCACATCCCCCCATTGTTCTCCAGACATGGCTTTTGGATTACAGCTATTTTTTTGAAGAAGTGTGTTACAAACTCCCAACACAGCTTCTATTTTCAGTGATGGCTGTGCTACACTTTAAATTGCTCTTTGTATAAGAATAGATTCATGCTTTGAAATATATTGTCCTCTCACTTTGATGTTTCACGTAATACAGTAAAAGCAAATAGCACAAAGGTGAACATTCGCAAAAGCCACAGCCCACTTTCCCAGCAAGCGGCAAAAATGTGAATATACACATGAATTAGGAAACCTAGTTCATGACTATGGGTAGTTAAGGGGCTTTTAATGTCTCATATCCTTGTTCTTTTTTTTTTTTTTTGGTGATGAACATTCATGCATTTGCTCATCCATATCCATTTTCTCCTTTACGTACACACACACACATGCATGCCCTTTCCTTATAGGAATTTTTTCTTTCTTTTTGGGGGGGTTTGCTTGTTTTAGGTAATTCACTAGGTCCCTTTCAGTTTTGGCCAGCCTTGAAGGTAGGCTAGTTCATGCCACTCACTCTCTCGCTGGCAGCGATTGCGTACAGTCAAGAGTGCAACTGCTACTTTTTCTCAGTTTAGTCCAAGTCGATAGATATACACCGGCACTCCTTAACTCGGGTGATTCTTTTCTTCTTTCTTGGGGGCTGAAGCTCAGGGCAATTGAGTGTAACAGTCATGGTGGTGAATTTCTTGGGCTTGCAGAAGGAACAGGACTGGAAGGAGCCTTCTTCTTTACGGACATGCCTGGGGATGTAGAAGGAATTGCACTGGCCATAGCAGAACCTGTTGATAATGGTACGACTGTTGCAGCCTTCTTCGTGGATAGTTTGTTTGAGGGGCTGGGTTTTGCACCAATCCCGCTTTAGGTACTTGCGCTCAGTGATGTGCAGTGCCTCCTGGCTGGACTCCAGCACCTCTTCAGCAGGCATTGAGGTGCCTTTTCCTCGCTCTCGATGCCTGGAGCCTGACTGCTGCTGTGTCTGTATTTGCTCTGAATCGTTGGGCTGATCCTTGACAGGAGGAGGGATAGCACCTTGAGAGCCACGATTCCTCTTTCTCCCTTCGGCTGCTGGTAGCAGAAATCCCATCAGAAGAAACAGGGCGCCGATGGCATACAGTGTGCGGACCATCCTGTAGGAAGGAAGTTGAGGAAATAAAGCACAGTTGTGGATTTCAGATATAAGCAGAAGCCAGGTATGCAGCAAATTTTCAGTTCCATAAAACAAATGTGTGCACACACACTTATAAAAAATAAGCATTCAAGCCTGTACCAGCTGGAAAGCTGTTTCCAAATTAGCAAGTGATAAAAGCTTTCAAATAGAGTCATTGAAAGTAAGCCCAAGCTGAATTTTGTTTGTGTATCCTCCATCTTTTCCCAGCTCTTTTCTCCACGTGCATTACCCTAGTTCTCATTCCCTTCTTATAGCTCACTGACATGTAGGAAGATTGCTCCTGACTTGCCACGGTGGAAGAACAAATTTTACATTACACAAGGATTCATCTACATGACACAGCTATCTACAATATCAGAGGGCTAAAGTCTTTGTCTCGGCAGACTAGTCTAGATTTGTGTTCCTTAATCAGATTCAGAAACTTTATACAGCTCCTTGTATAATGTACATCCACTATATAATGTATATGCTGTATACACCTGTAGCCTGTTTTACAGCTTCCCAACCTCTGTCACACTGCACCTCTACAGGGGCCCAATGTATATGAGTGTAAGGATGCTTAAGCTGAGAGATGTGCAACAAGTCAGGCAACTAACATAAAAGAATATTTAGGTTGAAAGAGAGAATTTCAAACTGCATCTTCTCGCACATTACTCTGAATTCTTGGTAGAAGTAATATAGATGTAATCACAGTGCTAAGAATTTGTCAGATCCCTAAATTTTATTCATTTTACACAGAATGATGTTGTCGGAGGACAGAATTTTCTAAACAACGTTAAATATCATAGAACTTGCGCACACAAAAAAAAGACAACTTCAGGAAAGTCTCCTTCAGTTAAGGGGAGATGATCAGGTCCTTGAAAAGTGTATGTCAGCTCCAAACCTAATTATTGCATAGGAACAGCCTTTCTCTCCCCCCTTATTCCACCATTTCTGCTGTTTCCCAAATCTCTGAGTTCTTGAGGCTGTTCAGTCAGCTTAAAACACCAACCAGTACGGAAGAAACTCATCAGCGTCATACTTCCCCCTTCCAGAAGCACCATGGTCTCCAAGTTTTTCTGAAAGGAACTATGAGGTAGCAAGACAGACAGATGAGGGAATAAGTCTCTGAGGGGCTCTCCCCATGGGAGCATGGAAGAAGGCACCAGAAATGAGCAACTCATTGCAAAAAAACACTGTAAAACACTAAAATTGTTAAGAGGCACAGGCACTAAAAAGGGAAAGCACTGGGAAAAAAAAAAGCTGAGGAAGTAATTATTTTCTACCTGCTTGGAGTGCTGCAGTTGTATATCCCTTATTTGACTTGCTTTATCAGTATGGAAAAAAAACAGTGTTTGAATTGAAGGGTCCTGCTTGTGTTACTGCCCGAGAAGCATGTGAAACCTTGGGCACTGTCCTGGACGGCTTCATCCGCTCTGCCTGAGACCACACAACAAGGCAGGAAAGCAGCCAAATGCCAATGCTGTGAGGGCCACCTAGAGACTCAGCCGAGGCTCAGGGTAAGCACTATTTGCTGTAAAAGATAACTGCTATTTTTGCAGCTATTAGGTCTTTCCAGTCACACGCAGGAAATAAATGTTACGCTGTTCAAAGAGCCTTTCTCATCAAATGGATTGGGAGAGGAATTCCTGAAGTAAAAAAGTATCATAGGGGGTTCCACTACATTCAAGGAGTTGCCTGTGGAGCTAATATTTTTAGTGTTTGTCAGCAGACTGTTAGAGCACCTAGAGTTCCTGATATATCATAGATGTATGCATTCATTTCAGTAACCCGTATACCACCGTGTCCTGTGTTTGGCAGAGGCTCCATGCTTCGAGGAAGGGGTACAAGAATGACACGATAACTGACTCCAACAACAAATTTGGAAGGGCTGCTGTTAGTATCTAAATAAACTATGGCATGAAACACACAATTTTAATAACCTCAAGGCTTTGACATAGACAAAAATAAGTTGGAAATTCCAGTTAAGGAATAATGCAGCGTAACTTCAAGTGTCAGCCTGGACTTCACAATTTGCTGTTTTTCCTCATCTCTATTACAACCTGGATATTATTTAAACATGCTCCATTTTAATTTTGTCTTAAAAATAAGTTTTCAAAGAAAGATTAACTATTGCTTATTCCCTCAAGACATCAGAACGATTTCTTCCAAAACTATTCTTATTTCTCTGGCAACTGTCTGTTCACCAGTATTTTAATATGCACTTTAGTTACTCAACATGGTGCCAGAGTCTTAAAAGAAAAAAAAAAAAAAGAAAA
>VZSR01000520.1:19341694-19378900 GCA_013398615.1 Brachypodius melanocephalos
AAAAAAAAAAAAAAAAGGTGATTGCATGAAGTTGAAAATAAATTGCTAGGTTGTAAGCAGTGCCAGAAAACTTCAGGTGTTTATTTTATTTAGTGTTCCACAACTTGGATGAGGTTCCAGCAACATGCACATTCCTGGGCTACTTTTATTTTAAAACTGATTACCTCCACATTGTTTTCTTTCTTTTATTTTTTTTCCCATAGAGGTGCAATCGATGACACAGCAAGGTTTAGTCCTGCAAAAATGAGGTGTACTCTGGGATTCGAATTTGGGGGAAATTTCATAGTAATATATACTATTGTAAGGTCTGTGTCCCAGATTCATGCAATTTTATTAAGCACATGCTTATCCCTAAGGAAATGCAAGCATGTGTTTCAATGTAATCCTAAACTGGGAGGAAGGTAATTTTTCACTGGGTTGGTTTCCAGCCTTAAAGGTGGAAGCTGCATTACATGCTCATAAAAGAAATTGTAACTCAAATGAAAATTAGCCACTCTGCAGAAACATTTGTTATGGTCACTTCCAAAACACAAATCTAAAAGTAATCCAGTAATTTAGGGATAAATACAGGTTAAATATAGAAGGGGCAGTGTGAACTTCAAGATATCCACAGCAGCTAAGTAGGACCTTTTTTTAATAACTGATTAGAAATTTATTTTAAAAATAAAATTTTAATTTTTAAAATGTAAAACACAAAGGCAAATGAGGTGGTATGCCTCAGGAAGGAAAGCAGCTAAAATGCAGTGTGGGCACCCTGCAGCACCTCTGGTCTGAGGGCAATCAATGCTTTTGCTTATGAGACAAGATGACACCTTTGCTGACATTAGGGATTGAAGTGGTTGGTCTATCTATGAGTTAGCAGTTGTGAATGTTTCCTTAATGGGGTTTTTATTACTGAAAAAGTAGAACACAGAAGAGGACAGCAGAAGTAACTAAAATCAGTGTTACCATACCCAAAGTTTTACTGAAATGTCTCCTGAAGTAAACATTTTTTCTCCTCATTACAGTCATAATTCTGCAGAAGTAATAGCTCTGCAACTGTGAGAATAAGGCTGTAAAAGCTTATATTCCACATTTCTGCAAAACTTTCATTACTTGATCCTAACTGGCTGTTAGACTGGGCATAACCAGAAATCCTTTTGAGAATTAGTTTGAGAATCCTTTGAACAAACAGATGACCATGACCAAGATGATCAATTCCCTCATTTCATTCAGATCCAGAGAGATATGATAGAATTAATATTTATTTTTTAAAAGTAACACAATACTCCAAAACTCTATTCTTTCCATATTTTACTGCTGAGCTCCACTTTTCATCATCTGTAAGCTCTTAGTCCTAAAGCCAAAAGAAGTTTTATTGCTGACTTCAAACAGGAGCAGAATTGGGCCCTAACATTCATATCACTTCATATGTGGTTTATCTAGAGCCTGAGATCTCATCATCTAAAACAGATAAAGAAATGTGTAGATTAATGCTAGCAACTATTGAGAGAGAAATGTAAAGGCTTTCAGGTTTACTATTTCATACAATTAAGCTGTAATTTTTCTCATTTATGCATTTTCTGCTATGAATTAAGGATCTCCACATGTCAGTTCATAGACAGAATTTCCCTATGAGTTCATAAGCAGAGTCAGACAGTTACTACTGACATTTTTAGCACAACACAACCTGTTTGAAAGATCTGGAGGGAAACCTGGCTGAAACATACAGCAAAATGGTCACAGATCTTAACAGGCCTGTAACTTCATCTTGTACTAAGAAAATATTATGATGAGCCATGGACTCCTGTGCTTCACAGAAAACATAAAAAATAATCTGATGAAGAACTAAAAAAACCCAAAACCAATTATCTGGTGGACTTCAAATACAAGCCAAAGACAGACACAAAACACAATCCCTGTGACTACTGCAAAAATAGAAGTGGTTTACATCCCAAAGGATCAGAATAATTTTATGCCTCGCATATTACATGTGAATTACAGAAACACTCTTATGTAATGTTTTCATAGTTCATAGATCTGTATTTTTACGTATTTTTAAAAAGCATGGTAATGGCAGTTCCCAGAGAACTGTATTTTTTTCTGAAATCAAGACAGCAAAACGAACATCTGTGTTTCATAGAATTTGGATACATTTACATTTCAGAAAATTTCTTGTTGAGAGTCAAAGAGATGGGGGGTTTTGAGACATATACGGAGTGTAGGCAGCAATTTTAAAACAAACAAGCCAACCAACACTCGAAACCTTGAGAATTCCCCGTTTAAGAAACTATTTTTGTGCAGGACATCCTATGGGGCTCCAGGGAAGCTGAACATCATGGTGGGCATGGCTGGTACCAAACCGGAGTTTGCCTTGCCTGAAGACGCCCACGCAGCCTGACAGCTCCCAGCTTCCTAGAGCGAAACTCCCTTCAGACGCATTTCCTCATGGAGTCGTTAAACAACGGGAATAGCTTTGCTCCTCTCTCTGCACTGCCGTGCATGCTGAAGTCTTCAGCAGAAACTACGCATTTCTGGGTAACATTGCCGAGAGAAAAAAAAAAAAAAAAAAAAAAAAAAAAAAAAAAAAAAAAAAAAAAAAAAAAAAAAAAAAAGGTGCCTTTTATCACTCGACCCAGCGCACGCTGGGTGGTTATTCCCGAGCTTGCTGGGCTCAGGGAGGAGCGGGGCAGGAGCAAAGCGCTTCTGCAGCTCACGGGTCGCCGGGCTAGTCTCAGAGGCAGCTGAGGCTGGGGCCGGGGGGCAGTAGCACTGCACCTAAAAGTCGCCGCTCACAAAACGTCTGACTAAACCCGCTGTCCTGTCAGCAACTGGGAGAGTCAAAGGCGCGCTGGTGCCTCAGAGCCCCCATCTATGAAGGTTTCCCCAGCGCTGTGTCTCGCTTGCTATTCTTTCGCCGAGAGGAGCCATGAGTGGGACACCAGGAGTGAGGGCGCAGCTGATGATCGGGGAGGGACGCTGCGGCTCAGCACAGCGGGCAGGGGCCGCGCACCTTCCCGGGCCCGCACGGCCGCCGGGCAGGAGCGCCCCGCCGCACCGCCCAAGCCGCCGAGGTAAAACGGGATTATTGCTGAGTACAGCCTGGCTGCGCCGTGGGGATCGCCGGCGGCCAGACAAACCGCAGGCTTGGTTTGGCTTGGCACGGCCGGGAGAGACTCGGCCCGGCTCTTCGGGGGCGAGGACGCTCCTGGCGGCGGCTGGCGACACCGACCGGCTCTTCCCACGGGGCACGGCCGCCGTCTAGGTTAACCCGACGAGCTCGCTGAAGGGACTGCCAAGCGCCCGGGGGATCGTATTGAAACGGACGGGGCAAGCAGGCGCCCTCCAGGAGGGAAAAGCCCGGCGCCAAGCTGTGCCTCTGGCCCCGGGCCGGGAGGAGCGCCGCCCGTCAGCGCTGCGGGGCCGAGGGACTGTCACCGCGGGTAAGGGGAGCGGTGGCCGAGGGACGCACGGAGCCGCCGGCTCGACAAAACTCCCGCGGCTCCGAGTCAGGTGGGAGGGCTGGGCGGAGAGACGGCGGAGGGCGGCGAGCGCAGCGGTGGAGCCGCGTCCCGTCCGGTCTGGTCCCGCCCGAGGCTGCACGGTGAGCGGCGCGCCAAGCTGCCACGGGCGCGCCAGGCTGCGGAGCCTCCGCACCCGACCCCGCTGGCACACACCGAGTCCCCCGGGAGGCACGCACCCCGCCCGGGGAGCTCCTGAGGTACCAGCAGCACGCTCCTCCGAGGAGCAGAGCTTTGCAAAGGCGGGCCGGGACAGAGCCAGGGGCTGAGCGGCCTCGTACAGGGCAGCTCGGCGGGACGGGACGAGAGATGCGGCTGGCACCTGGGGATCTGCCCCCGCCCCGCTCCGTGCAGAGGCCGGGCCGGGGTTTTTCCGTGTCTCGGGTGGGCGCTGAATCCAATTTGTCGGGAGCGATGCTGTAGGCGGAGATGAGAGGCAGAGCTAACGGGGCTTTTGCAGTGCCCGTGGTTGTGAGGGGAAAGAGATGTAACGGCGCCCTAATTCCCAGCACTGCGGCGGAAAGGTCGGCGCGCCTCACTCCCGCTGACGGGAGGGACGGGCGCCACGCCCTGCAGAACCGGGACGTCCTGGAGTTTTGCTAGACACCGGTGAACAGCTCCTTCCCTTGCCCCTCTCTGAAGGTAGGATAGAGAACTTAAAATCTTGCCTCCCACAGAGACTGGCCAAACTCTGCAGCCGCCGGACCCGTTCGCGCCCCCGCTGTAAGTGCACGCGTCCCGGCGCGTCCCGGCTCACCTGCGCGGCGGCGACTCCTCGGCGGGGCTCGGCTCGGTGGCGGTGGCTCCTCGGCTCGGCCTGGGGCTCTGCGGGGCTCTGCCCGGGGGTCACTCGGTGGAGCGGGTGGCGTGGGAGCCCGAAGCTACCCGGGAGTCCATAGAGAGAGAGTGTCAGATCCTGCCTACAAATTGCAGCAGCGCCGAGCTGTCTCCCATTTAAATGTCTGCCAGCTGAGAGCTGCTCTCCAAGCCCCTCCAGATCATTGGACAAGCGCCTCCAAAGCCCGTGTTATCCGCCCCTTTTAACACTTCCATAAACTTCCACCAGGGAAAGCTTTCAGTCATCCAGATAAAACACTCGACTACTTTCCTGTCTTCAGAGAATCGGTGCTAAAGGTCACCACCCCAAGGAATTGTTCCTGGAATGCACAGAAAATTCACATTTTCCATCCCCATTAAAGTATGACAGTTAAGAAGAATTAAATCCTACTCCCCTCCCACCGCCTCCGCCGCCCTTCCGTGCACGCTGGGCGCTTTCCCTGCCCATGAGCCGGCCGGGCGAGCGGGCCCGCTGCGGGGAGCCCCCGACCGGCCTGCCTTGGCCGGGAGGGGAGGCAGCCACCTTTGCGGCCCTTCCTCTTACAGATTCGCTTTATGACGTTCTGCAGCATGCCGGGAATTTCGCAGCTTTGGGGAGAAAAAAAAAAAAAAAAAAGAAAAAAACACAACCAACCAAACAAACCCCAAAACAACAAAAAACAACTACTCAGCGGTAATGTCTGTGCAGAGCGTGTTAAACTGTGGCTCCCGATCCGCAGCCCCGCGTTCATGGTTCTGTATTGCTGAGGGTTTGTTTTTTTGGGGGGGTGGGGGTTGTCTTTTTCTTTGGCCCGCAAGAGGCGAGACACCTCGGGCGTCCCGTCACTGTCTCTCGGGGGCTCCTCAAGCCTCCCGCGAGGGGCAGGGACGGCGAAGAAGCGGCGCGTCCCGCCGAGGCCGAGCGCGGAGCCGGCCGGGCCCGCACGGCCGTCGGGGCAGCGCAGCGCGGGGCAGGAGCGGGCCGAGCCAGCCCCGCAGGCTCCCAGGGATCGCTCCAAAGTAGGCAGACACCGGCAGGGCGGTGATCGTGTGGCGGACCCAGCGCGTCCCAGCAGCAGCCGGGAACATCTCTGTGCGCTGCGGCTGCCCAAAGGCGTACTCCGAACCTGCGGACACCGTCGGGATGGGGGCATCAAGGGGCAGGGACCCTACAGCTTCCTCCAGCCCTAGCCGGCCGCCCCGTCCTCCAAGAGCTCTGGTGCTGGGCTACCCACAGTGGGTACGGGCAGGAGCAGCCTCTGAACCACAGGCTGACCTTTGGGCTTGCTGATTAAACGGAGACGTTTGTCAGCTGGCGCTTCCAGCTGCGGGCATCACGCAGCACAAAGCAAAGCTGAGGAAGGCGCTGCCAGGGACACATACGAGCGCTGCAGGTTGTGCCGATGAGTCTGTGCTCTCCTTGCTGTTGGACACAAGTTACCGCCCGGGAATCAAGCTTGCCTTGCTCCTCCGTCACCGGCAGCCAGCACGCACCTTGGACCTCAGACAGGCCTGCATCTCACCTGACTAAGGTAGTTTTATTTGCAGAGGGGGAAGACGAATTGAAATTTAAGGATTTGCTACATTAGGGGTTCCAGAGCTAGGCAAGATGCCAAGTTTCTGACTTTGACATTACTTAGCGGTAGCCTGCTCTTTGCTAAGACCGATGCTTGGCTTCCCTTAGTGCCTGAGTGCTTAGGGAGGCAGTGAATTAGGCCCATTACAATAATTCACACGCTTAGCGGCAATTTGTTAAAAAACCAATCACTTCAGTCACAGGGAAGTGGCTGTAGTGTAGTGGTAGGTGGCAGCGTGAGAGAGAAAATGAGTTGGTGTGTGGGAGCCACTGAAATTCAAAGGCAATTAATGGGGGAAGGATTACTGGTAAAGAATTACAGCAAGTGACATCTAGATGGTAGAAGGAGAGGCCTGGGGAATTTGAAAGATTTTTGTTTGTTTGTTTGTTTGTTTTTTAATTCATAAAATTGCTATTATTTTTCTTTTATTTGTTTTTAACCAATTGGTGTCCTTCCTTCATGGTTCCAAAGAAAGGTCACAATTCCCATCTCTCAGTATGTTGTCAGACTTTGTGCTCTTTTCCATTTTCTTCTCTGAAGCAGTTGTATTGAATTGAAAGGGTCTGTTCACGTCTCTTCTGCTCTCTCTCTCTCTCTCTCTCTCTCTGTGATTTCCAGCCCCAGAGGGGCTGGGACGCTGCTCTGCGTTGCCCCCTCCCCAGGGGCACAGCCCAAGCACTTGGGCGGTGCTGCAGGAATTGCTTTCTGTGCTTCATCGGAGCTCCTCTGGGTGCCCACGATGGCTCTGCCACTGCAGGCGCTCCCAGCGCTGCTGCAGCCAGGCTGCCTCTCTGCTCTATTTTCCTGGGGTGTCATTTACATGCCACCCCAGCCTTGCCTTTCCTAAATGATATTTCTGGGTAACAATTGCAGAGCAGGTATGTCCACTTAATGCCTTACTGCATGCAGGCATCTAGCCAGAGTTGGTGATCTGGAGTAGCTCTCACTGACTTAAAGGATCCTAGGAAACACTGTAGGAAGTAGCTCCTGGTATAGAAGTTGTGTTCCCTCCTCAAGATCCATCTTCCTTACCTTGCAGCTGAATATCCTATGTCATATCTTCTCATCTGTTCCAAGTGTGCACTAGCATCTTGGGTCAAGCAAGCTAGTGACAGTTGGAAAGTAGAATTACTCCTGCAAGTATTTGCTTGCTTATTCACAAAAATACAAAAATAAATTTGGGTACCAACAAGATAAATAATTGCAGCTGTATCTGGACTGAATGAAGGTAGAATTTTTTTAAAAAAAAATCTTTTTAAAGGACATTAAAAAGGTGTTATGTCTCTTTATTTGTTTGAGATTGAGGGAGGCAGGGGGAAAGATGTCCCTTCTGCTCATCATCCTTTCAGGTATCTGGAATAATTTCCAGCTTGGAAAATGTCTTTATTTCTGCTGGAATCTTTAATAAAGCATTCCCTGGATTTGCTCCAAAACTTCAGCTGTTAGATCCCAAGCAAAGACTGGTTAAAAAAGCACCCAGTGCTGAAAGGGAAATACTTCTTCCTCCTACCATACCCAGACTTGAAATTCTGTTGATTCTCATCAAGGCTTCTAATTGGAGCTAGAATACTCATGGGGAAATGTTATTTAATTATTTAGTATTAAAGAGGCCTATGGAAATCTGCATGTTTTTGTGGTATAGGTGTAGGTTTGAGATGAAGAGCTTTAATGTCATTGGATGGTAGTGGTGTGTCCTGTGAACCTGACTGATCACAACTACCTGCTTACTTTTGTTTTGTTTGGCTTTTTGTTTAAATTTCCTCTCCCATTTCTTGCTGGTATTCACTGTTTGCGTTGTTCTTTGTTTTAATGGAACAGTAAGAATTGTGTAAGCTTAAAAGAAGTACTGTACTTAATTCTTGCAGAGAAAAATGTTATTGGGCTGAGCTCCTGTCTGCTACTGCTAACTTTGAGTGCTGCTCAAAGTATCCTCACCGCCAGGGCAGTTGGCACTTCATTAAAAGCCTTTGCATAGAAGCCAAAACTCACAGGGGGCAGAGCTGCTCCTTGAGTAAATTGGAGTAGTTTCTAATGACTCAGGGAGATGTAAGTGATCTATGACAGCTGAGAACCTGGCCCTAATACACCTAGAAAGCCAGTATCTCTCACTCCTGGACATGTTCCTCCAGGTGAGAAGTAAGGCAAGTCAGAAATAAGACAGAGACAGCACTGACAGAGGTGGTGCACATCTGAACCGTTTTGCTTGGTATTCTGAACTCTTCTGGTAAAGAGAGAAAGGAGCTTGGTTTGTCTCACCAGCACAGCAGTAGCTTTTCTAGCTGAGCTGTAATGAGTCTAGAACTAACCACTGGCTCAGTTATTGCTGTTTCTGGTGGTGTACACTGCTGTCTTCCTGACTTGGTGGATAGGATCAGCAGTGTCTCAGAAGTGTTTCCTGACTTGGGGCCAAAGCAAGGTGTTACATAGTGTGTGTTGTGTGGGCCGTGAGTGGAAGTGTCCATAATTACATCCCTGCTGAGGTCTGTGAGCTGCTTTGCCCTACGTGGGAAGAACATTCCTTACTTTGTCATAGAAAAGAACTGATACTCAAAGACTCCAGTTTCCTGTGGATTTTAGATAGATCCAAAAGTGATGGATAAAACCCTTCATTGTAAACCAGCAAGGAAAAGGAGGTTTTGCTTGTTATTTCAAACCTTAGTAGGCAAACAATACAGCTGGCATTGGGTGAGTGAAAGAGATGCGCACTACAGTATACTGACATACTAGGCCTGTTATTCTTGTGCAGGTACTCTACTGTTTATTCTATTGCAGATGATTATATTTAAAAACCCTCTAATTTAAATAGCATTGTGCTTCATATCAAGGCTTATAAAGTAGTACCAGAGAAAGCTGAGGTTGTTCTGAATAGAGTTAAATTTCCTTAAAATGTACTAAAATCAAGTTTAAGACTGTGCTTCACATTGGCAAAATTCAGTTTAATTAAGGAATTTAAATCCTTCTCTTATTTGAGTTTTAGAATTAATGTCTATATGATGGAAGTTGGAAAATACTTATTGAAACAGCAGTATTTAGATTTTAGCAGCAGTGTTTTGACAGAACATCAGCTTTTTAATATATAGATTTCCATCAGCTGAGAGAGAGAAAATTAATTAGGGAAAAGTGCTTATTTTAGGGCTAGGGTTTTTTTGTGGTTTTTTTGTTTGTTTGTTTTGGTTTTTTTTCTTAATGAAGTAGTTTAGGGTTTTTTTACTTTCAAAATATTACTCGATCTAGGAATAATTTGAAAATCCTCAGAAATAGGACATTAGAAATGGAAAGAACAAATGGGTTCAAGAGAACAGCTTTAATCATCTAAATAATCTGGAAGTCTTGTGTTCTGCTCTGAAAAGTGTGGTGTCCTGGTATGCTTGCAAAGCTTTCTTGTTCAGCATATACTGCATGTAGAGTCAGGCTGTGGGCTTGTAATGATGTCCACACCTAGGAGCCATGGTCACCACTCAGCCATGTGCTACAGACAGAGAACAAAAAATATGTTTTCTGGCCTCAGAACACCTACATACATAATACAGTCCATATGTGACTATTTTTCAAGAGCTGTTTAGAAAAGCTTATTTTATTAGGATGAAGTTTGATTGCTGAACAAATATAAACTTCCATGCCAAATGAAGAAATATCATTTGTCAAGCTAAACTTTTTAAACTCTTTTTCACAATTTTTGGATGCATCTTATGTATTTGATGACTATAAAAGAATTTGCCAAGAAAATGAAAGTCATAAAATTCCTCTGCCCTCGTGCATTTGCTTTTCTTTTTCTTTTGCCTCCTGAAGCTGTAGGAGGTGTTTGCTGACATGCTTTGCTTTCAGGGCACTTCTGGATCAATGTGATAGGAGAAGTGACTCAGCTAAGCAAACTGAGTTTGTATGAACACCAGAAGCCCTTACAGCATGAAGCCGTAACTGAGAATTATGAAAAGAGACACCAAAGGAGCCTTTTTTGTGTTATTTACACACCTCTCAATGTGTTGTTTACATACATATTTCACTATATGACAGCTATGAAATATAATTTCCAGTTATGCTGCAAAACTAAAAAACTCCCTTCCCAAACCTGACTGCATCCCAACATCTTAGACAGATTTCATAGACTTTTAAGACATGAGCAGGTATCTCATGCACAGTTCTGGCAAAATAGTCCCTTTTATTTTTTCTTGCTGTGATGAAAGGCAGCTTGTTGTGTGAGCCCCTGTGTTTCAGGGTGTTACACAGTGTCAGCCTGGTAAGGTAGGGACCAGAAAGTCAAGAGATCTAACTGGGCTTTTGTCCTGACTCTGCCACTATGTCTGTAGTGAAACAAGAACAGAGAGGCAGGAAAGCTATTTCATTATGTAAGGGGATTTGCAAGGCATTTATTTTGGTTTGTTGTGTTGAGGGATGGTTTGGTTTTGGTTTTTTTATTCCATTGCTCTCCTTTCAAAATTGAAATCTTATCTGTTCTTTTTTTGCTTTTCCTGGCAATAGCCATGTAAAAACAGAATACCAGATTAAAAAAAAAATGCAGCTTTGCAGGAATGAAAACCTGAAGGGTGGTTTTTTGTTGGTTTTTTTTGGTTTGGTTTTTTTTTTTTTTTTTTTTTTTGTCTGAGACAACAACTTAGAATTTCTGCATTTTATACTCGAAACCCAGGGTCACAAAAATGGCTGCTATAGCACAGGAAGGAAAGAACTCTGTTAGAATGTTTTACTGGTGCAGCATCAGTTGCTCCACTTCTCATAGAGAATACTAGTGGAGGTGGGAAGAAACAAAACTTCCTTGCTGCCATTTTTATTTAGATGGTCTCTCTGATGGTCAAGAAGAGGTATAAGAGACAAGTTCACGCCTTTCCCCCGCCCCTTCATCCTTAACTTTGTTTCAACCACACCACTTTTCTCTTGACCTCATTTCCCCACTTACAAAACTGCAGTAGGGAAAAGAGTTTTCAAAGGAATAATTTTGGCCTAAATCCTTAAGGCTGATTGGGTACCCAACTTCTTGTGAAATAAGCAATTTGTAAGAGGAGCTGAGAGTTCATCTTAACTTAAAAAAAACTTTCCAGTTCATCTGGAAAGATAAAACACACCTTTTTTAACTTGCATATACTTTGTGTCTGTGTGCTTGAATGCATCCATTTTGAGATTTCTAAATGCTTTTAATAGGGAAGAAGGCCTTTTAACTTCTGTAATTCTCCCCAATAAAACCAAAAAGGATATTTCCAGTGAATAAGCCAAGTTTTCACTGTCGTGGATAAAAAAAAAAAGTTTAAAGGCGGACAAAGAATTGTTCAACAAATTGTCTTTTTCAGTTGTCTTTTCCTAAAAGAACTGCTGGTTGACTTATATAATATTTTTACTATATAGATAAACGAAAACTGATAGTTAACTGCTTTGGTGAGAAAGGTGGATTTGTGCACATACTTCATTTTTTTGCTGAATTAGATTTGGACCTGAATCCTGCAGGGGCTTGCCAGATGCTTGATTTTGTTTTCAGTGGAACTATTCAGAGTGTGTTATGTGAAGCACATACACAACAATCCAAGAGACTTGAGTCAGGTGAGCCTTGCTGAAAGACTCAGAAATAGTTTATATATACCTCTTTCCCCTGTTAAAAGACTTTCCAGTTAGTGTGCATATTAAAATGCTAAACTTTATGGACTTCAGAATTAGAAATACAATAATAATAAAATACAAAAATAGTCTATTTTTTTTTTAAATCTGCATGGTTACCAAAAATTTACTCTTTCAAAAATTGCCAAAAAGAATTACTTCTGGGAAGCTACACACATGAGCATAAGGCCAAATCTTTTTTCTTGATATTTCCAACAACTGCTCTGTTTTGCTTCTTCTGTTTCCTTGTCAGAAGGATCCTGTTGAGCTTGTTTGGCTAAGGGCAGTTGGATATTTATTCATTGATCTTTCCTTTCTTGCATTATCTTGAATTCTAATTACAGTTTTTTATTACTTTACTCTCCAAACATAGCTACAACAAACATCACTCTTGCATTTCTGTAGAACTGTTCAGAACCATGAAAGAGCTGTCATCCTACATTCTGGGGTTAACCACACTGCCCAACAGCTCTCCACTAGCTACTTTCATTGGCAGTTTGATGGAATGATTTTTTTTTTTCCCCTCTCACAAATAACATGTTATCCAAAGTGCCTGGAAAAGTGTTAAGTCACTTGATGTTGGGAGAGATTCTGTAAATAGGGCTCGGAGCAGTCCTCTAGGTGTTTGTAATTAATCAGGCTCCAAACACTTGGAGCTTTTGGATGCACTTGTAAAAAGTCTGAAAATGTAAACAGTTTTCTTTCCCCTCCCCAGGAAGTCTTAATGCACTAAAGACATAAGTGAAGAAGTTAAATTGCCAGTGATCAAATCAATTACACTTCCGATCAGACTGTGGCAGGGCTTTTTGGTTCTCAACCAGATGAAACTAGACTTCTTGTGAAGGGGGTATTATTATTTTTATTATTTCTTGTCATGGTTTCAAAATGAACATAGGAATTCATAGTAAAAAAAATTACTTTTTTTTTTTTTTAATATACTAGAACACTTAGCGGAAAGATTCCTTGGGAGCTGATGTCACTAAAATTGTCAGACACACAAAAAATTCATCTTAGCCATTTCTTATTCTTCTGATCTGACAAAAGAGAGAACATAAATGAACAGGATATTCTCCTACGCTGCAAGGCAAATTAGAAACCCTCTTTTTTAATATGGTAAATTCTTGGATTCAGAGTTTATGGATTCTTTTGGCTGTGCCTTTCTTATAAGCTGAAGTATTTACATTAAGAAAGCTATGATGTAAAAACACACAAGAGACAAAGTACAGTGTTTTTTATCTTGATGTAACTAGTAACTGAGATAAATCCAGATGAGGGCACAGGCTATCTGGAGGCAGAAAGCATTTTTTTATCCTGTAGAGATAGGACAGCTTGTTTAGAAAGCCTCTGTGCATTAGGAGGGGAGGTGACTGTTGTAATCAGGTGTAACAGAACCACCTTCCCAGGTGGAAAAACCCCACCAAGAAGCAAATGTGATTGGTTTGTTTCTAATTTAGAGAAGTACTTTGTAAAAGTACTTACGGTTTAGTCTTTTCAATCAAATTACTTGTTTGATCTGGAGTCCAGATCCCTCTTTGTTGAGTACACTGCCACCAGCTTATGTAAAATCTCTGAAAACCCCCTCAGTACTTGGAGGTGCCTATTTTAATAGGGCTGAAATTCCACCTGAAACCACCTTGAAGAGAATTATTCGTGCTGGTGTGAGTAAAAAGATTGGGCCTTAACTTCACTGCTGAAAATGCTCATAATGTGACACACATCTTGCTGGGGAGATGTCATGTTAGCAACAGTAACAGGGTCCTGTAGGCTCACTGGAGCTCTTGGTCGGCAAATCCCATACATTACAATGATTGCAAGATTAAATTTGTCACTGGAATGCTGGTACTGGGTAAGGAAGTGGAGTTTTTAAGTGCTTCTTTTTCAACAGATGCAAAATGATCCAAAGATATTTTTAAAGTTACTAGAACAAAGAATGCGCAGTCCAGCAAATGAACTCTTGCTAGTTTCCAACTCTTGCTAAATGTAACGTTCTTCCAAGAATTTGGGTAGCAGCTAAATACATCTAACTTTCCTGAAAAAAAAAAAAATACATAAAAAGTGAGTGAAAGGAGGCTGGTGATGTTTCAGGAATCAGAAAAGAAAGGGTGATGGTTTCTGTCCACTCACTGGAGGTGTTCAAACCAGCACCTCCAGAGGTGCAGCCTCTTAGCCACGAGGCTACAGCCAGTTTGTGTGAGACCTGCACCGCCCCTGCTGAAGCTGTTCAACAATTCTGACAACAATTAAATCAAGACAAGGAGCCAAAATTAGCCATCTGCTCAGGAGGATGGGGGTGGGTGGTTGGCTTGGTTTTGCCATCTCTGGGACTATTGTATTTTTATCAGGTGTCTGCCTAGCCACCCAAACACTCCTTGAGGACTGGCTAGAGCCCAGTCATGCTGTCCTTCCTTGTGTTCAGCCTGTCATATGAACCACTAGGTGAAATATTTGTGTTCATTCTTGATCGCCTCCTCTGGTGTCATTAGAGCTTTGATTCTTTTGCCATAACTCTTACAGACATTTTTTGTTGGTTTGTTTTTTTTTTTTTTAATTAAACTGTCTATGTCTGCTGTGGTATTTTGTGCAATGCCTGGTCCTGTAGACATGTGTGAGATGAGCAGTTGCCAGCCAGGCTTGCTGCCTCAGGGAATAGAGGGGAAGAATTGCCAAGTTTGTGGATTCAGGCTGGGTTTAGGGTTGAGATAGATGTGGAGCTGTGCAGGTGAGTCTCACACAGTCCTAGGCATGTATAGAAGTAGGAGTTCAGGCACTTGAGGTACATGATTACAGGAAAACAGAGCTGTGTATAGCCATTAGCTGCCTGAGGAATCAGGAAAGAAGAGAGGCAAGGTTTGGGCAGCATGTGCTTGGGCTTTGGTGTTTGCATTGGACACAAGTCCAACTGTGGCTACTGTGGCTTTTACTGGAGCCAGCACTCAACTTCTTTGCAACTGTTCACCCATCCTTTTATTGGAAATTATTCAGTTTTGTAAACCTCCAGGCCAAGAACCTCCAGATAGACAACAAAATAGACAGAAAGTGTTTTTTACAAGCAGCTGATATTTTAGGATAAGTTTATGAAGGCCTTATCTTCAACTTTGTGGATAGTTCTTGTTCTTTTAAAGGTTTGTAGATTGCTGCTGAGAACGTAAAAACACAGCAGAAAATAGTCACTGTGATTAGAAATTAGAAAGTAACCTCAACTACTAACTGATGTATTTTTAACTGAAAGAAATGTATATCATTATGGCATGTATTGCTTGCCTGCTGTATAACTTTACACTCAAGAGAGTCCCTGAAAAGAAGTCTTCCAAGACACCATAACTTCAAAGCAGCAACCACCAGAAAGGCTGCAGCAAAGCTGGAGATGCTGTGGGATTAGCAGGATGAAGCTTCTGATTCTATAAAGAATCAGAAGCAGGACACACTTTTCTGCTTTTTTAACTGTGCACACGTAAGTTACCCCCACATGCACAGAGTCCTGTGTCAGCTCAGTCCTAGGAATTGGGAATTCAACCAACAGCCAGGGTCTGTGCAAGAACTATGACAGTCGTGCTTATCTGTTATAACAGTGACTTTTAAAGAATTTACTTAAATTCTTTCTTTCTTTAACTTGATGAATGGTTTATGCAGCATTAAAAATAGGTTTCTTCAATTGCCATAACACAGCTTTCAAGCCCATAAATCTTACAGCCATTGCACTACTCATTGGAATCAAAGTTTTGCAATTCTCTTAGTCACTGTTTGCAGCGTTGTTTAAGAAAGGGAAAAAATAACCAATGGTGAATTATGAGTGCTTCTCTGGATGGCCTGACCTGCTCTTTTGTGAGTCTGTTTTGTCCATTTAGAAATATAAAATGTCACAAGGTGTCATTTTATATTTCCAGTGTAGAAAGGTGTTCTCTATTGAGTTGAGGAATCAGAACCACATTTCCCCATACAGATTATCCCACTTGAATTTCAGCCACTTTTAGAGAACTTTATGGCATCAGAATATAGATATTGCACTGAAAGAACTATTAGAGTTTGGAGGGGGGGGTGTTTGTTTCTCAGAATAAAGAATTAGTTAAAAGATGTTTGAATTCAGCATCGAAGCCATATGCACTTTCTGTTATCTGGCAAACATGTCCAGACCCAAAAATCCCTGTCATCTGTAATGGAGATCTTTAGTGGTTCCCAGGAAAACAACATTGTATGGTGGTTAGGTTCAGAACACAGATCTGGAGTAAAAGGAGTCAGTGTTTGTACATTTAATGGTCTCTAGCTGAATGACACTGGTTAGGGAAGGAGGGAAAGTTTGAGGCTAGTAACAAGTGGCACATTATTTTTTTTTTCCTGTGCTTCTTCCTTTGCCTCACTCAGTTTACCGTGAAATTCTGCCACTGACCCCGCCACTGCTTTTCTTGGAGAACAGAGTAGGATGAAGAAACATAATGATTAAATGTAAAAGACAACCTAATGCATTTCATTAGGAGCTGCATACCATGTGTTTTGGTAACAGGAACTATAGAAGAAAATTAGAAAGAGATGATTCAGGTCTACCTAATCTTTAAAGTCTGAAACCATCTCAATTCCTACCATCTCTACTTCTGCCCCACATACAAGTACAGACCTCATTAATAAAATGGGATTTTTTGAAAGCTCTTTTAGTTCCAGTTGATAGTGCTAGTGCCATGACACTCGTATTTAATGTTTGTTACACTCCCATGTGTTGAACACATGGTTAGCAGCTCTCCCAGCCATCAGGATTCATGTAATCACAGCAAAGCAGTCATCATAAATAAAGCAAACATGACAAGTGAAACTACATATTTCCTTCTCATGGTAAACTAGGATGATGAACTGGAGCTCAATGCCATTCTTCACCTAACAGCAAAAGGTTCGAGCATGGTAGATCTAGACCGTGAGGGTACTTGGAAGATGGTTCATTTGAGCTTTTCATTCTCTTGTATTTGAAAATCTTGGCTTTTTTCCCAATCCTTTGGTAGTCAGCCACATTTGTGAGTGATAGGTACCTTCATGATGGCAATCCCACATCCTTTGCTTACAACTGCTTTTAGTTTTTATTTAGTTTGCATGTAAGTAGGTGACTGTCAGTGGCTGAGCCCTTCAAGGGAACTTGCTCTTTGCTCATGGTTGGAATCTGCCATTGACCCTAGGCATGACAAATTGGCAGACCTCTTAAGGGATGCAGTAACTATTGTAAAAGTATACTTCTTCTTTGAGATGATTCTTTTTAAATAGTATTGAAGGTAATTGGATCAAACAAATCTGAATTTTTAAGTGTATGCATATGTATCCATGTGGCAGTGGAGTCAGTGTGTTCTGTTGGGTTTTTGTTGTTGCTGTCTTTTCTTTAGGGCATATCACATTGCCATCCTATTTGTATCAAGCATGGCAGAAATATAATTCAATCTAATTGTCAATTCCATTAGACTGAAATGTTGGATTCAGGTGTCTCAAAATTGGGAGATAATGTCCTCTCCCTGGTAGCCTTGATAGCTTCTGTCTTGGATGGAGAGGTACCTTAAATCCTACAGATAGTGACGCTTGGCTAAGAAAATAGTGAACACCCTCATCTCCTTTGTGGATCATGTGGAACTGTCCTTTCCTTGGACATCTTAAATCTTTGTGGGATTGTGGTAGCATCCTCTGAATCTCCTTACTTTGCCTTTCTCCTTCCATAAATCTGGGTGTGTGACTTCAAAAAACCGAAAAGTTGTCTTTAAAATCTTTGTCCTACAGATCCAGGCATTGTCTATTTGTGTCAAAAAAGAAGTAATCGAATAAAAATTATATCACATTACAAGTGATAGAGCATTACAGATGAGGTGAGAACTGCTTTGGTGAGCTTACCAGCAAACAGGTCAGAAGATTCCAAGTTTGTTTTGGGTTGATGTTTTTATGGGCCTTTTCCAAAAAATTTAAATGTTCAGAAATTAGGTTTTTGTACACCAAAAATGAAAACAAAGCCTTTTCAACACTTCCAAAGAGCTAATGTTGAGAGGCCTGATTTGAAGGCAAGTCTCTTCTTCATCGTGAAAAAGCTACTTGTCTTCTTCTCCAGCTACTGAGATTTGGAAACAAGGGGCTTGAGTGTTACTCTCAAAAGCCAAAAACCTGACTTGGTAGTCATCTTTCTGCCTGTGCCCTTCCTCAGTTTAACAGATAAGATAGGTTTCATCACGTTTTGATAAAATAAGCTTCAGGTCAGCTTTACTTGCAATCCTGTGAGTAACTCTGACACCAGAGCAGTAGTACCCAGCTGCTTTGGGTGGCTCCTGAGTTGCTGCATAGGTGGCAGCATGGTTTCATTGCATTTGGTGAATGCCAATGGGTCAGTAATTAGAAGCATGTCACTATTTCCCCTCCTTAGCAATTCACTAAGCATTTTTATATGACTTTTTTCTGTTGGTTTAACATCTTTATATTTTTTACTAATGAGTTTATTATCAGACTGTATTATGTTTTTAAAAGTGTATTAATATATGTTTGTCTGTATGCACATGCACCCCCAGAATAAGTTTTGTGTCACAAATCAAATACTCTCGTCAGTTATACAGTGCTTTTTTAAACTACAGTCATAAATATTTCTTTACCAGACAAAACCAATGTTTCAAGGCAATACACTTTATTTTGTATAGCTTCCTTCAAGCACATTGTGTCTCTAATGTTTTAGAGGTAATTAACACACTTGCAAATTTTAAAATACTCTGAAAGGTTTTAATTTGATGAAAACTCTAAACAACAGTATCAATATACATGCTCCTTACTTCACATGCATCATAAAGGCAAAAGGGCAATTACACCTGTGCAGCTATTTACCTTCTTGTAAATATTAGTTTGGTGAACTCTGAGTGAGGAGGGATAGTTGGTATCTTTGCTGATTGATTCTGAAAGACCAGCACTGTGATTATTGTGTTTAAAAAACTACATATACATGTTTGGACTGTTGTTGGAACAGTAGGAGAGACAAGGATTTTTGCTTGGTTTTTTTCTATTTTTTTTTTTTTTAATCAATATGGGACTAGCCAATCCCGGTACCGAAAGACGGCTCTACCATAAAACAGAAATTAAAATAATTAATCTCATTATCATGGTGCAATAGCTATATTTTATTGAAATTTCACAACAGTACTGCTCACTCTTCCTGGTGAAGCCCTCAAGCTGCCTGATGAACTCAGCAGACAGCTGCTCACCACCCTGCACTTGACTGGTTCCAGCAGACAGTTCCTGTAAGACACATCATCGTTTTATGAAGTGTAAAGACTTTTTTTTTTTTTTTCTTTGCTTGCACTTAGGGACAAAACCAGGTCTGAATTGTGATTTTTTTTCCTTTGCCTGCACTGTGCAGATCTGTCATACACAGGCAGCTTCTCTGGCCACAGGCACTGCCAGGTGTCCCTGTTCTGGCCAGTTTGCACACTGGATTTCACATCCCCACACAGGGTTGGAGTGACCTGGTGTGCTTTACAACATTATATGTACAATTACTGATACTATTAAGCAAGCAATGCTTCTTTGCCTTTTCTTTTTCAAGCCCCTTATTTACTGTACACACTTTTTTTTATTATGCACTTGTCCTTAATAAGAGCTTAAAAAATGAAATAGATTGCTGTCATGATTGTTTCATTTCTGCAATCTAAATGGATTTTACTGGAGCTGTAAGGACAGAATGTAACTCAGATTGTTTTAGAAGCATCAATGGAACAGTCAAGGATCTGAAGAAACACCAATTTCTCAGGAATGGCAGTCTGGCCTCCACCTACCTGGAAGCTTTGTAGCTACACCAGTGGCTGGCAGCAGGGTTAGATGGAAGGAATGACCATTTCACAGACCCTAGGCACCAGTAGGCTTTAATGTCAGATTTATATACTCTTTGTTGGGTTTGGAGCAATCATTGTAGCTTTGCAGCTTTCAATAGCTGTGTGAAGACTAAGCAGGAGTGCAGATAAGAAGAGTAAGCTTAAGTTGCAGAGAATCCAAGTTCTGTCACATGGGACAGTAGATTGCTCCCATCCTGTTCCAGCCACTGGAAGCCAAGGGAGCTCTGTGATTCATAGAAATTCCTCATTTTTGTGTCATGTGTGAGTATAAATCCTACTTCATGACATATTATTCAGTTTTCAAGATTTTTTTAAAAGGAAATACGTTGAAGGACGTGATAGTCCATTCCAAAATGTTAGAATTTTGCAATCTACCCATAAATGGCATGAGAGAGCCAATTCTCTACATACAATCTATTACAAATTACTAAGTGGTGGGACAAAAAAAGCAAATGTCATTGGCAGTCATATTTGTGCCATCCTGTTGACATTAATTTTATGTAGCTAGGAACCTTAATTTCTTACTTTTTTTTTTCCCTCTAAGAGGTCATCATCCTTTTACTGTGTCTTTCTATAGGATGGGAAAGGCAACTACTTTTTTCCCTCACAGATTTGTAATATTAGCTGTAAGCTCCATTCACATGGCTTGAAATATTCAGGTGTATTTTCCTCTTTCAGAAAGGGAGAACCCTGGAATATAAAGTTCTTCAGTCTCCTAGGGGCAAGAAGGCAATTTAAGCTTCCCAGAACAAGAGCAATGATAGCTACCAGTGTTACTAGAGTAGCATATTTTCTCAGAAGATCAACTGTGATGACCTTCATATCCTGGATTTAGATTGAGGTTGTTGACACAACCTTATTAACACAGACAAATGTCTCTATCTTTACTTATAACTCAACAACAGTATAATGCACAAATGCTGCAGTTACTGAGACGAAAAACAGCAGGGGAGAATAATTTTCACATAACAGTTCCACTGATAAGGAAAGAAGATGTTCAAGTGTTCAAGAAAGCTGTGGGCGTGGAATGATTAAAATTAACAGAAAAATATTCCAGTGAGTACAGTCAAAAAGAGATTCTTTAATTTTTAAATTTGCACAGCAATAACAGAGAGAAACGAGCCTCTGAAATATTTTGGAAAATGTCACTTCGCAAACCTTGTAGATTGCTTAAATGTTTATTAAAATGGACCAAAAGCCAAAATTCTCTGCGTAAAATAAATACTTTGTCTTTGCTAAGTAACAATATTTGTGAACAAAACATAAAACTATAATTTTCATGTGTCAAACATAGTAACATTTAAGATTAAATGTTGAAGTCAGACTTGGCATTTTTTTTCATCTTCCTATTTACAAGCTTCTCATTAAGACCATTTACCTCACATTAGCTATCAAAATGACTAACATTTTAAAAGTTTGCTCCGTGACTAAAATAAAAACAGCAGAAATGTCCTTTTACCATAACTTAACAAAAAGCAGAACCATACTTTTATCATCTAGGAGAACATGCTGTTATAAATACAGCTGGTTTTCATCTACAATTATATAAATAACAAGCATGCTGCCATTCACAAGGATTTTAATAGATGATTATATATAAGCAATATCATGATCTAGAAGAGGATGGCATGAGTTTTTATCTTTCATTTTTATTGTACTTATTTAGGATCTTTGTCTTCATCTGAAAATTGTGGAACAGACTTCTTTGCTACAACATTATCCAGTCGCTGACCTTGCAGATACGGGTTCACACTCTGAAAAAGTTTAAAATTATTTAAACTTATTAGAAACAGGGAAACAGATAAAAGGTAACTAGGAATAGTGAACATATTTATGTATTTATCTTTGGGATATTTACAGACTTGGGAAAAATTGCTTCCAGGGATTAAATCCTAAAGTTAATTAGTGTTTTGTTTCTAATTTTTTTTTTTTAGCACAAGAATTTAATTCAATTCACAGAAAGGAATACAAGTGAAGGAGGACTATGAGGAATATAGAACAATCTGAATTAAACACTACCTTTTTGGTCCACTCCTCCTTTCCTCAGCTCAGCAGAGAAGCAGTGGTAATTCTAACTCCCTAATTCTTGAGGCAGGACAGAACTTGTTAGAGAAGTACAGGTAAGCTTTAGTTTAAATCACTGGCCCCTGATGGACATTGTGCTGGGATATGAGACCACAATACCATTTTGACCAAAGCCTCTTGTTCAGCCTGTCTCCTCTCCAGGAAACCCCTCCTTGCTTCCTCTCCTGATGCCGAGATAAAAAACTGCTGGCAAAGAAGCAGAGCCAAACAAGGTTTTGGCATAGAAAATGGCTCTCATAGCACTGCCAGAAGAAGGGAATGCTGGAAAGGAGATTCCTGGAGAGGGTTTAACTTCACTTTGCACCATACAAGCAGCACAATGTGAGGCTGAAGATGAACAGATCCTGTCTCAAAACTCCTAGGAGATCGTAAATGGAGTAATGTAGAAAGCCTATGCTTGAATTTATCTGTACCAATAGAGTAAAATGTATTTACTGCATTTGCAAGTGGCAAGCAGTTCAGTGGAGCTTCACTATTAAGAATCATTTACACCTGCTTTCTGGCCTGTTACAATTTCAGTGTAAGCAAAATTCAAATATCTGTTGTGTCCTTCACACAGATTCAGTCAAAAATTCTAGCATGAAGGTTTTTGATGCTCATAAAAACTGTTTGCCTAAGGACAAACTTCAGAGGAATGCAAATTTTCCAGTATCTCCTGATTTTTCTCAAGCTGTGTCATAGAAATTACTTTACTTGAGATCTCTCTGTGCTTCTTCCACCAAAACTTAAGAATTTTTAAAAAAGGGGAAAAAAAGCATTCAGAATGGGCATGAAATAATTAGTTTCAGCTATCCCAAGTTTTTGTCAAATCTCTGGAAAACATTTAGGGTTTATCTGTCTTCAAGTTTCAGCCCTTGGGTTTCTCCAGCTTTGTGGATGTTATCATTAATACTTAGGCATAGCACAGAGCAGCCCTTTTGCTTACTTCTGTGGGTTTTGGGTGTTTTTTTCCTGCTGCAAGTGAAAACATAAAAATATTAAGAACCAGAAATGAATGTGGAAAAATCTTTGAAAATCAACTAACTCCAATGCTTTAAATTGTTAGAAATAAGATGTATGTAAATTATTTGTTTGTGTTTGTTTAAACAAGTTCTGTTTAATGTTAATTTTGTGAAATTCAACCGTTGCATAAACTTCTAGGGATTAGTTGAAGATTCCTAGGAAGATTAATTGGTCTTTTTTTTGGAATGGTACTTGCTTGCTACTTTTTGAAATAAAGTAGAAGAGAATAAGACTACATAAAATTTTGAATCCTTGCTAACCAATAAAAAACCCCACAAAATGCAATGCAAAACATTTTGGCTGATTTGAAATATGTTTAATCCTCTGCAGCTGTGCAGAATTCAAAGCAATGCAAGTTCCCCAGCACCTTGGTACACAGCTCTGAGCCCACAGTAGCTTAGTGCTCACAGAAGTGGTCCTGACACTTCTGGACAGAGCTCTCTGCAAGCATGGAATTTTTAAAGGAAGAATTGCTGATTAAAATTAGATGTCACTGTACAGCTCCTTGTCTGGCAGTGTGAGTGGTGCAGAGAAGCTAACCCAGCAGCCAGTGGTGAATGCATCCCTTTGCTGTACACACTGATGGTGTGGATGCGTGCTTGCACGTGTGCTTATAGAGAAACATGCAAATATATGAATATACACACATATACTGTCATTAGAAGATGTGGTTTTCTAGACTCCAGGAATGCCTCTGTGACTGTTTCAGAGCCCTGGATAGACACAACAGGGTTACTTACTACCTGCACTGTCACACAGGACTTGTTTTACCTCAGATGGGGACATTCAAATGAAAAAAAAAAAAAAAAAAATCAATCTTTGGCCAGATCCCAAAACCATGTCTGTACAGAAAGGCATGGAGGAGTGGCAGAGAGCACAAAAGGCAGGAGGGGAATCCAGTGGACTTTTTGATTTCTAGAAAAAACAGACTCTGCTGCTGACAGTTCTAGGTTACTCTTCTGCTGATAAAGTGGAAGTTCTGAATTGTTCATTAAAGCATTAGTAACCATTACAGTATTACCCTAAAATAATTTAAATTCTAATGAATTCAGCATTAAGTGACATGCCAGTGCTAGGAAAATAAATCTGCTGTAGAGCAATTAACCTTCAAAATTCTGGGCTACCCCTGGGCACCTGTCAAGTGCCTCCAGCTAGTACTTCTTTTGTATCCAGTTATGTCAGTCAGCTCACAGAAAGAAAATGTTAATTTTTTCCCCCTCATGTATATGTTGCATGAATTCTCCTTTAACATGCTGTTCCAGCTATGAATAAATATTCCGCTGAACTATTTCCAGAGTAAATTCTACTTACTTAAAAATAAAGTCAAGTGCCTACCCTTTTTTACTTTTCAGCTAACAAACTGAAAAATCAAATGTAAGCATGAAGCAGATACTAAGCTCAGGTCAGATCATTAACTTATGGTTGAAGTGTCAACTGCCAGTAATGTCTCAATCAGGAAGAAATCAACTCTTTCCCCTTTCTAGCAAAGCCCTAAAGTTTTGAGAGTTAATAAAGAAATCATCTTCACTTATGCTTTTTATTTTAAATTATGTTTACTTAATATACAATATAAATTGTGCTGTCATATTTTGAAAAGCTACTTTTTGGCAGAGAGCTAGACTTTTCCTTTTTGTAAAAATAATACACCAGCAGCAAAGTTAAAGACATCGACTCTTCCTGAAAGTGATTTTTTTTTAAATAAAAGAAAGGCTTTTACCAAAAAAGAGAGAGTTGTGATGCAGACTGTGCAGAATCTCTCTGTGTGAGTTGCCTTCCTTGTTACAGCACCAGAACAATGAGAACCCCTTCATCTTTGTCTTTCAAGCAAGTTGGGACACAGAGATAGGAGTTTCATTTGAGGTAGCTCAAATGAAGAACCACCTCTAGCGTTATTTACACCCAAAAGTATATTCACACACATAGATAGTGGTAATTAAATTTACTAATATTTTTAGTAGGAAATTTCAAATTATGTTTTAGAGATATTTAAATAATTTTAAATGGCTTTAAGCTAATAGGATCAATTTTAAAAGACAGATAATATGAAGTTTTATAATGTTCTACAGCACTTAAGTGTATCTTCTGAAAGTAAGAGGCTATTTTGAGAAATAAATCTTGTCAGTCAGTGTTCAGTCCTGAAGCTGGCTACAGTAGTTTATCACAGAGTCCCTGACTTTACACATAATCTAAAGTATAATACAAATGCATTAGACTATGTCTTCATTTTAACAATTTGGTTTCAACTTTTATTAGGTCTCTAGATAATATAGGAGCTATGAAATATTCCAATAGTTACCCTCTTTCTTCTTTTTGGACCACCATTGATTTTCTCAAAGAGTAAACTCTTGCTCTGGAAGGGAAAAAAAAAAAAAGGCAACACAGCCATCAAATCCATTACAGTCTTCTATTAAAATACTACTTCTGCTATTAAATATTATCAAGTCTAGAGGAGTGTGCAGTTTTATGGGAGAAATAAAAGACAAATAAGTATTAGTGTATTCCTACTAGTATTTGCAGTTCTTCAGGAGCAGTCACAGCCTTAGCAACAATTTAAAAGCCTGTAATTTTCCACTATGGTATCCCCTGTCTTCAGGCAATAAGTGCTTCAAGTATGTGCTGTATGGTCTGGATGTTTCCCATCATGTGATGCATGGTATAAATACATTTTTTTTTTTTTTAATTTTTTTTTAAGTAAAGTCAAAAGGAAAAAGAAAAAAAATAAGATTGTAAGGGAGAAGAAGCAGGAGTCCTGCCTCTGGTATATCTTTCTACACATTTGAGGTGACACAAGAACAGAAGCAAAAAATATTTTCTTTACAAGGGATTTTCTAATTCCTTTTAAAAACAGAAATAGGCGTCATTCCTACTGTTTTGTTGTCTTTGCTTATTCCCTTCCAGATATCAACACTTCCCAGTGCAGAGTTCTGCTGAAAGGAGTTCAGCGCCAACTCTCCCTTTGTTTAAGTAGTGCCCTCAATAAAGTTTCTAAAAACCATTTGGTCTATAACATTTTTAATGGCAAACCTTTTAAAAACTGCCAGAAACATCTTGGCAGAAGAGAAAGTTATGATGATGAGAAAAGAAAAAAGAAAAGAAAAACCAACACAAAAAATCCCCTCTGACCATAGTTTACATAAGTGCATCCACATATTGTTGTATTTCTTACAAGTAGTGAATTCTAATAAAGTCTGGAATAACACACACATGTTCAACACATTTTGTTTCAATTCTGTGTTATGAAGAAAACCAAAAACAAACCCTAACCTGAAAATGGAAGGAGAGAAGAATTACATGTATAAAAGCAGAAGACTATATAAACAAGGCTATTAATTCTGCTATAAACAACTGACCCAACATTGATTATATAAATAGAAAGTGTAATTCTAGCACGAGACAAATTCACCAAACACTTCTAACTCTCTCTGCAGCCTTGATATGAGAAAAAACAAACATTTTCAAGTGTTACAATGAAATCTGCCAAAATCGTCTGTTTTGTACTTCTTGTGTTCATTAAACCTCAAATTCACAAGGCCTATCGCTTGTCCAACCCCAGTTATTTTGTCTGAGCTGTTCAAAAGGGAACAGAGATTAAGTTGGCCAAGGGGGAGATTCTTGGCCAGTCATTTATGCGAACTCACTTCAGGAAAACTCGAATTTAACATTCTAAAGAAACTCAAGGATTCATGAATTATTCTCCTTAAGAAACAAAGCACCATCAAAGCTTCTCTTTGTAAAGTATTTGACCTTACACTTTCATGAGTGGAAAAAGGGTGTTTGTGAAATAAAAAGAATTTTATGGACTACTGGAGCTAGCATTTCTGTCATTCTGAAGAATTCCTGACAATTGAACTGTTCCTGCTCAAAGAAGTCACATTTTGTTTAGTCTCTTTGAGAACATTTTAAGACCCTAAGTACTGCTGTACCATTACGTGGAGTACAAAGCAAATAAGGTTGTGGAGCATGAGCTAAGAACATACTTATATGATAACAGCAATCCTGAAAATATGTTCCACTGCGTAATGGCCTGACCTCATCAGCCACCAAAATCTGCCCAGGAAGTGTTCATCCTTCACTGAGAGGTTGCTGAGAATGAAGGCACAGAGTTTTCTTCAGTTAAAGACACACCTCATGTAGAGACATGCTACATGTGATTTGCTACTTCTCGCTCACTCCTGGAGCTTTCTTTGCATCCTCTTGGCTACTTGGATTAGAGTAATACAGGTTGGGATTTGGGTGAAAAAAATCAGAAGTTAAAATGATTTCAACCAACAAAATATGTAAGAGGTTTTTAGATTTGATTGTAAATCATATATTGTAAATTATCTTTGTGCAAGTATTCTTTCTGGATGCCAACAACACTTCTTCAAACCATCTAAAGAACCAATTTGCAAGATGCAAGAAAGGCATACTCAGAAAGTACCTGTGCCCTATAAGGAGAAGTCTGAACTGGGGAAAAACCCCTAAAAACTTAGAAACTATAGTGGCACACAGGGACAGAAAACTCCAAAAGTCATTCATCCTACTAATTCTGCTGTCCCCTCTATGTTTTCCACATATGAGGAGAGGAGAGGGGAGTATAAGCTGTGGATCTAATTCTATAAACAGAGTCTGTTCCAGAGACTTCTCACAGGCCAGCATATTGATATATGGAGTTGTCCCAAAGAAAGAAAAATTCCTCCCCTTTCTTCCCACTCCTAACCCAATATATATTTATCACGCCTTATTGATTTGTATCTGCAGATGTATTAGCAGTATTTACACATAATATTTATCATCTACATAACCCTACTCTTTGCTGCATGGGACAGCTTCTAAACTTGCTTGACCTTTATAAAATGTGTCTGTTGTTCACAGGATACTGCAGAGGTCCCACAGCTTTGCAAGCATGACTGTCTGTCACCAAAACAAGCTAACCAACCAGTTTCTGTCCCAGTAGGACAAGCAGGTCCTTTTTTTCTGACCTGCTGATGTAATCTGGGTTTTTCTGTGGTTACACTAAGGAGTACTTGTTGGCTCCTGGAAAGGACAAGTCACTGGGAGCTGTAACACTTCCTCAACCACACAGTGGTAGGAAAAGGCTGGGAAGAAGCTCCTCCAAGAGCTGGGAGCACATGCCAGCCTCCATGGGCCCAGGAGACACAAGATGCAAGGGCTGAAGCTGGTGATGACAGCCTGGTGCCCACTCAGCTTGCAAGAGCTGGTGGAAACACTGTAAGCCACCACAGCCCCTGGGCATGCGGTCCCAGGCTCTTCAGCAGGAGAAGCTGGAACAAACTGTTTGTGGACAGAGGGAATTTTAGGTGCTGGGGGCAGCTGGAGGATGAGGATGCACAGTTACCCACTGGGCAGCCCACAGCCAGCTGTGTTGGTTGTTTACAACTTAATGCAGACAGCAGCGAGTGCCCTAAGAGATGTGAGCTCTTCAGAGAGACGTAATTCAGCTCTGCTTTATAAGGTCTCTAACAGCTAATTCTTAGAGCACTTACCTGATCTGCCCAGAGAATTAAAATAACAAACCCAGCCACAAAAAGATACCACTGTATTTATCTTTTTACCATGTAGAAATATGCAAGCAGGAGATGATCAGGGCTATTCTCCTGGATTTGGGCAGAACACTTGCTCATGCACAGGAGCAGCTGTTTCATCTCTAATTAAAAAGATCTGGAGTTGGCTAAGTTGCTAGATATGATTACTGTTTAGTACCCAAGAGTGTTTTAATCCACACATGAGCAGCTTTTTCCCCTGAATTAGTAGTGATGGATGAAGATACAAAAAAAGCCCAGGATTCACTAATGATCTACTATCATTTATTAAGTATATGTGTTGCTGATGACAACACAGTATATGTATTGCTTGATTCTGAAATACTGCTATAGACCAAAGATTTAAAGAAGTGCTTTTGTAGTATTCAGAATGGTATTATGAAAGTAAAGTACTCATGAATAGTAAGAAAACTAACAGCCTTATCTGGCATAAATAAGAAAGTTCACCATCTGGTGTTTTTTAAATGAAAACCTTTGATGGTAATTACTTAGAATGCAACAAGTTTCCAGGATTTGGATTTTTGGCATGATTCTCTCCAGAAATTTAGCACTCGCATAAGTAATTAAGACTATAAATCTTACACTGGTTTGATTATGAAGGTGAATCATTGTCTCAAAATTACAGCAGCAGAAGAGACTGCCAAACATGTCCATTTATCGATATATGCTTACAGAACCCTGGTTTAGTGCAATCTTAAGTGAAGTGTTATAACGATGTAAAACGAGATTTCATTATTTGCTCTGCAAGCATAAATTATGATCATTGTTATTGTTTTCCTGGCGCCTGAAAATGGATTTGGGATCGGACATTTTAACTGATGTAATCCAAGATTAAGTGGCAGAGCTTTCTTTGGAGCCTCTAGCCTGCAGAAATAGTCTAGCTGCAGTTATTAAAGTCCTTGTATGCTCAGAGCAAGATTTTTGCCCTTAGTGTAGCTCACTGTTTATTACATGCGATGTGTCAAATAGGTTTTCAATATAATACAGCACTAGAGGAATAAGCAGCATCAAGTCCTCCAAAATCCTAAAGGTGGAGAGGATTTCTTAAAGCAAGTTGTGTGATCCTAGATTTTTTTAATGTGTTTTAAGCTCCTGACCCCTGTCTATCTGTATTTTCTTTCTATTTTTATATATGTAGCTGAACAGCAAATAGTCACTGAACTCGGATATTCTTTCAGATTAGGGCCATTTTATGTTTTGAAATCTTAAGATCTGCACTAATTTTGGCTACATGTTCACTGTAGTTTTAAATGTGTGGTTTTGCATTTATCATGCTGTCATTCTTTGGGACAGGATTTCCACTCTCTGTTTTTCTGGGGTGTTTCTCAATCACAAGCACTCTTTCTATTAGTGAGGGCAAGTTCACCTTTTTTGAGGAGTTTCCCTTAGGGTGATAATTCTTCCAGCATTAAGGACAATATTGCCCTCGTGGTTTCACAGTGTCCCACACAGCAGACAATACCCAGTTTCATATGCAACAAAAAGAAGCAAGAAGCAGGTACTCACCCACTTGCCCCTGTTGGGGTAGTCATGCTCTGGATCAAAAAGGTGTTGGTGCAGTTGGTATTCCCTGCTGAACTCTGCTGTATCTGGAGTGTTTTCTAGACAACCATCATCCACTGCAAAATAAAGCACTGAGTGCTTAGTAGCTTTGAAACACACAATATGTGCCACATTAGTCAGCAAACTTCTTAAATGCAATCATGCAATTAAAAAAAAAAAAGAACTGGATGAATAGAAATACTTTTTTTTTTTTTCTTTTGAAACAAATTTGTCAGAATTTAAAAAAAAAAATCCTCACTTTATGAAACTTAATGAAAATTGAAGGAATTTATTTTCCAAGCTCTTTCCCTCTTTATGTTTTTCTTTTAATTATTGCACTTCATTTTACCTAGAACTGCATCCTGTTCTGATTCAGAAGGGGTATTCTTTTCTTTTTTAAATGCTCACAAGTAGTTTTAGAAATTGGTAAGGCAATACTTTTGAAGGTCATGGTAGAACAGTGCTGTGAGCAGAGACAGAAATACGTTCACTGAGTAGCTCTTCCTGGAGCTCCATTTCTGGTTTGCTACTTTGTTCAAACCGGCTGAAAATCGTTTCTGCATCGTAAGTTCTCATAAAAAGGCTGTGTAGCAGAAGTTTTATGATGAAGACATTTCTGTAGGTTGGTAGGTAATCTGATTGGTCCAGAAACCTCCTTTAACCACAATGGATGGTTTTGTAGACAGTGTCACATCAAGATAGTATTCTTTTAAAAATCAACTTATGGTCTTTTTACCAAACTAAGTCAATTTTAGGTTAAACAAAGTTTCAGCAACTTGAGGCCAGAGCAGCTTTTTGGACAGAGTCTGCTCCTGGAGCTCCCACTGCTCTGCCAGCATGGGGAGCTTGCAGTCCAAGTTCCTGTCAGACAGACCCAAGGAGATCCTACCAGCCAGGGCATGATGCTGGGCATTCCAACAGCTGCATCTGCCAGAGCACAGGCACTCCAGAGCACACCTGTGGACTTTCCCTGCTGTCCTTGTGGGTCATCATGTAAAAAGATCTGCAGATGGATTATCCTTTTCCCTCAGATGTGGGAAACAGTAAAGACTTGACTTAAAACTGAGTTGACTCAATGACCTGAGGAGGTTATTCTGAGTTCAACAGATCCAGCTTTCTCTTTTCTTGCTGGGATTGGGAAAAAAATAAAATTGCCAAGAGAAAACAGGGGAAAACTCTTTGTACTGGCTAAGTAACCCAGAAACTAATAAAACACTTAGAAATCATTTCAGTCTCATCAGGGACTGAGTTATATCAAGAGAGAAACAGGTGACAACAGAAATGTAGTAGACCTCAGAGCATTTGTATCTTCTGGTAGAAAACACAAAGGGCAGCTGGACACATGGGTGTCCTCCATGACTGCTAATCCAAAAGTCTTCAACTCAAGTGCTGCAGGCTTATGTATTCCTGCTGTGGAATGTGCATATGTAGACAGTGACTGGAAAAATTGTTTTCCATTAAGCAAATCCACAGACCTGATTGAGGAAGGCCTCTGGTAATTTGTATGCATAATACAGTCACCACTTGAATTTCCATTTAAGGCTCTGAAAAACATTTAACTCTAATCCTAGCAGATACTATCTTCACTCACAGCATACCTATGACAGAGCCATTTATCTGGGCAGGCAGCACTTCCCTGCAAGTTCCCTGTGTTCAGATCTGACTGTATTAGCTTAGCTAACAACTTTTATTTCACCTAAGAAAGAAAAATTGAAGGGATTTTCAAAGGCACTTCCCTGGATGTCGTGTTTTTAATTTATTTATCTAATCACAAACAGAAGTCTAACGAGCAAGCACTGAAGATAGAAAGTCCACGTGTGTGTGTGTGTGTGCGCTTGTGCCTGTGAGAAAATCTAAACCCATCATTTGCAACTTGTCAGACAACAGCCATAGTGAACAAATTGGAAGATGAGGGGTTTTTTTTGGGAGAGATGAAGGCATCACCACCAAATGGCTTGTAATAGAAAACAGGAAGGGAGGACTATTTGAAATTCTGACAAATTTTTGAATGAAATGCAAAAACACTTCACAAAACTTTTCATAACAAATATTATTTTTTGATGAATTCTAAGCTAGTTAGAATATTTTTAAATAAGAATACAGACAACTGTTCCACATTATCCAAATAACATAAAAGAAGACTAAACAGAAAACATTTTGAAAGGATCTCTTAACTCACAAATAAAAAATGAGAGAAAAATAGAGTGCTCATTCCCAGTTCCCAAGGCAGCCAATGGGTGTTTTACTACTGCTTTCAGTACTGGAAGTCATTCCTTGGCTCAGATAACAGGACAGAGATCCATTCTCTCAGGACATGTGAGCATCACAGACATGCAGGGCTCAGTACCTGTGTGGTCACAGGCTGAGGGACACCCTGCATGTCCCTGCCCTCTGCCAGGGCCAGCCTGCATGCACTGCCTTGGGGTGCAGCCATGGACTTCTCCATTTCTTGGCACTGATGCACCCTCAGTGAGCTATAAAGATGCATGGATTGGAGCCAAGGTATCTTAAATATTGACTCATGGTCTGGGTTGGAGATCAGGGCAGACAGTTTCATTCCTCTTGGCACAATGAAAGTCTCTAAAATAATGGTAAATCTCCTCTGTGCAGAATAACTTTTTTCAGGGTCCATCTTAAAAATGAACTCCCTTGGGAACATGATGCTTTCATAAATCTAACTAACTATCTTCTACTCTGAGGTCAAGATGACTTCTTCCATGTGACCTTCTCCAGTGTCATACAGCAATACAGGAGGTGCACATAGTAATAAAAGAAAAAAAAAAAAGGAAAAAAACCCACAAAAAAACCCCCAAACTCATCTAAAACTCTACAACACCCAATTTCTCAACAGTTCTCCTGAGGTAGAGAATTTAAAACACCCTAGTTTCTGATCATGGGTTGTACAGTGCTTAAAGATATGTACAGTGAAGACATAGGTGCAAAGGCTACAGCTGAATTACCTGTTTTTCCAATAGGGCAGGGATTTGGAGGGTCAGGATATCCTTGATCTTCACTGAAATCCTTTGGGACGTTATCTCCTGTCAGCTCAGCCACGATGTTTGGGATATTGCCATAAGGACCCAAGTGCTGGAGACCCTCATGTGCACCACCTAGCAAAGACAGTTTATGCACAGTCTTTTTACAAGATTAAAAGTGTAAGTACTTTAGCTGGTGCAAGGAATCTGGACTTCAATTTAAAATACAAACTCTCTTCATATATATACTTAATTGTTTCAGAGACAAATAAAATCAAGCATCTCTTTTAGAAACATAACAACGTGACCTAAATCCAGTAACTAAGATAATTGAAAATGCAACTAGGAAACAAAATTGGCCACGTATTATTAGTCTTATGCTTGTCTTTTTTCCTTATCTGTGAAAGTTTTAGGCAAGAAAATGCAAAGAAAAAGAAATTATACATTTAAAGCCAATCATCTTCAGTCACTGACACTATTACTGTTTATAATAGCAACTACAATAGAAGATATGGCAAAACAGCATCATGGCAGGAAGACAATATTAGTGACAATGTAGAAAGAAATACTATCTGCACAGCCTAGAAATACATTAATAAATTAAGTCCCAAGGGGGCTTAAGGTATTAAGGTCTCTGGGGACCTGAGGTACTCTACCAAATTCAGTTGTGTACACCTAGAAAAATTATTTTTAGATTAAGCCAATTCTTTAATGTAAATTTGCATTTCCTGTTGTAATGATGAAAAGTGGTGAAGAATCCCTGTTGCTGATGGGAATTCTTGTTCACACGTCCCTCCACAGTAGTCAGTGTTACAAAGCATCCCAGTTAGTGACTTCACACCTTTCCATACAGGATTAGCTTTTCCCTGGAGGACGCAGAGCACCATCATTGCAGGTTTACAGCAGCAGCATGCAGCAGGTTTTGTAACTCAGAGGACACAACGATGGGCTTGCTGTGCTTGGGCAACTCTGCCCAAAATTGGTGTGCTGTGGCCACCTCCCACACCCCTCAGCTCGGTGACCTCTCTTGCCTTTGACAAGTAGGGTCTTCCACTAAAGATTTGAACCAACCTCAGGCCACTCTCTCTCTCTCTCTCTCTCTCTCTGTGCTTCTCTACAAATAATTATCTGTCCCAGATCCTTTCTGCATGCCTTACTGGCCAAACGCATCCACAGGCTAAACCCCAGCTGCTTGTGGAGTTTTTTGAATACCATTGTACACTATTCTTTTGAATTTCAGACAAAAAGTTTCAAGCATGTTCTTTTTCCCCGACAAAGACAGCCACCACACACACTGTAGCAATGGAGATGGTTGTGTGACAGCAAAGCAACATTTTTTTAAAACCCTATATAATGAGGGATAACAACATACAGTTAACATATAAATTCTACTAACAATGAATTGAGGAAAAGGAATTTGAACAATTGGAAAATATGAGTTCAAGAGTGAATGCAAACACAACTGCTTGGGCAAATAGCAAAATCACCATATTATCACCAAGTAGTCTTATTTTAAATTTATACATTTTTCATAGATCCAGAACACGTGAATAAAGCCTCTGAACATGAAAGCTGCTCCAAAAGAATCATTCAAGTACTCCTGGCCCAAATTACAAATAAACATTACCAGCCTAAATCATCTTTTATACAGCCAAACATTGTATGCTAGCATAATCACTTGCAAAAATTGCTAACAGAAGGCACTCAAATACAAAATTCAAATTTTGTAGTCACTTCTACATTTAGAAGTGGCAGTTGAGGCAAATTTTGCAAATTAATTTTGTAAATGATCAGTTGGATGTTGGCATTATAGTACCAGAAGCAAATTAGTCTCTAAGCACATATATTTCCATTTTGCTTACACAATGGACTAAAATCTAACCAATGTGCTAATTTTCCCCCTCAAGTACGAGTCTCTTACTCTGTAATGCAGTGTTGCAGAAAAGTTTTACAGATATGTAACAAACCTAAAACCCCATTAAAGAACCTGCATCTCTGTGATATGGGGGTTTTGCTTGCAGCTGACCACAAGACCTGGTACTAACACCAGAACAGCATTATACCCACTCTGAACTTTTATTGTACATTTAGTCCATAGTCCACACAAAAATGATGCTCATTAACACAATAATGTTATGGTGATGCGGTTAAAAAAAGAGTGTAACATACATTTAATCTAATGTAATTTAATATAATGTCTAATATATAGCATAAAAATACTTCTTTTGTCCTGAGTTCCTTCCCATGAAGATTGATTACATATATGTACTTAAAAGCATCAGGTTGTGATTCTGCTGTAAACTAGGGAACCACATAATCAATACATGTTTGAATATCTTGTATACAATGTGGTTCACTATGGGACAATCCATCAGATAGAAGCCTATCTGTGCTTGCATGTGGTGCAGACCTCTTGGCACCAAAGCTCCATCCATAAAGAAAACAGAGGTACTTAGCAGGCTCCAGCGTGCTATATATACATGTATGTTTAAACCAACTGCCAAGAATTCCCTTGACTGACTACAAACCAATCTTTTTATATAATATAAAGGATTGTTTCCTTTAGGTATAAATGTCCAGGATCATTTGAGGGTTTTTCCTTTCTTTCCAAAAGAGTTGCAGACAATAGCACCTGCTCTGGTGCCATAATTTAGCACACTTGAGTGATTTAATAGCATCAGCAAAGCTCATTCCTTATAAACTCTGGTAAATAGTGCACTCAGCAAAGGCTACAATAATAAAATGAAATGCTATGAATATACAAAGTTGGGGTATTATGTACTGTAACGCTCATTAATTGCATTAGTTTTGGTATTATAACATTACTGATTTAAAGAAACATATTAGGATGAAATACACAGCAGCTAGCAAGTCAAAATATTGGAAAACAAACATACACAGTCAGCTACAAAAATAGCAGAAGATCAGGTTCTTGAACTTTAAAGCAGAGCCTGAAAGAAAAAGACATGGCAACTAAATGCAAAGAAATTTTTCATTATTTCCTATCCAAAGGAACCCTGAAAGACATCATTGTTAAATTATTCTAACTTGGACTATCAAAACTCCAGAGCAGTACACAAAACACCCTTGTACTGAGAAAGGATGAGCTAGATAAATCTATGGGTTTTTTCCATATCTCCTTACTTACATGAACAGGCTTTTCTGTTCTGCCACGTAATAGCAAAGAAAACATTCCGAAACAATCAGTTCCCTTTCACAGGCAGGATTTCTGTGAGCATTTATTATTAGGTATTTCACATTCCTACAGGATAAACCAGAGGTTCAAGTCTCTTGGGCTAAGATCTGCACTGTCCTAAGTAAGCTTTGAATTTCATTGAAAATATATGCATATACATAATCATCTAGCACTAGTCTTGAATTGTTGCAGGGTGGAAAACAAAAAAGAGAACAATGCTTCTCACCATTATTGTAATTCTGGAAAAGTATTTTATCAGCTGATTTCAGTTAGAGATCCTTGGAATGAATAAAAGTTTAAAGTGCATACATTTCAGCTCATTTCTTTGTAAGAGCAATACTGTCTGTATGGGTTTCCCACCCAAGCAGAAAACATAACCATTCCATTTTTGGAGGACAAGAAAAAAAAAAAGGAAAAGAAACATAAAGAGCAACTAATTTCTTGCAGGTATTGAAAATTTCCCTGATCAAACACACCCAATGGAAATGCTGTTAATCCACTGAAGTTTTAGCTGCTGCTACCCATCTATTTATTGGTAGTGTAAAGCACAGCAGGAACAAATCTATGGAGAGCAATCCTCCATGTCAAATACAAACAGGCAGTGCTGTCACCCCCAAGAGTCAGTTTAAGGAAGCCAATGAGAATGGATTTTCAAAAGTGGAAAAGTATTGCAGAACATCTAAAGAGAAACAAGAGGACAAATTTGCCTGTAAGTCTCATTGAAACCATTTCCCATGTCACAGTGAAGACAGAGTTACCCCAATTACAAATTCAGGAAAGAGGAGGTCTGGCCAATCCCAGCATGGACATACAAAATAGGAAGGATCATGAGTTTGTGTTGTGAGTAAATAAATCCCAAATCCCAAGTTAAAGCCCTTTACTTAGTGAGCCATACTAGGTGGCCAAGAGTGTCCAAGCCCCTCACAGATTCACAGGGGAATCTTCTCCCTGAGCAAAAATCACATCCCTTATCTTGACCTGTACAAACTCCCAGCAAACATGGGCTGCAAGGGAAGCCTGGTCTAGCTTATCCCATTTGCCCAAGGTGCCCAAGGGAGCAAATATATGTTAATCAGAGATGTAATACCATACTTCCTACTTTGCAAAATCTTTTGTTAACCTGGACTATTTGTTCTTATCACTTCAAAAAAAGGGAAAAAATCTTCAAGATTGTTTACAGTGTCTCCTCAACAAATCAGAGATACATCTTTTTCCTTTCACAGTGGCAGCTTCCCATACTATCCTGCACTTTCACCCCGAGACATCTTGCTGTATCTACATTTGTTATGTCATTGTTGCATGCAAAAGGAACATCTCCCCAGTCAAAGGCAGGTTTGACAGAATGCTTCCCAGTGCTCTTGTATGTTAAACCATCCACTAACTTTTCTTTTATTATCTGCAGGACGACCCATCATGTAAACTCTCAAAAAAATCCTGAATGCAGAAAATGCATTTACATTTTCCTTACTCTTTCTAACACTTCTAAGCCTTTACTGCCCCAATGTTGTAATTATAATTCTGCTAGCTTCATCCTAGAGTCTTATCC
>VZSR01000520.1:19386671-19571678 GCA_013398615.1 Brachypodius melanocephalos
GAAGAAAAAGTAAGAAAAAAGAGTCATCCTCATCTGAGCAAGAGGGGAAAGTTAAATACAATAAATCAACTGGATTTGTCACCTTTCAGTTTTACTCTGTTACATAAACAGATGGATTTTTGTATTTTAAAAAAATGTTTGTCTAACCTGCTGTTTGTGGAAGACTGTACAGATGACTGACAAGCTAGCATTGCTCCAATCTTACAAACTATAGAAAACTTCTGATACTTACACAAAGAGATGCATAGTCTGATTTTGCTACCACTGTAATTAGAAAGTAACATCAAACAGCTGAAATGAAATATTTGCCAGAGATCCAGGCTTTCTTATGTTTTCTAAGGTTTCTCTTTTTAAAAAAATGTCTAGGGAGAAGAGGAAAATGGAGAGTAAAATTACTCACTTCCACCATCTGTCCCAATTTCTCTATGTATGAACATTCATAAAGGAGACGAGGGTACAGACCAAATAATGCTCTTTAAACTCAGTCTCTTGTTATTTAAGTTTGCAGAAGAACATCCATCAAAGTTTCTTTGGAAAACATATAAACCTAGGTCTGCAATTATCTGGTAGAAATGCCTATGCAGCTTTAATCCTCTCCTCGGCCTCCATTAAAGCAATTGTATCTCTTTGGCTAGGACAGTCTGTAGATCTGAATGAGGATAAAACGGAGAACACAGATTAGGAGCTGTGGAGTTTTACTGCACTGTGTCAGGTTGATTTAATTCTGAGAGGAAGGCTGAGGACTTCTGCCCTGTTTTGATGTTCACACATAAACAATAATATTTGGAGTTTCATACCTTCGACCTCTTGCTGTCATGCCAAAATACAAACTGGTTTGTTCAGTTAAAATAGCAACACACTGAAACATTATCCCAATATCCTAACATTTGAGCCAAATATTTCAAGTTATTTACACAGCTATAAAAGACTGACTCCAAGGAAAACTTACACAGTAGGAGATCAGAGGTATTGGCCAAAAAAATGAAGCTGAGCCCTGCAACATGGTTTTGAGGTGCTACTTGTGGACACAGGGAGAGGAGCACCCCCAGTGTAAGGTTTAAACCTTTATATCACATGGCATCACAAACACTTCAGCTCTTCTGGTTTGTTTCTAAAAATCCATGGAATTTGGGCTCTATAGATAATATTTGTTTCATGTGAAATATATATGTGATATAGTTATGCATAATATTCAGGAATAATTTAGAAAACCCATTGTTTTGAAGCACTAGAGATCAGACAATGCCAAGAAAACACAACTTTTTCCGCAAAGCCTGTACATTAAAAAACCCTACTGCTTCTGTCAAAAACATTTACATTAAGAAAGGTGGAAGATGGATGATTTTAAAACAAATGAAGCAACAATGTGGTGAAGAAGCCTATGATTTTAAGCTCAGGATATTCTTTCTGCATCTATAAACAAAACATTAATTATACCAAAGCATAATAATAAATTAATCATAACTCAAATAAGAAATTAGCTACCTTCAATGCTCTGTGGACCAACAAGATTCGTAGCCTGGTGTGCTGGATATTCTACCCGGGGTCTGGCAATGCCCAATTGCTCCATAACCCCATGGAGGAGCCTCTGAATATCTGCTTCAGTAACCCTGTCAGGTGTCCTAGGGCTGTGGCTAAAAGCTGAAGCCAATCCAAATGCCAGCAGAAATATCATGTTGCAAGGCAAGGTAGTTATCATAGTGGCAGCCACTTTCATCCTGTCAAAAAGAAAGGAATTTTATTATAAATTATAGTGGAGGTGGGAAAGTCCTATACACCCGGTGGAAATAATACCTGATCCTACTACTGGGCTTTACAGCTTACTACCACAGGTTCTAGGGGCAGCTGGAAAGTCCAGCCAGCTGGAAACGGGGTGGGGGGAGCCAGGGAGGGAACAGGGTGGATATGTTCTTCTCTTCTAAAAGAAATATTAAGCGGTGAACTGCAGAAATCGATTTGCTGATTTGCATTCTCCCATAGCATGAATTAACAGTCACTGCAAACAAAATGAGTCCACTTTTTCATTTGATGAGAATACGTCATCCGCTATACCACCTACCCCTCCCACCCCTCCATGTTTATTATGCTATTTATAAAACTCTGCTCTAAAAGCCAAGAACTCTTCATCCAGGAACGATTTTTCCAGACTCTATTCTTGCATTACCTGAAAAATCAATAAAAGACTGCCGAACAACCTGGATACATTTTGTTTGCACCTTAAGACAAAAGGTTTCCGACTTCAAATGCACCGTCTTTCCCACCTGAAGCAAATGGGTTTCATTTGTTTTCTTGAATCCCTTTCACTAAATGGCTGCACAGTGTAGTTTAATTAGGGAAAAAAAAACCCAAAGCAAACAACAAAAAAAACCCCCAAAACACAACAAGCAAGTACCACTTACTGTCCTCTGACAGGCTGAATTTCAATCAAAATGCTTGTTTTTTTAAAGCTCCTTTCTCTCTCACATTAGAGACTAATTAAAACGCATCACTTCCAGTCCCCTGGATAAACAAAACCCCCTCGAGCTCCTCTTGTCTTCCTTAACACACGCACAGCTGCCTGATTTCTTCACGCCCGACGTTTAAAGATGCTCCAACGCTCCAGCCTCCGGCGCAAGGCACCTGGAAACGTCTTTGAGGCAAAAATGGCTGAAAACCCCACTGCTGGGAACATTCCCCGCTCCGCCTGTGCGCGGCTCCCCCACCGCGCCACGCTCCTCCCGCAGCCCTCCCGCTCCATCGGCCTCTGCAGCCTCCGCTTGGAGGAAAACATCTGCTTTCCACAGACCATCCCCGCTGCCCTCCGCCGCCCGCACCGCCGCGCCCCTGCACACCCGGACCCCGAGCCCTCCCTGCTCCCGGCCCCCGGGCAGCAGCGCGGAGCGGCCGGGCCGGAGCGCCCCGCTCACCTCCGCTCCCAGCGCGGCTCCGCGGGGGCGGCGGCTCCGCGGCCGCGCATCCTCCGTGAGCAGCAACAGCCTCGCCCCGCTACCCCCGCGGCTGGCGGCTCCTGCGGGGCTTTGTCCCACAGAGACACAAAGCTCGGGGGAAACATTTAAAACCTTTTTAACTTAACAGTCTAAAAATAAAACTGAAGGGTGTTGATGCATTAACGGTGACAGAAATGATATCGCATATTCCTGGAAGTGTGTCCATCTTCCTGCTGTGATTTCTGTCACTAGAATAATATCTTTTACTTACAGGATGATAGTGTTACCAAACTGCAGATTTACAGGGTAGCAACACAGCAACCATCTCCATGGAGTTCCAAGTAAACGGCTCCAGATTAAGCAAATCTAGACACATCATCCAGAGTGGAGGTTACAGAGAAGATAACTACAAAAGTCTTGCTAAATGAAGTCTCTCATCTAACAGAGCACTTGGCAAAATGGTAACTTCTAGATTATTTTATGTATCACACCTTCACTGCTACTGACCAGAATGCATCACATCCCAGTTTAGTACAGCTATCCACAGAAAAGCTCTGAGATAATACCCCATAAACCACAACAGTCCCATGAACTACACTTGCACATGTAGATTATTCTCTTTTTGCTGATCCCTGGTACATTATGCAAGCTATAACTTGCAGGATTAAGCAGTAGGGACTTGCACGTAGCATCTAGTGTGTCTTTCTGCAAAACATAATCAACTTTATATAAAGGGATGTATGTCCATACTGCTGATTAACTATACTGTATCATGCCTTTTGCTAGTTGTGAGAATTACCAACATGTAGCTAAGATGAACAAAAAGGACAGCCAGAACAGATTTACTTCTGGCTTCAGTATTTTCAGACTTACTAATTTTGGTGTTTACAGTCTGCATATAACAGCATAATCTAACTTTCCAAGTCATTATAGAAGAACAAGCTCAAAAAAGGGAAAAAACAATGGTTTTATTAAAACCAAAAGTATCCAGTGCTTCAGCTCTAACATTTTGCCAATAAGCAATTCACACACATAAAAAGCTAATGAACAGTTTCAAGTGTTTACTCTTAAATAATTTTACAACTGATGACAGACAAACAGTTTTCATTCCAAAAGATGTAAACATTTGCTTGTGCAAATCAACCTTTAACACACTATGGCTTCTTACATTCGTCTCTTGCAACACTTTCAGCATTTAAACCAAGCTTCTGCACCACTTAGTTAACATAATTCTACAGCTCTAAAAATAAGTTAAAATCCCCTCTCATATTAAGATAAAACATTTTATTACTCATAACTGAAAATACTTGGTACCTACTACAGAACACAACACTGGATGAAGTTTTAAGACTTTTCAATTCTTCAATAAACTACACATTTGTTTTCCATGTGTTCTAATAATTCTCCAGTGTGTGCACACAGATTATATTTTGACATTTACCTACCTGACAAGTAAAAATATGCTCCCAGTTTACTCCAACAAAACCAAAAAACATTGTCTCAAAAGAAATAAGAGCTCATATGAGGTCCAACTTAGTAGTATCGAGGGGTGCTTCAATACACTTAAAACTAAAAGGTAAATAAATTTAACTACTAATACTCAGCATTAAAACACTTCCTTTCATGTCTGTTAAATTTGTTTTAAATTTTTGAGAAATTGTTTTTGAACGTGATACTTAATCTAAATATTGCAAGAACAGTTTTGAGAGATGCAGTATGTTTTTAGAAGCTAAGATAATCAAAACTTGAGATCTAACACAAACATTTGTGTTAGATTATTTATAGATTAACAGATTGTTTTATAAGTCAAATTCATTTAGTTGAACTGACTAGCATTTACAGAAGTTTCAATAAATGAAGAAAACCTTAACATGAAACAAATTGCTATTTGCACATCTTCACAACTCATTCATTTAAAACAAATGAAAAATTACAAATAAAGAGAGCTAAAAAAATCATACAAATTTAGATTTTTCCGAAGGTTAACCAAGTTACAAAGAACCCATTTAGCCATCACATTTGATCTTATAAGTCTACTGGCTTTGCAGTTGGTAGCAGTTTTACTGCAGATATCGGATTCTTTGGAGAGCCTCTATAACGAACTCTTTCTTTTCCTGAAGCACTTCTTGTGATCATAGATTTTTCCGGGGCAGCACCTGGAATATTTATATTGGCATTCATTTTCAAACTGCATTTAACCATTTCATGATTGGTTAGATCTTCTAGAACAGACTTTGATGGATGAACAGTTGCTTTTTGTTCATGGATTCCAACAGTTCCAACAGAAACATCAGGCTTGTTTGATGGATTTAATGGCCTGCAACATGATTTGGATGTTAACTCTATCTGCTTATGAGCTGCAGAAACTTGGTCACATGTGCTTTCACTCCTGCATGGCAAAAGCATGGAATTCTTTGAGGGTTTTCCTGTGCAGGGGAATAGGGCAGAATCACAGCTCAAAGATTTAACAAGTGGTGAACCAACACCACTTGATTTAACCGTCTGAGATCTTACACACTGTCTGTTAGCCTCCAAAAGGGAATTCATTCTTCTTACAGACTGTCTAACTGGAGTACGTTGAAACTTCAGAGGTGGTTTAGTTTTGCTTGCAGAACTCGGATCATTTAATGAAAGCTGGTTGAACCATTGTATGTGGTCAGAAACCTTCCCGTGGTCAGAAACAGTCAATGTTTTAGTTAAAACGTTATCCGAATTTTCAGCTTTCAGGTACTGGTTGCCCATTTCATTTTGTGATTTAGGCAACTGCGAAGTAGGCAGCTGTCCTGCCAAAGAAGGTTTAGCAGTACCCTCTTCCAAATTACAGCACCTTATCATACAGTTTTCACTTGTTTGTGAGTGTATTAATTCTATTTCCTCTTTTCTTCCAGAGAAATCTGATTTGTGTAAGTCATCTTTTGTTGAACTGTTCTCAACAGTAAACTTATCTTCCTTGGCTAGTACTTGAGGCATAGGAAGTTCTTTTACTTTCCTTATAGCTGGATTTGGGACCTGAAGTTCAAACTCAATAGAAGTTTTGAAGTTTCTATTCTCTGAACCATCAATTTCCTCTTTTTTTGACTGCTGTTTATCAGCAGCAGAAGATTGATCAAACTGGTGCAACAGATCTCTGGATTTTACATTTGCTACATTTTCAGAAACTTCTGCTAACAATTCTTTCACTGAACTGAGCCCTGAGGGACATGGAGTTTCATTTAATATTTCACTTGCTACAGGTGAGAGGGATGATTTTTTATCATCTATCAAATTGTGAAGAGTACTCCCAGAGGCAGAGAAGGCTTCCTTAACTTTCAGTAATGTTTCTGTAGTTGAATTACTTTCATCTTCACAAAGCACAAGGTCCAAGTTGTTGTCTTGTTTGCTTACAGTTGCAGATTTGAATTCATCTGGAATAACTGGTGTCTTTCTAAATATCAAAACAGAATCTGAAGAGCTGACTCCTACTTCAGAGTGTCCAGGCAGAATTTGCTCATTCTTGCTGATCACCTGAGAATCCGTAACAGCAGGACTATTCCATGACATTCGGTGAACTACTTTATTTTGACATTTTGGAGTTAGCAAGTTTTCTTCCGACTTGCTTACATTCCTTGAACCTTAAAATAAATACCACAGTGTTTAGGAATAATTTACTGTGATTTTAATAACTATAGATAATAACAAAATTCTTACTAAAAAATAACTATCAAAGCAGCACTGAATTTAAAGATGCCATTGTGCCCTTAAATTTCAGAAATGTAACAAAAGGTTATAATATTAAGTGAAATTGTGCATCTCCTCTTGTTTAATGCAGAGCTACTAAAATACACTAGAAACACAAGCTTGTTCTAAACCAATTCTTTTTCCCAAAAAGCCATTAACATACAAGTAAATTCTGACTTAGCTAGAAGCATACTTTTAATCCAATTGCTTTTATACTTTCATCCATAAAGTTGCTTTTGTAAAGTAAAAAAAAAGTTTTTCCATCTAATATATTTGGTTAGGCAATTACCTTTTTTAGGGAATTTTTCATTGACATATGGGCTGAAGAGTACATCTCTTTTTGCACATTCATTTCTGCTTTCCAAACCTTGCTGACTTGCAAGACGCCTTCCAATATTTTCTGATCTATTGCCAGGCGCACATCCTGACACGATATTCTTGAACAAACAAAAAGTGTTAATTGCTTTTACACAAACTTGTAGTTTGGAATCTCATTTACAGAGGAAGCTTCAGGAAACCACTAAGCAAATCAGCCACAGAAGCCTTTTCTTGGCCATACTTCCTCTTGCCTTGATTCTCTGCAGACGTAGGTGGGGAACAGGCTCCCTGCAGTCAGGCAGACTTAATCACACTGTGAACAGAGTGACTCTGCACAGGCTCTGCCAGGTCAGGCACTCAGGAACTGTGAGACCCACTGATCACAAGCCTGGTAGGTTGATCCCAACAAGAAGGCAAGCTCCCACCCAGCAACATGCTTGCACTTTCCCCATGCCCCAACAGGATGAGGGAGAGAATTGGAAAGATAAAAAGAAAAAAAGGGACACACACACACACCACAGACCAAAAAAAACCCAAAAAAAACCAAAAAAAACCAAATCCACACATGAGGCAAAGGTCATCACCTATAACAATCAGGCCAGTTCTCAGCAAGCCTCTAAGCAGTGGCTACTTTCCATAAATTATTCCCATCCCAGTTTTACCGGTGAGCTGAACACTACATGGCTTGGAATTGCTCCTTGATCAATTCAGGTCAGCTGCTTCCCCTCCCCTCAGCCTCCTGCCCCATGCCAACCAAACACAGTACAAGCTGATCAATTACTGCTATGCAAGTAAACCTCAAGCTTATTGTACTTGACAGCAAGCAGGTTCAATTAACACTGGCATCCATCCCTCCATTACAAAATACATCCTTCCTGCTCCTGAAAAGCAGTGCCCCAAACTTTGGATTAAAATCTGCAGTCTAATGAGAGGACTGGGTACTTACCATCTCTTTGTTGCTTTTCCCCAAACCAAATTTCAAGCGTAAAGACCTACGAACCATTTCTTTTCTGCTTATCTTTGGAGAAAAACAACCTGTCTTTCCTGATTCAGCCCTGGAAGGACACAAGGGAAGAAGGGACAAAATCTCTTTAGGAGGGCAATGAAAACATCCTGACAACATTTATTTACAGTTATTTCCTCCAGTTTTACTTAGACTGCCTTCCTGCCCACTCTTTTTTAAGAAGTACAGAAAGCTATACCAGATCTTATCTTGTTTTGAGCTCAAATTTTGCAACATCAGAAGATCTGGTGGTTTTAAGATTACTATAAAAAATTACCAAAACCGGTAGTTTTTGAGACAAACTGGGGTCATTATTCAGGGGGTCTAGACACATCTTTCCAACTTATCTTTAGGTTTTGAGAGTTAATTACCTGTATAGTTTTTTGCTTGCAAGTCTTTTACTTCGTCTATTCCCTGTACTGGACACATGATTTTCACCCATGGTTGAAGGGGATAATGAGGTTTGTGATGACTCAAGACACACACAAGGACTTGCTTCAAACTGAACTACAGAGACAAAATTATATTTATATGAACTTAAAATAATCACACTTTTTTCAGAAAAAGACTTATGAGTTAATACAATAAAGAACAGGTTTTTAAACAGTACAAATTTTTTGCTTATTTTGTAGAGTGCTGGCTTGAAACTACTTTGACTTCCACTTTAAAATTAAACAACGCTGTTGCTTGTAGCATCCATGAAACTGGCTGGAACTAATTACATGCTACAGATACCACTACCTCAAATAAGTTTCCCTACTTTGAGATCAGTTCCTCAAATTTAAGAGCTCAAGAAGAAAAACATTAAACAGTCTCACTATTATTTGCAGTGTGCTTTTTTTTACATATCTAGCCAATACAGCTAAAGCAACAATGAAGAAAAGAGTTGCTTTTTTTTACTACTGGACATTTTATGAAATCCATGCATCACTGCTATGCTTATAAAATGTCATTGCTTTAGTTTACTTATCCATAAAAACAAGAATTTCATGGAGGACATGAAAATGATTTAATAAGAAAAGCGCTGTTTTATAGCACTCATTTGAGGGGAAAAAAATCAAGCAAAACAGCCAATCTAGAAATATCCTTCCACTCTAACTTCAGCTGGCAGCACATTAAAGACCCAAATAAAAATAAAACATGATTTTCAGAACCAGCCTGATGGTTGGAAGTCTCTAGTAGAATAAAGTAGTACTAAAGCATTGTCAAACAAAAGTAAAATTTTCTCTAGAGTTTTGAGGTGTAGCATCTAGAGGAAAAACAAGAGGTGACAGGACAAAAGAAAGAAGCTTTATAAAAGCAACAATTTAATTTCACATAGAGCTAAGATCAGCTATTTAACTATCATAAAGGCTATAACTTTCCAAAGGTGGAAGCATAGGCAGTCTCATGGATTTGAGCGCCAAGAAACAGGAGTATGGCCTGAGTGATACATAGCAAGTAGAAAAGGTAAAAAGACACCAGGATTGCAAGTATGAGAGATTAAGAGAACAAAAAAACAAGAAAGAGAATTTGGCTTTTGCTCAAGCCATGTAACATGAGTCACCAATGAACATAAATGTATTTACCAAGATGGGGAAATAGTGCAAGGAACACTTTAGCAGTGAACATCAATGACTGTCTAACACGAAAAAACAGCTCCAGTCTTAAATTGAAAGCCACCACCAACCACTTCAAGCAGCGAGGAAAAAGTGATGTACCTGATGCTGGTGTTGAGCTGCTGTTAAATATGCTACTTGGTAAAAACTCAAAGGCAAAACTATGCTTAAAAGACCGTCTCTTCTTGCTGGACAAGCCCTGAGAGCAATCAGTTGGAAGTTTCCGCTTAGTACTTGGAGTAAGGACCACTGGAGTCACTGATGAAAGGACTGAAATTAAGAAAATCAAATTTGCAGTAACATCTTTAAGTTAGAGAGTTTAGTAAAATAAACAGTTGTTTTGGGTTTTTTTTAACTCTAAAAAATCTTGTTGCAAAAGCTTAGCCAAAGTGCATGCATTTTGAACAGGGAAAGCAATCAGTATAGCTTAGGGTTTGATTTTTTATTTTATTGGGTTTTTTGCAAGTTTAGAGCACCAGAAAGGAAAATCCAAACCCACACATCAATACAACAATATAGGTTTTAGGAGGAAGTGAATGTATAGTCATCTTCTGTAAGTTTTAGAGACACTAAGTGTGAAAGAGTTTTTAGTCCTCACAGATTCATTCCAAAGATGATAAAATGCTGCACTACTGCACTGAAGCCTTAGAGGTTCATTAGCTAAAAAGCATGAGTTTGGTTGGGTAATCCCCACAGAGCTAAACCAAACAGCCCACTACTGTAGTGATTGTAGCTGCTCCAAGAATTACAGTAAATGCAGTATCCTCAATAAATATGTATCTATATTCCATTTTAAACAATTTAAATTTGAGCACTTGCCTTCAACTAAGTTCTAATTCTTTAGTTAAAAAATAGTTGAATATAGTTAACAAATCCAGAAGATACTGCATGGGCTTTACTCAGTACAAATACACCAATACCTACCGCTTCTGTCTTGTTGAGGTGTAGTGGAGGGTGTTCTGTTAGATTTAAATTTATTCAATGCTCCACTAACAATATCTGAAATGCAAGACACACCGAGCAATCAAATTTAAATCTGAACCTTGTCTTGCTCTGTTTCCAATCCAAGTTTAACTTTTTTCAGGGAGCAAGCAAATAATTTTAAATGGTTGTTCTATGTATAGAATATTATAACCCAAATCTTCCCACCAACATAGTTTTTATTGCTTTCACAATAGCTGAAAATCTATTTTCCTTAAAATAAAAATTATTTTAAAAAAAACAAAAAACAAACAAACAACAACAACAAAAAACAACAAACAAACAGAGCAGAGAAGTACAATATACAAAAAAATATGCCATGGCTAAACATACAATCATACAGCCTTGATTTCAACTACTGTAAAGTTTAATACTCCAGGTACATGAGCTGAATAAATACCTATGTTTTCATAGCAATACATAAAAGATCCCTTTGTAGTAGATTTGAATGAAGTGCAGAACTGAGAATGTACCATTTGATTGTCTCTATCTGGTAAAAAAACCCAACTCAACCCTGTTGAAAACTGAAAAAACCTCACCCAAAATCCCAGATCCTTGATACCAGAACACATAGTATCCAATAATATCCAATTCAGATTTACACTTCGAAACACAAATTAGCTACTCTAATTCAAAACATGCTTTCCACTTGCATCCCTGCTTTCTCATGACCTGACTTCTCAAATTATATATTAAAGTACCATTTCAAAACTAGCAACAACAACAAACCCTTTAGCCTTCTGCAACAGGATCTAAAGTTGACTCAACAAAAAGCCAGAATATTATTTTGGCTACACAAATCCAAAACAACTTCCTTAGTAGACAACAGACTAGAAAACTCTGAGTAAATATATAATAATGTGATTACTGAAGTCTTATATAGATTTTGCAAATCAAACCCAACCAGTTTTGAAGACATCTGCTCTGCTTGTGGAAGAAGCAAGTGCTTAGGATCAGATTACCTGAGGTCTTAATTCTGGTTTTGAAAGTTTCACAAAACATACCTACCCCCAACACTTCGGTGCCTCCTCCTCTTACATTCACTGGGAGATTCATTTTCACTGTCTTCGTGGCCCCACAGTGAAGGAGTAGATTGAGAGACATCAACACCTAACATTGAAGGAATCTTTTCCAAGATAAATTCTGGTACTTGTCCTGGAATAGTTGAGAAGCATTTTTTAATTATTCTGAAAAGTTGAAAAGAAGAGCTGTACACAGGTTGGTGCATTGAGACATGTTGAGAAGCATTTATCACCTTACCTATTTCTGCTGCATGGTCAATAAGTGTTTCCACGACAGCAGCTTGCAAGCGAAGTTTTTTTTCTGTACTACTGGACATCTTCTCATTTTCATTTGAGTGCAAGAGGTTGGGAGCAAAAATCACTGCCAGATTACTGCTATCCATTCTGTTTTCATTGGATCTTAACAAGAAAAGGCTTTTTAAATTCAAATTATCAGAATATAAGCAGCAGAGATAGAAAAGACCAAAGACAAATACAGTCAAAAAAATTAAAAACAGACTCATTCACTGGAGTGCTTACATAACAAGATAAATGTATAGATTTATGCATTCCAGGCCAGATAATCGTACAATTATGTTACTGAAATCAAGAAGTTATAGAACCCCTTCAGTTTTAGGGAATGCAAGGTATCAAATTCTGAACATACCTTGAACAAAGTCAAGTCTCCAGCTAATTAAGTTTTCATAAAGAAAACCTTGGATTTATGAAATGAAAGACTATGACTGAATTCAGTGAAAGTTTAAAATAGCAAAGCACTCACAGAAAGTTACAGCACTTCCCTGGACAGAGAAGCGGTTAAGGCAATTCAGAGCTGTTTACAAGCATGCCCTCTACACTGACCTTAAGGACACAGCTCTCAGAAAGCTGCAGAAGTATCTCAAAGCTGCAATTGTTCTGTCAGCCAGCAAACAGGACAGCAACATGGTTGCAGTTTTCTTCTCATTTCCAAGCTGCTGAGCTTTGAATAGGCCTTCCTGCAGGTGAGGTGGAAGGATAGGTTCTGGCAGCTCTCTAAAGAACTGTTTGAGAAGCCCTGCAACATCACATGGCAGTGCAGCTGAGAGGCAGTTTTCACCTTGATCCAGTTTACTCTGAAATTTTTCATAAGAAATATGATTTAAAGTCTTCAACATATTGTCAGATTTCTAAATTTAGGCAGTAATGCTCTAGCCCATGTCACAACAGACAGTCATACCTTCCCCATGGTTAGTTTCAGCCTTGTCATGTTTTACCCAACTAGACTATCTACAGTGAGACACAGGCAGGGTTGTCAGACCGTGTGTGTTGATTTAGAGGTTTCCCATCTTCCCTCCACCAGGAGAACATTGCTAAACAAATATCCTCATAGCACCCAGTGTGCACAATTGCTAATGAGCTTGTTCAGTCCCAAACTATTCTCCATCACCTGGAAGGCAAAATATTTAGAAGGAAAAAAAAAAAGGGGGGGAAAGCCTGTCAGCTTCTGGACTAGATCTCCTATTATTTTTAAAGCAGGCAATGTTACTGATCTACTTCCAGTATTAAAACTTGAATATGACTGAAAAGAGACCAAAAATTAAAACATGCTTAAGTGAAATGCAGCTTATTAAGGAAAAAAAAAAGGCAGCTTTAGAGAATACCTTTAAAGCTTTTAATCGAACAAGGGATCCAGACTTTCTGAAGAGTCCCTCAGTATGAACATATTCTTCCAAATATTCACATGTATCAACAAGAAAGCTGAAAAAAGAACAGTAACAGCTCTGATATCCAGAATAAAGATTGGGTTTTTCCACAAAAACTACTTCACCATTTTTTGTAAAACTTTATATATAGAATAATTTCCCCCAGTGACAAAATTATAAAGAAATACAACTGAATAAGAGCTCTGAATTCCCTGTCTAACTTCTGCATCCCTCCTTTTCCACCTGGAACTATTCTTATAGTTCTAGCAGGCATGGAACAAATACTACATTCCTTCTTCTGACAAGGGTTCAATACCTTAAAGACAGCAACAGAAGCACATAATCTAAAAATACATTGTTAATTTACCTTGGAATATAACCATATTCTGGCACAAGTGATTGTGGCAACGCATGAAAAGATATTCCAAAGATTTTACCCTGAAACACAAAATTCAAGTCATGTCATTCAAAAGTTGATATAATTATCAACTACATATTACAAAGAAGCACACATTCCACAAGTAGACGTAAGGGTAGGTAAGACAAAAAACAAAGTCTTTCAGATAAGACAGGTAAGAGGTATTGTCTAGAAAACCACTGTTGTCTCCAGAGATCTAAAACTACACTGATCCTATTTACAGGTAACGCCCTAGATGATTGTGAAAGAGTAGAAAGCTTTTCTACAGTATGTTTTAACTAACTTCTTGTAAAATAAGTGTTTCTTATAGGACTCATAAATCAGTAAGGATATTAATCAGATTGTTTTGGAATCTCACCTTAGTTTTTCAAATTGACTATAATCTTATTTTTCTTAAAAATCAACACAAGACAATTGAAATAACTTTATTTTTTTAAATTTTCTTCATGTCAGACACTCAAGATTGCTCTTTTTGAAAGGATTAAACTCAGCAGAATAATCTAGACAACTGTTCTGAACCTCATACTTAGCATTTGTTCTTAAAAACCTGATGTCTACTGCCTTATAGCAAGACATTAGAGTATGTTACATATTAGAAAATAAGTAAATCACATCAGCCATTACTACTGATGTTCACCTATGGCATCAACAACGTCTACATCCCATAACTTCTACTTTATTTATTTACATTCACATTTACAGAACATGCAAGCCAGTCCCTATCCCAACCAGAAGAGGACTGGGATCATGCCAAACTTGTTCTTAGAGCTGAATGCAAACTTTTAGTCATTCGTAGCTGAAATTCAACATGCTGTCCATGTTAGGAAAAGAGTTAATCAGTAACTCACCCATTAGACCCAATCTAATCTGTGCCACAGAAAACAAACATAACACAGTGAGGAAAGAGAAGCAACACATCTGTCATTGTGTTCCAGGTTGCTACTAAAACTACAAAAAGAAAATTAACTCCAAGAAAGAATGTTTTTTCTGTATGTATAAGATTACATACTAGAAAATTCCAGTGGTTTGGAATTCAACATTTAAAATTCCTAACTGATATGCTCACTTCACTAGGTTTTGTTTGAAGTATCAGAAGTTGTGATTTAATTTCTTGTTAGTAAATAATAAAGATAATAAAATTATGTCTGTTCCCTCATAACAGAAACAAAACATCCCTTGGCAAAACAAATGTTATACTGTAGCTTTTCCTACCTTGCCCAGTAGTTACGTACATTTTCTTCCTTGCATACAATTTAAGCACTACAGACAGCAGTGTAGACATCTTTTATCAAGACATACATTGTTCACAGTTCTTATTATTTTCCCTTCAAATGGAAAAGGAAAGTCTAGAACCATATTAATATTGATATATTAGTATTTAATATTGACAAGCAGAAGAAAACTAAAATTCCAACTTTACTCTTGCTTTCTCCTTTTCCAAACAACCCAGCTCAAGCACATCTTCCCAGCTTTAGTTCATATTGACCAAGGATTACTGCAGCATTGTATATGTCTTCTCAGCCTTACAGAAAGCTCAGGCTACGTTCAGCTCTGTGCCATACCAGTTACATAGAGACACTTTTTTCCTTCATCAAATTCGCAAAACGTATTTAAAGTAATGGGAGAGATTTCATTCCTGGACCACTGGCAAATCAAGGCAAGAGCTGTCTGTGCCAAAATACTTAGTCATGCCTTACACTAAGAAACCATGCAAATAAAGCCTTTCAAAACCCCCCAAAACCTAGGAAATCAAGTAAAAGACACACAGATTTTAGAAACAACACCGTAGCTATATTCCAAGAAATAATACAATTACTAAGATTTTAATTCCGTGGTGAGTGACATCAGTCACAATGAAGCATAAAAAGTTCTTGCTTTTTTCCTCGCCTCGGATGAGAGGCGAGCGTGCGTGTTTCAGCGGCCAGCAAATGCACGGACAAAAGAGGAACACATCTTCGCCATCTGGCCTGCCCGACAACACGCGAGTCCCAAACTGCCGGGACGGGGACATACAGCGCCACTGAGCCATTACCTTCCCGAATCATAACATGGCTATATAATGGCCCCTTGGAGCACTTGCACGCTGAAGGAAAGGGGGGGAAAAAAGCTCTTTCCCCCGTTATAGGAAAGGATGCCCTGTTAGGAGCTGGCAGGAGTCGCTGCATTACGGGAAAGGCACTGTTGTCGGAACCAGCGCTCCCGGCGACAAGACCAGCCCCTGGATCCGTCTGAGCTTTGGCTCTGCCCGGCCCGGGAAGCGAAGCCCTCTGAGCTCCGTCTCCCAGCTCACCTCCAATGTCGCCGCTGCTGGGGGAGCCTTGGCCGCTGCCAGGCAGCTCCCGCTCTTCACCTTGATCCCGTACGAAGCCCGGAGTTCCTCAAGCACCGCCAGCCGCACCAGCTGCCGCCTCTGCTCCGCCATACCCGCGCCTCTCACCCTCTCTCTCACCCGGCCCGGCCCCGCCACCCCTCAGACCCCGCTGGGCGCCATCGCGGCCCCGCTCACCGCCCGGCTCAAACCCAGCGCGCGGCCCCGCCCGCGCCTCTGATTGGGCCGTTCGCCGTTCGAAATCAGGCCCCGGCCGCCCAACGGCCACGCGGGGCTGCCCGTCCGCGCCTGCGTCCGTGCGCCGCCTCTTACCTACCCAGGCAAGGACCCCGCGCACCCCCCGCGGGCGATCGCGCTGGCCGCCTAAGAGCCAGGAGGGGTGGAATAGTGAGAGTGCCCTGATCCCTCACTCGCCACGTCTCCATCATCCATACATCCCATATCCCCTCATCCCCAACACGTCCCTCCCTCTACAAGTGTCGGGCTAGCGGTGCCGAGTTTGGCGATGGTTCAGTTGGTTGGTCACTTAGAAACAAGTGTCTCTTTCTCCAAAAATAAGTTTCAAATACAAACAGCTACCCGCCACAGTTTTGTGGGTAAACTGGACTCTTCCACCGTACCAGATGGACAGGGAATGTCGGGTATCGGCATAGGAAAAAATGTTCTTCCCATCTGCTTCCGTCATTGACGCTGCTTTCCCCTGCGTTACCTGGGCTGTGTGCAGGTCTGCCCGAGGTGATCCATTATTTCCATCATTTTCTGCTGACAAAGCCAATCCGCAATTTAAGTGGCATTTGAACCACTGGACCAAGTCTGGCATGTACTTTCTAAATCTGTGTTCCCTTGCCCGTTCTGTACAGCGAACTCAGACACGTCCTGCAGCATGGTCATTTTGGGCTTTGCACTCTGTCACTATAGGAAGGACTGCTTCCTTTTTTCCTTGTGTTTTTGGGGTTTTTTGGGGGGAGGGGTTTTTTTGAGGGGGGGGTATTTGGTTTTTTTTTGTTTTGCTTTGTTTTGTGGGGGGGTTGTTTGTTTGTTGGGGGGGTTGGTTGTTAGCTTGTGTTTTTTGGGTTTTTTTCCTATTGCGAAGTAACTCTTCAAGTGCCAACAACATTGCTACAGTTAACCAAATGCACTTTCTATGTAGTCAGAAAAAACTGTACCAAAAACAAGCTTTCCAGCTTTTAAAGTTTTCTGTTACTAGTTCTAAAGTGAGTCTTACTTCGCTGAGAGAAAGACTAAGATTATCACAAAGCTGAGACACAGAATAAGCTTGTTACAGCGCTCTGAACACTTAGGGACACAAAAGCTAGAGAATAAAAAGAGAATAGCTAGAATTTTTCCAAATGTCAGCAAAATGTAAACGGAAAAAAAACCCCTCTAACAAAACACACAGAAGAAAGACAGCAGCAGTAATAAAAAGCAGATTAGATGCAAGTTTTTTTTAAGTAAACCCCCATGATTTTGATTACGGATGTCAAAATAATGTCCTTGTACAAAAGTGATACTTCTCTAAATGTGGTTTTAGTGTAACCTTACTGTAAGTATTATTATATGTCCTGGCATTGAAAGGGCATGAAAATACAAAGCTTCTACCCTAAAATATCACTAAATTTTTCTCTAAATATGAGAAAAATAAAAGTAAAGGAATCAAGTAACTAGCTACCGTAAAATTTAATTTAAACAAACTCTAATCCAACTTAGTTTTTGTAGTAATGATGAATTACACAAGAGGGAGCTGTGACTGGATAAATACATCAGAACTTTTCATATTGAGTATTTTCTGTTCAGTATTCATGTAAGAAGAAACATGTTATGATAGTACATACTGGAATTTTTTTTTTTACTAAAAAATGTGTAAATTTTTTACCTTTTGGAGGAGATATTTAAAGGGACAGTATTATCCAAATTTTGTCAACACTGTTTATCAAGTATTTTAATATTATTTAGGTGACAATTTTAGCATGTTTCTGTTTTATTTGCATGTAGAGACTGGAGCAGGAAAATTACTTTGCGAGTAAGAAGTATAGCTCTGCAACCAGTTATAGCATCCCAACTCAAATCTATTACATCCGTTTGAAATTGAGTTAGGAGAAATAAACAGCTATTTGGCATTGTCCTGGGGTGACTTTATGATGCTTGTATCCCCAACTGCTTATGCTTATCTGCTTATGCTGGATAATGAGTTGTGTGCTTTTAAAATTAGATCTAAGAGCAAAGAGCAGGAGAAGGAGAAGCAGTGGAGTGTCTGAGGTGGCTGTATTCAAAAACATAGAGATTAGAGTTTTTACAAGAAAATTAAGAGAATTTTTACATTCACTAGTGCTATGGTCAAATAAGATTTTCCAATGAGATTTTGGAGCAGCTCTCAAAAAACAGTACAGAAGTGCTTCAAAAACCATGCATAGGGCTCAGCTCACATGCTGAAATCCTGTCAGTTGCAAGTACATTGACTTGGGCAGACCCCGAGGCAGAAGTTAGATGAGACACTAAATGTGTCTCTTGTGTCACAAACTTGTCACAAGTTTTCCAGAAGGATATGATGCCTTATTTATTTGTTTACTTATTTATGGCCACACGTAAATTTTCGCAGATTGTCAGAGTTTAAAGAAATTACTTATATTCTCTAGTGTGACCCTGTTGTATATCACAATCCAGCAATTTATGTACTAAGGGTAACAGCTGATTGTTAGACATTTTTTCTAATGGCAGAATTGTGTGTTTGATTCTTTTTGGCTCAAAAAAAGTGAACATTGCATTCCCTGGAAAAGTCTGTAACTGTTATGAAATTGTATAAAAGATGGATTTAAACCTCTCCTCCAGCTGATAATAAAGCAAGAATCTGAAACTCCATTTTATAGTCTACCCAGTCCTATAGACTTACTTTGAGGAAACTTGTCATATCATTACTGGAGCAAGGTTTAGAATAAGGAACTCATTTCTGTTTTTTCTAGTTTCTTTTCCAATTTCAGACAACCTTCAATATGAGGTAAAATAGAAAGAAAAATATCTCTTCTTCTGGCATATCATTTGGCTAGGTTCATATTTTAGGTCCTTTAAGAACATAAAAATCAAAGAACAGTAAGTTTACATATTCTAGTCCTGAGTGGAAGGTGAGTGGAGGTTTAAAGCGTCTGCAGTGGGATCTCAGGTGGAATGCAGCTGCCCAAGTACTCTATGAAACACCCAAAGCTTTAGTCAGATTTGCCATTGCGTGTCTGAAGTAGGAGCTGTGCTGAAGCCTTTAGAAGTTTAACTCCAGGCCCAAACTTGATGTTTTTTTCTCTTTTGACTTTTGCTCTCTCTCTTTTAATCAGTGTGGGAAGTAGAGATGGTAAAGCAAGGAGTGTATGGGAAATTAAAATGAGAACAAAAGTCTGTCCAAATTATGCAACAAGGATCATTATGCTATAAAATTGCTCTTCAAATGTGGCTGTCATTGAGAGGTATTAAGATTTCAACGGTTATTTTCTTGATGAAGACTTAATTTCTTGCATAAAAAGGTTTTTAAGCTTAAAGCAATGCCTACACAATTAATGTCCTTTGGTTTTTTGAATGTTTGAAGGGTGCTAAAGGATTTAAATGTTACAGGAGCATTGTTCATCACTACATATCAGTAGTATCAAAGTACTGTCACAATAGCCTTAGAATTCTAGCAAATTACAAATGCAATGTATGGCTAGGTAGAATGATCACCAGATCATTTTCCAGTGGAATGTGTGTAGTTTTAGGAACCCATGGCTCTGCAGTCTCCCGTGCTGACACACATGTGTGGGAAAAAAGCCTGCAGGCTTTGGAAACTTTCTGCACTTCCCAGCTAAGTGTTGTTCAGTAGTTAATCTTTTCTTTATTACATTTCATCTTATATTCTTCTAGCCTTATTACCTAAATATTACATTATATTTATTTAAACTGTGTTATCTCTCTCTTCACCTTAGATAAATGATAACCAAGTGTTTTAGTGTAACATACTCAGCAATCTCCCCCAAATAAACTTGAAATTTCATGTATGAAAATGTTTCTTTTAAAATATTAGACTTATCTGCTCATCTATTGCTTTCAATTATTTCAGAAAACTGAAAAAGGCTAAATAAATTAAGAATGAGAAGGCAACAACTCAGAAGAAAAAAGAACAGAAAAGCTTAATGAGACAGCTAATGAAATATTCAAATAGAACCTACTGCTGTATACTTAATTTTCTTCCATTCTTTGTGATCTCTGGAATTGCACTGGTTTTATTATGGCATTTCCAAATATTTCAATTTTCAAATTGCCATGCTGGACTTTTTCAACATCTTTACTGTACTAGGAAAAGCAGTTGTAATTTTATATATATATAGCTATTTTTATATGCGTTATTTTAAAATTTATTTTATTTTTAGATACTTATTTTCCCTCTAAAAATACATGTAAGATCAGCACTCATCGAGGAAATACAGAAATTCATCCTTTTTTTTTTTCTTTTGTCTCATGACTACTGATCAGTTTAGATTCTTACTGCATTGAAAACAATTACCTGCCTTCCACTTGAAGGCATTCATGCTGATGTCAAGATGTGTCAAGATCTTTTGCTGTGCCACCTCCAGTGAAAGGCTGTCAAGGTGAAAACACTACGTGTCATCCTACCTTCCCACACTACATCCAATTTTAATTTACTCTTAAGTTGCCACAGTATCTTGTGAGTCCTGTATTCTATTAAGTAAATGTTTGTAATCCGCATTTCCTTCAAAATAAGTAAGAAATAATAGAAATTGAATACAACAAAATAATGAAATACTGCACTTTTCAGATTGTGGTATTTGCTTTTGGCAGAAGGAAGTACAGAAAAGGAGAGTGAGACATTTCCAACAGAAACAGGTCGTGAATTGCAAATGCTCTTTTTTCAAAAAAATTTTGCCAGGAATGGAAGACTGCCATTCACCAGCTCCAGTGTCACAGCTGTAGGACTGCTGTAGGAATTTTTCTTTTACCAGTCAGATACTTATTTAAATAACCTCCACTGTGTAATCCTCAAACAAGCAAAACTTCCCCTGTTCTTGTTCCTGGTTTAGCCCCAGTCGGCAACAAAGTACCACACGGCCATTGGCTCACTTCCCCTTGCCCCCACTGATGCGGTGGGGAGAAGAATCAGGAAAGAGAATAGAACTCACGGGTTGAGATAAGAACAGTTTATTGATTGAAACAAAGGAATAATAATAATAATAATAATAATAGTAAATGAGAGGGAGAGAAAAGACAAGAAAGACAAGTGCTGACAATACAATCTCTCGCCACATGTTGACTAATGCTCAGCCCATTCCTGAACCACAACTGGCCCCATTCCAGGTAACCCCCTCCAGTTCATATATTGGGCATAGCTTTTTGCGTTATGGAATATCTCTTTGGGCAGTTTGGTCAGCTAAGCTCCCTCCCAGCTTTAGTGTGCCTCCTCACTGGCAGAAGATGAGACACTGAAAAGTCCAGAATCATAGAATATGCTGAGTTGGAAGGGACCCACAGGGAACATCATGTCCAGCTCCTGCCCCTGCATAGCACCATCCCCAAGAGCCACACCATGTGCCTGACGGTATTGTCTAAAACTTTCTTGTCTCTCAGGCTCAGAGCTGTGACCACTTCCCTGGGGAGCCTGTCCCAGTGACCAGGCACCCTTTGGGTAAAGAATCTTTCCCTAATATCCAACCTAAACTTTCCCTGACACAACTGCAGGCCATTCCCTTGGGTCCTGTCACTGGTCACCACAGAGAAGAGACCAGTGCCTGCCCCTCCTCTTCCCCTCATGAGGAAGTTGCAGACTGTGATGAGGTCCCCTCTCAGGGATCCTCTTCAGGCTGAACAAGCCAAGTGACCTGAGCCATAACACTGTCCCTCAAGGCCCTGCACCATCTTTGTTGACCTCCCCTGGATGCTCTCTAATAGCTTAATGTCTTTCTTACATTGCAGTGACCAAATCTGCAGATAGGACTCAGGATGAGGCTGCACCAGTGCAAAGGAGAATGGGAAGTCTTTGGCTTAGGGTAAGTATGACTTAGCAACAACCAAAATTTCAGTGTTTTATTCACATTATTCTCCTACTGAATCCAAAACACAGCACTGCATCAGCTACTGAGAAGAAAATGAGCTCTGTCCCAGCTGAAACCAGGACAAGAGAAAGCAAAGATGTTAGCATATTACTGCATAAGCATACTATTTCTTCTGTTTGGTTTCAACCATTCATAAACATGCAAATACTCAAGACAGAATTAAAACATACAGATGGAAAAAACTCAACAATGTTGGAATATGAAGAACTTATTGTTAGAAGTTTCTACATTCACTTATTTATAGCTTTGTGAGAAATTTTCATGTAGTGTCAGCCATACTTAACTCTATCCATCGACTGCACAAAAATATCTGTTTAAAAACTTACAAAGATCAGACAATTCCTATGTTGATTATCTTAGCTGCAGAAAAACCACCACCCCTGAAGCTGACTTCCTGCTTGAGAAACCATAAACTAATTGCAAAACAAAAGGCATGTTTGGAGAGGTCCTCGACTTTCAGCAGTTAGTGCATTGCAGCATATCTGATGCTGAACAACTTGTGAATATTTAGCATGTTCTTTGTTGAAGACAGTCTGGTTGATGTATTCTGCTAATACTGCTGGGTGAGATGATAGAGCATGAAGGAAAACAGGCTGCATCCTTTACTGTCAAACTGTTCCTTTCAGCTGCTCCAAAGAATAGGCATTTGGGTAAAGAGTAGGTAGCTGCTTTTTTTTTTTCTTTTTTTTTTTTTTTCAGTCAGTTGTCATCTTTACCAAGTCACTTTCCACCTGCTGGTTTTGGTTTTGGGGTTTTTTTTCCCTTGTTTTTTTTTTCTTTTTTTTTTTTTCTTTTTTTTTGATTAAATAAAATCCTTCCCACTCTCTTCAAGTCAGTTACTGAGATTCAAACCCATGATGCCAGGCTAATGTCTATTATATGACTGACTATGAAAAGAACAACATGAAGAAAGCAACAGGTAACTTGTGGTCCTTAACAGATTGGTTTTGTGTGGTTTGGGATTCTCTAAACTAAAATGGATTTTTTAAAAAAAAATTTCCATTGATGGTGAATCCTAGTTTTCTACTAACTTTTCCAAGATATATTTTCAGTGTATTTAATGTCCAATTTAAACTCAAATTTTCCCATAATTAAAATTAATTAATGAAAATATTCTAGACTTTAAAACCTTAAAAGTACATGCTCAGAAAATGACTTTGTTATGTTAGTTTCTAAAAGCAAGTAGGCAATACTGTGTTCAGTGCTTCTAGGCCTGTGTGACATATGATAGAATGTCCTTAAACCCAGATGTCCTAACTGTCCGCACAGAAGGATTTCAAACCCAATTCCCAGGAATTTTGCATCATGCCAGAGCCGTTAGGCAGTTGTGTTGTCTCCCTCTCCTGCTCACTATGTGCTTGAAACCTGTCTGTGTGGGAAGAGTTTGAGCACGGGAAGCCAAGCAGAGTTATCTCCATGGTTTGCTGGTCCTGACTTTCCACCCATCTGCACTTCCTTCACCTCTGAAATACAGTCCCATGCTGCAGGGACAGGGTAGCTCTGTCAGGTTTACATGGTCAGCCCAGGGACAGGGTACAAGGACAAGGTGCACACAAGAGAGAACTGGAGTTACAGGGCTTCAGGTGCTGGAAATGATCCCACAGGCAGCTGTCAAAGAATCATATAATCACAGAATGATTGAGGCTGGAAGGGACCACTGAAAATCACCTACTCAAATCTCTCTCAAGCAGGGTCCCTTAGAGCATGTTATTCAGGATTGTATCCAGGTAGGTGTTGAATATCTCCAGTGAGGGAGACCACAACTCTCTTGGCAACCTGTTCCAGTGCTTGGTCATCTGCACAGTAAAAAAGTTCTTCCTCATGTTCAGGTGGAACTGCCTGTGCCTTTTGTCCTATTACTTGGCAACATCCAGAAGAGCCTGGCTCCGTCCTCTTGACATTCACCCTTCAGATACTTGTATATATTGGTAACATCCTCTCTCAGTCTTCTCCAGGATAAACAGGCTCAGCTCCCTCAGCCTTTCCTCAAAAGTGACCTGTTCCAGTCCCCTCATCATCTTTGTCACCCTTCACTGGACCTGCTCCAGGAGCTCTGTGTTTCTCTTGTCCTGAGAAGCCCAGACCTGGACACAGCACTCCAGGTCAGGCCTCACCAGGGCTGAGTAGAGGGGCAGGATCCCCTCCCTCCACCTGCTGCCAATGCTCTTCCTAACACAGCCCAGGATCCCACTGGCAACAGGGACACATTGCTGCAGGCACAGTCAGACTGTTACAGTTTAACTTCTGCTACTGAGACCTGTGCCCTTCAGTTAAATGGATTCCATAACGTTGGCTGGAATAGTATTTAATATTTAAAAGAAGGCCCGTAATGTTTTAGGAGCTGTTTGAATTTAAATGCCATTTTGACTGATAATCTCAAAATATGTGCGACCTGATGCACAGCAATAGTCAGAACAAGAATAACTGGTGTAGCCACTAATAAGCACCCCAGAGACCTGGATTTTCCAATCAAGTGCAATCTGCAATAGCCAGAGTGACTGCTACTTTTAGAAACAAAGTCCAGCAGTAGATTTAAGGTTTTAAATGCTCTGATTTCACTCACTTAAAGATTTTCAGAACTCCTGTCTGTGGATATGAAAACATTTCTCATCCATTATTATCATGACTCTATTTCCTTATTTTTATTGATTATGAGCCTAATTAATTTGTAAATAGTCAGCAACCCCATTAAAATCCTTCTGGCTTTGGAGTGTCTTAAATAGCATCCTATTAAAACCAACTTGCAACTTGAATAACTGCCTTGTCTCTATTTTTAGCTAACTACCACTGAAAATGTAAGATGGAGAAGGTTTTCCTTATTTTGCTGTGTATCACTTCCTTAAAAACCAGATATATCAAGACTTGTCAGATACACTTTAGTCAAGTGGGTCCTTCTGATTATGCTGTGCTTTATACAAGAAGAGGAGAAACAAGCATTAAAATTATATTTAATGTAAAACCACAGAGATAACAATAAAAGACAGGGAAGTGAGATCCCCGATTTTATTTCTAGCTTGTTTTTCAGATTATCTAGATAATAACTCAATTGATTTCCTTAAAAACCAATTTATTTCCTCAAATATAGCTGTTTATACTGAATTTGCCTATGTTCCTCCTCACACAATGCCTAATTTCTTGACAGATATTATAAAATATCACCTAACTGTCAAGAAAACAAATTTCACTCATCATCAGGATTGTAATTCACATCTCTGTCTAGTTGTGTTATTTGATGCACAGGGGGTGTTTTGCTGCATGGAAATTTATGATTCTTTTTTGTTCCCTAATGGAAAATGAGCTCCTAGGTTCAGAGCTTGGAAAGGAATGAAATTTCCATCCTGTGACATTTCTCTGAAACCACTCTCCATTGTATCTCCTTCTGTGCTGGTAATGGAATCCCACACAGAGCCACTCTGTACTAATGATTTTAGCTGCTCCCAGCACTGCTTATGACTAAGTGCAAAATCCTCTCTTCTACCTCACTACCAACCCCATCCCCCCCCTGTGAACCACAAGTCTAACAAGAGAACCAAGTCTTTCTCTTCTAAGGTCTTCTTCATAGAGGAGCTAATTATATACAAAGACATGAACGCTTCCTTTGAGAGGAAGCATAAAGTCATCAGGTCCGTCTGTGTGCTCAGAACTGCTGCAGAAGTATGTGTACCTAAGCTAGCTGTGAGTTCCTCACAGTATTTTTACAACCTGAGGGATGGAAGGGCAGCAGATTATAAACTTGTAAAAATCTGTGTACATATTCTATTACTTTATAATGTCCCATGTTGTACAATGCTGCCCAGTGTTGTCAAAGTATAAGAGCCCACTTGCAGAAATGCGATCATTTCAGGCAATATCTGAGAAGTTTACAATATCAGAGTTCTCATTCTGCAAACTCTTAACCAAGATGAAAACTTACCTGTTTTTTGAGTTGGAAGTGAATCAATTTGTGTCAACACAGTGCAATCCCTGTTCTTGCCAAGGGATCCTTCTGCTGCATGGGTGTCACTCCTGTGCAAGATCTTGGGAAGTTTTCAACTAGCCAGGTTTTGAAAACAGCATTGGCATATTGTTCCAGGGAGATGTACCATAAACTTGGCATAAGACAATATAAACAGGAATTTCTCTTGAAATATAAATGAAAAAATTTCAGAATTCACACAGTTGGTTCCCCCCGCCAAAAAAAAAAACAAAAACAACCCACACCAAAAAAAAAAAAAAAAACCAACCCAAAAACAAAACAAAAACCCAAGAAACAAAACACCGACAATCCAAACCTGTTTTCAGAGAAAAAAAGCAACCGATAAAAAGCACCAAGTGTCTCTGAGTCCTAGGTGGAGTTCAACTCATTCCTAACTGATAGCCTTCTGATCTTGTGGCCACAAGATATACCTTTCTCTCTGATTTCTCGTGTTTGCTTCCAAGTCAAACAAGATTTTGCTGGGTTTGCTCAATGTGGCATGGCCAACACAGTTGCAGCTTCTGGTTCCCACATCATTTGTCCAAATTTGTTCCATCCTTCCTCATCAAAGTGAAGATGAGATGAAGAAATGATCTAACAAAAGGACATGCTATTCATTCTATTCAGTTACTTGGACAAGTCTTGTGAAGAAGAAAGCAGTCTTTCATCTTACCAGTCACATGTCACCTGGACAAAAAACATGCAAATTTTTAAAAAGCAAATGAGATTTTTTTCTGTTATATTTTTATTTCTGCATGCTTTGGAATATTTTAATAATATTTGTTTACAGATTCAAAGATTCTCAAATGCTCATAATGAAAAAAGGTACAAAATTAGAATGTGGTAGTGTCTGGAAATACCTTCAAAAACTGCCTCAATTTAGGAACTCTTTTTTTTTTTTTTTTCTAGCAGTTAATTCTGAGATTTTTTTCTTTTGTGCAGGCCAGGTACTTGTAAAATATCAATTCTAATCAATCCAATGAGGTGCATATGGTCTCCAGTATAACCTGCATTATAGTTATTTTTGTAAATAACTTGTTTCTTTTAGTAAAATATGAGTTATTTGTTCCCTGGCAAATATTCTGAACAGACTTAAAACAGCAATTCAAAACAAAAATCAGAACTGAGAAAAATAAACTATTTACTCCTTTCTCTCCCTCAACTAATTTGTTCCTCAAAATTTCTCAATTGTAGAATTTATTTTACAGATAGCTAGTCTGATTTGTCAGGTGCTACATGCCATACAGACAGAAAGGTAAAGTCTATCTACTGAAGAAATGTAAATTTTCGCTTGCCTTTCATACCTAAAAGAAGCATGAAAGAAAGAAAGAAAGAAAGATATGCTTTTACTCTAATTAGTTCATCTGCTATAATGGCAATTTTTGACCTTCTCTTTGAAAGGAATGGCATAAAAAAATGACCCTTCTGGTTAAAGCATATAGCAGGTGAGTTTGGTAGAGTAATGTAACATGAAGTACATGAATATATGAATTCTGGCTTAAATCCAAGACTTCAATGAACATCTGAGAGAAAACTTCTCAAATGCTCGTGTGCAACCTGCAGCACCTTAGTGTGAGAAAAGTTCAGGTTTGACTGCTCAGGAATTCTGACTAAACAGAAACTACTTGCACATGACTGAGAAATAAAGTTGATGAAGAAACTGGTATCTGGTGATGAGGTTTGTGCTCTCGGTTTGCCGGATTTTACAAAATCACTACCTGTCATGCACAAGGATTTCTCAGAAGCCAATTTTCAAAGCACCTACTGGAGCACAGTTTTTAGAAACACTTATACATGCAGTGTCAAAATCAAAGCAGAGCATGTAAGGGCAGAGTAAAAGCACAGCTTAAAACCAATATTCCTGCCTTTTTTTTTTTTTTTTTTTTTAATAGGATGATAAGTGCAATGCTAAATAGGTAAGCATTTTGAAAGTGTTCTAATCCTTATGATTTTCCATAATAAGAATTTTTTTTTTCTTGTTTTTAACTAGCAAACTGCAAATATTTGGGCTGAAATTCTTCACCCTGCTGTTTGCTACTAGCTGGGTATTTCTGTAAATTTCAGCTACCACCTCTAAGATAGAACCACCTCTAAGAGTAAAATGGAGCAAAAATATGGCATGTGGTCTACGTTCTAGACTGTGTAGACTGAAAAGATTAAAAATAGCATCAAGCTATAATCAATCTTGTCAGATATTGTTAAATTCTCCAAGGTGGTGGTGTGGATTTTCTTGCCCTGATTAAAACTTGTTTCATCTGGTGATTTTGTAATGATTACAGCCACTTGGACCAAACTGCACTTCACAGTCAAACTTTTGTCTCCCCAAGCAGTGGTCAGACATCTAGTGTCCAATACAGACATGCTCTGTGAGTCATTGCTCTGTGAGGAATTACTCAAGTTGATCATTCCTGGACTCATGTGGTTGCCCATGTCTCCCCTTCTAGGTTAAGCCAGAGCATCAGTGTGAGTCATTCAGTGAGCTGCAGGGCTTGAATATTTATGTTAAAAAGAAAGAAAGCATGCACAAACAAGGCATATCAGTTGTCTGATGTCGTTCACAGTGCAGTGATCTAACACCTGTGATCTGACTTGTAGCAGAGCTGAGTTTCCTCAGGAGAAGTTAATGATAAGTATGATTTTAATATAAATTTCTAAATATTTGGAAAACAAGTATATAGATATCTTACATGGAACATGCAACGTGATTTGATTTAACTCTTTGCATTTTATTCTTACACTTTGGTTTTCTTTACCACAACATGAACAGGTTTTTTTTCAACTTTTACTAAATTAAATTATTAACATCAGAAATTGTAAAATGGAAGCTAATTCCTGTATTCAGTGCAGACTGCAATAAACTGCAAATAATTCATTGAGCAGTATACTGCAGAAAATAGCAAACTCCTTGTAGGACCATACAACTATCAGACCTAATTTATGCTATAGGTTGCTAAACCTAAAATGCAATTGCAGGCTACCACATAATCTAATTATTTTCCTAAATGTTCCAGGTTCATCTTAAGGATTACTGAATTACCTGCCCACAGTAAGAAAAGCTATAACCCATTCATCTCCAGATTTTACTGACCATTTTGCCAGAAACTTCTAATGCTTAACTGCATCATGGAAATTTTCTGTTTTCCTGCTAATGCTTTTCTTTTAGAATGAAATGTCATGTATTTAGCTAAATGAAGAAGGATTTTATGACAGATTGGACTAGAGCAGAGAAATGGCACTTCTTTCCATAACATTTGTTTCACTCTGGAATCATCTTTCTTCAGCTTGGATGCCCAGAGCTATTGCAGATGAGATAGCTCCTGCCCATCAAATAACACAACTGCTTTCCAACACTGCTGTAGCCAGTGTCACCTGGTACACTTCTCTGCCACAGCCACATCACACCAGTGACTCATAAATCATACTGTGATCAACCACTGTGACCCCACCACGGCTGTTTCCAGTCAGTGAGCTCACAAATTAACAGAAATTCTCAGTATTAGTACTGAAGAATACTTGTACTTGATATTAATTAATTTTGTCCCTTGTATGTGATTCCAGTTCTTACAGCCATGCAGAGTCTGAGAGTCATGGTGTTAGTGAGAGACATATTTTGCTGCCTCCATTCTCAATGGAGCAAACTCCATTCTCACACTCCTGTATCTCTCAATTAAGATTTCTAATGAAACGACAAAACAAACTATTTTTTGAAGACTGACCCTCTAAGAGCTCCAGTAGTAACACCACATAACAGCACTTTCCCTTTCAGTGCCACTTTCCCCCTTCACAATATTGTCCTCTCAATAATTAGCGAGCACTGATTATCATGTGCACTGAAGGTACAGTCGTCAGGCAGGATTCCTGCAGAAATAATGTTCTTTTTTCAGTACACACTGTCTGTTGATGCATGTTTACCTACAGACCAAAATAAGCATTTATATAAATCTAGGGGGGTTTTTTTAATTAATAAAAAAATATATTTTTCTACTATACTAACACTAGTTGAATCTGAAAATGCTAAGAGGCAGAAGAATTAAAATCTCTTTTTTTTTGCTATTCTTTGGGCAAAATACTTTGTTTCATAAATGAAGAAATATTTTTTTAAATTTCATTTTGAAAATCAAACCTGAACTAAATTTAAATAAAATTGAAAAGACCAAATGGTTCCAATGCTACATGGAATAAATGAATAAAATCACAATGAAGTATTTTTTGTGAATCCATACTAAGAAAAATGTTTGGCTAGAAGAAAAAAAAAGTATTTTGGATTGACATAGAAGGAATGTACTTTCTGATTGTTTTGACTTGGCAACAGAACCAAAAAAGATAATTCATTTAACCAACCTCTGGTTTTACAGAAAGCATGAGCTCTGGTGTTGGCAAATACCAACCCTATAAATTTGCAGGTTTAGTGTTCTTTTACCACAGGTTTTTCAGGACACAAATTAAAATTAAATAGTAGTGTGGCAGAGATAGCTGTGGTCCCAAAGCTCAGATGTTGTTATGAGCACAAATTCTGGAGAAGGTTGGACTAATGGAGGAGGGGCAACACCAGGAAATCTCCCTAGTCTGTGCCAGGATGCAGTTAATGCAGGGAAAAGCTCAGTGCCAGGTTCACAAACAAGCCTGTATTTCTATGATGAAGACATAGAAGCATGTATCAAAACCCATATGCATATTTGAGCTGATTTTTTTACTCATCCTCAGAAAAAACTATGAGGAGCTTGAAGCAAAGATAAAAAAGATTAGAGACAAGTAATACTGTTGACAGACATGGACAGTGGGGACAGTGGGGGAAAAAAAACAAGCCAAGAAAAATCACCCAGGAAACTACTCTTTCACATGCCTATGGCAGAAATAAAAAGTTGTTTACTGAAATGGAAAAAAAAGAGTTATGTGTGTCTGTTAGACATAATGTACAATACAAATAAATAGTTATTTAAAGGCATAAAATGCCATGCTGCTGTGCATAATTACTGGCAGAAATACTTCTTGAATAAACAAATTCTACAAATTTGATCATTATATACTTTAAAAAATCCATTTCTAAGAGATACTTTATATGTCAGAGTGATCACAAGTAGCCTAGCAACCAGGATGTTATTGAAATTCTACATACAAGTGCATGAGTCATTTTTAGCTATGAAATAACTGAAATGATGAATGTTTAACAAATGGCAGAATCAGTAAGATATGAGTTAGATTTTTATAGATTTTATAAATGTGCAAAGGTTAATAAATTACATTTTTTCATAAATTTTCTGATAAGGAAGAATAAATATCTGTGCTTTTTTCCCCCATGAGAATGTTAAATAATATTTTCTGTGTTTTCAGATTATTTCCCATATTTATCACCTGAAGATTTTTACACATCAACTTCATTTATCTCATGTGTAAGGATTTGTCCTAAAAACATACATCATATCTCTCTTATCCTGCCCAAGACCTGAAAAAGAGTCTTCTCTGCTTCATGTACAGATTTATGGGTACAAGTGTCATGCATCTAAGTGACAGAAAACCTCTGTCTAGGCCATTTGATATGCCTTTTCTGACACTAGTTTCCTGATACTTCAGCTCTTTGGTGAGGCATTATCCATTTTCTAAGAACAGACTGTTCTGTATTTAGTGCAAAACTTGCACAATGTGCTGCTTCAAGGATCACATGACACATGAAAAGAAAAATAAAAGTGGAAATTTAATTAATACCCAAAGTGGGGTTTTTCCCATTTAGGGGATCTGAAGAGGTCCTGTTTCACGGCAGTAACTTTGCATTCATCCCAAGCTTGGACTCCAGCTCCTTGGGATTCTTTCCTAAGCAGCAGTCTAAGTACAAAACAGCCTATAATAAAGTCTACAGGTGGACATTATGAAAATGCAAGACTCAAGGTTGAAAGGAAAGAGCATTGATGCACTCTAGAATGACAGTCCTCACATTCCTGGCACAGACAACATATTTGCTTCTCATTATTCCAGGCCTTAATCCTCAGTTTAACTGTACTCATTGCTCCTCTGTTCTGTGCTAATTTGCATGCAGCATCAGTTAATGCCAGCTTAGAAGAATTGTTTAGTAATTGGCTGTTAATTGACGTCGTCTATGTGAGTTGTATTTCATTGTCAAAGCTTTTTTCTTTAATTCCGATTATGAATCAGGAACAAATTTTGATTAGTTATCAATCACATAGGAAAAATTATCAGAAGTTTTTGAACATTGGGAATTCCTGAAAATAGTGCATGAAAGGGAAATAAGCCTTTGCAAACACTTTCCTCTATAGGAAAGAGACCTTAAAGTAATTGGAGGAAGAAAGTGACTGTCAATATAAAACTTGTTGCTGGTTTAACATAAACTGAGAATAATGAACATCTATTCCAAACTGAGGTTAAGTTTCACTGACTGTCCCTCATAACTAGCACAGGCTTTGTGGGATCACTGCTGTATTAGTCCGAAGAACAGCACACATTTCTCATGCAAAATGAGACTACAACAGTTATGGTGAAACCAAGAACAACTTTTTAACAGCTCAAAACCCCTTATTTGTAGATGTAAAACCTAAGGCACGAATCCATAGTTTTAAGTCTGTGCTGAAAGAAAAGCAGAGGTAAACAGCATCTCAGAGAAGCAGTATGAATGAAAACCTGTCCCTTTTTCTGATATAACTGGGTGTAGGGTGTGGTGTGCCCTTAGTACTTTATCACAGAAGCCACCCCTTGATCTGTTTATAGTAAGGTACTGAGTAAACTAGGCCTGTGTAGTTCTTTTGAACTTCAAAAATTTTACTTCAGTTATCAGCACTTGCACCACCAGTAACATCAAAACCAGACAGAATTTCTCAATGTAGTTTTCAATCTCAAGCTAGGGAAAAGAAAAAAGACAGTAATTCCTTCCTAGGATCCTGGCATTTTCTAAATAGTCGAATAAATGATTGCTTAAGAAAAGAATTCTTAGGAAGGATGCTTAAGAGCAGAAGAAACTAGTAATTTAGATTAATTCTTCATAAGGAGAAGCTAATTTGATTTTTTTTTAAAAAAATTATCCATAAAAGGTTGCACCAGCATTAATTTGGCCAGTCAATAAACAAATTCTCTCTAATCTGTAGGAAGATTTCAAAAAGTTAGCAGTGAACAACTCTATTTTTTGGTGTTTTGGTGACTGAATGTTGTTTATGTTTTGGTTATACAATAATGAACAAAAGGAATGTTGCTCTATGAATTAACTTTTGGAGTCTTTCATGGGCATCAGCATGCTAAGCACAGTAATGACATGGACAAAGTCCATGTTCCTCCTTGGTCATACTGTTTCTAAACAGGCAAAAAGGGAAATGAGATGAGGGAGATGAGAATTTGACCAAAATTACACAAGTGACTAATAGCAAACAAAGGATTTCCTGCATTTAAGCCTGATAAGCAGGGAATGAAGCTGCTTTTGACATGTATGGCTTACAGGGGAAACGAAATACTCAATTTTTTTCACTTGCTAGAATGTGAATATTATATTGGATTAGGAGAAACAGTTTTGTGGTTCTCTGGTTTTGTGTCTTGTTTTCAGTCTGGTTTGCTAAGGAAATGAAACTTGTGCAATCACGGTGGGTGTGTATGGGTGGCTGCACACGTCCTGGGAGGAACTTTTGAACCTGTTGGCAAACTAGCAAACTGGACACAAAGCATTGGTCTCACAGACAAGGTAATTCAAAAGTCTTGGTCTCAAAGGTAATGTTATACAAATGTTGTGAAAATAGGGGGACAGTTGTAGGTGCCAGGCTGTAGATTGATAGCATGAAAATTCAGGTGACAGAAATCCTACTACTTTAGTTTTGATATTAACAGAACCATGCACTTTCTTTCTGTTGTTTTAGAGTTTTCCTCTGTATTAAAAAATACATTAATTAAAACCCCAACAACAAAATGAAACCTCATAAAACTATGCAACATTATGAACTGAGGCTTAAAGGAAGAAAGCCAAATACAGTATTATTCATAATAAAATAATGAACTAGAATAACTGCTCATGGATGGATGGTACCAGATTTCCAGATTTTCCTTCAGAGTGTAAAACTGGTGGCAGCAAAAAGCTTCACTGCTGTACTTAAAGGAAGAAAGACAAATCAGACGAAAACAGGGATGAAGCTATGTTCATGATGGAGAATATTTATGTTGGTGATCTCAGATGCCATAATGAGGCAAGATCTAATCAAAAATATCAGTACAGACAAGGCCTCACTGGGGCTCAAGGAAGGCAATGATTTAAGTTCTAACATTAGAAGATTTGGTTTGAGCACATGTCTCACGCTGGAACTTGCTTCTTTACAAGTCCTGCTGGTCAGATACCCTGCCAGGAGGATGTGATGGAGAGCAGGTACATATGTTTAATTTGAGTACTCTGGAGCCAGTCAGAAATTTTATTTTCCCTTTCAAAACAAGGGTTCCAGTATAATTCAGTTTCCCCCCCTCACTGTGAGCAGCTTTCAGGCAAACCAAAGCACACAATTTCCACTGTGTCATAGAGCATAAGAATAAAATGTAGTGAGAGACCTTTTTACATGGGATGGGCTAGGGAACGTTTTTATTCTTGTTGCTATAGTAATGAATACAGCTAATTGTGCAATCACTGTGATTACACATTCTAAATGGGTGGTACTTTCAGACAGTAGCAGTACAACTGCAATGTGAAAAAGTGATGTAATCAAGGAAGGATGGGAGCATAAGTCAACTGAATGCCTAAGACGTGTTTATTGGATTATGATGAAATATTTTACAGAGGAAGTCTGGCTTAGTTAAGACACTTGCATCAGCTTCTTACATTAAGATCAGCATTTTGCTTTTCCACAGCTTTCTTTTGTGACCTTAACCATGAAACACAGAGCTGACTAACAGTTACGAGGAGTGACAAGTCACTTTAAGTTCTTGGCCATGGAACAGAATCCAGAACCTAAAGTTGCTCAGATTGACCACAGACTGCATTCTGAGCTGGGAGCAAATGAACACAGTCAGTGGTCATTCTTTCTGATAGATTATATCCTAAAACATAATTTAAGGTGCAGAAGTCTTCGTTGGAAGGAGGCATTTCCTTTAATCTGTGGTTATGGAATTTGTTCTGAAGACAGATTCCCTTCAAAGGGAGGGAAGTTAACAGTCTGGTTTTGTAATGTATTTAAATTCAAGGGCTCAAATACTGGGAGCCCTATTAGAGATGCTCTCACTCGTAAAGAATGCTCTGACACTCATGATATCATTCTATGTGCTGCCTGAGTTTAATTCCTTCAACTGTTTGTAAAAATTCAAATCTTATCTTAATGTCTTAAATGCCAGGATTTAGGGTAGGATGCTCAAACTCTCCTAATTCAATAACTAAGAAATCTTGTGTGCACACGGAATGCCCACAACAAATATGAACACTGCCAACTATCAGAACACTTCCTTGGGAAGGGGAGATTCAAGTAACATATCCAGAGAACAAATAGCCAATGGACTTTGATTGCTGGGGGCTTACTAGCCTGACCAGAAACAGAGCTTAGATGCCACCAGAATGAGGAAGCAGCTATGTCAGGATATTAAGAATTTTAACTTGGATCTAAAGATTTTGAAAGACAATATACTCTATGGAATAAAATATCAGTCCTGCTGAACAGTTGTTCATTAATAATGTCAGTAGTTCCTTAATTACCGCAGGTTCTGTGTGATTAACTAGAGTAAAATTGTCAGAATATAAGAAATTACCACAATATGGCCATGGACGATAAAATAAACTGACAAAGATGTAGCAAAGTTAAACAGCTTCAAGTTAGAAGATTCCTTTAAGCAATTTTTCAAAGTATGAAAAATATTGAAAGAATTAAGCTTGCAAAAAGCATAGTGTTTGATCACTCAAAAGATAGCACAAGGACTTTGTGTACTGGGAAAGTTTTGCTGTTTTTCAAAACATATTCCACAAACCAATTGTAAAGAGCTTTTAATTATTGCTTTTTAAAATAATTTGTCTTGTGAGAGCACATATACAGAGAAATAAAAAAGGAAAAGGAGGTATTTGCACAACAGATAAAATTAGAAAAACCAAACAAAACAACAAGTTCTGAGATATACATATATTGCACAAAAATGAGAAAGAAAAGGCTCAAGATTGAGATAAGCTTGTTAAATAGCTGGAGTGACTTCCTGAATTTTCTCATATCCCTAACATCTCCAAAACCATCGAGATTAGAGTTCAAGGAACAGGAAAATAAGGTTAATGAAGAAAGTAATTGAGGGCTACAAACAACGTCTGCAAAGGTGACTACAAAATAATTCATATTGTACATAAGTAAATACAGGCAATTTTAAAAAAACACAAAAACAAAAGGAAAAAAATCAATTAAATAACTCTTCAGTTCTGTATGGTATACCTAAGCATGTTCTGCAATCTACACAGCTCCAAAGGAATGACTTCCTACAGAAGCACGTCAAATACTAAAATTATGTCTGCTTCTTTGAACATCACCACATTGATTAGCACAGCATAATCTTGGAAATTTGCATGAAAATGAGATGGTCTAGCACATCTACATAGTTGCCCAGGTTCCAGTGGTGATGAACAATGCTGTAAAGTCAGTATGGCATGTGCATGCTTCCCACTGGGCGGTCAAACTGAACCCTCAGTACAGAGTGCATTTATGCACTGGGTGCCTGAGAAATCATCAAAGCTAGGTTAAAGAGGTATAAGGTTGTGAAACCCAAACAGCAATTACTCCTATGGTGTGGTACTATCTATTTTTTGGCCACTTATCCTGCAAAAAGAAGCCAAAGGGTCTACAGATCTATTCTGTTTAAAAGTTTGAATTATTTTTTCACTGTCACAACCACAGACTGAGACAAAAGCACTTAAACAACTTCCCTATCTGAATATAAATACTTTGCACCATTTAAAATAGTGATTTGAATATTGATAGAATCTGACATGTCCATCTAAATACAATTTCTTTATTGTCATTGTTCTACTAGGGAACTACAAATTAAATTCTTTTTTGTCTAGTCTTTAGTAATATTCTCTAACTGATGCTGAGAATAATAATGTGTGGCATACTCTTAAAAGCAACATAAACCAATCTGCATTATGAACACTAGTTCAGTTACTCTGACTCATTAGTCGCACAGTTTACTGACAATGTTTTTCCCTGCTCTTTGTTTTCTGAACTTTTAAAGATAATACTAAGTTTAAATACAAATTTTAAAATGTGCTTGTATTTGGCAAAGAAATAGCACATATTTTTTAACCTGTGAGTCATCCTGAGCAAACATTAACAGACCTCCCTTTCAAAATTCCAAAAAAGAGATAAAATAGGACAGGTAGATAGGTAGAGAGAACACACACAAACAATCACTCTTCAGACAGAAACAGAAACTTTAACTTTCACTAATGTATTATTTTCAGGTTGTCGTAAGACTTCTCTGTTCGTGTTTATATCACAGGATTTAGGAAGCTTTCAGAAGTGTGTGTCCTGGTTTCGGCTGGGATAGAGAAAGGTACCACCACCTTTTTCACAGATGATTGAAGAAGCAAAATAAAACGCTGCAAACGAACAGTTTTGAAAGACCTTCTACTTGAGGCTGCAAAAAGTTTTGGATACTTTGCCTAACCCTCTTGTAGACTGACAAGCAGAAACGTTAGCACCAATAGTTTTTGGCTTATCTTGACAAATGTGCATTGTTTTCTAAGTTAAATATTTAGAGACATCTATAATTAGAGACTTAATTCCTGAACCTAACTATACTTGGGCTAGGGCTTTACAAGGACCTTTGTACCTAGACAAGCTCTTAATAAATAAGGATGTATTTTAAACAAGATTAATTTTCAGCATATGAATTTTCAGCTCCCTGTTTAGCATTTTGCAATAGGAGTACATTTAAATGTGAACACACTGAATTTGCTGAATTGCTGTCTAAATACCTTCAAATGATTCAATTATTTATATGCCACTGAACACTGATAGTGGTATATATTCACCATTACGTTTTGTTCAGTGCTGCTACAGCTACTCTCCCTGATTAAACTGAAGCAAACAATAGACAAGGATTCTAATCCAGAAAAGTGACAGTAATACTTAACAATATTGCTATTCTGAGTGGTCCTTTAGAACAGGAAACAATACACAATGCTTTAAAGTTGAAAAGATAAGGCGGTATTAAACTGGAAAAATGAAAGGATCTGAGGAATTCAGGAAAATTTACATCATTTTAGGTCTAAATAATTGACATTGCTCTCTATTCATTTCACATCTAGCCATGATGGACCATCAATATCCATTTTCTCTCTGCTTAAAAATTTCTTTATTGCCTTAATTTTCCTGATCCTATTCCCAACAGCATTTATTTCAAAGTGTCTGTTAAGTTTAGGAAACTGAGGAGCAGGTTTTACATTCCCTTCCTGTAAGTATAAGTTTGATAGTGTCAACAAAATTGTTAAGTATTTTCCTGTAAAGGGTCTGAGAACAGTTTTGCTCCCTCATCTCTTCAAGGTATTTTCACCATAATCGTAAGACCTATAGGGACTAACCAGTGTATTGCCCTATCCTGATGATATTCTTCAAGGACAACACAGAAGTTCAACAAAATACTATGATGGGTAACAAGTTTTGCAAACAGCTCTGAAAAAACCCTCCGAATTTTTTTCTAAATAGCTCCAACTATATTATGAAATATGAGCTCTCTTCAACTTAAAAGGCATGAATTAAATTACTCAGTCTACCACTTTTCCTCCTGGGCAGGTGGAACAAAAAGCCTCCAGGTCTAGCCATGAGTATACAGACTAACTGAGAACAAGAGAACACATGAGTGAAACATGGAGTCTTAGAGAGCTAAATCCTTCCCTTCATGCACACATGTGGCTGGTAAATTTACCATTTGCAGCCCACACTAAGATACTTTTTCCTTTCAAATAATGGCCAACTCACTGTTAGTTCTTGTACCAATAAAAGCAGAAGAGAGCCAGCCCTTGGCAGCCACTATTACCTGTAACCACACGTTCTTAGCCCTGCTAAGGTTCTGCTTCCCTCTAAACCTCCAGAACCATGGGCTCCATGAATTGCTGGGATGGGTTTCAGGGAAGATGCTCTTCCTTCCCTATCCTCTCCATCCCTTTCTTTCTTCCATCCCCTTCTCTATCTTCTTCCTTCCCTTTCTTCTCCATTTGACTCACATAATGAGCATACCAGGAAAACAGAGGGGCAAGCAAAACCTGGTGAGAAGAGCAAAGAATCTTTCTTTAAAATGATTGAACAGGAGAGTCCCTCACTAGAGAAGAATGGGGCTTGTCTGTGTGGCATATCCTGTACATTTACATTTTCAGCATCCAATTCAGTGCTCAGTTCAAATCAGCATAACCTTGCATTTCAAGGTGAGCTCCCCTTGGAAAAGGTTCCTGCCCTGCAGATGAATTCAGAAAGGGCAGAGAAACACCACTTACCACACCCATGTCCTCTGAAACCCCTATGACTACTCCTCATTTCTTCTCACCTCACAGTCAGCAGGAGCTGTCACTCCTACTTGTTCACACAATCCCTGCCACTGACTTTGTCATTGCAAATAAGAAGGGCAAAATTATTATCAGTGACCTTGAACACTTCAGCAGCAAAATTAAATTCTGTCCACTCAGTTTGGAAATTTTGAAGCAGCTCTTCCAGGAACAAAGCACATGGAAACCATGTCTACATTTCTTTCCAACTTGAAGGACCAGTGTGATTCAAAAAAAAATTAAATAAACATTACATTAAAAAAACCAAACCCAAACTCTTCTGTGAGCCCTTCTTTCATCCTGTTATACTTTCGAAGGGACTCTTATATCCACAACAACTTAACTGTGAAACCAATTTAAAAATGTTTAAACAATACACTTAGTATATTTCTAGAGAGTGATGTCTGGCCTCTTGCTGCTCACCAAGAGATATCCTGTAAAGGAAGTAGCTAATCACAGTCTCCTTGGAAAATGTTTACAAAGGGAGTTTGGGATGATGTTATCTACATCCTGTTTAAGTAGCTATTTTGTTCTCTTAAATCAGATGGTGAACCAAAAAGAAGCATTCTTAGTAGTATTGCTATGCTTTTCCTTTCTGTATCTTGAGTTTCTGGACAGTTATTTCAAGGGTACCAGCTGTTTTTCACCCATCTATCCATACTTTATACACATGTGTTTTAAGAAATTAGGTCTGTTGTGCTATTCTTATCAAAATCAGTAGGTAAATTGTATGTATATGTAAGCAATCAAATCAAAATTGACCAAATATGTTTATTCTGAAAGAGCATAAAGGAAAGAAAGCTACTTTGCTATGGACTGTTGAAGGGAGTTATGACATAATATAATAGTTATGATAAAAATGCTGTTGGACTTAGTTATAGTAAATAAAAACTTTTGTCCTTCTCTGATGCCAGAATTAAGTGTGATTTTTTTGATATAGAATTCAGATTTCAGTTTGCAGTATCATGACATTTCACTGCATATTGCCCCACTGTGTGCTGCTTCTGAAATACACGCAAGGTAGGCAGATGACCAATGTTTACTGTATTTCAGCATTTTTCTAAATAGCAAAATATCAAAATCTTGAATCAATTGAAAGGCAGGGGAACTGAGCCTAAAAGCCACACAAATCAGTGTGAATCTATCCAGAAGAACACCACCAGTTAGTAACATTTCCTAACTCACCAGACCCCTTGATGTTTTTATATATTATCAAGATATATGTTCTTTGCTTTTTCTAAATTTTTCTAAAAGAATGAATTTTAGTTCACTTTTGTTAAAAATTTTCCTGATTAAAAATAACAACAAAATCTGAGTTTCAATTACACATAGCTGATAGTGCAAGACTGTTGCCAATCAGTGGCATGCAAATTATCTGTACATACACCCAATGATAAACTTAGGCATAGTTTTTAAAGTAAATTTTAGACTCCATGATGACTATTTTTGAAGTCTCTGAGGGAGTCCAGAGTGCACATAGAAGGAACATTTAAATTATTAAAAATCGGAAATATCTAGATTTTATTGTGCCGGCTCACTTCATATTGTAAGATTTATCTGAAAAGAAGAAAAAGAGAACAGGAATTTGGCCATTTTGGGGGCATTTGTCTCTGCCCAGAATCCCAATGTGCATTTCTTTTCAGAGTATATTACTAAGCAATTGAATAAACATTTACCAACACAACTGTATATAATAAAAAAGACTTTATTGTTTATTGTTGTGAAGGACATTGAGAGTTGTTTTTCCTACTTAAACAGGGGAAGCAGACTCACAAGAGGAGGGCCACAGAAGTTGTAGGACTCAAAATAGGACCATGAGGACTTTGTTTTTACAAAAAAACCCTAATTCACACTGCTTAGTCCTTTGCATGACTGAAGAACATGGTTTTTATTTCATTTTCAGTGCTGAATGCTCAGATTTCTGCAATTTCTGCCGGTAAAAGAATGACCAGTCAGCACCTGAGGGATACAGCAAATAAATGTACAGAAAGCTCTTTTCAGCATTGTCACTTAAAGGGTAATGAACTCTCTAGAGCCCACGGAAGATGCACAAGCAGTTTACAATTATCTCAGTCATCAGAAAATAATTTTACTTCTCCAATTCTCATTCCCCAGTGACTACAAGCCATCTAACTTCTGTAACCAAGGCAGCTGAAAACAGCAGCTCTCACCAGCATGCCTCTCTATTTGCCCCTACTACATATCCATACTATGATTTAAATTTAAGCAAAGGTGCCATGAAAGAAACAATACCTTTGTTTATAGTTAAAGGCAATATTGACACCCATACACATGAGACATGAATTTTGAAGTTTACAAGTCTTCAAGGGGCCTGTCTACATTATTACACTGTCATAGCTGCAATAGCTTAAAGACACAGTCAGGACAAGATTTTTAGGTATAGATAATGCATTTTATTGGACCAGGTAGTATAATACAGGAGAAAGTACACAGATTTCCAAATGTTGCTGTTTTTTAGATTCAGTAAATTTTAGCATTCAAGATGATTTTGTATACTACTATTGCATGCAGTTTAGGAAGTCTGAATGGATGGGCAACTAGCAAAAAGCACTTTGAATGGTCAGGCTCAGGGAGTAGGTGTTTTACTGTAACTGGAGACCAGCAGTGAGCAGTGCTGGGAGAGCTGGTGCAGTGCTCTCTCCTGAAGTTGATGCAGGCAGCATCACATTGGGATGACAATTCAGTACATCTGAGGCCAGGGCTGCCATCCAGAGAGACCTAGACAGGCTGGAGGGATGGACTGACCAAGGACAAATGCACAGTCCTGCACCTGGGAAGGAAGAGAGCCTTGCACCAAAACAGGCTGAGTATTGGCAAGGAGGGAAGCAGCATTACTGGAAAGAAGGTGGAGGCTTTGAGCTAATATGAGTGGGTGGTGAAATGAATTAAATAATTAGTACTGTATGGTGGAACATGTATAATTTCTATTTAGGTTATCTGAGTTTATTTTTTTGCCTGGGTTAGTTTTTGTGCTCAACCCACTGTATGGTAGTACACGCTCCACTAGTTGGCCCATTGTGAAGAGCAGGTATGGACCTAGGAAAAATAGTAAAGTGAATAAGCTTAAAATAGATTTGAAAGCAGAGCTTTCAGAAATTTACTTTTACTCTGATTCAAGGCCCAGCTATGTTTGTGGACTTGCAGTAATTTGGAGGAAAAAAGGCTTACCTTGAAGAACAACTGAACTCCAAACATCCAGCTTGAGCTGAGGTAGTAAGATGGTTCTTTCACTTGGTTCTGATGGCAAAATCCAATATATAAGCTAATATTGTTGCAAAATCTTCCAGGAATCTGAGCACATGAGTACAAAAATACCTAGCTGGTTATGTTCCCTTGGGAGCAGTATGGTCCATCCTAGCCATTAGGAGCTCTGTTAGTGTGGTACCTTTGTATCGTAAGTTACACTTTAAAGCAATTAACTAGATTGGAGCTCTGAGAATAGAAGAAATATCTTCTATCTTCATAGAGCATCTGATCCTCTGAGAACACAAACCAAGCATGAATCTCCTTTACAGTAGGAGACCATTTCATCTGAAGAATGTCACTTTCAAGGATCAGTATGTCAGGCTGCTGTCTGGGCATATAAATGAAAACTGCGTATTTGTATGAGATTGTGTACTGTAAGATTTACTTATGGATTACCTTCAGGCCACAAAGCCAGAAAGCACTCCTTCTGTCAAACCTCCATCTATTTGTATATGTATGGATGCATGTGAACTTCCCAAAGGAAAATGTGTTAAAGAAAAAGCAAAGATGGCTGGAATATATTTCTCTGAAGTACAATTCAGCCAGGAGATTGGCTTAACACCACAACTGCCACAGAGCATGTGATATGTGACCTTGGATATATATTAGTGTATTTATGTTTCTTAAACCGCAGTGACCTTCAAGCTTTATGCTAGGAATGAGCTTACAACTTACTAAAAAGAATGTCACCTACTGAATGTGATTGCCAGGAATATGTAGGGTTTTTCCTTTTACCTGGAATTCTTCAGCAAAGCAAAAGTCAGGTTGCTCCAGTCCCTATTGAGATAATGGTCTTTATCACTGCCTCTGAGAAAAGGCAGTGAGCAAAACTGATCATTTTGGAAACCTGAAGAGAAAGGTGTCCTGATTGTTGGCAGATTACTTTGAATATCTGAACCTTGTCAGTTAGTCTTAAAATTAATGAATCAGTTTATGAAATCTGTCTGAATCTTGGTGTGAGGCACATTGGCATTATGATGACTATGTAATATTTAAAAACATAAACTGAGCTCTAAAACAAAATCTTGATAACGCAGCATCTCCGGGACCCTGTATTTTGTACTGCTGAGTGCATTTCTCAAAAAAAGACCATTTAGGCAAATCTCGGTTACAACAGGATGACTTTGCCCTTTCAGATTTCTTGCCTGGCCACTTCTTAGAAGTTGAAAAGATGACAATGTTGAGTTGGAAGAGCTTTCAGAAATTCCTAACCGTGATACAAAAACCATGGGGAAAAAAAAAAAAAACCAAACAAAAAAACCCCAAAAAACAAAACAAAGCAAAACAAACAAACAAACAAAAAAAACCCCCAAACACCCCCCCAAAAAACCCCCAACCCACTGGGGCGCCTTTTCCTTTCTCTGCAGTTGAACTAGAAGGACAGCATATGGTGGCGGACAAGCCTTTAAAATGGCAATCATCAACGCGGGCACCTCAGTTTTGTGCCTCCACCTCAGCATGGCACCCAGGCCCACTGGGTGAGCCAGCCGCGTGTGCCCCGGGTAGAGCTGCACGACCCGGGCACCTCGCGGTGAGCCGGGCCCTCGGCAGGCCCCGCCCGGGGCTGGGTGCGGAGGGGCCGGGCCGGCCGCTCGCCCCTCGCTGCGGCCGCGGCTGGGAGAGCTCCGCTGGCCCGGCTCAGCCGCGACTGAGCCCTGGTACCTCGGAAGCAGCTTACTCAGGGAGGAGGGGAGGGCAGGTCCTGCCCTGCCCTAGCGGGCCGGGGTGGTGCCGTGGAAAAAAGTTGTGGTGGCTTCAGAGCCGGGCGGTGAGAGCCGGGAGCGCGTGTGGGTACCTGGTAAAGCCGGCGGCTTCAGAGAAGAGCAGCCCCAGCTCAGTACTTCCTCCTGCCGATAAGATCTTCGCCAGCGCTCGTCACGGGTGGCGGCTGCCGCCGCCGTCGCTGCCCTACTTGACTCTGTTTCAGACTCCTCCCGAAGCGAGACAGGAGCGGGAGAGCGGCGAGGCGGGCGGGAGGAGGCGATGCGCGGGGCCGCGCCGCTCCACCCGGCCTCCTCCGCCCCGCGCAGCCCCGCTCCCTGCGCTGCTGGCACGGCCAGCCGGGCGGCGGAGCTGCGGCTGCAACCGGCATGGGGACCTTAGGCAAGAGGAGAGAAAACCAGTGAGTTTGCCGTGCTGCTTTCTGTCCCCGTCGCTCCCTTCCCCGCCGCGGAGGGTACCGGGGTCGGTGTCACGCCGCCGCGCCTGACAGCGTGCGGTGCCCGCTGGTGGGGCTGGCGGGGGCTCCCGCGGGGCACGCGGGTGCTACTGCGGGGGCCTTCCCGACTGGGACAGGGCGAGGAGAGAAGCGCGGGAGGGGGCGTGCGGGGGAGGATTTTGTTTCACCCTTTGGGATGCCAGTGCGCGCCGGACAGGCGGGTCAGCGCGGAGTGGAAGAGCCTGACGGCCCGGTGCCGGCTGAGCGGGACGGGCGGCCGGGCTCGGTTACCTGAGGCACGGCCGGGGCCCCCGGGCCAGGGGCCGGGAACGCGGCTGGCACCGCCCCGCCGGGGAAGCGGCACCTGCTCCGGGGTCAGTCCGCGACAGGACGGCCACTTATTCGTGATGTCCTCCGCACCGCCGAGGGCGCACGGTGGAAATGAGAGGCTGGCGTCCGCCAGCTGCCCCCCAGTCCCGCTTTCATCTGTTTGTCGTGTCGGGTGACTGCTGCGAGAGGATCTGTTCTAGGGGATAACCACAGGCACAACAGGCTGAGCTTTGCCTGTCCAGCCTGGCCAAGTCGGCCACAGTATTACTGTAAACTTTTTTTCAGGTGTGGAAAACAGGTTTTCTCTCGAGTGTTACCAAAGCCTGAAATCTCTTCTGCTTTAACTCCCACTTTGGTACTGCTTGCTGAGATCCTCTGCCCTGTGTTGAAGAGGCATAAAGAGAAGGAATAAAGCTAGGAGAGGGACTTGAGCTTGTAAAAAGAAAACACTGAGAGCCGGTCAGGCCCTTGTTCTTTTTATATGAGAACAGGAAGTCAGATCACAAAGCTAAGAGGGAAATTGAGAAAAAGGGGGAAGGGAAGAGAACATTTACATGTCAGCTACTGTCATCCTAACTACGGAGGAGCTTAGTGATGGTTACTGCCTCTGAAGGGTCAGGCGTGTATTCTCCTGCATTTGAAACCGTGGAGGCCTGGGATCAGTGTTGGGTTGTAAATGACACCGGGGTCAGTTTCGTGGCTTTCCCAGCATTCAAGAGAAACGGAAAGGTAAGGGTGACGCTGGACTTTCACGGGGATTCGGTAGAGTCTAGTCTGTCTTCATTTTTAACTTCATGCAGGGATGCCTATTTGGGGATGTCTGTGGATTTACTTCTATATGTATGTAATACACACACTGGAGGAATTTCTATGCCTTTTCTTCCTGGGACTGTCAGCTGATTATAATAGAGTCTTGCATAGTGTTCCAAGAAAAGTTATGTGAAAGCTTAAGATAGCAGCTTAAGGATGCTGGAGTCACTTTTTTAGGAAGGCTGTGAAGCTTCTGAAATAAACCCAAAGAATCCCTGAAATTTCAGGAGTCCCTGAAATCAACCCAAGTTTTATTGAAACAGCAGTGCTTCTTGTTCTTTCATGAACTGTATGGTTATACTCTCAAGTCAGATTTTGCAGTGGTTCCTGGTATTTGCAGGCAAATACATTTCATCACTTTTCATCAATACAATATTTTTCCAATTTACTGTTGCATACAGAACTATGAACTTTTATGCAAGCAATGAATAGCCTTTAATATTACCCATAAACACACTCATTCTTGAATTAGAAGGTATTATATGGTCAAAACACAAGACTAAAATTAGATATGTGCTTTATTTTGGTCTCATTTGCAATTGCTATTAAATACATTTATTTGTTCATGTATTCTATTTTAAAACACCTTAATAGGAAATAATAGTATAGAATAGATGCAAACCAATATATTTGTTTTGATTGTGAAATACTCTTCTGTTTTGTTTACTTAGCAGTGATTTTTCAAATTAATTTAATAAAGCTAGTCCGGTGTTTTCCAATGTGGGTAACAGTTTTGGGGGTTTTTTTCTCCTTTACTTTTGGTGGGCACACAAGCATCTGGTGGTAGGTTACTGCATACTCTCCAGCAAGACTTCGGATGATCCTGACAGATCATTCAGGGAGCTCTATAACCATGTGCTCTGCAACTTAGCATTAAAAAGCCACTTACTGAGCAGTCCCTTTGGTGTACATACTAAGTGGGAGGGTTATGTCTTTCAGCACCCTACCTAGAAGGAGTTAATTGTCCTTTAAATCTCTCCTCCTTTCCCATGCAGTGTAAAATTTGCCACTCTATCTTCCTGTATTTACTTCACTATTGTGTTTTCTTGCAGGCAACCTGCCCAAGCATGCAGCACTGCCCCTGAAGCAGCGCTGGAGCTGCAGCAGACCAGCCACTGTCCCAGCCTCTCAAACCATACTCAGGTCATGATGGTGCCGTTGGGGCACCTAGCCAAAGGAGCTACTTTGGAAGACCTTCTTGAAACCTGCATTCAGTCTTTTGGTGAGTGCCTGCAGGTTTTTAGTCATATTAATTTGTTTCTCTCCTGGTTATGTTTAAATCCCTTAGTAGGGAATTAAATTGATTTATTGGTGGAGTACAAAGGTGTTAAATGAGAATTGTCTGTGCTACAGGTGATTGTATTTTTGGTTGATGGATATGTTTATGCAGAAGTGTATAATATATGCTGAGAGATTAGAGTAACTGCTGCTTCTTCTTGAGGGAACCAGACAAGTTCCGATCATTTACACTTCTAAGAGTAGTTTTGTTGTTCCTTCAAGTACCAATTTTGTAAACTTTAGCAAGTAATCATTATATTTTTGCATATTGCAAGCAATTTTGTGATTGTAAGCAGCATGTTCATATTAAACATTTTTTAAACAAGACGTGCAGTTTTTAAGCTAGGTGAGATAACACTGGATTGCTTTTTGCTTTATCAGTATAGATTTAAAGTTGTTTCTTTATAAAAGAGAAAGAATCCAAACAGAAATCACAACTATATTTTTTTAACTGACCGGTTGTCCATTTGTCCTTTTACAATAAGAATTGAAAAAATATGAGATATGGATAAGTGTAACCATTGCCTAAGCTGTGTATCCCTAGTTTCCTTTTTCCTAGTTTCCTAGTTTCCTTATCCTAGTTTCCTTTTCCAACTTTTTCATCAGTAAATGTGTTTATGTTCAATATTATTAAAATATGTTATTACTGAAGACACTTAGAGTGATTCTGAATAATTTGCTTTTAAGTAGCACATCTGTTTGTTAATGCTGAGTCTTTCAGTGTTTTGAGCTACTCCCAAAGTATGTGTGACAAAGTTTCAGAAGTAGTCCTTAGAAGATAAATGTACTTGAACACCCACTCAGCTCTAAAATAATTATCTATATAGTTAAATAGTAACACATCGTGCTGATCTACTGGTACAGAGCACAAATACTGTGTAAACAATGACTAATCCTTCACATTTGTTTAAAACAAGGGTGTTTTTTTAACTTTAAAGCCTTCTAATCAGCATGTACAGAGAAATGCATGTCTGAGAAAAGCTGGTGAAACATGTAATTGTCAGTAATGTCTTGTTTCTTTTTTGCTTCTTTTCTTCCCCAATTCATTATTATGAAGACATTGAACTGCTATAAAGCCCTAATTTCTCAACAAATGTTGATTGATATTTTTATAAGTTTCAGTTCAATAGGAGGGGAATAAAATATCTAAAACATAAGACCTTCAGGTAGTTGTAATATGACTAGTTGACCAATATTAATGTCTCCACATTTTTATGAAAAAACAGTAATAGAAATGTAACATTATAAAAATCTAGTATAGTTATTGAAGTGATGGATTTAAAGCAGTGCAGGTGAAACCCTGAGTAGATTATTTTTGGCTAATACTCTGTCTAGCAATATAGACATGCTTAGGTGTTCTCAGATTCCTGAGCATCAGTATATTAAAAGGACTAAGGTAACGGAGAAAAGCAAGTGTACCTGTGCAGTTCAGCTAAAGTGTGAGTATTTCTTAAGGGTTTCACACTTCAGCTACAAAATTTACTGTAGTCCACTAGGTGAGGTTATCTTGACCTTTGACAAGCTGTACATAAGTCAAGCAAGGTGAATTGTAGTGCATCAGCAAACATCATTATAACTCACTAAGGACTGCTGGCGTCATGCTGTGTGCTGCAGAGGTTTACACCCTGGATCGGAGCATTCGTCGTAGTGTCTGTATTTATACATCTTCTGTGAAATTATGCATGTTCTTATGCTATGTTGGAACTTCCCATTAAGGTATTTAAATAAATATGCAACTGTTACAACACTAGAAAACCTGCATAATGAAGTTCATTAAAGAAGGCTCTTGTAGCTATCACCAAAACCAGTGCAAAATTCATTCACATTATTGTGCCAATGAAGGAAGAGATGAGAAAAAACTTTAATGTGAGATTTTTGGAGAGGGTTGGGAGCAGGGAGAAAAATGGTGGGAAAAAAGCATAGCTGCAGAATGATTACAAGAAATCTGAATGATTGAGCAAGTTTCTTCTCATGCATAGTACTGAAGTCTTCTACCCTCTATGCTAATAGTTCTGTTTAGGCTGAGATTATATCTTCAGTCTTGGATATGCTGACCTATAATATTTTGTATATTATTCTATGAAGTCAATATTGTGATTTGAGCAAGTTTTATTCAATTGTTTAAAGTACAGACACCCCTCCCCCCCCAAGACATTGTACATTTGAAGTTTACTTTCTAGAAAGAGCTGTCAGTTCATTTGCTGTCTAGTCTTAAGGAGAACAAGAGGCAGTAGATAGAGATGGTGACGCATCACATTTCAGAATATATACTGCATCTTGTTAGGATTGTACTGCACTTGCTGGTGTTATGTGCACAAATACAATTCCTCTGTAATGGATGCAGCTAAGTTTATATTCATGACTCAATTATACAAGTTTGGAGAAGGCAAACATTGTGTAAGAGAGACTGCTGTCAACAATGGTTTGTAAGGAGAAGTTGGCAGCCTTTTGCTGTATGTGCAGAGAATATCACAAGAAGGCTTAACCACAAAGGTATTAAGAATCAATACACACATCTGTGAAGAACACATACATCAGTAGTTTATCTTACAACATGAATTAGGAGAAGAAAGGAGGAAGGGGATATGCTAAGTTGAAACTAAATGCGAGATGACTAAACTTTGCTGCAGCATTGTAAGTGGATTCCAAGATGTTTTGTAGAAAGACTTTGTCCAGGGGGCAAGTTAATCCAAAATCTTAGTGCTATTAACTTAAATTCTTGCTTTGGGGTGATAGTGTGTGTGCTGTCTCTAACTTGGTCTTCTTTAGCTTGGACTGATGAATGACAGGCATGTGCCTTAGCGACAGAAACAGTGAGGGTCTTAAGAGGGAGTTTGAAGTCACATAGGCGGTCACTACATCTGAAAGAGTAGCATCATACCAGTGTTTATTCAACAGCACGATGAGGAGATGCTAGAAGTAGAGGTTTCTTCAAGTCCCATGGAAGTTTGAATCAGGAGATGACAAAGATGAATCATCCTGCAAATGAGTTGCCAAAAGTAAAGGCAACAAAAAAGCAAGGATGTAAGGGAAGGCAAAAGTTTGGGGAAAAAATAGCATGGTGAGAGATTGAAGGTAGGAAGTGTCTTAGAAAGGAATATTTGTCCTTTCTTAAGAAAAGATCTGTAGAGGCTTGAAACCACTCTCACCAGTTTTAAGAGAAGAGATTTGGTTATACAGGACAATGATTTAAAACATGATCCAAAACGTGTCTCAGAAAACCTCCCAACATTGTAAGCAGCTACAGGATGGTGTTACTGCTATGACCTGGATTGACAAGGAAAACTGTAGAGCACAAGCATCCTGTGTGATTGCCTTAGAAAAGAAGGGGAGGAAAAGAGAAAGAAGGAAAGGAGGAGGGTGCATAGAGAGGAAGAGCAGGAGGTAGGGTAAAATGATTAAAAAAATAGAAAAGACAGAAAGGTTAGCTGCAGAAAGGTTAGATTCAGTGCAACCTCTATGTCAGATATTAATCCCGAACAAAAAGCTCATAGAGATAATTAAAAGTAGATTTTCCGTTGGCAACAAATGGCTTAAGTTGTAAGTTCAGGGATGCAAAGAAGTAGTTAATAGTTCTTGGCCTGGAGTGTGACAGCTTCAGGAGGGAGATAATTTATTCTGGAGGAAATCTTCATTAGTGACTGTGATTCTAGAGTGGAATTTTACATAGAACAATGACTTTAATCGCCTCCTTTTTTTTCTCATTATGTAGTACATAAAATGCCTGTAAAAAATGAACTTTTGACTAGCAGATAGTTCTCTGGAAGTCAATATGGCTCTTGTCTCTTTTGTTGCTAGATGTAAAGGCAATTAATCTATCAGCTTTGCTGTTGAAACCAGCACAGTAGTTTGCTGGCAGGTCAGTAGAACACAGGAAGCATGCACTTAGTAGCACAGCCATCCTTTTGTGTCTGGTTCTTATAGTAATCTTTGTGAGGCTACAGAAATGCATAACATATATTTAGTTTAGAAAATGTTACAGATTAGAGAGGAAAAATGTATTAGCGGTGTTCACTTCACTGGATATCTAATTTGTTAACTTTATATCTGCTAAATGTTCATGACGTTTATCACCCTGGGGTATCCTCATGCTACTGTGAACTTGAAGTTCTGAATATGTGTTGTGAAGTCAATTTCTAATCCAGAATTTTTTTTTGTATCTTCACAATGTGTTAGTGCATGGTGAGAGGGCCCTGTTTCTTTCCTTCGACTATGTCTATTTTTATCTTATAAATCCACCTTTTTTAATCTAAAGTTTGAGGGTGCTTATTTTTTTTAAACAAACAAACCTTTCAAAGATCCAATGAGCTATTTTAACATGCATTCAAGCTTATAAACTGTGTGGGGTCAGAGGGCCTTTTCCTTGCCCACGCGAAACGTTTGATTAAATTGTTTTTTACAAATGTTTAAAGACTGTTGCAATCAGGACAATGTTTGTCTTCAACATAGTGCAATTTGAGATCTCCTTGTTTTGTCTGTTGTAAATGTTACCTAGAATTACCTAACAAACAACTCCAAGAGTGCGCTTGAAAGCCATCATTTATTCAGACACATCTTCCTAAAAAATCTGAGGATCATTTAAAAGCTGAAAGTTCCATGAGCGCTCAAGATGCTATTGTTACAAAGGTCTTTTTTTCTTTAACCTCTGAGTACAAGATCTTGCTCTTTACCTCTTGTATTTGAGTGCTGGAAGGATGTTTACTGTAGCATATGGATGACCTATGCTTATCCTACAATTTAGACTCTTCAGTTAAAAAGAAATCAAGAAATACCATCTTCAAAATGATGTCACAATACAGTGTCCCTGTGTTTGGTTTCTTTAAAGAGATGTAAGTAAAGCAACAAAAATATTTCTAAGACCATGTAGCTTAATTCTGTGTGAAATCTCATCCATGATAAACTGTTTGCAGTGGAGCTACTTGTTTATACATATATGTCAATTTTAATTCATGGAGGACTTAAAGGAAGTAGAAAATTACAACTTCATAGATTACCAATGTTCTTAATAGAATTTATGTGAAACTAATATAATTTGCAACTTCTAATGCTCGTAATAGTCATAGACAGCTAGGTCTAGGAGTAGGTTGTGATGTTGAGTTGTTCTGCAGTGTTTGATCCATGCTAAAATAGCTTGTTGCCTTAATGTGTGATAAAGTGACATGTTTGTAAACAAACCTTGGAAACACTGGAAACGAGATCCAGACTGGATGAAAGATGCCATGGAATTGTTTTGATAGAAGTCAGAAATCTCACAAAGGTGCTGGTGGCCTCTTAGGTGTAAGCTACCTAAAATGGTGCAAGTTAATCATAGTTCACGTTTTCTGGAATAAAAAATAACTACATTATTGAGTTGTGTAGTTATGTGAACTGATAATATTTTTATATTGATCATATAATTATCATGCAAAAAACATATTAAGACTTAGGAATTCTTTGAGATACAGCTACATATTGCATCCATCTTACAAACGACAAAACAGGAAAGGAGTTCACTCCTTAGAGCTGTAGGCATTTTCTCCTCTAAAATACAGAAAAAAAAAAGGAAACTATCCAGTTTTTCTCATATCAATTATCTGGAAAAACCCACTCTACTTTCAACATAAATACGTTCTTCCAGTCTTGTTCAAACATACAATTCTCTACTAAAACAATCATAGTTCATTTACTGAGTTTATCCTTTTATCAGATTTACTGTATAACAAATTCTAGTATAGAATTCTCATTCGAAGGCAATAAATTCTTTCAAGGCACATGCACACCCACAGAATGCAACTATGGCCATTCGTTTTTTTCTCTCAGGTTTGCCTGAACAATTATTTATTTTTGTCTCATGCTGCACAAACTTGCAGGGTTCTATCCCTTGCTCTTGAAGTCTGGGCTGAATGTTGAGGTCTCCAATCCCTCCCCACCCCAAGTAGTTAAATTTTATTCACGATGCTGTTCTGTGTGAACATGCTGTTGATCATTGTGTGTTAAGTAGTCTGAGTGCTATTTGGTCAAATACGGTGCAGAAACCTTAGTATTGCTTGGCAACAGAAACTATGTTAATGTTCAATTAATGACATTGTGGGAACAGAAGAGTCATTACTGCTCTGTAGAAAGCATGACATTGTGGGAACAGAAAAGTAGTTACTGCTCTGGAGAATTCTAAGTGCTGTTTAGCTAACTATTAAAGTTAATTGCGGTTGTACCAAAATGAAAGTGATTTCTTTTTTAACCTGCTGTCTGTGGAAAAAACTTCCCAAAGAAAAGGAACTTTTGATATCTTTATATATATGTTATAAAGTTCTATTTAGCAAATTTGACTTCGCTTTTTTCAATATAATTTTCCAAAGCCAAAAAGTATGCAATAATACCAAATGAAGAAAACTTAGACTGTTTTCTTTATAAAGCAGTCTCTTATTTACTTATATTTACTACATGGATATGTCTGAAAATTCTATCTTCATGCCTCTAAATACAACTTCAGGAAAAATCAGTACAACCTTTGTTTAGCAATGCAAAATATTCTGATTGCCCACCGCCAGCCAGCTGATACCCAGACAGTTCCCAAGCAACAGCACCCTGACAAACTTGCAGCCTGTTTTTAAATGCTAAGCATTAGGTGATATGACATGAAATATCCCATTGGTGGGTTGGGGTCAGCTCTTCTGGCTGTGTCCCTCCAGCCTACATGCTGGTGCGGCAGTGTGAGAAGGCATCCCCAGCTGCTGGGTTACAAGTTGGTTTGCCACAGTCTGTAAACACCAGTTCCAGAAGTATACCTAAAGTGAAAGCCAAGACTAGGAAGCTTAGGTATGTAGGTGAAACAATAAGTGAGGAATATTAAAGCAGGATTAGAGCTGGAGCATGCAGCAGTAATGAAAATCGAGGTCAGGAAGTGGGACCCAAGAGAACTACAACTTCTTCAAGCCCTTAGAGGCAAGCAGCCTGATGTCTGCTAGCCTGTTGCAGTTTGAACCTTTGGGTGGGTTCGTGCTTCCTTGGATGTGATGCCTAGCTGCCCCAGGATCAATCATGCAGTTAGAGGGAAGCTTGTTGTTAAGCACACATCTGGGTTCAGTGGTCAGACAGGGACACTGGGCTCAGAAGTTTCTGGTTCTGTTCTGGGAGTCTGTTTTTTCCTATCCATCAGTGCCTATGCTAGCACAGCTGTGTTGCTAAGCATTACACTTGAATTATTCAAGAGTTGCCTGCAGCTCAAAAAATTCTCATGGCTCCAGTATCACGACTTAAAGCTTTGGAAAAAGTCTTGAATGCTTGAATTATGTTTTGTAGGCTTTGGAGAAAAAGACTATTTGATTAAAAAGTTTGCATCTAAATTTGCTAAAATCTATATTTTAAGTATGCTGTAGAATGATGTGTGGTGTGCGTCTGTGTGTGCAAACTTTTTATCTTCTTCTATGTACCTCATCTGAATTTCCAAGGCTAATGGGAAGCTTTCCACCCACATTGCATTTGGTTTCTCTCAAAGTACATTTTAATTTCTGAAAATCATGGCATTTGCCTTTGACAAGAGCTTTTATCTCCTTGTTTTCATTTCAAATTACCCACCTAGAGCTCCTTCTGCAAGATGTAGCTTTCCAAAAGCTGTTTCTGAGAGAGGGTATGATTTTCCCTAGAGATTTTTCTCCCCTCATGTTCCCCACCCTCACACAAAACAGTGTTATTATTCTTCTTGGATGCATATTATCCCTACTTTTGTCTTGGATGTATCTTCATTGTTTATGAGTATTTGGAGGAACAGGAGTGGGCTCCCCCCTCTATTCTGTAGGGAGTTTAAAGGGAATAGACTTGAAGAAACACCAAGTTTATGGAGTTTTTTCTAACACATGTGTTTACTTGGCTTGTTCAGAGAGCTGTTGGTGCAGGATTGATCACAAAGTAGTGCAGATCTTTCCTTTCAGGAAAATAGTGATTTCTTCTAAGTTTAGTTTTGGAGTTTTTCTTCCTCAGATCAATTACTTGTGTAAATAAATTTATGTAAAACTCAATAATTTCAAGCATGTACGGACAATAAGCCAATTTAAAAAGACACAAACAAACTAACCCAAAACTTTGCTGCAATTCCCTGAGTTTTTTGGTACTGTCTGCTAAGCATCATGTCACTCTTGTGGCACGAGGGGGAATACCATCATCATATACAGAATTAAATGTAAGCTGGAGAGCTCAGTATTCCACCTGCTTTCTGCTGCAGCTAAAACTAAAGAAAAGAAAGCATTCTATTACCTAATTACTATGTCGTCTTTGTAAGAACATTCTTATTAAGTTGCATTATTTCTGAAAGATATTAAGCACTTAAGATAATGATTTGAAATAAGGACAAATTCACTAAGGATGAGTACAAAGTTCTACTTAGAGTAATCAGTTGTAAAAACAGTACGGTAAAGTCCTTCATACACATTTCTGCGTTTCTGCAGAAAAAGATCTCATTGTGAAGAGGGACTTCAAAACAGAAAATGGTACTAATTACAATTAATGATACTGTATCACTGCAGAAACTCTTAAGTGTATGCATAGAGGGATGTGTGAACTTTCATATTTTCTGTATATACATTATACATCCACATTTACTCACATTACAATGTAGTTGTATATAAAGGTATTATGTAAAGGATATTAAGAATAATATTCTAACTCTGGTGCTAAGCTCTTCTCTGTAGTACCATATTCAGGTTTTCTTCATAATGATGCGAGCTACGAAGGGTTCAGAAAACAACATCAAAGTTGACCAGAGAGCTAGAAAACCTTGCCTCTGAGGAATTAAAAAATGACAGATTTGGTGTTTCTTAGCTCAGAAAACAGATGAGGCATGCAACCCTTAAACAGAAAAAAATATATTGATAAGGTAAAGAAATTTTTTTCTGTCTGGTGGAGTCTGGGCTTAAGCAGCCGAAGTTGCCTGAAATATTTGATTAGACAGAAAGGAGAACTCTTAAATGATAGAGAAACTCAAGCACTGGAATAAGTCACCCACAAAAGCTGTAGAATTTTAAGAATAAATTAAACTGGTTCTGAAGCATGATTTTGAGAAAGCTGTTTCTATATTGGAGCAGAAGAATAGAATATATTGGCTCCTAACCCTGATATCTGCCATCAACTGAATGTTCAGCTGTCATTAAAATATAGTTTACATTAAATCTGCTTGCTGACCCTCAATAGTGATGTCATAACTGATATGGAGGATGGTGGCTTCTTATAAATCTGATTCTTACCAAATGTGTTCAGTTTAGTGAAGAGACTTAAATGACTAGCTCTAGTTACAGGGTATGAAATTCCAACACAGAAGTAGTAAGTCTGGAGTGAGAAGGCTACTATGGGTTGCATAAGTTTTAAGCTGAAGGGAAACAGACTGTTTCCTGTTCGTAAAGGGAATTTCCAGGGAGTATCTGTAAAATACTCATGAAATATTTTATTTAGTTTTGGTTGCTTCTAGCCATTTGAAAGTTATCTTGCAGTACTGCACCTCATATGTGGGACAGATGCATTGACTTATGACTGTTTCATTTCGGTCACTGAACCCTACCATGTGCTCTCACATGTATCTGCATATTTCATACATATCTCTGTGTGTCATCACTTGAGACCTTAAAAATATAAGTTCCCTCAGCTTTCAGATCACATGTTGATTTAATAATCTTTGCAGACATTTACAGCACCATCCCCACACCATCTTCTTTAAACTACTAGAAAAAAAATCTGCAAAAGTCTTGAAGAACTCTGTAGCACATCAGAATAGCAACCCACGACTTTCAGCTTTGCACTTAACTTCTGGCAATTGCTTGATACTTTCTTGCACTGCATTGTTTTTGGTGCTACATTTTGATAACCACTGGAAGACTTAAGGGAGTTTACAAGAAGTTATTCGTGTTCTTCCTAGCTTAGTCACTGATCATGTGATGTCAGTGCTCTGTGATTCACTTCTGATTCATTTCAGATTGTACTCTAGGTGATACAGTTGGAACCTGCTTATGAAATAAAGATGGTGCTTATGAAATAAAGGCCTCTTAGACCTAGAAAGGCTAACTTTTCTTTCCTGCAAAATTCAGTTTGGTTAAGACATCCTTGGCATTCTTACTACTGCCTTAGGCATTCATGCATCGTAGGGAAGGTCTCAGTACAGCAATCTTCTCTACTGAGCGTGTTCTTTCTGTTATTTACCACAGGCTTGTGGCCATCAGGACCTGGTGAAAAGCAGGTGGTTTGCTCTTAAATCTTTATTTACTGACTTTTGAGTAATTTGTTTCTGTAAAGCATTCAAGGAACAAGCGATACTTGAGCTATTTCTAAATCACGGATTACAAGGAGTCACTCATTGGATCACGCAATAGAGTGGCTGATGGGCCTAGATTAGAAAGTTCTTACCCTTGTGTGTTCTGAGCCACATAAGAAATGGAACTTTTGTAGTTGGCGTTTTTAGTGGCTACTACATAGGTCATAAAATGCTTATCATTAATTGTCATTGTGCTGTCACCCATGGGGTAAGAATGCTGGAAAAGTATGTTCAACTTCTGCTTTCTTTTTTGTTTCAGAGCATATTTATTAAAAATCTTAGTACAGTAAGGGGATTTACAGGAGAAAAACACGCAACCAGTTGGTTATTTGTATTTTGCTGCAGTGAAACAAGGCTGAGACTTACACAGTAATTTACAGCTCTCTTTAATGTAAATTGACTAACTGAAACACACCCATCCCACTTGAGTTATTATGCACTCAGTGGTTTTGCTCAGTAGGCTCTGTGGTTAGAAGCGGGTACACAAACGGAAATGAAAAGGAGTTTTAAAACAAACTGCTGGGGGTTCAGGAGAATGCTGCAGAGACACTCGGAGGCAGCTTGCAGCACGGTCAGGACTGCCCTCTGACTGGCTCCACCATTTGCACAAAGGTGCTGTACCACTGCAAATCGTGTGCTGGTACACAATCGTGTGTAAATCATGTGCTGGTACAAGGCATGCTGGCTTGTTGTTCAGTGCTCAGCTGTACTGGGAACAGATTTCTTTTTGAGAGTGTTTGTTTTTAAGTCGTTTTTTAAACCCCGTACAATGGGATTTTTTTGTGAAGGTGAGCCTTTTAGTTGGATGAGAGAATAGATAGCCCCAAACCTAGCATTGCTTTAATGTGTGCAAAGTAATTGCATGTCATTGTAATGAAGTGTATCTCTGTTGCAAGATAATTAAGTCTGGATGTGCTGAAACATAAATACACTTCTATTATGCAGGAAAACACCATTAATATGTTGACCTAATTACTAATAGTAGGCAGAACGTACTGTTTTTCTCTGCACCTTTGTGACATGAAAAACCTAAATGGGAAGAGAGACCTAGAAAACAAAAATTCAAATGGGAACCTGCAGCCAAGTGATACCTGTGTTATGTCATAGCAGAGGGTTTTGGAATGCACACAATGAAAGTGCTAAGGGAGAGAGAGTGGGTTTTTTTGTCTTTGTCTGGAAATGCTCTATATTAAGCACTTACGAGAAGCTGTATATTCTCAATAGTATATGTGCACATACCCATTTGGCTTTCAAGTTAAGCATGTATTGAACTGTTTTCCTGATTAAACAGGAGCTAGTGGATGGAGCTTCTGGCAGAACACCAAGTTTTGTCAAAGGATGAAAACTGATACAGGCCTCTGTGTGCAAGGCCTAAAATAATTTTACTCTTCATGAAGACACTCAAAGAATACAAAATGCCAAGTACTAAAGGCCTGAATAAGTATTGATTCTTGGTGTCTCAGCCTTCTTCTGGAAATTTCCCACTTCTTTAGCTGAATAACTTGCTGGTTTGCCCTCAGTGCTCATGCTGTAATATCTAGATGGTTTGTATCTCAGAAGGATTCTTTCAGCAAGGAATGAAATTATGTGTGCACACAAACAAGGAACACATAAACTTTGGTTCATGTTGTAAAACTGAAAACTTGCAGCATAAGTCAAAAAGCAGATCAAGAACTTCCTGTTCCTTGGGGTCTATACTGCTCTCATTCATGGGGCTGTAGGACAGGCAGACCTTCCCCTTGCCCGTATCACTGAGGGTGGATACATTCGGTGTCTTCCTGTAGAAGGGCATGGAAATTCTCACCCAACAACTGATGTGGATTATCTTGTTTTGCAAATGGGCTAAGTTCAATGTTCCATTTTGGTGATGTGCAAATTAAAGTGCCTTCCCCCTGCCTTCCCTAGCAGTAGATATCATTTCATATGCTGGAAATCAGCTATTTCACATCCCTTTTCCATTTTGTCATACTATGCTTTGCTTCTCTATCTTGTTCCTGCTGCTGTTTTTTAAAGAGATAACTACCTTCATTCCCATAGAGGTTAATCTATTTGTAATTGTTTGAAAAGATAAATTTTCTTTTGTATTTGAAAGAGCGTCAAATTCCAATTCAAGGTACTTAGGTTCTCTTATGACTGGCTGTGAGAGAACATTGTCAGTTAATATTTACACATACTTTCACTACTGTTTGTTGCAGAAATGGAAACTTTTTAAAGTGTTCTGCTACATTTCATGTCCTTCATCTTTTTGGAATATGCAAAAAAACCCCACAAGACCCAGAAAACAGATGTGGTCTAAAGCCCTTCTGCTGAAATCCTTGTAATGCATAGTTCAAGTTGATGTTCAGTACATTTAGGTCCTGCACAGGTTAACCTCTAGATTTCTAGCATATGTTGTATCTCATTCCATATACATCTATGCACATCTATGACCCTATCCTGTGTGTGCACTTTGGTGTTACGTGTGTCATCTGTACAAAAAGGCTCACGAACACTTGAGAATATTGCTGTTCTGTTTGATAAGTGTAGTAATACCAATGACTGGCTGATATGGATCAGTAACTAAACTATTTTGCTCTGTAGTTCAATGATTTGTTTCCAAGTTTATATTCATATGCCTAGAGCTAAGCATTTAAGTGCATTGCTGGGCTTAGATCATTATGTATAATTATCTGGGTATTCTGACTACTTTTGAGATGCAGCTGTTTTTTTTGCTTGCCTTTTTTTTTTTCCCTTATTTTTTAAGTGTCTTCCAAACACACTAGTGAAATATAGTAGTTGTTCTATGGCTCTCACCAGAAAAATGGTGCACTCCCTAAATTAGTAAGTTACTGCCATCTTTGAAATAACATACATGAACAGACCTGATTAGAATTAGGATTAAGCCTGTTGCAAATTGTTGATGAAGGTATAGCAAGATTTCAATATGCATAATCCTTTTTGTTTTTTAGATTTAGAAGGAAATGCATGTCAAAACAACCAGCTGCTAAAAATAATTCTGGCCATGCATCAGTTTTTCATCTCCTCTGCAGACATGCTTCAGAAACTTGTTGATCTATATCCTTTGTAATCTCCACCTGCTTTTAAGGTAACTTGATAGCCTGACAAATTTGAAATGGGTAAGTAGAGGATATTTAATCTATGGGTGTATTAGTATTCCACTAATTAAATTGTATACTTGTTCTTCACAGTTTTTGGTTGTATGTTGTGCTTTTGCTTGGTTTAGTGTTGACATTTTTTTTGGGGGGGGGTTAGCTTGTTATACAGAAGAAAAGATGAAACTCCAACTCAAGTTTTAAGTAGGATAAATCATCTTCTTTTGGCTGTGGAGGGAATATCTAGCAGGTGTTAGATCAATGTAGACACCTCAGTTAGGTGCTGTGAACCCGGGACTCAATTTCAGATCTGTTTCTCTCCCTGTCCACTATCAAGTCAAAGAGCAAAGAACAGAACTGTATCATTGGGATATGAAAATTTTCAACAAAAATTCTTTCTCTCACACAGGCTCAAAATTGCTGAAATAAATCATACACTTTGCCTTTCTATTTGTTCCCATTTTGAGTTGAGTGCCTGGACTCATATGTCTGTGTTTCTGGCTCATTAGACTTTTCACAATGTAGCTACTAGATCATATTCACAATACTGGCCTTTCTTTGGAATTTTTAATTGTGGAATATATTACCTGTCTTTCTATCTTTACAAAATGTTTACTCCTAATTAGATGAGCACAGTACAGGATGGAGATCTGTCATGCTAAGAATCTCCATCCAGTTTTGGTACAGTTCAATTTAATAATCCTTTCTTTCCTCAAACACTGTATCTTCCAGGCATTTACAAGCAGCATCCTTGACAACAGAGCATTACTGAAGCACTGAATGTCTGTAGCAGGACTGTTCTGCTGCTTCTCTAATTGCAAATGTTGGATCAAGTGTGCTAAGCTACAGCTTGTATGTGGTGTAGTGCTTTTCATTTAGTGCATTTCACTTAGGCTCACGGGCTCTTGGGAAACGGAACAAAGTCAGTGCTTGCATCTTCTTTCTGACATGGAACATTTTCTACTACCAGAAAAGCAGCTCAGACTTTTCTTAGACTTGCTTACTTTGCAAGCTTGGTTTTTAACTTTGTGTATGGCTCCCTGTAAAGATATTGAAAGTTAAAGACAGTTTTGAATGGATCAGGTAGTGTGGGCTCTTGTATTTTGCAAAACCTTGCAAGTGTTCCAGTTGCACCATTTCCCATCCCCTAAATTATGGGAGTGATTTGAGGTGGTTACAAGTTCTTTGTAAGTCATCTAATTTCAGACATTCAGAGAAGGGCCCTTAAAAATATTTGGGAACTTACTCAGACTTCACCAGTTCTATGGTCAGCCTAATGTGAGCATGCTTAAAGGATGCATGACATGTCCTCTCAGCTGTGGTAGATTTGGGCTGCAGTTAATTGCAATCAGATTGTGAGTGGATCCACAAGGCATTTTCATTGAATTATGCTTTTCAGGCCTGAAAATACGTGTGTCATCTCCATCAGAAGGATCAAGACATGCATAATACATTTTCAAAATGGATTTTCCATTACTTCAACAGACATTGGCTACAATATCAAAACATGTTTTAAAGAGCTGATAGACTAAAAATATGATTGTTTCTTTCAGTTTCCAGAGCAAGTCAAACAAAAACTGTTGTGTATCTAGAAAGGTGAGGTTACTGTGGAGAGGCATGTTATATTTTGCTCTACCATTGTCTACAACTGATTATGTTTAAAAGAAAATAGCTTTTTTTTTTAGCTTTTTTTTTTTCCAGTCTCCAGTGAATTAGCTGAAAAGGATTGCTTCATAAATGCATTGATTGATAAATTTGGTATGAATATTTCAAATTTTAATGACGTGTCAGTGCACAAGTTTTATGAGAAATTGTGAAGCATTTTGCAAAGAAACATGTAGAAAACAGAATCCCTTCACTGGTTAACACTACTCAGTGCTCTGGCAACTGCATCAATATTGCTCACAGTAGTCATAGCTGCAATAAACTTTGGTAATAACCTTGGGATACACTTTGTGTATACTTATGTAAACCCCTAATCTGATATAATATTTGTCATCAGCAGGATGATTCTTGCTTCTTACAGATTGGGAAGTATCAAGCATGTTACATTTTATATCATATGTGAATGGATGTGGTTTTCCTTAACAGTTCTTTTACCTATCTTAATGCTTTAGAAAATAACTCTTCCATTCTTTGTGTGAAGATATGCTACTTTGTGAGGTAAGTATATTCTTGGTTGATAGCCATTAGTCGTTGGTTTGCAGTCGTCCATGTGACAAATATAAATATGTTTTTGCATATCTGAAATTGACATTAAAGAGAGAAACAGGCATTCTGCTTCAGCTTTTCAAGGTTCACTTTAGCAGCTTTACACAGAAAGGTCCAGCTGAATTTCAGCAGATCTGTTAAAATCAGTGCATAAGTTGCCAGGTCACAGTTTTGAACTGATTCTATATGAATCTCTATCTTAAATGTCTGTGAAAATTGACAGTGCTCAGGAAATGACAAATGTGTGACTAATATTATTAAATAGGTCTAAAAAAATTAAATGGCATATTACAGATATTTTTATACTAAGTAAAGCTCAATTGAGTTTGGTAGGTAATTCTCCTTAATGATTCTACTTTATCACTTGCAATGGTCCTGGAACATCTTTATTTTTACCTATTAAGTATTGTAAAGTTTGATATTTCAGTTTAGAGAAAACAGAACAGAAGGAAAATATTCAGCTCTAGATTGATGATACATCTTTTTTACACAAAGGGGAAATTATTTGTAACAGGAAAGGAGAAATTGTTTTAAATTGTCATGATTCTATTATCTCAGAGCAGATTATTATTGGTTATGTCAGAATGCTTTAGTATTGTGCGAGATCTGGTAACATTTTTGCTTCCAGGTAAATTCATGTATATGTCCATCCATAAGAATGTGCATTTCCATTTTTCCAACAAGCACAGGTTTTTTCCATGTATAGCGCTGGGTACTGTGTCTGTCTGGGATGGGGTTAACTTTCTTCGTGGCAGCCTCTGTAATGCTGTGCATTGAATCTGTGAGTAAAACTCAGCATTATTTTACCAGTTGCTGAACAGTGATTGCACAGTATCAACGCCTTCTGTTTCACACTGTTCCTGCCAGAGTGTGGGCTGAGGGTGAGCTTCAGGCTGGGAGGGGACACAGCTGGAACAGCTGACCTCAACTGACCAAAGGAACATTCCAAGCCCTACAGGGTCATACTGAATTTCAGCCTAACTAGATCAAAATTTTTTTTTTCTGTGTGTGTGTGTTTTAATTTTAATAGGTATTGGATTACAGAGTTCTGGATCATGTTCAAAATGGACTCTAAACTATCCAGAGCTATGGAGGAATTTCAAGAGGTGGTTCGAGCTAATGGTGAGGAGTTACATTGTCGCCTCATTGACACATCTCAAATGTGAGTGTCAAAGTCTCAACATACTCAGAAAACAAACTTTTGCTGTGAATTGCATTTATTCGAATATCCTGTCTCTCATAAGTCATATGTTAGCTATCCTTAGAAGAATTTATACTTCATTACAGACAAAATATACATTCTGTAAAGGAACAGAATGCCTTTCAGGAATGGCTTAAGTTGGATTTGCTGCAGTGTAGACTTTGTGCTGATTCTCTGTGACAGCTAGGTTTTACTCTGTCCAAGGGACTTAGAAAATTTGTCCATGCCTAACGGTTTTGCAAGATCACTTGAAATCAATGAAAAAAGAGAATACAATTTGATTGGGTAATAGATGAGGTAAAAAAGTATGTTTATATTTTAACAACAAAGGTAACTGAGGATATAGTTTATTACATTGTCAGACTCTTTATAGTATTGAGGTGATTTAGGTTATAAAATACTTGTCATGACAACAATAAATCCTAGAGCTATACATCACGTAGTTCTTTCTTGGGAAGACATCTTTCCCTGTTGCATGAGAGTGAGATAGTTCAGTGGAACTACTGATAGTTCTATGGTACAACTGTGTCAGTTTGGAAATCACAGGCTAAAGCAGCGCAGTACTTGGCATACATTTTGTATCTGGTTATGAAAGAGGATATTTAGCTTTTCAAATTCAAATAAATTTTATTACTCTATGGATCAATAGCAAAGGGGGAACAGTTCATACTCAGAGGTTGCTCAAGGAAATCTAAGAATTATTAAATGGAGGAGTGCTGGATGTGTTCAATGAAAACAAAGTTACAGACAGCTATTCTGAAAATGTAGAACTGATTGCAGAAATTATATACACTCTCATACTGTTTAGTAAGACAGTTGTATTGTACTTAAGATGCTACATCAATACAATAAAGACTAACAATAATATTTTGTCATGTAATCTCTAATGCATGAAAGGAGTTTGCTGTTTAGAAATTCAAATAATTCACTTTTTACTTCAGTAAGGCATGAAAACAATGTTACCTCTGACTTAGGAAAAGAGGAAAATTTTTCTCTTCAGTAAATAACTTGGAGTAATTGTGTTTTAAAAGAAATTCTAGGGATTGGTCTAGAAAGCTGACACAGCGTGTAAAGGCCAACACCAGTAAGAAACGGAAAGTCTCACTTCTTTTTGATCACCTTGAGCCAGAGGAGCTGTCAGACCACCTTACCTATCTTGAGTTTAAGTCTTTCAGAAGAATATCAGTAAGTTATTTTTATTTATTTATTTATTTATTTATATGAAGTAAATATGAGAAAAACATAGAAAATACAGCAGAGAGGTAGTGTTATAAGATTAACTCTGCCATACAAGATGTTGGAAATGCTGGATCTGTTTCCAGACTCTTTCATTTTACTAGTATTGAAGGTGGGCAGTGGAACTTAGACTCTTAGATAGCTTAGATACCCTTCTGCTACAACCATGTGAGAGTGAGAGAATGAACCTCAGCTGTGGAAGAGTTGAGGCAAGATCAGTTGGAAGGAAGAGGAGTAAACCTTCTTGCAAATCCAAGATCTTCCAAAGAAGCTTGTCTTGTTAGGACAAGGGATGTCATCATCCTTTGACTCAAATCAGTAATCATCAGGCTGAAATGGCATGAAGGAAAAAAAATGGAATATTCTCCTAGAAAGCTAACCTTCTGTGGCTGTAGGGAACAGTGCAGCAATCCTGTGCAGTGAGTAATGGACTGCATTGAAGATGGGCACTGGACTCTGCTTGCCATTATTATTGTGCATACAAAATAAAGACTAAAGATAAGAAAGCACTTTAGAAAACGCCATTTTTAATGTAAGGGGAGATAAACATATTTTATTATACAAACTTTCATATACACAAACAATTGTACGGATTTATCTAATTTATATTTTCTTTCATTTCATTTGTTTTCTCAGTAATGTTTGTAGCTGATAAGATGCAAACTTCCCTATGCTCCTTGGCTTAACTTGCATCATTGTATGCTACAACATTGCCTCTTTTCAAACCTGATACAGTTTACACATGGAAAGGTGAATGGTAGAGACCAAAATCTAGGAGGGTTGCAAAGTCTGTGTGATAATAAGGCTGAAAGCAAAGTGTTTTTTATAGTTTGTTTGGTGTTTTTTTTTGCTGTTGCTGTTATTTAGTTGTTTTTGGTGGGGTTTTTTTGGTAACACTACAATATGAAGCTGAACCTATGCGAGGAAAGGGGCTCCATTAGATGGTGGAAGATTTCACAGTCGTGTTTTAATGTACTTTATTTTGAGCTGCCAGTACGTGACTCTGTGTTTTGTGTTAAAAAGCTGTGGAACCAAAGTCATGCGCTGATTGCTGCCTGTAGGCAGTAATAATATGCAAAGCTTATATAACTTACCATTTCAAAACCTCTGTGCAGATGTGATGTAATTAATGAGTATAACACGTGTGGTTTTAGTCAGAGTGTCAGATGTGTCATGGAGTTCCAACAGTTACATACATGTATACATTTTATATGCAGGATACCTGCATACGTCTTTATATAAATTGAGCTTAGCAAGAAAGAAAATAAAATGTAATTAATAATTAGCTATTTAATTAAATCTTTGCGGGGTATGTTTGTGATGCCCTAAGCCACAGAATCCTCTCATTATTTTAATATGGCATAATATATTGGGAGAAAGACTGAAAATGACCAGCTGGGTCACTAGTCACTGAAATAACTAATTAATGGTTTGTGCATTTGAAAGTCAGAAGGGAGTATTTGATGACATACACAGCATACAGAAAAATCTTCCATGAGATACCATCCATCTTTCAGCAAATTAAGATGCAAGGTATGGTGTTCACAGAGTAATGACTGGAGGCAGTGCTGGTGCTTGGAAAGTATTTTCATCTATAGTCATAAAGTATGGGAAGGCCACGGTCTTTTGTAAGAATCTGGATTCTGGAATCCTGTTGAGACTCCTAGGTTAGCCATCACAATAACAGACCCTTGCAATATTTAAGTACCTAAACTTCTTTACTGTATCTGCCACTAACAAGCTTGTTATAGCTGACCTCGTTAATACATTTGTGCACCACAATTAATTCAAAACTTTCAAGTAGAATTTTAGAAATTAATTTCTTCAGCATTTTAGAAAAATCTTTTCCGAAGGAGATGACTGCTGAGAAAAAAATACAAACTGATTCATAGTGGTACTGAAACTACTATGAAGTCCATAATTATGTAGTCAGATATTGAAAAATTATCCATCTGTGTAAAGTAGTTGCTTAAATTTCAAGATCCAGCCAAACCTGGCTGGGCTTTAAAATTCAGAGTAATTGTAATGTAATTACTATGTAATCTCAGAGACAGCTCTACTAATTACTAATAATTCTTCCATTTTAAATTTGATGAGGACAAATCTAGAGGCGTGCGCTGCCATATCTGCTTTTAAAGTGTTAATACTTCTTATTAAACAGATGGAAAAAATTTATAAAGCTGCGAGAAGGTGAGAGAGGGACAGTAAGAAAGAAACAAAAGCCTGACAACTCATGAGCTTTGCTTAAAGATCAATGCTATTCCACATATTCCTGTGCAAAGGAATGCATATCTCTTACAGCTATGTGTATTTTTGGTAAGATTTTAGTATGAGTGGTCATAGTAACGAATGAGTATAAAAATCCCACGTCACATTTTCTGATTATTCAAATTCTTGGGTATTTTTGTTAATGGATACATCAACAGAATGGATAAAAATTGCATCAACAAAAGCAAATGATTTCTTTAATCTTAATGTCAAAAGGGCTTTTTTTAAAAAAAGTGTATCACAGGTATCTACTAAGTAATTTTAGATTGCCTTGATTAAATAAGAGAATCTCACAAGTTGTATTAAAAGAATTAAGGAATCTGTAGCCCTCATTCCTAATGGTTTTATCTCAGTTTCATATTAATCCCATTGAACTTGCTTTTTCTATTAGTGTAGCTTAATTCAGAAGTGTGCCTCAGCTACAGAATACATAAACTGAATACTGAACTCCCTTAAACTATTACTGAGTTATTAGATTACAATTTAAATTCAGTTTAACCTTCCCTATAGAAGTCTAGACTCAATGAATCTAAGAAGCCACTGAGCCTGGGAGGAAAGGCCCAGTTCCCCTCATCCTGGGGTTTAAAAGAGCCAAGGCTCCTGAGATAGGGCGAAAAGATGCTTTCAGTTAATTCAGATGCTTTCAGTTGATTCAAAGTCCCTGTTTTGAATTTAACAAAGCTTTTATGAAGGAAATATTTCAGTTTTATGGGTATTTAAGGTGTAAAATACATATTTTATATTTAATTTGATAAGCAGGCTTCTGTCCCCATATAGATCATGAAGCACATGAAACTACATGAATTTTCATATACATTTCTTTTGTTTGTTTAAGTTCTCAGATTATCAGAACTACATTGTGAATAGTTGTGTGAAAGAGAATCCAACAATGGAAAGATCAATTTCTCTTTGCAATGGTATCTCTCAGTGGGTGCAGCTAATGGTTCTCAGCAGACCAACACCACAGCTTCGGGCTGAAGTGTTCATCAAGTTTATTCATGTTGCACAGGTCAGTTAAAATCTGGCATGTTTGGTGTTTATTTTGTCTTTCTCTGATACAGCCCCTTTGTCTGCTCTTCCCATGCTGTTACAGTGGGGTGAGCTGGGAGTGTTGGCCCTGGTCTCCTGGTTCCTACCCACCACATGTGTATTTGTGTATGTGTGCTGTCTTACCAAGTGTTCAGATACCACAGTGCAATGGCACCAGGACTTTCATTCTGAAAAAAGTATTTTCACTGTAAAACTGGACTTGCTTTTGAATCAGCATGTGAGATTCCCAGCTGTGGCTGTGAAGCTGTCCAAAGCATGAATGACTCTCATGGCTTTGGCTGTAATTAGAAGCATTCCACCAGAAACACCTTTCTGGATAAAAGGAGAGCTATGGTCCTATTCATATTCCTTGCATTCTAATTCAACTGCAGTCATAACCAAGATAATAGGCAATGTTTCCTAGTTGTGGTGGACTGTGGGAAGAAGGGGAAGTACTGACGAGGTACTTTGAAGACTTACTGTATCTGAAAATGCAATATTTGATTTAATAACAGTAGAATAAGTTCATGTTACACCCAGTAAAATCACAACTCATTACCACAATACATGAAGTCAAATGGCACAAACTTGTAAAACTTCAGAGCAAGACAACAGAGGAAATTAAAATTTGGGTGTGCAGATTGAACAACCTGAAGCTGTAAATTATACTGATTTTTTTAATGTCAACACAGAAGCTCCACCAGCTGCAGAATTTCAACACATTAATGGCAGTGATAGGAGGTCTCTGTCACAGTTCCATTTCCCGGCTCAAGGAAACAAGCTCATGTGTTCCTCATGATGTAATTAAGGTTAGTATTGCTTCTCTAAGTTTTACAAATAAGAGAACCTTTAATTTTTTTGTCACTGCACACACTAAAAGCAACCTTACTTTGTTGGACAAGATGGAAAGACAGAATAAAAATTTCCTTGGTTTTGAAGGGTTTTTGTTTGTTATTTCATCTCTACATCCCCAGTTACTCCTGCACTTCTTGCAACCCACCTTTCTTCAAGATCTTGTACAGATTCTCTAAGCTTTCTCCTTTTAATCTCAGATGAGATGAGCTGCATTTTCATTTACATGCAGTAGTACACAAAAATACTCAAACATGAAGACAGAGAATTGGATCCTAGAATATTTGAAAACAAAACTATTGTCTTCTGTAGTAACACTGACCATCTTTACTCTATAAAAGCTGCACGGAGTTCTGCACTTTGAGTGAAAGGACTGGTTTTGTTCATCTGATCTTTCCATTTGACAGGTTTGATTTAATTTAGACTTGGACAAATTTAGCCCTAATCCACACATAGTATGGTGGAATGTTAGCAATCTGTTTTAATTTCCAGTTAAATTCTTGTGAAATACCAATGAAAGCTATTAAAAAGGGAAGGAAGGCATATTTTTTAGCAAAGCTTCTTAAGAAGTCTTTGTGTGGCTTCTTAAGAGACTTAAGAGAATAAGATACTTTATCCTTTTTGGGACCTGAAAGAGTCTATAAAGGTATTTGAAAAGCCTGTTTTGATCACAATATGATCAACTTAAATGAACATTGCATACCTGGATTAAAGACCTGAAGTCTGATAGACCTCCCACTGGCAATGGTTACAGCTATCAGAATCTATAAAATCAGTTAGAAAAATTATTTTAGAAGCATGTTTTTCAAATTTTGTCATTTTAAGGACTGCATGTGTGCACATCATTTGAATAACTTTTTGTATCAAGAAATTGTATGCAGGTGCTAATAGAAAGCAGGTAAAAAAGGTCTGGTAATTAGTGACTTTAAAACACACTTTGAGGTTTAACAATGTCAAACAGTTTGTAAAGGTTGCAAATCAAGAACTTTGACAGGAACTTCCTGGAGAAGACATTGGTCCATTGATTTTATTATGTTGATGAGTCAGCTTTGTACCTGTATAATTTTAAACAAGGGAAATATTCATACTGCTAGACTGAAGATTAATTTGGCCTTTATCAAACACCCAAGATACTGGGTTTCTAATTAATTTCCATGGAAAAAGTTTTCTTAAAAAGGCAGGTATGCCATCTTGAACTGTAGTGTGACTTCTGATCACACCACGATGGGATCATGGCGCAGGATAGGGTTTCTCTGCCAGGACCTCTCCAGCAATTCCAACTGGTGATCTGAAAGTCAGAGAATGAACTCCACATTTTAATGTGAAGATGGCTGCTTTTATCAATGTCAGAGAGCTTGTGCTGTGCTTACACATTGACTGTATACAGATTCCCCTGATTGGAGAGAATCATATTTCTTTTCATTTGACTAAACGGGGAGTTTAAGGAGACCAGCCTTATAGATTAACTATATATTAACTATCTGTAATTACGTATTAGTACCTGATTTATGGGTTTAGAAAATCTAGAATACCTAGATTTCATTTGAAGTCTTAAATTTTTTTTTCAAGAGTCATTGTGAGTAAATTCCTTAACAGTAACATGGGAAGTTCTTGTGCTGTATGACAAAAACAGAAACAGTAACCAGTGCTGATTTTTTGGTTTTCTTTTTATTTTTAGGTGTTTAATGAAATGACAGAATTGCTTTCGTCTTACAGAAATTATGATAGTTACCGACGTGCCTATAACGAGTGCAGTAACTTTAAGATCCCAATCCTTGGGGTCCACCTGAAAGACTTGATATCCCTTTATGAGGGTATGCCAGACTACTTGGAGGACAAAAAAATTAATGTATACAAACTGTATTCTCTGTATAACCACATAGATGAGCTGATACAGCTCCAGGAAATGCCACTTCCCCTGGAGGCTAATATGGACCTTGTTCACTTGCTTACAGTAAGTGTGTTAGATAAGATAAATACATCCAATTAAAAAAATTCAAACAACCTGTCAAACAACTAAATAGAGGATTCCGTTAATTAATTAAGCAATTATGAATACATAAGATTGTATGATTTTTTTTTTCCCTGAAGGGGAAATGTACAGGAATAGAAGAGAAGAAATTGGTGCTACTGATTTATCTGGCAGCAAGGGTAGAGGTGCCAGTTCAGCAGTATGCTTCCAGTTATTTCTATAAGGGGAGGAAATGTTTATTTCTGCTTCACTATAGTAGTATGCATTCTCTGTACTTTCAATAAGGAAGATTCCTTGTGTTGAAAACAAAATCACACAAAAAGTTCAGTCCCTTAAGATATCACATTTCTAGCCAAGTTTCTTCTGGTGCTTAAGAATCTGTCTGACATAAACATTAGTCAAATTTAGTTGATGTATTTCACTCCCAGTCATATCTAGTCAGTGCCATGCTACTAAAAAATTAGTGCTACCTAGGACATGGTTAAAACAATAGCTTTGGCTTCTCTTAGTAAATTAAAATACTACCTTCTATTAAAATAGTAAATCTTCCTTTCTTGTTTCACAGCTTTGTTTGGCCTTAAAAAGTGTCTCATCTCGGAAAAACCGGATAGTCTGCTTCCACTCTCTCATTACAAGCCCTGTTTCAGGAAAAAGCTGATAGATAAAAATGCATATATGCCTGAGGTTATTTGTTCTCTCAGGGAGCTCTCTTGTGTGAAATTAAGCACACATGCCCAGGGCCTGAAATACAGCTGTGTGAAGTGCTGAACTTCTTACTTCTTCCTGCTATTTGCTTTAAATTATTCTAAGTTTTTTTTTTTTCCTTCTAAAGAGTGTTTTATAAAAATGGCTATTACAAATATGTAGAACTTTGGTCATATTTTCATGCAGGTATATATGATAAGACATAAATGGGAAGGAATACCTCATTGCAATGCAGGAGCTTCTGAAGTCCCAATAGTGCATGTTACAGATTTCCAGATAATGGCAATAATAGTCTGGAATGTAGAATTGGACACATTTCAAATCACTGTGAACACCTGTGCAGCTCAAGTTAATTTATTTCTAGGTGTAATCTAAATTAAAAGATAACGCACCAAAAAATATGAATGTACTCTAGCAACAAGTTTGTAAAGTAGTAGTGACTAAACTATGTGTTTGTTTTCAGCTGTCCCTTGATCTTTACTACACAGAAGATGAAATTTATGAACTTTCATATGCACGAGAGCCACGAAGTCACCGAGCTGCTGTAAGGGCCTTTACAGTTTCTTAACAAAAGGAGGGCTTTTATGAGTGACTTTAATTTAAAAACAGGATGAAAAAAAAAATACCTCTTTAATTCAATTTATTATTTTATTTTATTATATGCTAAATTGAAAGCATTTTAGCTTTGTAGACTGAATGAAATCCATTAAAGTGCAAATTGTTTGGTTGATGATGAAGCCTAAGGTAGAATATATGGCAGATTTGACTCTATATCAGGTTTTATAATATGAACACAAAGACAAATGAAGTTGCTGTGTAGAGACATGACATGAGTCTTAATCTTGGTAGTTGATACTGTTTTTTTCAAATGGAGAATTCTTATATTATGATTCAAGTGATGAAACCCATGCATTACGTGGTAGTTTTGTTCCTGTTTTATAAATACGGAAAAGATGATAATTTCACAGGGCTGTCAGTGAACTGTGACAATTTAAGGAATGACTGCTCTTTTGAACAGTTCAAGGAAGAACTTAAGCACCATGTAATTGTCAAAAGAACGATGTTGGATCCAACAGATCGTTTCTGCAGTCTTGTGTCACATAGTCCACTGTCACAAATGGAAGAAGCATGATACTAAAAATCTTTCCATGTGGTACTAATGAAGTTCCTTTCAATTTTTTTCAGCCTATGACACCTTCCAAACCACCAGTAGTTGCAGACTGGGCCTCAGGAGTGGCCCCAAAACCTGATCCAAAAACCATCAGCAAACACGTTCAGAGGATGGTAGATGTAAGTAAGGTTGGCCAATGTACTTCATGTTATTGTAAATCTTTGCAGTCTTGATCTCAAGGTATGAGAAAATATGGGGATGGGACTGCTGTCCTCACAGTTACTTTTGCCTACTGGTAAATAGCAGGAGTGGCCGTGAGGCATGGATGGAAATTCCTTCAGTGGGTAAAGAGCCAGCAGGAGGTGTGAATGCTGGTTTGTGTATTGTGTTTGTGAATGCTGTCTGAGTCACTCTTTCAGGGAGCCAGGGAATCCATTTCTACCAGGGCCTCCAGCATCATGCAGTCTGACAGGAGGCCTCTCGGTGGCTTTGTTACAAGCAGCAATTGCATTTTCTCTTTCTTTTGGGTCCCCTGCTTTATGGGAAACTACTAAGTAAGGTGATTGATTCCAAAACTGGTGGAGGTAGAAATGTAAAGAGTTCATCTTTGCCTGCCTCATCTTTTTTCTTTCAAAGCACTTCTAATATTGTGAGGCATCCTTTGATACACACAGTTTTGGAATATATTTCTAAATTTGTTCTTGCAGGCAGTGACAAACAGTAATACATTCCACAAGTGGAAACAGATGTCTGCCTGACAATTCTGTCATATAACTGATTTTCTGATAACGCTGACCTGATAAAACAAGCTAGGCAGCTACACTGATTTGGCTACAGAAACCACCATTGAGACCACTAATTGAGAGCATCAGAACAAGTTTGTACATGGGCTTGGACAGAATGGTACAGAAAAGCAGAAGTAAAAAACAGCTGTCATTGTGTTGTGAAGCTTTTAGTCCAGCCTGTGTTGACTTACCTATGTTTTGCTGCAAATCAAGAAATCATAATGCTTTTTTAGTCTCAAGCAAAACAAACAAACAAACAAACAAAAAAGTAATTAAGACTGTTGCACTGTTTAATAGACACTGGGAGAAGATGGGAGAGGGAATCCATAAATAATGTGGAGGCTTTCTATAGTGGTAATTCAGACCATCCTCATTATAAACTATTATGCTATTACCTTGCACAGTCTGTCTTCAAAAATTATGACCATGATCAGGATGGATACATTTCCCAGGAAGAATTTGAAAAGATTGCTGCCAGTTTCCCATTCTCATTTTGTGTAATGGCTAAGGACTGGTGAGTACCTGCTTATCAACTTAGTAGCATCTGTTTTGGGAGAGATTTAGGGGGGGTTGTGTTTAAATAGTATTTTAGCATTAGGGTATTAAAAGCATTCTCTTCAGGCACAGACAGAAGTGAAAACATAACTGACAAAAGCATCTTCTAAATGTCTTGTGAATGACATCTTCATTGGGCTTATAGCAGTGGTATGCAGGCTGATGTAGAAGGAAAAGCAGACAATAGAAAAATAAACATTTTTCAAATTATATTCAGTATATACTACTAAAGAATCTTCCTATGATAAAGCTGTCCCTTAAAAATAGAGAATTGGCAAATGTATATTTTGGTAAAATCAGGAACATTTTCCTTAACATATTAGAGCATGGAAAAATACAGTAGTGATTATTCAGAGGTTTACTATGAAGTAGTTTTGAAGTTACATCACATATGCAGATATTCCATTTATCCTGTCAGTCTGCAGTTCAAATGTGTAGATAAGCTTCTGCATATTGTGGAAGCAATTGGCAAGATTACTCAGACGACTTTAGTGTTTTGCGCAGTAAACTGTTGCTATTATAAAATGTGAAGAAAAAAATGTTTAATTCTCCTTATGCATTTAACAAAATATATGTCTCACAAACAACTTTTCTCGTTTATTTCCAGGGAAGGTCTGATTAGCAGGGATGAAATAACAGCTTACTTTATGAGGGCTAGCTCAATCTATTCCAAATTGGGACTTGGCTTTGCTCACAACTTCCAAGAGACCACTTACTTAAGGCCCACTTTCTGCGACAACTGTGCTGGATTTGTAAGCTTACTTTTTAGTAAATTATGTTAACATTCTTTGGAATGATGCCTTTTTATCTCAAAATTGCCTTGTGTCACATACAGAAATGGATCTATATAAAACATCAGTGAAGTTATATAGAACAACAGACTTCTGCCTCTGTAGATGTTTAAGGTACCCTTTACTCCCTCTTGGCAGTGCCAGTATGTTTAAACATGGTTCATACTTTGTGGGTTTTGGTTATGTCACCAAAACAGTCTCAGGCAAGGCTTCCAAATGCAGAGCCTTCCATCCCATGGGGCTGTTAGAACTCATGTCCTGATACAGACATGACATGCCCCTGCCTGTGGCACAGAAGGTTTAATAAAACTGAATGTCTACCAATCTTGCATTCAGCTGAGATCAGACAAGGGTGCTGAGACAGAAGATTTCTCCATCTACTCCAGCTCCACAGCTTCTTGAGAAACTGCCAGATCTGCTGATGTATTCAGTAGACTAGCTCAAGATATTTTATTTGCCATTGACACACATAAAATATTCTATTTATCTTATGCTAAAGGTATAAATAGTTCTATTTTGACCTTATGACTAGAAGTGTAGGAAAACAAGATATTCTGCAAGTGCTCAGATCTTAGAAGTGGAGCTTTTAGTGTACTTCTTATCTGAAGGTATCAAACATGCAGAGAAGTATATTAATACATAGGCTTTCTGTTTGTTTGAATTTCAGCTGTGGGGAGTCATTAAACAAGGATACAGATGCAAAGGTAAAGTACTTTATACTTTGTTAATTTTAATCCATACTTGATAGTGAATGAAAAAAAACCTGTGATCATCCTGAGATCCATGGCTGTATCTATGGTTCCATTTAATCTGACCTCCCAGGGAGAACAATACCGATTCAAGAATAGTATGACACAGGAAATGCAGAGATGAAGGAACCTGTAACTGACAGCTCTAATGCTTTGCATGACATCACTGAATTCAGAGGGTTTGGGAACAGACCCTTGGATGCAAACATCACCACTGTGAATATTGTGCAGCACACTGCCAACATCTGTTTTGCAGTTTTCTTCCTCATACAGCTATCAGCTTTCTCTGCAGCTCCTACAGTCAGAGCACTTTTGTGACTGGAGGGTGCCATTTTGTACTTTGTACTTACTGAAGAGGAGTTTCAGATATATATGGCAAAGGGATGTTGTTGGTCTTTTACAGATGTATGTTGTTTCAGGTAATGCAGATAGAGAACACCAAAGAAGGCTTTTTGCTTCCCAGGAAGGCAGTAGTGTGAGAGCTACCTTAGCTTAGATGCTACACCAGAGCCAATGAATGATGTAAACGTTGTTTTGTTTACAGACTGTGGAATGAACTGTCACAAGCAATGCAAAGACTTGGTTGTGATAGAGTGCAAGAGAAGACCCAAAACTTCAGTTGCAGACAGCAGCCCAACATCTGCTCTTGCTTCAAGCCTCTGCCCAGTAGGAGTTAAAGAACAATTCCATGGTGAGAAAAGATCAAAATATGTAGATAATCTTTCCTTTGCTCCTTATTCATTTAAATCTGAGTTATACAGCATCCTTTTAGGTTTTGCTAGTTAACTGCAGTGTTTTATCAACACAGAAACTAGAACCAGGTGTATATTAGCTTGTATCAAGTAACACCATTCCTGCTCTAGACTGAGTAAGGATGGACTCCCTTTTTGAGACATCTCTTGTGACACTACACAATGTATGGTGAATGAACAAATGCCAGCAAAAATGAGTAAATCTTCTGTCAGAGTCTCATGAGAATTAGATGCCATGACATGCCATGCCATGAAGACCTGACAGGTTTCCTTAACTCTCTCACCTTGTGACAAACAAGTCTTGCTTTTTAGCAAGTTGTAACATTGACTACTGCGCTGTTACAATTCTGACTCAAATTTTAATGCAGAGTTATAAAGTCAGTTTCTTACATATCTCTGTGTTAGGAAAACAAACAGCTAATTGTCTGTTTTTTCCACTTTAGTAGCTGAATACATAAGAATATAGATTTGTCTTTCATGGAATCAGAAATGAAAAATCTACACCTCTCTGTTTTTTCTCCTTATATCAAACAAGCTGTATAAAACTTTCTTACTGTATATTACTGGGTAGGCTTCCAAAATAGGAATGTTGTCCTTGAAAAACACCAGGCTTTTTTTTTATTTTGATGTTCCAACTCTGCATATTCACTTTCTTGGAATTTCTTTCCTGCTCTTTGCCAGTATTTAATGTTCTTCAAATCTGCTTCCTGCCACTTTGATTATCAATTTTTGTGTTGTATTTAAGACTCATACTGCTGGATTCCACCTTAGGCTTCCTATTAGCACATATATAGAGCTCAGTGCCCCCCTTTTCTCTTGATACTATGTGCATCTCTGTGATTATGTCTGAAATGGCTGCAGCACTATGTAATAACCACATCTTAGCCATATCAAAGTTTTTCTCAAGCTGACCTTGATGCCACACCTGTTTTCTTCTTACTGATCCATGATTATGTTACTGAGACAGGGCAAAGAGTTGTTTCAAGGGACATAACATTGAAAAACTTCTAATGACACCTGTTTTGGAGGGCAATGAATGTAAAAGTCAGTAAGGAATAAATGTTTTATTTATTAATATCATGTTTAAGTACCATGCCTCCTGCTTCTCCTTTTCTGGGAGAAGATCTTACCTCAATTTACCATATATATTTTAAAGGACAAGAAGAAGGCTCATTCACCTTTCCTAATGGAGAAGTAGTGGAGCACAGTGAAGGCAGCAAGGATCGAACCATTATGCTCATGGGTTCCTCAGCTCAGAAAATCTCAGTGAGACTGAAACCAGCTGTGATTCATAAAAGTACACAGACTGATCCTGTGCTGCTGGCTGGTGATGTATCTCGTAAGCGGAGAGAGAAGAAAGAACACAAGATTCCAGAAAATCCTTATCTCCAGGCACCTCCAGCATCCACATTTCCAAGCCCACTTCTGGGCCGCAGAAAGGCATTTGTTAAATGGGAAAACAAGGACTCCAGCCAGAAGACTAAGGAGGAGCATCACAGCTGTAAACCCTCATACCAGGAACTTGAGCAGGTACGTGATGGAACAAATTCTGTTTTACACAACAGTATGGACAAGTGGTTGATGTGTGGGGGAGTGGCTGGGTGGGAAGGTGTCACTTTACTCCAGTGTAATAAGTTGCCAATTTAATTGCAATTAAACAATCCATAAATGGGATCATAAAGTCTTAGCCACTTTAACTTCCAGTAATGCTTCATTTAAATGATAAATTTTAGTGGTAGTATAGGGCTTTGAAGCCGTTGTTATGATCACACTGATCCCTGTCAGTTCTAGAATGTGAACATAATCCAATCACCCAGGACAGAATGTTACACCATAAAATGAGGAACACAGTTCTTAATTTCCTCCTGATTTTGGTGGCCTCTGCTCCCCTAAGTGACAGAATATATGAGGCAGGGAGGGTAGGGAGCTCTGCTTTTGTTCAACAGACAGGTATAAGTACCACCAAGAAATTTTGCTGTGAGCAGACATGATGCTTCTTGCTAGATTTCACCTGCATCAGCCCAGCTGTGTCTCAGCTTACTCTAAAGTGTTCTGACAAAATAGCTATTCCTAAGACTGTGTCACCTCAAACATGGCCCACATTCAGGTCTGTAGAAACACCTTTCCAGAGAGATTAAGACTGTTACAATTCCAACAGTGCAACTAATGGATGGATCCAGCTATAATTATGAGGAACAAAGACTTATTTTCATACTTTTTACTCAATATTTATCACTATTCTGTGATGAAGCAACATGGAAACAGTCCAACAACAGGACCACAGTCTAATCTTTGAATGATGGCAACAACTTTCAAAATAGCCCTTGCTGCTGATAAAGTGAACTCATGTTTTATGAAAAATTAATGGTTTATTAGGACAGAGATTAAGACAATCTTCCAGTACAAACCACTTCCCTTTTATTCTGCAGTATATTCAATACAACAAGGATGTGAAGCATGGATGTAACTTGTAAAAAAGCATTCTTTAAAATGTCCCATTCGCGTGAGTCCTGTAATTTACACTTGTCCTTGCTCCCTCATCAGATTCCGACCTCAATTACTAAACAGCAGATGATGTTACAAATTAATGGCTTTGCTTCTGCAGCAGTAGGGTGGTAAAGTGTAACCTGTGTTGTTGTTTTCCCTGTTGTTATGAGAGGTGCAGTGGAGGGTGGATAAGTGCAGGCTGTGGACATGACTCAGATACCAGCTGCTGGAAAGTTGAGAGAGCATACACAAAGGATAGAACAGGGACTGGGGAAATATTCAGATAAGTTACTAGTTCTGATGAGAGCCACATCAGTTTATATTTATGGCAGTCAACCTAAATACACAACCAGACAGTCCTCAAATAATTGCACTAAAAAATACAATTCTCTATTTTTTGTTTGTTTAGGAAAGGAATATTCTAAAAGCAGACAATGAAGGTTTAAAGATCCAACTGGAACAGGCACATAAAACAATAGAATCTCTCACAATCCAGAAAAGAAACCATGTAGCTGACAGTCTACAACACAGAGACTGCTCCTAGCAGATGAGAGGAAAATCTCCTATGGAATGGAAGAATGTAAGACTGAAGAATGAAGGACTGAAGAATGAAGGAGGGGCTGTGATAAAGCTGCTTACCAAGTGAAATGGAGAGAGAATCTGAAGGATGTTAAGCAGAAATGTTCTCTTCACTCAACGCATTTCTCTTTTAAATATGCACTCCCAAATGTATAAAAACATTTCTTTGACCTTGTAAGGTGATTTAGCATTATCCGTGCAATGAAAACAGTAACTTCTGGGTTTGCTTTTAAAAGGAGTGAGAGTGTTGATGAAGTCTCTGCTCATGTTGAAGACCATATTGATTTCCCAGTGATCTACTTGGCTGCCAGCAGCACACCTTACTGTACAAATGTTCTGGCAAAGTAGCTATTCCTAAGACTGTGTCACCTCAAATTTGGCCCAAACTCAGTTTTGTAGAAACAAATGTTTGATAAAGGTAAGTAAGTAAAACTGTAGAAATACTACATTAAGAAAAACAATTCCTTCTTGGAGCTGAAACCAATTAAAACCACAAAGTGAATGGTCACATTTAATTCCAAAAATCAACAAGAACATTAAAATAAGTAGCTAAGCTAATGATATTTGATTGATCCTTACACTTCAAGATAAACTGACAATGTTTTTAAACATCTTTCAGAGCTTTAGAAATTCTGCTGCTCAACCACTTTATTAAGGTAACAGAGGTGAGACTAGAGAGACTTAGTATTGAGTACTGCTCCATTTTTGTGTTGAATGCCATGACTTGGAACATTTAATTCCAATTACTTGGCTTAAGGGGTAACTTGTTGTCCCCATACAGTAGATATGGGACAAGGTTGATTATACTTCTCTCATGTCAAAGCAGATGCCACTGCTGGGCAGAACCTTTAGAGCCATATCATGAGGGAAACTGTACAGCAATCCCTGTGCAATAGCTACTGTATTTCAGAGCTCCTAACAAGATTTCTCCATTTTCTCTCTCCTAGATTTCACATGCACTTTACATAGAGTCAAGATGAGTGTGCTCCTATGTCTGTAAATTTTGTATAATAAAAGGTGCAAGAGAGGTAACTTAAAGACACAAAGTGTACATATTGTTAAGAGAAAATGAAAGTCTTTCAAGTTACTGATAAATCTACTTGTCAAAATAGCCAATTTGAAAATTGTATTTGCATTCCAAGGGAATCTGTACACTTAAAGAGTTGTATAAAACTTTCTTGTATTTATTAGATATTTGTCATCACACATACAAAAATCAGAAACAAAGTCCACTTTAATGCTCAACACTTCTAAGTTACCAGGTCCATTATAGATTGAAATTTAGTCAATGGAAATAGCACCTGTGCTTTGTGTTCAAAGTGGCATAAATATACATTCCATCCACAATTAACAGGTATCATTATCAAGTATATGAATGCTTTATTTATAAAGTTAATTTGAAACTACTTGCCAGTTTAGTGATTCAAAATTCTTGTTTTTAAATTGGATTGTGCTTGCAACTCCATGTATAAACTACATAGTAAAAATAAATGGAGGGAAAGAGTAGTAGTGGTAGATTTTATGCAACATTACTGTAAATAACTGAAATGCATAGGAAAAAAACAGCTCTGAAGACTGTGCAGCTTTTTTAACTCATACACTAAACCTGAATTATTAACAAGGAACATGGAATTGCACTTTGATCAGTGAAGCAATCAGAATTGCTGTCAGGTCATGTCTGCAAACTTGGTTCACCCATTTTCTGTGAGCTTCTTCATTTTGTCCTCTATTCAGGGAACTACAGCAAGGTGTATTTCTAATAAGCATTTAGCAAATAAAAGTCTGTTTCTACAACTATTAAACAAGATAAAAGTTGAATATATTTTCACTTATTTAAAATATACCCCAGAGGAGCAGCTGAGACTCTTAAATCTTCTTGTACAGCCAAGGTAACTGCTCACTGTTGGTCTAAACTCTGGATTTGAATAGAATTTGTGTGTGTTCATATACTATGTCTGTGATAGAGTGTGGCAACCATGAACAAAACCTTGTAGTTAAAAGGAAAATTCCTCACCATCAGCAGCTGGCCCAAAGGCTACTGTGTAACTAGGTACTTAATAATCCAGACTGAGTTATGACCATAGATTTGTATAGTCCTATGTGCTATTAATTGATGTTTCTCTGTGAAGTTTGCTTGTTCAGTTTGAAAGATCTAAAAGGGATCTGTTTGCAGGAATGTCTTACAGAGCAACTGTGCAATGCTTCATGTGTGCTGAAAACTTCCTGCTTCAAAGAAGCAGGGTAACTGGATAACTTCAGAGCTCTCTAAGTACTTTCAGGTTCTGTGTTTGCCCAAAGCCCCTAATAGTTATTTCCCTCCTCCCCTTCCCCCTCTATTTTTTTTTCCAAAGTGCTGTGTCCCTTCTTTTCTTTTGTGACTTTCTTTTTCCTGCATGAAAGACTTAACAGCAGAACCTGACTACAGGGAAACTGTTAAAACTGACAATGAAAGAATCACTCGCCTCTGTGTTCATCTTCAAGCTGCTTTACGTTAGGAAAAAAAGACACAATTAAAAGTGCTGTTTAGAAGTCATGTTATCAAACAGTGATACTGAAATTTATCTTGCAATGCCTAAGTGGAAACACTCATCTCTTCCTTCTCTAGGTCCAGCTGTGGTTACAAGAAGGCACAAAGAATAAGCACCATTCCCCATTTATTTTATAAGGGTGAATTCTGATTGTTTAAAGATAAGAGTAAATAGATTGAGTAATATCATAATTAACAAGGCAGGGCTACTGTTCATATTCAGGTTAAATACAAATTGCTTTTAGATTAGCTTATATATGTTTTGGAAATATGTTTTTGTTCTAGCAGTATCTGTTACTTGTTGTAACTGATCTCTATGGCAACTTGAAAAAGTTTAATGCTGTGTGAGAAGATGGAAAAAGTGTACAGATTGTAAAGATTTTATATAAATTGTAAGATTTTGGTTTGATATTTATAATAGAAAAAATATTAAAATTGCACTTCATGCATCTGATTTTGTACCTCAGAGAAATCTATACAACCTATATTCATCTTCCTTGATCGCCATCTGAGACCCTTCTGCAGCAGTAACCTCGTACCAGTCTCTAGAGCAGCTTCACTTTCTCTGAGCCTTGGAATGGTGCCTGGGAAACTCAGGCAGCTAGGTATTTGCAGATTATTTGTTTGGTATTTTAGTGGTTGACACAGTACAAACACTGTGTTGCTATTCACTGTTCCAAGTATTACAAAGCACCAGTCTTTATTATCATAGTCTCTCACTTTTGTTAAGAGTGCTAATTTTGGAAAGATTTCACAGCACAGCAGCCAGTTTTAAGCAAGGTTTCTTTTGCATCTGGTAATGCTGCCTATTGCACAGGCAGAGCTGTAGCACCCTAAAGGGTTGCTATTTACCTTATAGTCAACCTCAAAATACCATATCCTAAAGTGGGTTTTACCTGGGGAAATGGGCATCCATTCAGTTATCCTCAGTCACGTGAGGGAAGACAACAAGAGCGGAAGCTCCTATTTGTATGGCAGATCTGCTCTACAGCCTTACGCAAAACAATTTGTGGGCTTTTTTCATAATTACAGAAAGTAATGAAATTGGAGGATATTTCCTTAGTTTATGTAAAGACAAAAGCAGTGATCATATAGATCATTACACTTATTTTTTTTTTCAGTAAGATAAAATGTAACTGAGATTCCTTAGTAATCCCAGACAAAATTGCAGACTTGTTACATACCTTGCATGTTAAAATTTTTCTATAAAGTTATCTATTGCCTTCTCTATTTTAGTCAAAATATGTTATTTCCAGTACCATAAAAAGTAAGTTTCATCACTATTGTAAATCACCAGCAGGAATTCTTTCTTAAAAACAAAGGAGGAAGATATGATGGTGGATCCAAATCACAATAGACACAGATGATTCAAATAATTTCAAATACAGTACTTTATTCCTCAGTGTTTACAGCTGTTGACAGAAGTGTCCCTCTCAATTCCTGAAAAAATCCTTAACTTTTTCAGTTCTTTAACAAACAAAACAATATTAATTTAGATATTAATTAAGTGCGAATAAACACAAAAATGTTCACAAACATATATATGAAAATCTTTTACTTGCAACGGAATTTTTGAAAATACTTTTTTTTCAAGACAAAACTTGAAGTTTAAATCAATTACTTTCATAATGTTATTGCATTGTTTGAGAAATTAAAAGCATACATTCTGACAAGAGGACAGCAAAGGATACCTCCATGAAATATGGTGGTGCTTACTTTAGTTTTCAACTACTGGCTTCACATTTTGAAATAATTTCAGAAAAACTGAAATTTTTTTAAAAAACAAAAAATATGAAAAAAGAAAATCTCCAGCCTATATGTATTTCCATATTTTACATGGTCTACATACATATAACTGAAATACAATACTGAAATAATTTAACTGTCAGAATTGAATTGGGCATGTACCTGCTTTACTTGATGATTTACTTCATTCAGAACTGTTCTGCCTACTACAAACAGGATGAACTGATGAGTGTAAAAAGACCAAGGCACATCCACATCTGCAGTTACAACAATCCAACTAAACCCCTGCAACCTTGCATCCTAAGACTAATGAAACTTTAAGCATAGGTAAATTGGTTGTTTTTCTGAGTGTATTTGCTTGATGAAGCCACATGCTTGACTGCTGATTACTTGTTGCAAAAAGTAACATTGGAATGAGCAAAGAGAACTTAATCTTAAGGCTTTGGTTGTTAAAGTACTGCTTTCTATTCCTTTGCAGACCAATGCTTCACTCCAGGGCCAGCAGTCTCATTTGGTATATCATCAGTTTGGGAGCTATTCCAGAGCATTAGGCAAAAGCCAGGCTCAGAATCAAGAGAACCAGCACTGTGCTCCCACGGGACCCATGCAGGGTCTCCCTGCAAAGACTGCTGAGGCTGCCAAGGGCTTAGGCCAGTAAGAAGCATTGGAAAAAACTGGTAAAGGAACTACAGTGCTAGCAGTTGGGTGACATTAAGCCATTATTGCCAAAGTTCACATCCCAGCTAACGTTCTAGCAAGCAAAACTTCTGCTTCTTTTTGTCAGGCACCTGCTGCGACCCTAAAGCCTGGGTAAAGCCATAACCATCACATTAGAAACAGCATTCTCAAGTAAACTGATGAGAGAGAAAATAACAGGAGAAAAAGTTTTGAAAGGTAATAATTTGATTTGGATTAGAACTTTGCATTCATGCATGAAAGCTGACAATGAAACAGGATATGATATGTATGTTCTTGAAGGCTAAAAAAACATCTTTAAAGCATACCAACGGTCAGCAATAGGAAATTTTTGCAGACAGAACTTTTAACTGAGGAACATAAATCCAAAATCAAATCCTAAAGTTCAACCTGCAGTTATGCCTACAATTACAAGTGTTTTAAGTCTGCTGTGCTCTTTAATCAGACACACCAGGTTAAAATCAGATGCCTTCCTGAATTTCACTGTAGTGACCTGGCCCTGAGAAATGCTGTCATGAGAACATACTCAGGCATCACCCTTTCCACCTCTGTTCTCAGAAGCGGCCTCACAACATGGGAGATCTAAAAGATACTGGGCAACAGAAACTGACTTCTTTTAGTGACAGCTCTAAATTTAATTCCTGTCTACATATATTTACAGCCATGATGGTATGACAGCTAACTCCCTCTAGACTAACAGTGTATGTGATGGAGAAGGCACCCATACCATGTCCAGACAGGGCTGCTTTTAGAGAGAGAAGTCACTGAGAAAAGGCAACTGCTGCATGAGGTGCCTTGTTAACTCATTAGCCAGGCAGCTGGTGACTCCCAAACACAAAGCAGGCAGGGGAGAAGAGGATAATTTAAAAAAACAAGGGGAAAGAAAAAAAAAAAAAAGGTGAGAAGGAATGTCACCTTCTTTCTTAAAAACCTCAGCTTATTCCAACTTTGTGTCTTAAAGCTGATACACAAGGATATACACAGGAATTCATACCAGGCATGAAGGCTGCAGGTTTTCTGCCCAATCTGACTTTTAAATTTTTTTTTATGAAACAATGGAAAACAGGTAAAATGAAAATAAGACCTCAAAACTCCCTATGATGAGTTTACAGTACATGCTCTGACCATTATAGTGTCTGACAGATTATGAACACAAAAAAACCCAACCTGATTCCATTAATTTGTGTAGAGTATTAGTTCACAATGTTACTATAATGTGAAGTTCTGCAAGAATAAACGAATCTAATTGAATAATTTTGACCAAAGCCTTAAGGATTTTAACATTTGAAATTAAAATTCATTTACATGTCCCAAATGAAAACTATGAATGAAGAACAATGACATGAAGAGAACAAGCCTGAAAGCAGCATTCTTGAGTCTTTAAAAAGTGGTTTCATCCAGTTCTTAGGCCTACTTTGTTTTTTCTACACAACATTTTGGAGCAGGAGAGTAGACATGCAACATGCAATAATTAGAGAGGTCTGACCATTAATATATTTTTGTTTGTTTAAAAAGGGTTTTATTCAGTTTTCTGAGACTTATTTTAAATAAAATGACATAATAAAAAACACCATATAAGCAGTACGAAAAACAAGGACTTTAGTCATCAGAATTTAGTATAAAACTTCTGTTCGGTTAACTAAAAGAACTCAGTGGGAACATCAGTTGGTCTAATGAAATTACTCATATGGTCATACTTAATTCTAACCTAAACCCAAGCTAACATAGCTAAATTCCTAGTACCAGTAAACACCACCACTATATTCTGCCAGTTACTGTATTAAGATTTATGGTACTTTAGTATCTTCGGTATCCTCCCCCTCCTCTTCCACCATAGGGATCACCATAGCCTCCCCTGCCACCATAGCCTCCCCTGCCACCTTGGAAGCCACCTCCACCTTGGAAGCCACCTCCACCTTGGAAGCCACCTCCACCTTGGAAGCCGCCCCCACCCCTTCCACCACCTCTGAAACCTCCACCTCCGAAACCTCCACCTCCTCCTCCCCTACCCCCTCCACCCCCCCAGTTACCCCTTCCACCACCACCTCCACCCCCCCAGCCACCTCTTCCACCACCTTCTTGTCTTTTTTGCCATGGAGGCATTTCGGGAGGAGGTGGCTCAATCTCTGTTGGTCTGCCTCCACGGTCAGGGACTCTCCCCATCAGAACCTGTACAGAAAAGTAGATCAGAGTTAAAAAGTAGCAGTGATAACTTGAAGAGACACAGGATTTTCTCCTGTGGACAGAGAAACGCTGCCTGCTGTTTTCAGGAAATTTGGCCCCTCAATGGAGTACTTGACAGCAGAATCACCATCTCCTGTCCTTGTAACACCACAACAGAATTCTGAAAGTGTTCTCATTTTTCACTTCTAAACCAGAAATAACTGCAGCTAGCTGGTTCATATTATTTTTGTGAAATTTTTATGAAGAACACTGCACACCTGAAGTATTTGTACTGCAATAAGCAATATACATATTTCATATATAAGACATACAAATACACATATATATATTCATATAGAAAAGACTCCTAATGATGTGGCTCTTCTACTTAAATTTCAAAGTTCAAATTCAAACTTAATCAGCTGGCAAAAACCAAACTGGCAAATTGATGTGCAATTCTCAAAGGAATTTGCCTAACGTTAGAAACTACTGACACTCAGTAAAGAGCTGAAACAAACAAAATATGCAATAGGCTGCAGTAACACTTCCAAGAAAAGGAATAAAAAAGGGCACCTTGACTATGGCAAGTATTACTCAACGTATGGAAAGAGAAACTGCACTGGACAAACTTAAACAAAACAAACATCTTTGATGAACAAAGATGTATCCGAGTGGGTCTTTTTGTTGTCACTTTCATATTTCCTAAACTCTGTGTGATCAATGTTAACATTCTCTGATCAGTCTCAGGCACTCCAGCTAAAGTCCTCTCAAGAAAAAAGCCCCACCTTTCTCTGAGATACCACAATAATTAAGAAATTTCAGAGTGTCAAGGATCAAAACATATTAAAGGGTATCTAAATGAGGCAAAAAAAAATTAGAAAAATCTGTAAGTACAGGATCAATAAAAGCAGTTTAGTCACCATTTGAATGGTGAAACTCATGTCACTACTCACAAGCTTCAGCTTTTATCACACACACGAATGCAGCACAATGCTGATTCATTACTGCAGCCAATCCAGACAATTTTATTTAGCAGCAAAATGACATTTCTACAGAAACGTTCATAATTTATAACACACTGATGAACTAGAGATGTGGGTTTACAAACCAAACAATAATATCCTGGCAAGGCAGCCCAGGAACTGATACCACAAATACTTACATGTACCCTTGAGATGTGCAGTTCCACTGAACTCAACAGGTCATCTACACACACACATTCACCCCCCACACTGTTCCCCCTCATCTACATTACTCTGCTTCATCCTGTTGCATGACTGACTGTCTAGGAAGATTAAAAAAAGGACCTTCTGCAATGTTTACTGGAACACTGCAAACCTTCCTTTCTTAAATGGAAAAAATGTAATTGAAGTACCAAGCAAGACCAGTATAATTGCAGAATTCCTTTCAATAGCTCTGTAAATGCCCATGTCCATTCATCACACGCCAGAAAAGCATACCTTGTTGATAGCACAGGCCGTCTTCTCCCGTGTTGATCCACTACTTGTTCTTATGATCTTGGACAAATCCTCACGAGCAGCAAGAAGGTGAGCTAATGTAATGGTCGACTTTGGAGACAAGGCATAGCGCTTGGGCTGATAGAGCCGTGCTATTTCATCTGTTTTTACCTACAGGGTAACATCAAACACAACTTGTTATTTGCCAAACACGCCAACAGACTTACTGTCAACCATGTGCTGGTCTCAGTAAGTTTTCCTTTGAACACAAGGTGTAGCTTCTGAAAATACAAACTATATTGCAAAACACAGTGCTAGTTTATCACCGGTTCTCTTCCTGTTGGTGGAGCTATTACACAGAAAGTGCTGCTGATTATGTTTAATCGATGCTGAAACTTAGCACCAGTACAAAAGAAACTCCTCTATCTGCCGGCATCAAACAGATTCTTTAGTGCCTTCCAACACATTGACAGACTAAAACTTAAGGAATCCATACTGCTCTCTCAAGAGCTTTACATAACCATATTCAACAGATTGCTTCTAACATGATGAAAAGAGAGCAGCTCCCAAGTAAGGTAAATTCGTGCAAAACACCTGAAAATATATCAATGCAGCAAAGCACTTATGCAAGCCATGAAAAAGTGAGGCTGAGAAGGGGACAACATTAGATTTTTTCCAAGCATTGCTTTGATGTTTCATTTATTTAGAAAAAAGGAAAAATAAATATACTTTCTGGCAAAATCTAGAATGACCTTCAGAGTGAAATAAAACATTTGATATTGGCTAGATCAGACAGGATGTGCTGAACCTTTACAAGACTGTTTTGCTAGGTACTTACTCCACCATTTGTGAACTCATTTCAGTCTGCAAACTTACCTGTCTTGGAGACTGAACAAGTTACAAAAATCAAACAAACAAAAAAATCTCAAAAGGCCACACCATCAAAACCAGAGGAACATATCAATATCTCTTTAATGGTGGGGAAAAAAAAGGCAAGCTAAAAATTTTTAAAAAGACAACTATTTGTCTCCTGGCTTAAAAAAAAAAAATCTCTAAGTTACATCAATACCGTAACACTTTCAATCCCCAAAACCTTCTCAAAGAAGTTATAAACATCCTTCAAGAGAAATAGAGAGGAAAAAAAAGATTGAAGACAGTATGTAATTTTGAATTAGTATGTAACCTAGTTATTTCTGTAATTGTATATATTACACATCAACATTCTTTGTATGACAGGAAAATGAATCATCTGACTATTTTATCATCAAGAATCTTTTAAAACTATTGTTCTATTTCAAAAGGGCATTCATTGTTTTTCACATTGTTTGAATGGAACAATAACAAGTGACAAAGTGTTAGTCTGCTTAAGTTAGTCATCAGTCACATCAAGTGCATTTTAGAAGTATACTTTCAATTTGAAGACACATAATTGTATTGGTACAGCTGTAAGGAAGTTACAGAAGTAAGGGACATCTCCTGGCTTCTCTGAGCTAAATGCCCCCCTCTTCCGTTCTTGCAGCATAAAAGCATCCACAGCCCCCTCAGAAATTAAACAATGAGCTACTCCAATGCAGCAGAGCAGCACCTAGACTCAGTTCACTTAGTGAACTTCATGAAGTTGATTCTGTGTGTGCCCATGACAAATTGTGACATCATAAAGACTTGTAACAATTCATACTTTCAGAAAGATTTCCAAGTTTTAAGATTTAGCCATCTTAAGCTTTCTAAAGAAACCTTTGGAAGGAAAGGTGATCTTGTCAGCTCATGAACAAAAGCATCTTCCTCCAACTTCTCACATGTGTCTTCATAAAATTACAAACCTTATGTATCTTATCCCCCTACTCTTTTGGATACAAACAAGATATATTTTCAGCTCAGAAATATCATGACTACTTTTTAATATACAGAATTCTAGGAAATAGTAAAAATGAAATTATCACAATTAAAGCAATACCAGTAGAACAAATACAGAGGAGTGCTTTGGAATTTTTAGTGACCCAAAGGAATACCAGCAACTGTGTGATTTTCTCACACAAGCTACTATTCAAATAACCTGTTCAACTGAACAGCTGTTCATCTAGCAGCACTGAATCCAAGATAGGGAGCAGTCACTGTAACCTCACAGACTTTATGAACAGTCACTTTTTATACCCAATCTATGTTGGCTCAGTGCTTGTCTTACTTTTGCATCTGCATGAGAGGTGCTGAGGTTCCCTCCTAGTTTCCTTCATTGGAAGGTGTTAGATACAGAAAAGAAAACAGGGAGATGGGAACTTCAAAGTGAGAAACTCAATAAAGGACGTTAGAATTTCTAATTGTGAAGCCATAAACAGTTACAAAGGATGGACTGTGCCACCTGGTTAAATGCATCCCCTTCCTCAGTACCTAGGATTTGGATATTACAACTTGACCTGAGAAACACGCTGGAAAAAAGATAACAGTGATGGAAGTGTATTTGTGTATTTACATGGTATGCATATTCTGTAGGAAGCCTTGGGGAACAGCAGCAGACTCCCACCTACAGGAAGCAAAAAATACACCAAGTTTACCTTTGCTCTATCAGACCAGCCAAAAGACTGCACAGTCACATCAAGCCTCTTCATCAACATCCGCCGTCGACACTCGTACTCACTGCAAAGCGCATCATTGATTTTTTCCAATCTTTCCTGCAGTGTTACAATAAGAAATTCAAACATAAAAAGTTACAGGAGTCAATTCAAAGTTAACCCCTTCCATCAACTAAGATGTCTATCCTGAGGTAACCACTATAAACTACAGAGCATCTCTGTAATGCTACAGTAGTATGTACATGCAAAATAATTTGAAAGGGAACAATGGATGAATCAACACAAGGTCTATGTTTTAATGTCAATTCTGGAAGTATCTGATTTTCATTGTTAGTATTTAGCAATTGAATTTGAGTATTAATATTCAGCAATAGAGCAGTGACTGTAAAAAGGCAAAGCTAAATGAAGCCATATGTATTTATTTTGACCATCCTGTTAAATACTGAAAAGAAATGGAGAAACTTTTCTTTACCACTTGGTCAGAGTTCAGAGGTTTTGTTAGCAGCGATTTCCCCACATGGTTATTTTTAACTTTTGAGAGAATGTCCTTTATCTGAAAAAAAGCCACATACATCTTAGAAAACAAACTGTATTTAGATTTATTTCAGCAAAATTTGTTACAATCTCACTTTGCTGCTCAGAAGATCAAACACAGCACGTTTGTTTTAGCAGACTCATGAAAACAGATACACATCTTCTGGCTTATGATCCACTATAAAAAATTTTCTTGAATACATTTATCAGATGACCAGACTCTATACAAAAATATTTTATGGCACATCACTTCTCCACCCATTAAGATAACAATAGTTATATAGCAAATTCATCAAGTGCATACGGAAAGTAGGACTAGCTAAATTACTCATTTCATATGCTACTAAGTGTTGTGCCTACAACAACTGGAAGTTTGGCAACAAAATGTTGGCAACAAATGTTGGCAACAGAACTGAGCTACAAAAAATCTGGTGATGGGTGCTATTAAGAAAGGCAGGATGATAGGTATGCAGGCATTCTTGATTCATTATCTTTTATTTTAATCCCATAATTGGTTCCAGCTAACATTATGTTTAAGGCTTTTGCATTCACTCCAAATCAAATTTGCTATACTTCTTCCACTAGTTCCTGCCCTCAATAATTAGAGATGAAATATGCTCTCTCTACCTTTCAAACACCACTGCATTCTCCTCTCTCATTACAAGAAACCTCTACCTCCTCTTCTTGAGTGAACTTCCTTTGGCAAAGCTCTTCTAAAATCATTACCATGAATGCCCACAACACTTGTACATAACTTGAACATAATCTAACTGATTTCTCAGCTGTAGTTGACTGCATACATATTACTGTTGCTCCAAGTTTTGTACAGTCTGATGGAGAGAACTACATCTTCATTTGCTTTAGTAAATAACCATGGGGAACCAAGCAAAATGAGTAAAACTACAGTTAGTTTTCTTTTATATGTCAAAGGAAGGATTGAGGTAGTGCATGATCTACAGTGAAACCTAGAACTGGGGACAGCCATTAGATACATTTGCAAGGATTGTAAAACTTCATGTGGGTACACAGGCATTTACATTACATCTGTCATAAAGGCATGGCTCAAAGCTCAGTTTTGAGGTTCACATGTTAGAGAAATATCATCTCTACTGATTGCTATGAAAAAAACATACCAGAAGTAAAAAACCAAATTTTAGAGCACCTAGTTCATCGTTAGAAGAAATATTTAGAATATTAACTCTCATATTTTTGTAATTATCTCAATTTTTTGTGTGTGTGCATATATGAAGAAAAAATCTCATTTCAAATTTTGTGTGAAAACCAAGGTGTATGTATTTTGTTCTTTCTTTTCACATCACTGCAGGGCAGCACTCTGGCAGGTCAAAAACACAGTATCCCAGAAAAAGTCTGAGGTAAATATATTGTGCAGTGAACAAATTAAGGAAAAACACTGTTTTGACTCTATTTGAAAAAAAACAGCCTAGTAGTATCAGAAAAGTGGCCATCTAATTACTGTAATAATCCCTGCTATTATTTTCCACCCATATCAAAAGAGGTTACAATAAGGAGTGAAGTTCAGTTTCCATGTACAATACTAATTCCAACACTTCTCTTTTTCTGGTAATTCTTGCTTCTCTACAACCTTTTTCTTTAGAAAAAACACTCCAAGGCCGTCTTCTAAGGGTTTTTTTACTGAAGTGTGTACATGGTGCCATATTCCACTGCAAAATGCAAATGTACCTAAGCACAAGCTATATTTGAATTTAAATACATGTCTGAAGAATCAAAAGCTAAAGTTAATAACCAGCAACAGAATAAAATCAGTATGACAGCAAGAGATGAACAGACCAGTAATTAGTATAGAAGGAATGATCAGTAGATGAATTAAAAATTCTATTGGGAGAGAGGTGTCTATCCATATACCATTGAGGTCCGACATATTACCTCAAAGGTTGAAAGGAAGAGAGTCTATCAAAATGAGACCAGCTGCTGAAACAAAACCCAATACAATAAAATGAAAAATCCTCAATGTAATTTACAGTTAGAGTGTGAAAGAAGATCTGAAAATCAGTGAATTATTGTAAGTTTGCAGCTGCAAGGACAACTAAGAGGTAAACACAACACTGGGCTCCACATACAAAAGCCACACATTCTGCCATCACAAGTCAATCTCTGCCGCATACTCCTGATTCCCATGAACTGAAAAGTGAAAGGAAGTTTAGAGAGAACAATTAAGGAAGATAATCAATGAAAATCTGAACTAAAAGAAACAAGAGCAGCTAAATGAAAGAATCTTTTATTGACTGAGAAACTGCCCCCAGATTTCTGCAACATTTTCTTTCCAAGTTAAAGAGAATACCTATGTCATTTTTATCCAGCACAGCTTTACTAAACAGTAACAGTTAAGGAGGAATCTCTTCACTGATGAACTGGTCTATGATCCTGGTCTGTGTTTCTGACACTGTAAAGTTATATTCACATTAGTGAATCTCCACTTACTCCTCACTCCCATCAGCAGGGCTCATGGGGAAATCCTACAGCTATAATGGTGAAATGAGTTGAGCTGCCTCATAGCCATCACTGATGACAGAAGTATGAGCACAGGAACTCTGACACACAGCAGTCTGCCAGAGGACAAGAATACAGTGGATGTGAGAATCTATGCCATAACCTGTATTCCCACACATGACAGTTGCACTGGATTGAGGATATGCAGGAGTTTAAAAAACCCACCACAACCCAGAAAGAAGTCTGTACATGTAAGTGGAAACAGAAACAAATGCAGTGCCCAGAAACAAGAGCAGTGAAAACATACTCAATGAAACATAAAACAAATTGTAATAGCCAAATCATCCTAATATTTTTACACAATCAGGTGTAAAAAGCAAACCAAATAATTAAAACTAGATGTAGACAAGTATATTTGACTATCTGACATACTATGTAATCAATGACCTTGGTAACACTAAAAATTTATGGGATTGCTTTGGGAGTTCACACACTCTCTAAATATAAAATGAAAACAAGCTGTTCGATCTGCTTGAGACAAAAATACCAAATTCAAATCTGCTGAATAAAAATAAAGAGTTATTCTACTGTTACCAAATAAAGTATATCTTTATTGAACACGACATTTCTCATTTGTTTTGTGATTCTGTACTACTGAAAAAAAATTCAGCTCATATTTCATTACCATATTCAATATATTTATTAAATATCCTCATCTGTCAAAACAGAGCTGTAATTTTTACATTTAACACCTTTTGCACAGAAAAAGATCATATATGTATGCCCCTCCAGGGAGATTTTTTCGAGATTTTGAAAAAACCTGACCTGCAGAAAGGTGTCATGCTATTAATTTAAAATAGCAACACTTTGAGGAAAGAATGTTGCCTTAATTAGTAATAAGGTGTACTGTACCGTTGCAGAGAGATCACCTAAAATCTTAAGCACAGAATATTTTTAAGCCTCTCTTTCACATACCTGCAGATAAATTCGGTATTTATCTAACTTTAAATACATTTTTGTTTGACCCTGGTGTCTGGTGAACGGGACAACTCCAAGGTCTTGTTCCCTGCAGTTACATTAATACTTACTGTCCAGACACCGTTATATCTGCAAAATTACTACAGATCAACAGTGGAATGAAACACATGAATTTAAATATTCATAAATTCTAGGATGTATACCCAAATATTTTAAAAAATATTCTTCTCACATTTCACCTAACTTTTATGTTAGCTTAATTTTGACTTTGTTTGTTCAGTAGCCCTTTATAGTTTCTTTTCATTCTACTGATATGTGAAAAGTAGCAGAGTACTTTTAATAATGTGGCCAAAAAAAGTTCAGAAGTCTTTTGAATAATATCACATTAATTTTTTTTTCAAATAAACAGTATTAGAATGTCACTTTGTAATTAGGTGTGAAATTCACACTATCTTGATTGGAAAACAGACAGATGTAAGCACTAGTTACAAAGTGCAACACTAGCACCGAACTTTTCTGAATCTTCCATCAATGTCCATTTAGGATTTATGGAGGTTTTGGCACTAAATTTCAGATTGACTCCTAGATTCCCCCTTTGTAAATATACTTCACAAAAGGAACAGCATCTTAAACAACTGAAAAATTACTATTAGATTTTCAGTACTATATAATAAAATAAGATGTACTTAGTGGTAGAAAGCTGTAATACTGTCAATTTATCTCTCATTTTCTTAGGCATGTTGATAATTACCCTAGGTAATTACAGGAGATGCAAAAGATACTTGCTATGATTGTACATTCAAAGTTTGAGCAACTGTAAAACCCATTTTGAATGAAGACAGCAATCCTGATTTTATACTAGTCTCTTAAATAAACTGGAAAATCACTTAAAAGAATAAATGTTCTAATATTCCATACCAAAATACAGTGTGTGATCTGGCCTTTGGTAGGTTGCTGCTGCACAGCCAAACTATTCTCAGAACTACTCCCACAGCTACTGACAATGCTGAAGATGCTAGACAGAGACAAAGAGTAGACATGTTGAAATGCTGCAGACACATTTGCAGATACACTAAATAAAAATTCTAGATCATCATGTAAGTCTGTATTATGAATGATATAATACTAAACATCGACAATGCAATTTTATCCAGAATCTAATTAAATCAAAAGCAAAAAAATATTTGGAAAAATAAATGGATCATTTCAAGTCAATTTCTGTAAGCATATTAAAAAAATAACAAAATGGTGCCCTTAAAAAATGCTTACAAAGTCGATGAACTTTAATTGGTGGCACCACCTTTCTAAAGCAGCTATACCTATAACTGTAGGTCTCTAACTCTGTCATCTATCAAAATAACTCCAAACTTGTAATGGACAAAGGACAAGTAAACACAGCAGAAATTCTGAAAGAATCTCTTGCGAAGTAAGGAAAAAATCCTTTGTTTATAAGGGATGAAGCACACAGAGAACAAATTACACTATTAATTTCGAGCCACAGAAGATGAATAAACTTTTTTGCCACCTTTCTACACTCTGAAGTGAGTACAAGTGGTAAAACCACTGTGGAACTGACAGATCTGAAAACTATTGGAAAACAGTCCAGGCAGCACTATTAAAAAAACCGACCAACCAAAACCAAAGATAGAAGGCTTTTAAGATTCTGCTCATTCTAGTACTTCTGAAAGTTTAACAGTTTATACAAACTGGGATGGCAACACTAGGCACAATTCAAGGCTGAGATGCTGTCTGATAGGAAATGTTGGACTTTGCAAAAGGTGGCAGGTACCAGGTGTCTAACAACTCAAAGCAAACATTCCAGTATATCACTACGTGTGTATGAAGGAACTGGTGCTCCAGGTCTGGTCCTGCTGTCCCACAACTGTGGAACTGGAGCCCTCTGCCTATAACGGGATGAAACTAAATCTGTACCTGAGAAGTGAAGCAAGGAATTGAGCAAGAAAGGCCCCTGGCAATGGCTACAGCCTATAAACACGCATGGCTGTAAACACAGCCAACACTCACAGAGGGAGATCAGCAGAATCAGGCCATTAGTTATCAGCTGGAACTCTGATATTTTCATCCCCAGAACAGTCCTGAATTGTTTCTTCATCCCTTCAAAAATATTTACTGAATGTAAAGAACTAAAGACATCAAGCACAGTTATAGTGTAGAATAGGCAGTTCCATTTGCACTTGGGTGATGCCTTTTATAAATTAACTTCTTAAAGGTTTTGTCTCATCACACTGAAGACAGATGTAAGAAAATCATGTAAGTAACAGGCCCTCTCCCCAAAATCTCTGAATGTTCAACTGTCCACTGGTTGATGAGGAAGGAGGAAAAAAAAAAAACCCAAGCACAATCATGTAAAATTATTGAATTCAAAGACTCAGAAGCAGAGGTAGTTTTTATTCTATCCTTAAGGGGTAATCAGTCACTCTCTCCCCAAACACTAGAGAGTGATAAAGAGCAAAACTTTTAGCTGACAAAGACAAATTCCTCCTCAAGAGCCTATTTACTTTCTGCAGTAAAGGAAATCAGATTAAGGATCTCATCAGTGAAATTAGTTAGAACCTGGAGGGTCACAACAGAAAGAACAATCTTGCTGACTAAGGTTTTAATTGGCTTATTCACTGAATACTGGCAATTCCGGCATTATCATCCTCTTCTGCAGCTAAGACTATACCACCAACAAATTCATACCTGCAATTAAGAAATAAACTAAAAAGAACTAATTTATATTTTGGATACTGAATTTAAATACATCCCAGAAATGACTAGAGGTATATAAATGCACAAGCAGTTATTATCCCAAGTTTTCTGCTTGCTACAGCACATTGGAATGGGTAAGGAGAAAACTTATGCCTTGAACTTGCAGGGAAAAGTATGTCTGATCAGGTACACTGCAACCTCGGGGACATGATGAAATACTTCACCTCATAACTAAAAGAGTTTAACTAAAAACACTAAGCTGGCTTTCAGAATTAAAATTATTTTGCTCTTGTCAGATAGGGCTTTTACGGGTGAGACTGCTGGGCCCTTAACTCTAAGATGAATGCTTACAGAGACAGTGCTTACAGTTAGCAATAGAGAGAAGATGTAAAAGCCCATACCTTTTGTTCCACACTGGTTAACAAGGGAGGGATACCAGAAGATGAGGAGTTTGGCACACCCAGTGCATCACAAATAGCTTGCACTTCCTGAATAATTTCACTGTGCTTGTCCAAATGACAGCCTTTAATTTTCTTGTTCTGCAGTATCTTTAAAGCTTGAAGTTCTGTGCTTAGAAATACTAGAGAGAAAAGCATCATAATGGCAGATTTAGAGACACTTAAGTATTTCTTTATCCAGATTCCCAGTACAGCTCCAATACCTACATTTGTAAGATAACCATGATAAAAGGGAGACTTTCTCAGTTCTCCCCTGAACAGGTCAGTATATTTCTTATTCTTTACCTCAACTTCCTCTCACCTGACTTCCTACCTTCAGTCTACACATTGCATCTAACTGTTCGACTCCCTTCTGCTGCCAGACTTCAAGTTCCTCCGCTAGTTTCATATTACCACACTGGGTCCTGCTACAACTCCTTTGTCAAAGTTCAACTTAAACTCAAACATTATTTCCCTCAATTCTGCTCCCAGTATCTTTAAATTGTGCAGCATTCATGTTTGAGTTGCCCTGAAACCTCTCACAAACACAGGAAGCAAGCTCTCAGTTTAGGTGAGCTTGAACAATTGGATGAAGAAAGGGATCTGGAGGCTTCAATAGATTGCACCATACTTTTAAAAGAAATTTTAGTTTCTGCTAAATAACTTTCTAATGCTGCTCTATTTTTCACTTTGCACAAGTGAGTTAATGCATGCTGAGCTAGTATATAATGACTGTACACATCAGCTTAAGAACACATAAAGAACTCTTCTGTGTAAATTGTACAGTTATGATAAAGTATGCACATAAAATACTGTATTATAAATGGGAAAAATGATTATTGCTCACATAGGAGTTTAAGACAATCTTCTTTTTCTCTTAATCTATCTTTGATGTCTCCAGACACCAGTGACGAATACGGACAAGCCATTTCTCGCAGAAAGCCACTAATTTCAAGCTGGAAGCTCTCTATATCTTTCACACCTATGGAAATAAATGCACAATTAATGGCTTTTTATAGAAATATCAAACTGCAATCTAATTTTTTTTCTTAATATATGTTTATATTGCAGATTTCAACAGCCCAAAGATTAACCACCTACCACCCCAATAATATTTTTCTTTAAAAAGTCCTACATACAAGCAGACATGCCTTCTAATAGTATCTTGTACCCACACTTTGAATGAGGTAATGCTACAGCAGTCTGCAAAGACATGAACACAAATGAACATCAGCAGGAAGTGAACCATTTATGTCACTAAATAGCATGCCAATGTAACTAACTTTCTGATGAAGAAGTGACAGGAGTCATGAACCCATTATTTTCAGTGACTGGTTTTAGTTCCACTACTTTTTTGGTGAAAACACAATATAAAATCTCATCCAAGCTCCAGCACTCAACGGAAATAATCAGGCGGCAGTACAGAGCACCTCCTGTATCCACACTCGGTGCTGAGGGGAACACTGCCTTGGACCAACAGACGGAAAACACCCAACACTGTAATTTATGCCATCAAACATGATTACAGGTGTGAATGCACTTCTTACATTTAGGTATATCTAGAACCACCGCAAATCACCTTCTTTTTCCCTTTTGAAACAGTCTGCACAACACAAGGCTGTTAATTAATCTTAATCCAAGAGCCACACACACAAATATCAGCCTGAGTTTGGCTATCTTTCAGCTTTCTTGTAAACTTCAACACTGTAATTTCACTATTAGCTGAACAATATGGGTCTCAACCTACTGAGCAAACACTAAATTAACATTCATATACCATCTGTCGCAGTGATGCTTTCTTCCATATTACAAAGTGACTTTATCTGGGAACCCAACCAAACGCAAAGCTCAAAAAATTCTGGTGAAGACAATCCATTTTCTGCTGCTTTTTTCAAGGCCTCCTCCTCCAACAGGGCACCGGTGTACCTGCATAGACAGATAAACATTAATAATAAGAAGTAAGTGTAACATAAAATAAACATATTTTCAAATTATTTTACTCTAAGCTGGTTAGTGACTACACTTAAAGGAATCAATCTTTCTACATTACTTTTGTCAAGGAATAATTCAGACCTTTTTTTTTTTTTTTAGCACAAAAAATTATTGGTCATTTATAAACAAAACAGTTTGTCAGAAAATATGAGACAGGCATTTTCAAATTTGTATGTGAAAACAGACTTTGATCTCTCAGAACACGCCTGACAGAGAAGAACTCAAGTATTAACTCAAGTGTTTAGCCAAATTTCCTCCTAACAGTAATAAAGGACTGCCCTGAAGTACTGGAAATAACGTAATTGAAAATTAAATTTCGCACAGCTTTTTGTCCCGTACATCCGAAGCACATCGCGGGAGGCGGGCGAGCAGGCACCAAAGAGCGAGCTGCTGCCCCGCCAGCCTCCAGCGGCCGCCCCAGTGCCCAACACGGCTTGCTGCACCCCAGGGCGCGCCCGGGCTCCTCCGCCCTCCCGCTCTGCAGCCAGGGCGAGCCCACCGCGCACGCCGTGACCCCGCTGCCGGCCGAGGCCCGGCTCCCCCGGCTGCCCCGGCACCCGCCGCACCGCGGGGCCCGCTTCTCCGCCGATCCCCCTCGCTCCCGCCTCCGGCCCGGCCTCTCGCCCGCGGCTGCGGCGGCCCCTCGCCCTCCCCTCGCAGGGGGAGCCGCCGCCGCTCCCCGGTTACCCCAAGGCCTCCAGCGCGTCCAAAATGTCGCTCTCCATCCCCGGGCCCGGCGGCAGCTCCCTCATGCCGGCGCCGCGCCGCGCGGTGCCCGCCTCAAACCGGCCCGCCGCAACCCGCGCCCGCCGCCGCGTTCCGCTGCCGCCGCACCGCAGCCCCGGCCGGGGGGAGGCACCGGGCTGCCCCCGCCCCTCTCTCGGCGGCCACCCCCGCTCCGAGGAGCCGCGGAAAGTCTCGGGGCCAGCCCCCGGCGGTGTCCGGGGGTGACCCTTGCAGACAGCCGGGCTCTGCCTTTCCGCCCGTACTGGGGAGCGCCGGGGCTCCTCACCCTTCCCGCGGGGCTCGTCTGCTGGCCCTGCGGCTGTGCTCCGGATTTGGCCCCAAAGCCCTGCCCGCTGCAGTCGCCTACGCTGCTCCGGCACCTACCAGCCGCCCGGAGAAATAAAACATCAGGAGCGACCACAGCCACCCTTTTGGGCTCCGGACATGGCTCATGCCAGGGCAGCCAGCTCTGCTACCCTTACCCCAAGGCGCGTCTGGGACGTGGTTCAAAAAAGCAGGTTTTGAGGCCTGTACTTCTGCGTTGTATCTGGGACCTCTCAAATTGAGAAATTCTGGCTCAGATGGTGAAGGCCATATCTCCCGGGCACCTGTAGTCCTGATTTTGCACTGTGAGGTGCTTCAGCCCTGCTGTGCTGATTTTGGCTGAGGTGGAGTGAACTCTCTTCCCTGTGATTAGTATGGGACTGTGTTTGGGGTAGTGCTGAAAGCAGTGTTGATAATATAGAGATGGTTTTTGTTATTGAAGAGACTCAAGGCTTTTTCCGCTTCTCATACTCGCACCCCACCTGTGAAGGGACTGGTGGTGCATAGGAAGCTGGGAGGGGGTACAGCCAGGACAGCTGACCCCAACTACCAAAAGGATATTCCAGGCCATGTGGCATCATGATCAGTATATAAAGCTGGGGGAGGGGAAAGGAGTGAGGGGGGATGTTTGGAGTGATGGCATTTGTTTTTCCAAGTAACTCTTGTCCTGGAGATGACTGAACACTCCCGGCCAGCTCATGGGAAACGATGAATTAATTTCTTGTTTTGCTTTGCTTGCATGCACAACTTCTGCGTTATGTATTAAACTGTCTTGTACCTGAACCCGCAAATTTTCTGGCCTTTGCTCTTTACTTCCTAACCTACATGTGTTCCCATTTTTTGGATTCTCTCCCCAGCCCCAGTGGTGGGGGAGCAAGTGAATGGTTGCATGTTGCTTAGTTGCCAGGTGGTGTAGAACCACAAGAGCACTTTTGACCTTTTTTAACCAGTGTTTTCTTATATGGACCTCCAGAAAATCCAGTGGCTGAATCTGTGATGAAGACCAGAAAGGCATACAATGAGATGGAAGCAATTACAACATAGATGTTCTTAATGTGTGAAATCTCCACAATTTTTAAACAGCTATTTTTAATTATTTCTATTTAACAGAAGACGTGGCTATATTGAGTGCTAAGCTTTAAAAAGTGGGAATCAAGACATCTATGACATCCTCCCACACCCACAGACAGAAATCTAGAAATTAAAAACATTGTTTATGGCAGTCAGGGGAAGGAAGAGCATCCTAAAGGCTGATACACTTATGTTGACCATATGTGTATATCAGTGCCTGTATCTCAGCGATCTCTTTCACAGCTGTCTTGTACCATATGACTGAACTTTGAACAGACTTTTGTTTCAAATAGGTTAATATAATTTCTCTAAATGAAAGAGCATGCATCTAAGAGCAGAGATTCAGGACATAAACTCTTGCTCCTTATTAAGCATTAACATCCAATTATTAAAATGAGAAAACAGGATACGCAGAACTGGACAGAAATAGCCAATTCTCATTTCTTTTTTAAAGCTGTATCTCAATGCCTCCCAGAGTGATTCATCACTGTGCAGTTGTTCTCCAAAACTGGGAAGTTTTCCTATCAGTCAATAATGCAGGCTAAGACAAAGAACTGGGAACAACTAAAAGTGAAACTAGCATAACGTTATCAAAAATAAAAAGAAACCTGGTACCTGGTAATTTAAGAGATACTGTGTGGTACAGGTAGGTGGCAGCAGTGGGTCTCTCTGTAAATATTCCTTTAAAAAATATTTAACTAATTTATGTTACAGGAAAATACCTAAATTAGTAATTTCTTCCAGTATCTTTTGCTAGCATTGCTTTTATATATATATATATATATATATAAATATATATATATATATATATATAATATATATACATGCACACACACATATATATAGGATAGCCAAGCATGTGTATCAGTCACTTTTAATTCCACAGAGTGTTCTTGGAAAATCATAACTTTTCTGTATACTAGAGTTATTCGGTGTATGAGCGAGAACAAGTTTGAATTTCCCAAACTGTCTCTTGACACTCACAATTGAAGGATGATTTTGGTTGTGATTACATACCTATGCTCTCCTCATAGTGTTACTATTCATGCAGTCCACAGCTTACTTTGTGTCCATTCTTGAGTTTCCCATCTCTGGGGAAGGGAAAAAGAATAATGAGAACGCTGGCTAAAACGTGTTTTGTAACCATCCATGCCCATGGGTGTGGATTTGCCTTTGCCACGTGCCCTTTGCAATATACAAACACAAACATAAAACCACAAGCACACAAGTGAGAACACCAAAAGAAGAGGCCTTGGCGCTCCACAGCCATTACTTTCCAACAGAAGGCCAGTGTGACTTCAGCTAGGTCACCCGTGCCCTAGAGGTTTTCAGTTTTTGTCAGAATTTCTTTTTCACTGGACTGCCAGTTAGTCATCTCCCTCAGCAGTCAGGTAACTCTTGCTGCTAGCACAAGGAAGAAATGGGGGTGCACAGCTAAGATTAGAAAATGAAGATTGCACTGGATCAGCACTGACTTGGATCAGCTTGAACTGATATAAAATGGTGGCTGTATCTGTCTGCACAGCAAGGTGAAGATGGGAATTTTGGAGAAAGGTCTTCTGCCTTTCGTACAACTCGTACGAAATCTTTGCTATTACAAGTTGCCTGTAATCTTGCTAAAAACCAAAATATGTGACTCAGTTTTCTATTGAGGTAGGTAAACCTCAAGCATTTCCTTGTATGGATATGACAAGTGGCAAATTGTTATGGTGTGCAAATCTGCTTGGGAAGAGTTCCTGCTGCCAGACTTGCAATGGGCATTCTCAGACAGCCAAATGGCAAGGATGGGGTGGAAGGGTCCTGCTTACTGCAGCAGGGCCATCCCCTCCTGATCTGCACTGCCAACGGAGTGGCGGTGGGTTCTATGTGGTGGGCACAGTGTCTCTGCTCCTAGAAGGGAAAATAAATCTGCCCACAGATGCACCAGCTGCACGTTTCAAAAGATTCATTGCTTTGTCCTTCTCGTATGCAGCACAGGAATAAAAAATGAGGCCTCTTGAATTCAAAGAGAATGGAGCCAGACACCGTTTTAATGCAGGAGAGGTACAAGTAATTTGTAGTACTAAGAAACATTTAGCAGACAATTAATTGACCACTAGAGGGGATCATAGGAGTGGAGAAGGAGTTGAATGTACTACATGATAAATGTTTTCCTCTAATCCAAGCTCACCTACGTGCAATGTTGTACTGTACGTGAACAGTTTAAAAATGATTGAGAAAAGACAGCACTCTGTGTGTACTTAGGTTGATATAAGAAGCTTATATTAAATTTAAAATACATCAATAACAGGTTTACTTATCAAAATGAAATAGTTTCTTTACACAGATATTTTCATCAGTTTAACTTAGTCCAGAATAAGTCTGTTCAGCTTCCATCTGTAAAAAGGTGTTAATCATTCTTTTAACCTATTTAAAATAAACAGGTTATGTTCTTCAGACTTGCTGTCATTTAAACAGCTTGCTCGTTTAAAAGCTAATGTTCAATTGCTTTTAATCCTTCCCTAAGCTTGTTCTTATCTTAAAGGATGATTTAGAAACAGCCACCCCAGGCAGTATGAACCTCATGACATCATTGTGGAATCAGACAAGTTGCAAGTTGACATTGATCTATATATTTTAATTATGTCAGTCTCACAAATGAAGTATTTGCAATGTGAATGATGCAGTATCAGAGTCACCAAACCTGAACAAATTTCCACTAGCTACAAGGATCCTGCCCATCCATTTACTGGCTATCTTGCTGAAATTGAACTTGACATCCCATCATAAATATTTGATTTAGAAATCACCTTTCTAATATCTTCCAGACCAAATCAAGCCACCTGAAGGAGTGACATCAAAGTTTTCAGTCCAGGATGAATTCTTTCAAGAAACTATGCACAGTAATAAATTCTGCAGAATACAAAGTTCAGTTCCTTGAAAATGGACTGCTCTCAAATGACTTTCTTGTGGCACATCTCTCCACACAGGAGTGGGAAAGGGCAGAACCAGGCAGCCATTGACACCTTGCACGATGACTGCAACACACCCACTAGTACCCTTTTGCCAGTACTTGTCTAAGAAGATGGTGGCTTTTCACTGTCCTTCAGCTGGAATAAAATGAGTAAGGTAGTCTAGACTACCTTGCAAAAAATCTTAAGTTATAGGCTTAATTGCACATAGTTAAGTTACTGAGTTTTGTCATTTACCTTTGAGGTAGTAGGTGTGGGGCATAAATATTTCCTCTCACCTTTCAGCATCACTAAATAAATATGAATAATTTGCTTCTCTCTTTTTCCTAGTGGTGCATTACAAGAGAAGCATGATGACTATTAAAGAACCTAGATTTCTTTTTGCCTAAGTGGAATGTCAGACAGAATATATTAATACACAACAATACAGAAAGAAAGGCATTGAACATAAGCAGCTTTACAAAAGAGAAAGCAGAGTGACACGTGGTATTGCCAGCACCTTTCACCTCTGCCAGGGGACTCAGTTTAATTGTCTTCTTGGTACCAAGACAGTAATTATACTGTGAGGACTAATTACATCTAAAATATCTGTTGTGTTTTTTGGTTGTTGTTGTTGTGTTTTTGTTTTTGTTTTGTTTTTTGTTTTTTTTTTTAAAAAGGGGAAAGTGAGAAGATGATTTAGTCCTTAGGTGCCCAGTGAACATCTGTTTGCAAAAGAGGCTGCAGAATGCTGGTCATAATTTTGTAGACATTACTCTGTTATGAATGAGATTGAAGCCACAAATTAGTGCAACATATTAAGTGAGCAAAAAAAGACAGACCTGCAGTAAGTCTAGCCCCTGCTACAGCAAATGTTCAGCCTGGCAGGACAAAGCGATGAATATTCCAAGTTCATATTTCTTATTCTTTGAAAAATAAACTGTGCCCATTTAGCTCTTCAGACCATATGGCATGAATCATTTCAGTGAAGCATTCATCACATCATGATTTACACTGACATTATTTCTTAGAAGTTAAGTGGTGGGGCTTCACTGGGAGCAGCTTCATGTATTACAGCCATTCTCATCTCTTTCACTTGTTTCACTGAAAGATAACTTGGTTAATCTCAGCTCAAAACTGGAGTTATGGGAGTGAAACCCAAGCATAAAGTGTTCCTGATTTTAGGTTTTCTGTTTTAATTTACTCATAAATGTATACAAGCCTTTTATTTTAAGCTTTTATACTCGGGTATGATGTAGTCATAGGTGCCTGATTGCTACTTTGTTTTCCTTTTAAGAAAGTACAACAGAGAAAAGTCTTATGATGGTTACAGCAAAACCAAATTTAATTAGAAAATGCTGAATATTTTAATGTCATAGAAGGTATGTTTTCAAGAGTGTGAGTTACCTGAGAGGGATTCCCTGAGGTCAGAAACCTGCTACCAACTCCTGGCAGCCTCTGTCAGTAACACCATAAGGCTGCAGGGTTGTCCAGGAAAGCCTGTGAACGAGGGCACCACAGATACTGTGCTACATCCACAGGGAAACCAAGTATGTAGATTTGCAGCAGCTCCCTCTTTCAGTTCTTAACTCTCTTTTATCACTACCTGTTTCTGTTTTTCCATGGATTTCCCACAATTAAGTGAATTTTCTGTGGGTTTTTTCCCCCTATTAACACCCTGTTGAGAGACCAGAGAAAGGAAGAATTTCTGCATATAGTAAGAAAAATTCATTTCTCTGCTAGTCATGTACACAGTGTCACCTTGGGAAATCACTTAAAACTCTGTACTTCAGGTGTAAAAGAACAGTGTTATCTGGGTAGTAAAGATGGTAGACCAGAATTTAATAAATAGAAGAAATAACAATAATCATCATCATACTCTCCTTGACTGATAAAATGTAAAGTATCGGACTATCTATCCTAGTTAAAATAAAAGACAGGAAACATGGAATCGTATTAAATGATGGGACTAGTGTACTTCTAAAAAAATCCCTGAATCAAACCATAAAGTGGCAAATGTTGGGTCTTAAATGTAAAACTGATACTTTCAGAGTATGAGGCATCCATTCCACTGGGGCTTGACTCACAAGTCATACTTCACAATTTATAGCAAAACTAGATTCTTAACATATTGGAATAAAGATTTTTAACAAGCTTCCATCTGTTAAACCAGTGAATTGGCTTGGTCTGATCATGCTTGCTGTTTTAATAAATAGCCAGCATCATTTTTCAAACCACAGCTTTCAAATTAGATTGGAGCATTTCGACTCACACTAGTTGTGGCCAGTCCTGAAAGATTGACATTGCTTGTATGTTTGGAGGAGCCTACACCACACATGGGGCCCAGCCTCCCGTCCTGGTGGCTTGGAAGAAAGGCATAGCAGTGCCATTTAGGAAGGGTGGGCTGAGAAGTGACCTCAGGATAGCCACTTCCTTGACTAATGGTATTGCAAATGAGACATAATTGGTCTCAAACAGGAAGGGAGTGAACCACTAAAGTCCGAAAGCAACTCCCTGTCTGGAAGGTGTGTTTGCCACAGCAAAAAAAAGCTACTCTGTTAGCATGGGAAAATGAACTGAGGGCATATTTGTCTTTAGGCTGGATTTTTCTTTTTCAACAGCACAAATGAAAATGTCGACAAAGAAGTGTACATGGGATTAAATTCTTGCTTTTTCCTCTCTACAACAAGACATTTATGGTGTATGTATATTTTTCAATAATTTTATATATTAGTATTAAAGGTTAAAGCAAAGCATCAGTAAAGTTAAAATGACTGCTTATAGTCCAGAGTAAAGCAATCAAAAAGCCATCAAAAAGAAGTCATGATGGGAGAGGTGATTTAAAAAGGGGGAGATTAAAAACATGACTATTAACAGCTAAAATGATACATTAGCATGAAAGGCTGAACATGCTCATGTAATGCAACATGCTTCTCAAGTCCTGAGTGACAGGAGTATCCAAAACAGGAAGTGATGAGGGTCTGGATGCTGACCACCAATCTATACCATCAGCTTTTCTTATGAGACCACAGAAATAAATGAACTGTGCAGTTTGTTGTTTCTTCCCCATCTTCTCTATTTCTACATTCATGCTCGTCAGTTTTGCACCCATACTTTTGTGGGCTGTTTGATCCAAACTTTTTCTCCTCTCCATCTCTGTCTTCTCCTTGTCCCAGTTCCCCTCATAAACTTCAAGAGACTGCAAAGCACAGGAAGTGACAAACGTTCAGAGAAATGGTTGCTTAAATAATCTAATCTATAGGAAGCAGTTGAGGTGGCATAGCTGAAATAATTAAAAAAATGAGTAAATTAAAGGAGTGTGAAGCATTTGAGCCCAAAATATTGAAATCTGACAGCATTAGAAGCAAATTAAAAAAGTATGGTGGGGCCTTTAACAAATGGAGTCTTCTCATGGAAAATTCAATACAAACTCACATATGTGCACACATTCATACACATATGTATGTATATATAAAATCAGGTCCTTAACTTATATTTCAAGCTGGGGGAGGTTTTGGTTCTTAGTCTCTCTTTTTCAAGTGATTCACCTATGTACTGCTTTTGTGAAAAGTTCTTAGCATAATTCTATTGGATTCTCCTAGGAAAAGAAATAAGGTATTTCTGGAAAGTTTATTTTCCTTTCCCTTGAACTGTAGGCCTTTTTTTTTTTTTTAAATAGTAACTCAGCCTTTTGGTTTTCTTTCACCCTTTTCACCCCCTCTGTTGCTATTCCTTGAGAACTGTGGGTGGCCGATGATGTGGTGAACATCACATGATGTCACTTAGCAACCCGATGTTCATAAATAGCAACAATCATTTTTCTAATGGCTATTTTTCTCCATCAGAAAAAATGTTTAGACCTATTCCATTCTGAGAGTGCTGAATTCTTCATCTGACTTCCAGTATATTTATTGCTTATGCTTTCCTTTCTGGGGGTCCAATTTCACGTGATTATATCATGGCTGATGCTATTAGGATGCTTCTAACTTTTTTCTGAGCTTACTGGTAACATGTAATGACAGTAATTGTTAGCACCATTAGAGCTTATTAAGAATAGTCTCCTCTCCCTTTTCCTAAATGCCTGCATTGCATAAGTCTCAGATGCTCTCAACATACTGTTGGTAAGATGAAACCAGAAGTCATCCACAAATGATTTTTAAAAATTTTTAAATGCCTTTGGGGAATGCTCAGGAAGCTCAGAGATTTATCAATTCTTTCAGAAAGAATCTGGTAGGATTTGTGTGTATCCTCTTAATATTAGTATAATCATTTAAAATATTGGCTTTGCTGTGAAGGACTGTCTCTGTTAAATGGCAGATTTTTGCAGATGGCTTACCTTCACGTGAGTATTAAACAGAAACCAGAAGACAAGATTATAAACTATGGAAAGTAGAATTGTGCAAGCCTTTGAAGAGGATCTTGCAAAAAGTTGCTTAGGAAATACAGTGAAATTATGCAACCACCTAAGCCCAGCTTGTTCTCAAGGAGTTCTCTGTCTGAGAGCACAGAAGAAAAACCGTCCCCAAATCCTGTCTGAGCAGCACCAGTTCCCCTCTCCCTAACCATATGGCTGCTCCCCAGAAAGCTGGGGGCTCTGTAACTGAGAAGAGGGAGTGATGTAGGTGAAATCAAGACACTGCCATCGTGTGTGCCTGACCACTTCCACAAATCCTCCAGCTACTCCGTAAATACTCCTCTCCCTCTCACTATTTGCATTGGTAATTCATATACCAAGTAAGTAATGGCTGAACAACACAGATAGGGAAAAATATCTGGTTTTCTTGCTCCCTTTATTGTTTTTTTTTAATTTGATATAAAAAAAAAATATACTACAGAACAGAAAAATAAGGAAGTCTGTACTTCCTTTCTATTTCCAAGATATCTTTGTCATTCATACCTTCTTTCTGTGGATCTGCATTTCAGTCCTATGAAACTGGGAGGGGGAAACCCTTGGGTAGAAACACTTGTGATGCCCCAGAGCTCTCTACTGCTCTCATATAGCTGCATGTGCATCACCAAACTATTGCTATCTGAGCCACTTTAGGCACAGTGGCTCATGTCTGGAGGGTGACAGCAATGAAATCCCTACAAGCAGTCTTGAAATTCCAACTTCACTGTGTCTGGTGGGAGCCAGAAGAATAAAAACTGCAAAAGAAACTTTCCCTCTTGTTGAGGGAAATGAGGACAGAGATACTTAATCTACAGCTCTCAGTCTACTAAAACCTTTAAACTCAGTTGAACAGGAGAGGCAGGTAAAGTGATACATGTAATATATTACTCTCAATGTTTTCTTCCTGCGAGCAAGCAAAATTAAGACTACTGTAATGAAATACAAACTAATCAAAGATTGGATTTGATGTAAATTATGCAGACTGAGAAAATGAATGGAATATTATGGCTTCTGCAAATGCATTTTTTATCCTATGCCAATACAGGTTTTTTTTTTTTTTTTTTTAATTCACATTTATTATTACACTATAGATGATGGAATTATTCACAGAAATCATCATATTCAGGGTGTGCTGGCTGGAGCCATTGGAAAAGAAAGTCCTTACCCTAATTGCTTCCCAACATATTTTTATTTGTCTCATAATCCTTTTGCATGTTATAGTGTGGATTAGAGTTGGAAGACATACCTAAATCAAAGACAGATTGTGGGGTGTAGCAAAACTAAAATCTCAAAACAGTTATAAGCAGCAATGAAGATAATTTAGGAAGGAAGAGTATTTCATGCTCTTGGTATGTCAGTAGATGGTGCTCTGTATACTATCTACACACACAATGTATATGCATAAAATGATTTTATAGATGGTGATTGTTATGTAGCCTTCCCTTGGTGCAATGGAAAGAATTTCTGGGGAAAAAAATCCCTATATATTAAATTCAAGCTATTCACCATTCTAGTTACATTTACTTGAAAAGGTATGTTTTGCCCCTTCTTTTGTAACTCATCTTTGAGTTCAGGTGTGTTCATAGAGAGGTTTTTCTTCAGTAGATCTGCAGCAAAATATAATGTAGCAAGTAAAAACAAACAAATAACTTTGCTTTGCAGCTTAATTGAACTTCATTGTAAGCCCCATACACAGAGTTATATGTTGCATTTAGATCCATTTAGAGATCTGATATCTGATATCTGAGAACGATATTCCTTAATAGTCTTTTAAAACCCCTATTTTAACAATAAACATACTTTTAAAACATTTTATGTTAGCTCTTGATGCTGACCTTCCAAAATTATAATTCCTCTTATTTGTTTTGAACATTAGGGGACACCTCTAACACACTGGTATTATTTAGGACTTCTTTTGTAGGAGCTTTTGCTCATCCTTATTTTTTTGTAATATAGGCACCTATTCAGACACCAACATACTTAGAAGATTTCCAATCATAAATAGGAATAAAAAGTAATGAGACATGACTAAACTTTGAGGTATGCTGTTTTCTATTTCTTTTACTAAATGAAGAGTTCAGCATCTTGCAAGACAGGAAGTTCTCTGTTTGTTGCAAATCACAGTACATACAAAGCATGTAAGTTGTCAATGGCCCTGTTGTGGCAATGGAAAAGCTCCTTTAAGACAATTTGAGTACACCTTGTAGGCACCTAGGGATCTTTTCACCACTCCTTTCTAACACAGGGTTGGTGCTCCTTGCTCTCTATTAAAACATAATAATAGTGAAAAAGTATTTTCAGATGGAAGAAGTCGGTTTAGTTGGTGATTCCACTGAGACATTGCTGTGTTTCAAGAAGAAAAGTATGGTGGACAGAACAGAGGAGTCAGAATAATATGCTGGAACAGTTTCTAGGGCAGTTTTGAGCTCCATCAGTTTTCTTGAAGACAAGTTGGTGGAGGGGCCCAAGTCTTCCCCATGGATTTTCATGCTACCAGCTGCAATGATGTGATGTGAAAACCCAGCCTGTCTTTCATAAAGCATGAAAATTCTTAGATGTGGAAGGGTAAAGCTCATAAAACTGATCGATCTGAGCAAGAAGTATCTTAGTTATCCACTGGGAAATACCAAGGGACAGGCAAGGGCCCAAGGGTTGCTATTGTTCAAAGTAACAGTCAAATTATGTTTCTTAATCACTAAGAAAACAGGGGTGGAGGGTGTATATTTTAACTCACCATTTCTGCATTTCCTATATGTGGGAGATCCAAATTTGAACCTCTGCTGTGCAGCCTTTGGTCACACCCCTGAGGTCACACCCCTCCAGCACCCCCAGACCTGTCTGCCAACCCCTCATTGCCTATCAGGTGTTACCCTCCCCCCGCTCTCCCCACTTCATGTCCCCAGCCATGGCCCTCATCACGTCCCTGTCTCCATCCCACCAGGCTGCAGGCTGAGGCTTTCTCAGGCAAGCCTTCTTCTTGAAGATTGTCAGTTATGAATAAAGTGGTTTAGCTGAGAAATTTCTAGAACTAAGTCCACCCCTGCCTAGCTGCATGCCTTGGAAATGTGCCTGTTTGACACAGCAAATATGTTTTCCATAAGAAAGCTCACTGCACTAAAGAAATTTTTCAGAGAGCCCAATGGATGGATGGAACAATCACCATCACTTAGGAGCACTGACACCAGCACTGATGGGGTCCATACCTGGCACTCTTAGCCCAAGGGGTTACTCAAGCTGAACTATTGGGACTAATTCACATGCCCTCCTTGCTGGAGAATTTTAGTTAGTAAATCAAGGATCACAGATAAACTATGAGGAACCTCTGTTTTGTGAATCCTGGCAGGTCCCTGGAGCTTGCTGTTTGATATGATTGCAACCTGTATGTCCAGACAATATATAATATAAGCTCACACATGAAATATTAGGCACTGAGTGATTTCAGGGGCTTTTTAGTGTGGAGTACATCAGGCAACTGAATATGTCTGTAAGTGCCTACAGAAACACCTGAGGAAAAATATCCTTGCTCTGAATTTAGCTCACAGTCCCTATGAGACACAGTTGGCTGTCCATGAAAAGGGAACACCTCCTGGAAGTATTGTAAAGGAAACCACTTGGTCACAGTGAGAAGTGTGGAGGCAGTACAGCTCTACAGAAATGGGGGCAGGTTAATGTACTTAATTAATGTAGTCTCTTGAAATACAGATTTCAGCTGGAGAAAATACATTTTCAAACCAAAATGTTAAGTGAGTTTCTTCCTAGATTCTACAACTGTAGTAAACATTTATGAAGAAATTACCAATTTGAGAATCAAAAGGAAGATTAACAGCTTTAGTTTTATATGCTAGGAGACAAATTAATTTCTCAGTTTGTGGAATTTATCCAGGCGTCTACTCTGTAACATTTGTGAGTTATTCCAGATTTAAACCAGTGTAAGCAAGGGCAAGTTAAAAATACTTGTGCCACAATTGGCCTTGAAAATACATTTCTCCATGATAGACATTAAACTGACTGCTGAGGCAGACAGCATGTCTTGCCCATAATAATTTTGTATTTGCTTCTTTTCCTCGGCCCTTAAAATGAGTTCATGACTTCATGACTCTCAGAGTAAATGCATTATATAATGAATACGCTTTTTATTCAATATTTGGGGGAAATTAAAGTAAATGTTGTATGTAATAATACTGCATGGAAAAAGCAGTGATAATAATCCGATGAGAGAGTCAATAGGAAGACATTTAGTTAATCCTGTGGTTTGAGGTAAATGGCAGACAATCATGTTAACTCAACATCAGAAAAGAAATACAAACAGCAGTAGCCCAGCAGTTCTTGGCTAATCTCTTATTTTCTTCAGAATACCATTGCATGAAAAGGTTAGAGCTTATATACTTAATTAAATCTAATTCCATAAATAATTTGTCATGCCTTAGCCAAAATTGACCAAATCTACACTCCTGCAAGCAGATCTAACTCACACAGATAGACCTTTGGAAACAAGCTTTGCCTAATGGCATTTCCTCCCTATTATTCTGGTACCTGAGCATTGTACAGAGAGAGGGGGATTAGTGAGAAAAGAGAAAAACCACCCAACTGTTGCAGTAATGATGATGTCAAATTTCAGTGCAGACAGTTAAGTGAAAGGAACCTTGCTGAAGCATCAGCACCTGAAAGCTCCTGGGAATGAGTACATGTTCTTTGGATTGTATTTTTGCTTTGGAAGAGGAATTTGTGACATTTTCTTTGTGGTTTTATAAAGCAAGTAGCCATAATGTATCAACAAATTTAATTTCTGGTCATTCTTGGTTGTTTCCTTCTGTTCTTCATTAATCCTTCATTAATATAATTTTTAGGTAGTCTTCCCATGAATATGGCACTGTGGCTAAACACTATAAGATGTACTTTGGATGTCTCAAAGGCCATTTCTTCCTACCTTTATACACAGACCTGAACAGAATATCAGAGGATGGACAGTATGAGACTTTTAAAAGACTACTTATTTTTCACAAATTAACTTAGAATTGAGTAAATGGGAATCTCAGAAGGGTTTTTGAAAAGGGAGTATTTATTTACCTGAGCATCTGAGATAAACTAAATTTCAGCTCTCAGATGAGGATGAGTACCAGATTAAAATATCTGCCTATATGACGAACCAGCATGTTTTACCTAGGGAAAAGGGTAATACAGTTTTTTGGGGGTTTTTTGTTTTGGTTTTTTTTTGTTTGTTTGTTTGTTTTTCTGTTTATGTAGTCATATATGTTGCTTAAGAATAAACAGTTCAGTTATTTCATTATGTAAACTGTTAAAGGGTAAAGTGCTAAAGTTGGATGCCAGCCCTGAATCCTTGTCCCTGTGCAGTCCTGACCTGGCAGTTGGCCATCCCCAGCAAGAGTCCGTGGGGATTTTCCCTTGTATCTTAGGAGTGACAAAGAAGACACATAGAAGAGCAGTTGTCCATTTGCTGCAAACCATTTTTTATGTTTTTCTGCTCAATTTTACCTATGTATCTTGATCTCCAAAAGGAAGAGGAGAAAAAAAGACTACTAGAATAGAGAGCAGCTTTTCTACTTTAAACTCAGAATTTGCGCAAAATATTGGGTGCTTTGTCCGTGATTCATGAAATTCTACGAGCATTAGCTATAAACATTAGAATTTTTTGTTTTGCACAGATGTCACTATGATAGACTTTGAAGATTCTTTCTATGCATTTTGTATTCTCATACTTTATTAACTGTATTGCTACTTCCTCTTGCCCTTCTTGTATTTTTTCTCCTAATGACAAAGCAAAATCTAATTAGATTTGAAAGAATTTGCCCAACTATTAGTCTTTATTGAGAACTAATAGAGTAAAGAACTCACTGTTAAGAAATAAAACAAATTAAAAGGGATACGTGCATGTAGTAAAGAGGTGTCATGGAATGACAGGAAAAGGGCAGCACCTTTAAATTAAGAAAGGAAAAATGATGTAATAATGATTAAACCACAAAACAGAACTCCAACACAGTGAATGAGCAATGAAAATAAGGTAATAAAAAGGAGTACTGAACTAGCTCATGAGACATGTTATTACAGTGAACATTATGCTAGGACTGTTTATTTTGCTTAGCATTATGGCCACCTTCAAGGTTGCTATAACAAATGTGTGAGCGTTTAATGGAAAATGAACTTTTTTTTTTTTTAACTAAAAAGGCATCCACCAGCTCTGTGCCTACTCAATTTCCTAAATTACGTGCCACATAAATTTAACTTCATTGGCACTAAATAAATGTTAATGTTAACCACTTATGGGTTAAAGCAATTTTTGAAGTATTCAGTGTGTTTCTCTGTTGACATTCCTCATTCCATAAATTTTAATCCATGCAGTTTTGCTTTACCCAAAATGTAAGGCACAATAACAGCACCTAAATAAGAAGTTCTACTACTTAAAGGGCTGATCTAGTTTAAAAATGAATATATACAGCTTCTACTAGATTTAAGGGATATTAAAGTTTTTTTCATCATTGGCTTTCAATGACTTTTTTTTCCATGGCACTGAAAGAGTCTTATTCATGTGTGACTAAGTGACACTAAAATTTATGCAAGGTTCTTACAGCAGAGGGAGTAAGGGCGGAAAAGCACAACGAGGTTTCTCCATGCAACTTACAAAAACATTATCAATGTAGTTCATTCATTGAGCAGTGACAAACTCAAGAGGTCTGTTACCAGCTGGAATAGATGTACTGGACCAAACAACGAGGGAAAGTGGAATTGGGACAACCACAGTCTGAAAGTGAACTGAAAACAGAACACAACAAGGTCATTGGAACCCAATGCACAGGAGACTCACACATTTACAAGGCTGCTCTCCAGGTTGTAATCTAACTTCTAAAGATTAACTTCCAAAGATTGGGTGTTTGGGATGTTTGGTGACATAGGAAGAAGGTAAGGGGTTCTCACCTGGCCTGTCAGGATGTGTAAGGGGAGTGGTAGAAAGCTAAATTAGCCTTGCAGCATTTGAAGCTGTGTAGGTAGTGCTTATTGAGGTAATTAAATAATGAAAATACTAAATGGTGAGTGGGATCACAATGGAAGCTCTGAGATAAGAAGAAAAGGTGGTGTAACAAAAAAGAATGAAAGATCAGGAAGCCCAGCTAATCACATTTCAGCACTTCCAAAGGAATAGATTGATTTCCTCTGCTGGGACCTCAAGCTGAAGGTACATTGCCCTCTCACCTGACAACTAAAGATATTATGTGTGATATTATTGATGGAAACCTTGTTATATGCTTTTTCTTTCTTTTTTGTTGTTGTTTGTTCCTAGGGGGTGACTGGAAGAACACTGTCATGGTTTATATATCCTAGCAAAAGATTGCAATTTCATCATTGAGGTGAATGGTGGTGAGATGAGGTGTAACTCCATCCCTGCCAGGTTAACAAAAGGCATCAGGAGGCTTCAAGTCACAGTACAGGAACCTGTAAGACTCCAAGTGATACCAATCATGTTCTCGCCTGATGTTTGCTGTGGAAGATTCAGGCTTATAACAGATCTCCTAAAAGAGCTGTCCGTGACACTGTCAAAAGAACTCAAGAGCAGGTGCATATAAGATAAGGCACTTCTACAAATGTTCCTTGATGATCTTCTAAAGCTACAGTAGCATAAAAGCCTAAACTTGCTGCTCAGGGAACAATGTATGTAAGCAAACAAGTGAATGAGAACAAGAGAGAAAAAAGCCACAAAACAACCCCTAATACTTTTCTAGGATGTACTTGGTGATGGGAAAGAAGCAGAAGCTCCTGGCTGTGGAGATTTTGCTTGAGACACCACAATTTGTTTACCAGGCTATGGAGATTTTTCTTAAGATACCACAATTTGCTTTAGCATTGGGCTGAGTATATTTGCCATTCCTTGGGACATGCTGTGGTTCACTAAGCTCTGCTCAGCTGAAAAGAAACTTTTCATTCTATGCCTCTGCAGAGTGCTGCATGCAATATTTATGTTGGTAGAAGAGCTGAAATGACTGTGTTTGAGTTAAATAGATGAGCAGAACTAATGCAGGGGTTGAGCAAGGCTGAATACCAAGCTGCTAAGGTAAACCCCAGCTCAGCTTTCTTATTCTGGTCAGTTAATGGCTTGAAAACATTGAAATGAACTTACACAGATTATGTATAGCTCAATAACTCATTTGGAGCTATTTCACCTAAAGAAGACTGTCAATAAACCACTGTAAGACATTGTTTATGTGTTATGTAGCTGACTGGTTAACTGCTGGTTGCTCACTGACATACATACTGGATGGACAAAAAAGTCTTCAGCAAGCGTAAGTTTTTGGATGAAACCAAGACAGTGCACTTGGCAGTCCTTGGCATTCACCACATTGTATATGAGCCCAGTTAAGACTAAAAGCAATTTTACATTCTGAATGCCTGAGATCTATGATTACTCTAAGTTCCTATAGTCAAACATATAATTGACTCAGAAGATATTACGAAAAGAAAAACATTTGGGAAAGATCTTTGCATCAGTCCTGATTTGACATCACAAATTACTGTCAGCTGTGATTTAACAATCAGTATCAAAAGAAGCCAAAGGTAAGTTTTCAGTATTGTGCTGATCTACATGATGACATGGCAGGCTTTTGAATAATTCTGCATAACATAGTTATATCTCTCTATATAAATAACATAGCTAGATTATGTCTACTAACACTAAGCAGCACTTGTTGATACCTACCTCTTTACTGTCTTTCTCCACTTTTGTAAGAAATCAAGGTAAGAGTGAACTGACAATCTTTTGAGATCTTTAAAACTCGTGCTGTAAATGTGTCATTGGCAAGTAACTTACTGTGCAAAACAGGAAGAACTCACTGAAAATTCTATTAGCGTGTTGCTACCAGCCACATTTCAGAAGTTGTTTAAAGCCTAGTAAGTGACTATCCAAGCATGTCAGCAGCTGGTAAGATTACTGCAGGTAGAGTTGATCTTTAAAGTCACAGACATAGTTAAGCATTTACTGCACCATGAAGTGGAAACAGGGAAGAAAAGATCATTGCAAGGTGACTACAGCTGATGAGGTGCCATCCAGTCATCCATGTAAATATGCAATCTGAAATTCCTCTTGGGCTGCATCACAGATGTCAAAGTTCCACCAAGTCCCAGCAGTGTGTTCACCAAATGCTCTGACAGCCAAGACTTTCATCTCAAGTGATGTTGTGATAGTATGTCAGTCGCTGTGTTTTTGCAGACATGAATCATTAATGATGTCAGCCTTTCCTAAATGACCTTTGCAACACGTGGGAGCAGTTCCATTTAAATGTTCTTACATCCAGTTGCCACACACAGAGTTTTAAACTGGGCATGCTTGAAGATCTTTTCTACAGTACAATCATTGATTACACAAGGTGAGATTTTTCACATACGCAGAATTTTTAGAATCCCAGAAGAGGTCTACACACATACCAGGACCTAGTTTGTCCATTTACAAATCTTTATCATTTTAATGTCTTGCAAAGGACAGTTCCTTAGCCAACAACTTGATAAGGAAGCCTTAAAAATGACATTTTTAAAAGGTCATTTGTGGGTAAATGATAGTAACAGAACTATCTGATTAATATCACTGATTTAGTACATGCTACCTATGAATGGAAGAGCAACAGCAGGTGGTGTTCTGTCCAGGTGTACACAGAAATACTCCACTGTATTACCTTATGATTGCCTGCTTTATGAAGGGGAAGGCTTCTATATCTTCCCCAGAAGATTAGAAGCAGGTTCTCGTGTGCAAGCACTTAGGAAAAGAGTGAAAAAATATACAAACCAAGGGAGCAAGGACTTGCAATGAGCTGTTGCCCAGTGCAGGCAGCTTTGCACTCAAGATGCAACTGAAACCTATCCCCAGGGGTATGGTTAAAGGTAACTTCTATCTCATTCTTCAGCAAATACGTAGCCCATTGGGAACACCTGCACCGGGCTAAGCACATTGTAAATGTTAGTTTGGAAGAAGTTATTCTATGTAATCTAGAAATATAAAATTCAATTGGTTGAGCATTTTATAAATTATTCCAAGGAATAGCAACTGTCCTAACAAACTGTTACAATACAGATCTGCTCACCCTACTTTTCCCTCTAAATGTAAATGTTTATGTTAAAGAAATTCAGAGGGAATGGAGATAACTGCTGCAGTGGAGAAGTTTCAGTAGATGCATCTGGGCCACACATTCAGGGTGTGAAGTCAAAGTGAGTCTTATAGCTCCAGTGCCTTACAATCCTAACTCTGATGCCAAAGGTATATTACTGTAAGATTGAGGAGTGATAGCATGGAAAAGTACAACCAACATAACCACTGCCACACTCCCTTAGCTTACTCTCCACCTTATGGGAGGAGTAGGGGATTTTTTGGTTGATCTTGAGGCAAAATCCTTCTACTTTCCTGACACTACTGTAAAGCCTCACAGCAGCATTTACCAAGAAATTATATTTACAATTAATAAACACTGAAGGAAAACTATCAGTAGTGAGAACTGCCACTACGCTCATGAATGTGAGCCAGTTCAGAGGTATCAGGCTGAACAAATGAGGACTGAGGGGAAAGCAAAGATGCGACTGGTCTAAAGGGAACTTGAGGCAATAATTGAGCATTTTTTAGTGACACCAGTAGATTAATGGAGAGAAAAGTTAAAGAGAGCATGAAGTCTTCAAGGATAGTGCAGGAAGGACTTGAGTCACGATCAGCATGTTATTGAGTAAGCTGATGAACCAGACTTACCACCTCACTGCTAGCTGGAGGTAAAATAGCAGGAATCTGTTGGCAGCAAGACACCCAACAAACCAACAATGCAGCTCAGGTACTTTTGAATTTTCCAGAAACACAAAAAGGGCCAAAGTTTTTAGAATATTTCATTTTTCTAAACTTCATAAGAGAAAAACAGGACTAAGAATTGTGAACTGGCAATTACATGGTTAAGATCTATCTTAGTAACTACTTCAGAAAAATGTCTGTCTAAAAACAGGATGAGTATTTGTGTGCAGTAACATTACTTCGATTTTTTAGTAGTGGCATGAAGGGGAATGACTCAGTCTTCTCAAGTCCCCACCCATCCTCTGGCTCTGAAGAACAGTTTAAATTTTTAAAGTTTAAATTGTAGTAGGTACAAGGTCCCAGATTCACTGACTAGCTGCCAGCTCTGCCTGTACTCACCCACGTCCAGTCTCACCCTGCTGCTGATGCTTCAGCCTGAGCAGATGTGTGTGCCTTCAAAATATACTGTGCACACGCATTTTTTACCTAGCTTGGCTCAGGCCTCCGATTCCAACCAGGTTTTTAAGATTAGACTGGTAATCTGGAAAAGGTTTGGAGGTCCTGAATTTATTTATTTTTTGTAAAGAAACTCTCTTGAAGCTAGCAATTCTGGGAAAACATTTTTGTGCCAAAAGAGCACGTGAAGCAGCAGTTCAGTAATTATGCAAACACCTGTGAATATTTTTAAGCTTACTAACACTTAGCTTTCCCCCTCACCTCAATACCATGCTAATACCTATTACTTACATTGAAAAGCTTTTGTTCATGAGATATATTCATATTTTAATAATTCTGACAGTGAAAAACATTGAGTTATAATGATGACATGACTAAAATGACAATCCTTTGATTGTAACTTGAAATATTCAAGCATTAACAGTAGGATTTGCCTCAAAATTAGATATCAGATTTAGCAGGCACAAAATCACATCACTTATTCTGAAACTATCTTTCTTCTTCAAAATTCATAATTTTCTTGAAAACCCACAGAATTGCTGATGCGGTAAGTGAATTCTGGAGATCACCTAGTCTAACCTCAAATGCCCAAAGCAGGGACAGTTTGAGCAGATTACTCAGAGACCTGCCTCAGTGAGTTCTCAGTGTCTTTGAGGATGGAAGCTCATCACTTCTCTGATCAACTAGCTCCAAATGCATTAAAGCCTTCAGAAGCATGACTTTAGAAATATAAGTTTAGTAATGTAGCTAACACAGAGAAATCTGTGCAAGCCTCCCATAAACTAGAATTAATCAGAAGTCTGGACTGCACCACTATTTTAGAAAAGTGTTAACTGAAATATCTGGACAGCAGTCAACCTTCAATACCAATCAATTAGCTATTCATCTGCGCAAATCACAGACACGCACCATGTACAAAGAGAAGTGCTCTGTACTATGACTTGGCAGATTTCTGAGACACTGCCTTTTATGGAAGAGCCAGGACCTTGACTGTATCAGACCTTACTTATTAATTCAGGTACACAAAAAGGCTCAAAGGCACTGGCAAACTTGGAAACTGCATAGCTCTAACCAGAATGTTTGAAATGTCTTGTGAATGCTTGATCACTTGTCAGCACATCCTGAAGAGATTAATTTTGTGAGCAGGACCCAGATGATGCTCCTCTTCTCTCCCCCTCTATTCCCATGATTAATTTAACCTCTCTCCCACAGTGTACCTCTTTGCCTTGCAGGGACCACCATTCTCACACCTCTCATGTCTCCACCAATTTCCAGGCTTCCAAGAACTAGCAGAAGACCACTAACCCTAAGGAAGCAGGAAGAGTTATTCAGCATTTTCATGAGATAAGTAGCCCTGAAAGAAAAAGATTTCTCTCCTTCAGAAGCATCATTTTTAACACTTAGCTGTAGAGCCATGGAAAACAAGAACAGTGCATCCTGCACAGCTGGTGACTCAAGTGTCTCTACTTCTGTTGAACAATGACAACCTTCCCAAACTAATTTGTTCCACCTTGTTGGTTTCAACCTAGTTCCAGCAACTCTTAAAATTATTTAACTCTATTACCAATGTGATTGCTAGGGCAAGAGAGCAAACCAAGGGTTGTTTAGAGCTTCAGTGTTTTAGTTTTCCTGCTCCCCTTGAAAAGAGTTGCCCAATAATATTTTGCAGAACCCAGTCCATTACCCATCCTATAAACAGTTAGATGCAAGTACGCAAGAGACAAAAGAAAACTTCAGTAAAAGTATCAGACTTAGAAACCAGTTCTTTGGATTGGTCAGTCAGTGGCTGAATGCCCAGTTAATGGAGACAACTGCTCAGCATTACCATATTCAAGACTGATGCAGTATTTCAAACTCTTTTGTGGCTTGCAATACAAACTTTTAAATACTATTTATAATGGGCATTTAGTAATCAGCAGCTATCATAATCAGATGCACACAAATACTGTAAAAACTCAATATGCTGGCAGAGAAAGCTGAAGACAACTTCAGACCACACAGAAAGAAAAAGCGAACATGGAGAAAAGACAGGAAAGACCAAGTCACTGTAACATTTCCCTCACAGGCAATAAAGGCAACAGAAAAGCACCTAAGCACATTGACAGGTACAAAGAGACAGGCAGCTCCAGAAAAGGGCAGTGATAACTGCTGGCAGCAGCAATGTATTTGCACAACCCCTTTCTACTTCAGAAACCATATTCTCGTATTTTCAGTTTGAAAGAAGTTCACTACACCATTTGCCGTTTACATGGGATACAAAATTGCGAGTTACTCACACAGAAGGTCAGGAGGTGTCAGGTGTAAATAGATTTGTATCCTACAGATGTAGTACTGGAAGGAGAGAGCTCATACAGGAACCGTTTGGCAGATTGCAATATTGGAGTAAGGAAGATGAGCCCATAACTCAAAGCCAGTTTTACATGCAACAGTAAGTTTAATCATCTTAACAGGCTTTCTTATAGTTACTTTTAGCACTGACCACAGAAACAGATTTGATTGATCAGCACTGGGTCTACTGATCAAGAGTGTCTCCTTTCAAACAGTTATTACTTGGTCAGCTTACTTACCCTGATTCATATTACTCATAATCGGAATGCAGAAGAGGTTTTTGTTGGTGGTTTAAAAAATAAAAAAAGCAACAAATACCAAACATGAAACAATTGTTCCTGCGCATTACCTTGAACTGACACAGATAACTGCATATTGCTAAAAACATTGGATATAATTTGGTGGGGATGTGCCTGGAGTCTGCCAAACCACCACTTAGCTGAAATCACAATTCATCTGAGAAGCTTATTCTGTCAAAGACATTATTTTCTCAAATATTCCCAAACCCCTCAAGTCAGGGCATGTATATCTAGAGATACAAGTTTCTTGAAGAACTGGCTTATCTCTTTTTTTCCTTTTCCTTCTAGGTAAAACCAAGTATTGTTAGTGATTCACAGTACGCATTACTCAAAACACAATTAAATCAGATCCCACTGTGTGTGTACACACACTGTCCAATCTCAAATTAAAGGTATAAAATGTGGATTAATTTTTATTGTCATTAATTTACTTGTTATGTCTGTTTCCAAACTGTTAAATTATAGCTCAGTGTTCTTGAAAACAGTGATACAAAAGGCTGAGTATTAATTGCTAAGTGACTTAGTTATTTTTGTGAATTCTCTTTAGAAACTGACCACCAGCTCTGTGAACTCCAGCAACTGAGTTTGACTCAGCTGTAAAGAAAAAAAGAACAAGAAAAAAAGAAAAAGAAAAAACCCACAAACCACCCCCCCCAAAAAAAAAGAATTAAAAAAAGAACAAGAAAAAGAAATCAACAAGAAAAAGAAAAGAACAATAACCCCTTACCTCTCCTTTTTTCTTGTTCAAACCCAGAAGATTGTGCATTAACCATGACATTAAGGTTGATTTGTCAGAGATGTAGCACTAGGTTTCTAAATTGTATGAAACCATGTTTAATGCTGAGCTATTTTCTCATATGCATTTTTCACATAGTTCTATAGTTTTCTCTACTAACTCCTCACTTTATTCGTCATTCAACTCATTTGTCTGTTTCATTTCTCTGGTAGAGGTGCATTTTCACATCATCAATTAAAAGCTCAAATATCTATATTTAATAGTCCATGTAACATTTACACCTAGCAATAAAAATTCGTCAACTTAGCAACTGATCAAATGAACAGGGAGAATTACTTTATTGGCTGTAACCAATAAGAAAGCATTTGTAAAACCTAGAGGCAAATACAATTCGATTTAAAATAATCTATCCTGAACCCTGACCACTGAACTTTCAAATTACAGTCTAACAGATTTTTACTTGTTCATTTTTCTTCATGGACTGATTAGTTTTCCTTCCTTTTCTGGTATATATCTTATTCTGTAACTTATACAAAGCTTAGAATTATATTTGGAGATATGGATTTTTGTGGTGGGGTCAAGTGCGAACACATATATGTTTTATGTAAAGAAACCTTGACCTCCTCAGCATGATGTCATGACAAGTACTGCTGTGCATAAAAAGCAAGATGATATAATCCCATTTTTCTTTAAAACATTATAGTAGCTCTTAAAAATGGTTCTACAATGAAAGATGCTGGAGTTTGAAGGTAATACCTGTGTTTACTTCTTTTTATTCTGTTCTTGAGCTGCAACATTTCATTTCATGTGCACTGTTCTGAGCAAACCCAACACAAAATGGAAAAGCGTGTTATTTTTTTCATTTCAAGATAGTTTTAATTAGGTAATTACAGGAAAAACATTGAAACAGTTTTTATGGTGTTATCTACTATGTCAACTTACAAGGATATGATGTATCCTTACAAGGATATTTATAACAAACCAGTTACGAACTTAAAGACATATTTACATTATATACTCAAAGTAACAAGCTATATTCATATTCTTTAAGCAAACACCTATGGGATGAGTTAATTAAATTATACATCATTTAGTAGACACAAATAGCAGTTGAGGTTTAATGGAAACAATATACACATGAGGCACTTTGAGGTCATTAGGGTGACAAGCAAATGGCACCAAGCAAAAGAAGGAAAACCATGTACAGCTTATACCGCAGCTTTAAACATGAAGGCTGCTTTTTCAACAAATGCTTTGATTTCTTTAACGAACCACAACTTTTGCAATTAAGGGAAACTATCAGAGGAAAAAAAAAAAACCCAAATGAAAAAAATCCAACAGCCCCCTCAACCCCTCTTTATTCTTGTAAATGCACCAAAGTAAACAAGTTTTATCCACCCAGCTGCTGGACTAATAGTACCATAAGGCATCTTTTTCAAGTTCTTGTTTTTGTTGCCAGCCAGTGATCCTGATCTTCATTTTACTAATATGAATGTATAGCTGTACTGGCTGCACATTGTGCCGTAAGCTTGGAAAAGATTTAAAGCCTAATTTAAACCTGGGCATTATTTACACAAATGTTCACCATTATCCTCCAGGTACACATGAACAGATCATTTTGAAGAGAACTCATCAAAAATGGGAATGTTATATTCCAACATGCACAATTAAGGCATTCTTCAAAATACTTTTGCTTCTCTAGAAGAAACTGTATTGGTTAAGACTGTTTGAAACATCTCTTTTATAAGCTCTCAGAGAGTTTTATGACATCATGCTCTTTACTAAACAATAAATTAATAATTGTAGATTATTATTAGATATTGCTTTAACCATCCACATAGCTGTAGGTATATCCTTCACAGCTACTGAATTTCATCTGTGAGAGTACACACCCACCTGTGCATCCTCACAACTTGATTTGTATCACAAACCAAAAGGCCAAATTCCCTCTGCATGGGCATCAAAACTCCATCACTTTGCTGTGGGAAGAACTCCAAGAGGGGAAATAAAGAAAGTAATCATCATTTAAAAAATAATCATAAACCCCCTTTCTTGCATGCCCAGTGACACAATCAAAAGAATTTTCATTTCATTCCTGGTTCTTATGCTCCTGTAATAGGCCATCACAACATTTTGAAACTTAACGAAATATATGGTTAAAGGATTTTTACTTCAGTATTAATAATGAAACTTAAGAGGCATGATGAGCTAAAGCATCCCAGTCAGATTGCAAACGACTATTGTGTAAATTCATGCTAAAGCATAACCTAATCGTGTACCTTAAGCCGTGCACGGATAGCCCGTTAACTGCGATGTCATCGAGAGCTGTGCCTGAAGGCCGCCAGCTTTCCCCCGGCAGATGGTGCCCGAGCGCTGCTCTCCCTTCACTTTCCCCACTTTCAAGGGAAACAATTTTCACGGTAACCGAGGCTTCCAGCGAGAGAGAGACTTAATATTCAGTGACAGTTTCCAAAGGCTTGGGTCCCCTCCAAGCAACACAAAGCTCTGCTACTACATGCCTGACAAACTACAGCTCCGATGTTAAGGGCAAGCATCACGGATCGGGGAAGAAATTTCTCTATTTTCAAATGCTCAAGAAAGTATTTCAGAAGGGATAGAATGTTACGTGCCGCCAAAACCAGATGTATGGATGCAACAGGCTGTTCTGGAATGGGCTTGCTGGATGTCTACCTTCCACTGCTCATCTCCTAAATGTAACAGTGGGTAAGATCCCTAGCACCAGAGAAGTACACGTGCATGCTACTAAAACCAGCCCTTACACAACCTCGGATCTGTGCATTCGTTCGGTCTCTAACCAGGCAAGCTGGCTGACACTTGCAGCACGACAGGAACAAGCAAGCACGGGCCTATTGAGCAACCGCTTTTTAGATGATACAAATCTTCAAAGAGAAAAGCAAAAGGTGAAAATATTTTAGCAGCAAAGTGGTTAAATGCAAGGTGAAAATATTAATGCACACATTTAATAAAAATATTAAAGTATATGTGTCATATAAAATACAGTACAGGACCAGGAGTTTCACTGTGTTGTATAGTGCTCAGAGAAAATTTCTAAAACTAGTTTCTTTCTGAAGTATATATACAATATGATTATATAGCATTTTCTCATACAGCCAGCAAGTTCTTTTCTTAGGTTGTTCATACCTCTCCACCTTGAATTAGGAACCTAGCACTTACAAATATTAAATTCCTCTCATTCACTAGAAAAACATCACCATTTTTTAATGAAAGTTGTTTTTAAAGTTAACAGTCTATTCTAGGCAACCAAGTTTGGCTGAAAATGTGTGAAGCATGAAAACAAACCAGAGTAGCAGCTTTCAAATACATAAACAGTAAAACCCAAGACTGCTGCTACCACGTCATATTCTTGGACTTCAGCCATCCAATCAAGTTTTAATACAAAACTAGAAGCTTTTCCACAACTTCTGTAGTTATCAAGATATTTGTCATCTTTTTCAATGTGAAATAATACTTTGAGATGATCTATGTACACAAGGCGGTCAATTCAAGCTGTAATATAAATATAAATGTTTTCTTTTAAAAACTATTTTACAGACAGATATTATATACATTTGCTCTTTTTACTTCTGGGCTACAAAGGAAAATTAAGGGGTCTGACACATGCAGTAAAAAATTACACAAAATATACTGAAGAAATGTATGTAGGTGAGAAGTGTAAGTAATGCATTTTTAAAATTAGAATTATTTGGTTCTGTGTTTGCTAACAAGGGTGTACTAAAGACAATCTGTCCCACTCCAGCCAAGATGTCAGAGGCACCTGTGCTAATGAATTATGACTGTTTTTAGTGTTTTACAGGTTTTTAAGAAGAAGTAAATTATTTCATAACATAGCACAACACGTCATGCTTTTAAAAATCGTCTGTGGGTTAATTGATTAATTCTTACCTGAAAATTAGACTTACTAAGTACAAAACCATGAGAAATATCACACACAATACACTAGCACTCATACACATACATACACACTCACTCTCCAGCCTCCCTCCCCAGCCCCACCTTCAAATTTCCCCAATTAAGAAGTTCACTCAGTTTTGCCTGGGCTGGAATTTATTTCTCAAGCTAAGTCTTTTGTCATTCTTTTTGAACAAAACACACAGTACTTTTGTTCTTGCCCATTCAAATTAGAAAAAAGTTGTGGTTCAAAATAATGAAAACAATTTCACTTTTGTTATTAATCTTTTGTTTTAATCATAGTACTTGATAAACAGCTGAACAGGATCCTAGTTTAACAGAAGGATAAACAAGAACACTGATGACAATTTGTTACAACTGCCTTAATGTACCTTTTGCTTAATGAACATTTGAATATGCAAGAAAGTATTTTTGGAGGACACCCCAAAAGAAAACAACTTGCTGGTTGAACAACAGAAACAACATCCTTTTTGCTATTATGTTGAAATCAAAGTAATTTATATATAAAAATAAATGTTATGTTCTAACAAGAACATTTTAGACAATTACATCTGTGCTTAACAAAAAAAAAAAAAATATTGGTCACTCAAGACTAGAATAATTAATATTTTAAAGGTTTTTAGATTATCAGAATGCATGGATACAACTCAACACAAACTGTAGCTGAAGGGAACCAGGACTGAAAATATCAATTTGTCCATCTGGAATAAAAATGCAACTAAATTAACTATTTAAAATACTACCATGGAATGTGACAGTAGATATGGTCCATACCTACTATATCGGAGGGAAGGAAAGTTTAACATGTAATAATTCGTACCTTACACATTTAGTTAAATATAAACATTTGTTATTTATACATAAAGTTGCTTCCAAAAAACTATTAATAAGTGATTTAGTTGCACTTAAAATCAGTTTCATTTCTCATTTGCTGAGTATTAACTTTTCTTAATCTTAAATCAACTGTCACTAGTGCACTTTTAGTTAAAATTTCCCCTCAGATAAGTTTTAATCCTTTTAAAAGAGCCCCCTCACCTAAACCATGAATGTACAAAGTGGCAAAAGTTAATCCCTTTTAGTATAATCATAGTTTATATACTCATTTTATAGCCAATAATAAGAACAGGCTTTCCTTTGCAAAATCTCCTTCACAACTCGCAACAAATGCCACGCACTCAAAGGAAATAGTTAGGCGTGGCTTGCACTTGTAAAATGCCAAGGTCTGACAAGTCTTGCTGCTTCCTCCACATCAAGCATCTCTTACATGAAAGAAGATTCCCTTCAGCTTGCCAAAAACCTTCCACAAATCCAAGTTAGATGCTTCCTGGAAACAAAGATTTTTCAGCTCTGTTTGGCACAAGACTGATTCATCCCGCAGCTTTATGCTTTCCTCCACAGCACCCACACACCTCACCACAGTGATGGCATGCTCTCAAGGGGAGGTAGCAGCACATACATGGAGCAATGAACGAGAGTGCCACCAGTGCTAACCAGCGTAAGCAGAACTTGTCATCACTAGTGTCACACGAGCAAGGATCAGAGAAATCTCCTTCAGAGTCTGACATGCAGTGATACAGCATGCTCTCTGCGCAAAGCATGCAACTAACTTGGTAGATACATCTTTTAATAGGATCTGGCGCATCTTGACATTTTCCTCTGCCATTATCTTCATGATTAAACCTTTCCTGGCAGTATATACAGCGGGAACGCTCACCATCCTCTTTTCTTCTTTTTGAGTTTTTAAATTTTGATGAGGAAGGCTGAGTTTTAAATACCACAGAACTCTTTGAGTCTTTTAGGGAATTCAACTTAGTTCCATCCCCACATGGGTATAAATAGTCAGATTTTTTACTGTCTGATTTAGAAAATGGTATATTTGAGTCTGCGTCATCCCTCTCCAGGTCATTCTTCCACATGTCAGGATGCCTGTAGTCTGCATAACGACGTATCAAAATGTCACGAGGGTTTATTCTGACAATTTCATCTTCGTCCTGAAAACTAACGTGTCTGATGGACTTCAGTGGGACCTGAAATGGCAAAGTAAAAGAAGTTTACTATGGTGAAGTCTCAAATTTATGTCCACCTACAATGCAAAACATAGATTAGAAAACTAAAAAACCAAGACTTTTTTCTCTTGCTGCCTGAGGATAAAAAATACGGATTATTTTTTCACTACTACAATTTACAAACATCCCCACCATAGTGAGTCTTCTGCAGGGTATTAGGTCTGTGAGCTTTAGTATTCTTTCCTGACTTTTTAGTGTCCTGTAAGGGCTTTGGGTATTTTGGTATCCACATAACGCTTGATGCTTCTCTGTGAATTGTGCTCAAAATGAGAGTGTTAACATCTTAAAGAAACTAATTCCGCAGATTAATTTTGCCTTGTGTGCTGAATTCATGTGATGATCTGCCGCTTTAGGACTAACTCCCCAATACATTCACTATTGTGTTATCCAGAAGCTTTCCTTAATTCCTGCTCTAAGTTTTTGAACTCTCTCCAATTTATAACAGGAGTACTGAATGCTGGTAACTTCTTATCAAAGCTGTGTTCTAGATAAGGATTTTGCAGTATGAAGAGTAACATTCAGTATAATGATCAATCATTAACCGCATCTTCTGAATGCGTCTCCCCTTAGCTGATCTACAGTACTTAAATTGATTACTTTAGGACACCAGCAGGCAAAGACCCAAGTACTTCTAAATTCTCAGTTTGTAATGAACTGACCATAATTTAAGACCTTTTACTTCAAAAGGCAAGTAATAAGGAATGTGCTAAACACATGCAAAACCAGCAGAGAAATAAGAGAGTTTTTGTTTATTCCACTTTACAATGGAAAGGGCATGGGGGCATGAAAAAGTTGTCAAAGATGACAAAATTCAGAGAATCATCCAAACTGAAATTCTGCAGGCCTTATCTAAGTGTAAGGGAGTGAATTGCCACTAAATGTTACTGAAATCACATTACACTTGCAAGAAAACATGCAAATAATGACAGGATAAAACTTAAGCATAGCTATAAAAGTGGGTCCAGAAAATAGCAGACAGTGCAGCAAAAAAGCAAGGGTCTCAATATGCCCCACAGTATTTCCACCTTACAGGCAGGCAATTATTTTCCTACACTGTAGCGCTATTATAATCAGAGCCAGAGTATGAGTGGGCTTCAAGTCAAATTCTGCCTTTTTTTCTGTCAAGTGCACAGCCTGTAAACCATCTCTCAGAAAAGACAAAAAAACCCTCCCCTCCCTAACCTTACAAATTCTTCCAGAATCATGAATTACTTGGGAATAATCTTTGGCATCAGTATTGTTGCTTCAAGAAGGTTTACCTTATTAGTACTCAAGTTAATGAGAATCAATGTGTCAGCATTCCATAGTCAAGTACAACAACTGAACTGCATGTTTCTAATCTGTTGCAGTGTGTGAAACTGAAGATGGTGTTTCAGGTTAAAACACTTCTATTGCCATTTTGTATGTGTCTATGTTCCTACTGCGCTGAAGTCTGCATGTCCTGGTTTTGGGGTAGGAGACAAAGAAGGGAAAAGGGAAGGCAGCTGGAAAAGAGGAAGGAAGAGCTTCTTAAAATACGCTATCTTCTGATTATGTAAGAATATCTGTAGCCTGCTCTAACCACCACTTCCCTGCTCAACAATCCTTGTGTGATGAGTACAGAACTGTAATTAGAGATGCTTTGCTCTGGGACTTTCAACTGGAGTATGCTAACGAGCAATTTTTTTTTCCTTGGCTCCAAGCCACATAGTTGAACTTCCACAAGGCTTCAAGGATACAGGGAGAAGAAAGGTTATATCCTATTCAGCTAACACTGCTTCTCTTCCATACTTAACCGTGCTCCTATACAAGCTGTTAGGCTTCCCCTTTGCTTATAAAAGCTCACTGCTTCTCAGCCCTATTCTGTTTTCAAACGAGAGGAAGAATCTATTGTTTAGCAAAAATAACTAACTATGGCTAATTGCCTTATTTGAACATTTTACAGCATGAATTTATTTAAGGAAAAAAGCCACAAAAGTAATTAGAATTCTGTATGTTACAGGCATAAACGATCCTTACCCCACTGTCTACATAGAATATTATGCATGCACTTAAGACAGTAAATAAAACCCATTGTTTAAAAAAAAAAATCAAAAAACTCAATACAAAAAACCCATCCTCAACCTCCCATTGCCCAGACAGCTAATAGCAATTAAAGATCACTACAAATACTAACAACTGTAGAATCTGACCTCTCCTTAGCCTTTGAAGGCTTTTTATTTGTTTGAGCAGAACACACCACATACATAGAACTCTTATTTTTTCAAGTCTTGAGCCCAACACCTAAAAATGTTTAACTGGCATGTTACAAATAAGGTACCACTACATTCTTTATGATGATATTAAGAAGTACTTTTTGAGCAGAAAATGCTGAAAAATAGGACACCTGGAGAAATGCTGGAAAGAGCTTACTCACTGGGTATAAATGGGACCTCTGTGAATGCATGAAGTACATGAAAACTTATGAACAATTCACAACCCAAATTCAGATAGGTACAAATAGCAGCAAAATTTAACGAGAATAATGCATTCAGTCCTCTAAATAGTCAAAATTAAAACTCAGTACAAATGTCATCTATGTGAAGCTGAAGCAGGAAGGGAGGAAGAATGTTACAGCAAGCTGAAATTCCACAGAGAACCTGATTCTGAACATGATTAGCCAAGTGGAAATTAGGCAGAAAATTTTTCTTGATGCAACTGAACCCACAAGTATCACACCTTACTTGAAGGGATGATCCTTTAAACAAGGCACGGCCACTTGCTTGGTACTGCAGCCTTTGCTGCTTCTCAAAGAGGTACACCTGGCTTTGCTCACCTTGCAACTTCTCATCATGAAGACACCAGCAGCTACCTACATCATGGCAAAGTACTAAGTTTAACACACAGCCATGTATCAGACACTGGAAAGCTGAAGGACTTGACCATTTTTTTTTACTAACAGTCAAAATATTACAGGTAAAATCTGAGTAGTCATTAATCACTTCTTTAGTTGGAGCATGTACTTCTTGAGCTACTCAACTTATGAGCACACTCTTAAGTAAGCGTGTTCAAACTTATTTACACAAAATTGAAACAAACCTAGTAATTAGCTCAAGATCTGCTGTACCACCTCGTCACATGCATGGAGTTTAGCAGAGCCAGTGCAGTGTGTGCACATACAGAATGTAAGGTTTTGGTGACTTGCCTATGTTTCAAATGTGTGTCTCACAAGACCATGCAAAAAGCAGAGAGTGTCTGTTGCTTGCAGGTGGTGCTAGAGTATGAGAAGAATATTTTAAAGAATATTTACTTAAATTTTCATGGAATCACTCATAATTTCACTTTTCAAGAACCGAATTCTAACACTGTCATTTGAAAGAAATTTCTATTTAATTTCTATCAGACGGACACAGACTAACCAGTTTAATACAACCTAAATTATCACTTTCTCGGTAGTCAATTTTATACATGCTTTTAAAACATACAGGTATTTTAAGCTGCTGCACTTTTCTTTACAATGCTGGGAAGACTAATAGGACATACATCACTGGTTACTGTAGGCATTAAATATTATCTGCAATAACCTAATCACCCATCCAGTCTATTCTAAAAAATATTTACAATTCTCTTTGTAAGTAAATGGAAACAGGGAAAAATATGTACCTTAACAGAAATAAAAATATGAGGTTACTTATACAAAGAGATAATTGGAGTAGATCAACGATTAAAAATCAAAAATTAATGATTTCAAGCTTCTTAGTTCTCCAGATAACATTGCTTGCTTCTTTGCCCAATAAAGCAGCTTAAGAGTAGCTGATATAAGACTTAAGTACAATTGTACTTTTCTCTGCAAAAATAACTGAGGGCTCTAAAAAGCTTTATTTCAAGCAGCAGAAATATTTTTTTAAGTCTTCAGAACTACTTGAACTTGCATTCTGCTTTGACTTCTGTTATTCCGCATATTCTAAAAGCTTCCCATGTCTTTGGTTCTAGATGTAAGACCATCAAATTAATTATAATCCAATTTACTAAGACTACTTCTACAATCTACAAAACCTGTCAGATCTTTTCACTTTAGAAAAAAAGAAAAATGTATAGTGCTAAAGGAAAAGCTGTACCAATGGCTGAATACTTTTCATATATAACCAATATGTAGTTTCCTTTCTTCACCAAAACAGGAGTACTTTAGTTTAAATAGGCATTTAGAAGGCATAAGCAATGTTTCAATAAAAATATTTAGCAGAAGTGTCCTACTGTACAATGCATCCAAGACATAAATTTTAAAGATACTTTTCAATACGAAAACAGACTTCGAAGAAATTTGAGATTTATTCATATAGTCTGGTGCACTACAAAGATAGGTAAATACCTTCACAAAGCTTTACTTCTGCCATAATAATGCTACAATATTTCAGCTGAAAAGTTTATATTGAACATTTCAAGAAGTTGAGAGTACATGGATTTGGAACGCTGTGATTTCTTGCAGAAACTACATACTGTGCCATTAATACTGCAAGCAAAGTAAGGACTGCTTCTTTTATGGGTATTCTTACCTGGTTAGGTTGGCTAGGAAAACAGGCTCTCCTGGTGTTGAAATCCTCAAATGCTGAAGGCCTTAAATTTGCACTGTTGTAAGTTTCACTGGTTACTACAGTTTCATGTTGAAGAAGGTGATCTTTCATTAGTGAACCTGATGTGTTTTCTTGAGCGGTCTAGAACAGATAAGAACTCCCTTGAAATGATTTTTGCATTTATGTAAAAACAACACCAAACCAAACAAGCTCATACATAAATGTACTAATATCCTATATAATGTGTTAGAGGTATCTATAAATACAAGTATTCTTAAATGCACATTTGTTAAAGCATTTTGAAGTAGGCAAGTATTTTCCTTACTTTGAGTCAGCCTTAGTAAATACAGAATTTCTCTGCAGACAGTACACAACTTAGGCACTAGATACACATGCCTTTGAAATACAGTTGCCAAATCAGACTTCTTTAAGGAAGTAGAGATTTACTGAGATGACGTTTTCTCTAACTACCCACGAAGCTGCCAGTATTTACAAAAACACAAATGGAGAAAAAAATATCAGACTAATAAGGCAAAAGCTAGTCAGATCTCTAAACAAATTAAAGGCAAAATCAGCTGGAAAGGAAGAGAAAGTAATTTTTAACCTATATTGGCTCAGTTAAGATATCTAACTGCAGTAAGTGTACATTAAACACGTAATGACTGTCTTTTTGCAATTAAATTTGTATCAGGCAATCTGATACAAAAGTGAAACCATGAAGCAATATATGATGAGATAGCTGCAGGACCTTTGCCATTCAGAAGAAGGAAGAGGAAGTATGTTTGGGTGGAATACTGGCTTGTAAGATGATCCAATTTCTGAAATGAACTGAAAAACAAACAGTTCTCATTCTTTAAGCTTGATTGACTGGGACATACTGAAGATAAATAGCAGAGCATTTTGACACAAATTCCACTGGGCTGCCAAAAATGTACTGTATGTTTTGTTTGCATTGAGGGATGCTGTAAAGTTAACTGGCTGTCATCAGGGATAGCACTGATAAAATTCTGGCATCATCAAGCTTCCAGCAATGAGAATACTTCAGCTTTATTATAAGGATTTGTATGTATCAAGAAAACATTTAGAGGAAAAGAACAAAAAATACTACAGAAAAATACTGAGGCAGAGGCAAACTTTAAATTTTGGCAGGTTAAGTATTAACTCAGAATCATTAGTTTTCACTCATCAAAATACTTAAGGAACTTATTTCAGGATTACATTAAAACCTCACATGCATAAAAGCTTAATGTATCAAGTTCTAAGACATCTAGATAATATGAAGTAGTTGGTCTGTAGCTGATTTTGTAGGAGAAAGAGAATCATCACATCACTAAGAATTTATTTATTGTTTCAGAAGCACCATGTGGGAAAACACTGAATTTAGTACTTAATGATCAGTGTAATTAATACTAGAGAGCATACACCGCAAGAAAGACAAAAGCTCACTCAATCAGGTTAAAGTTCCCCTGAAAAATTCTGAAGACAGGCAAAATGCCAAAAAGAAGTAATATTTGCAGATCCTTTAGCATGACACGACAACAAAGTAATTGACCCTGTTATTTTCAAAATTAAATTTTCTGGTCAAAAATTGTTGAGAAAGAAGTCTAGAAGAAATATTGGAATGACTGACAACAATTACACTTCATGTATGCATTCTTATTTTAAGAGCAAAAAGCATCAAATATTAGTGCAATAGCAAACATCTTCATAGCAGGAGGCACTCCTGCAGATACATTGCCCAATGATATAAAAAGCTTCCAAAACAGTGGCTCAAACCACAGAAGAGCTGTATTCAAAATGAGGAAGAAATGCCTACAACCATTTCTGGTCTGAGCAATGTTTAAAATGACTACAAGCATTTAAGCTAACAGCTAGAAGCCATTTTACAGAAACCACAGTGATAAGCATCCCCTTTCCCCTTCCCCTGGTTATTATAAATTTGAGTGGTCTAGGGAGAAGGCAGCAAGCTGCAAAAACTTCTACTCCTTCCTTGCCAGGGAAAAAACACATACTACCCACAAGCCAGTCTTTATCCCTGGGTGGGATTTGCAGCAGCCTGCATTATTTCCTGTCCCTGTGAGTGATTCACACTTTTCTTCTTTAAAAATAAACTATCTACACTATAGAGCAAAAAGGACACATGCACATGCTCACACAGGCAGACACAAGTACTCCCCTTGGCAGTCAAGGAGGGCTCCATATAATGAAAGACACAGGCACAGATCATCTCTTACTGTGCTAACTAGCAGTGCCAGATGATGTACAAAATCCAAACCTTAATCTTAAAGCAAACCTTTGTGCCCTATACACAGCAATTATCAAAGAATGCTTTTAGAAAATTCCAACACAGATACCACAATTCAAACTAATTGACTTCAAGGACAAATTTCGGGGTGGCAGCAGACAGAGAAAAGCACATGACCTTTTGTAAGGCAAGAACTCGCCAGACAGCATTTCTGAAGGCACAATGCTCAGCTTACCAAACTATACACTACAGCTAAGTGGACACAGACTAACTTCTGGTATTAAAATGAAAAGCAATCATGTCAGTTCTTTAGCCAATAAATATTCACTATGCCGAATTACAGAAATGCCAGATGAATACGCTGAACTCTCTGCTTTTAATTAAACTGTAGTTTAGATACAGTCAAACCACATTTATTAGTATCCAAAAACCTTTTACTTGGACAATGCTTCCTGCTCCAATGTGATATTTTATTACAACACCTGAAAACCCACATTTATAATGGAAACACTGACAACGTGAAGTAGGAAGCCCCAGAAACAAAAATGGTATTGTGTTGAAAATGCATTTAAGTGAGAAGCAAACATATAAAGTTTTCCACAAGAACATATACAGAACAAATATACAGAGTATCACACATTGACACAGATGCACACATTCTCCTTTTCTACTGTCCAAAGCAATTACACCGCCCACATTCAATATTCTTTAACCACAGCCTGCAAAGTACAGTACTGGCATAGGTTATTCAGTATCATCTGTAAAGTAACCTACGCCAGTTTTTAAATGCACAACGGAAATCTGGTTTGCTCCCAGCTGCTGGTATAATAATTACTGTCCTATGGTTGCTAAGAGATACTCTGAATTTTTTTCCAAGACTACTAAAACATTTCTGTGCGCACAAGCAAAAGGATGCTGGGTAAAGCAATAAAATGACTCCAGCTGTAGCTCTCCAGCAGAATTCAAAGCCAGATGACAGCTGTAGAGAAAATGAAAACCAGACTGAGCTTCTCTTGTTCTTCACATTTTCTCTCCTTACTTCTCCCAGTTTGCCAGAGTTAAGTCCGGGAGAGAATTCAACATTGTTCTGCAAACATTGTTAAAAATGTTCTCCTCTAAGTAAGTTTAATGATTACACAGAAGGATGGATGAGAGACCACATTTCCACTGCATCCCAGTTCTTGCATTTACTTCCCATGAGGCCTGAAAATCTGCTGTTTGATGCTAACAACACAAGGAACATTCAAATGCTTTTTCCTTAATTTTTCAATACTGAATAAATGATACAGGTTTCAAAAACATCTGAATGACTTCCTTGTGCTTTGGCTGTTTCTGAGACTGATGGAGCAATACATTTGGCAAAGAAACTCTGTTATTTTCAGGTATGTGTTTCTGACATAGGCTGAAATATTACCTAGATTCCTCTAAATATTTAATACAGTTTAAACTAAAAAATAAGACATTTGACATGCCTTTTTCTTCAAAGGCTTTTCCACCTGAATATATAGAGAACACTACATGTAAAGAGGCCAATACGAACACTGGTGAGTAAAAAAAAAAAAATCCTCCTGGTTTTTATATAAACTCAAACAAAAAAGTTTAATAAACCAAAATTATTTAGCACAATAGATGAATAGATTTATTTGAAATTGATAACATGAATTAGTATTACTTTTAGTTCTAAGAACTGGACCTAAGCAATTTATTAACTGCACTAAATATTAATAATCTTTATTGTTTTACCACGTAGTATTGTCTTATCCATAAAACAATAGAGTGTGTCAAGGGTAAATTATTTCATCTTTCCTTACAAGTCACAATGTTATTTTTGTAAAATAAAACCTCTGCAAACATTTTGTTAGAGACAAAATAAATTGAGTGGTCATTAAAGGCCCTTATGAAGAGGTCACTAATAGTGTATTTACAGAATTTACATGAACAATTAACATCTTCCCTGCCTGCACCAAAACCACTTAAGATGCATGTAAGTTGTAGGCCTTTCCCCCTTCCTATTAACAAAAAGTCCAATGTACCTACTTCTGAAAGAACAATTCAAACTTTTTATTTTCTGCTTACAATTTATCAGTCTATAGTTTTCTTCTGCAAGTAGTAAGAAACTCAAAAGCATAAGTGATCCAATTCCTATTACTGCGAAACTGTTCAAATGTGTTGGTAGCCTATAAATAACACTGATGTGGCTGAATCAACAAAAACTGAAAGAAATTAAAGCTCAACTACTCTATTTTTGAGCTCATGAAAGCAAGACTTATGCATTACAGGATCCAAAACTCCCAAAAAAATGATTTTAAATTTATGACCTCTAGATTTCTTTTAGATTTACTTCTATGGAAAAAAAATTCAGTTAAGCTAGGTGAGTTTTAGAGCATGAAGTTTATATTTAATAGAGGAAAAGAACCTGAGCCAATCTTTTAACAGACAAGCAAACTGACATACACAAACTGCTCATTTACTTCACTCAAAATGCAAGGTTTTATACCAAAAACATCTAACCTTCCTAACAAAACAAATTCCCAATGTATATTTCCACACAAGTACATACTCTTTTCCAGGTTCCATTTACCAGCATTATAGAAGTCAGACAGCTCTGCCTTACCTCCTTTGTGTATTTCTGCTTGAATTAATTTGGTAAGACTAGGGCTTATTTCATGATATGAACAATTTGCATCTAATAAGTTAATTAAACAACTAAAAATAATTGCAATAATTTAAGCAACCATGAAAACCCTTAAGTGATCATATTCTTTTAATACTAGGATCTTAACATTTGTAAGCAATAGAGAGGCTAAAGAAACTATGATGAAGCTATATCTTCTTAAAATGATAAGTTTGATCTTCAGCAAAAAGCATGCTTTCTCTGGGAGATCTTATTTACAAAATGTAAATTAAAAAATAAAAAAAATTAGTGAACCAAGGTATAACATACCAAGCCAATTGCTAGCCTAGAAGACACAAGGCAAGAGTTCAGTTTTTGGGTTTACATTTAAGATATGTACATACAACTTTTGGACAATCACTCTCTCTGCTTACTAGTTCTATAAAATATGATAGAGGAAGCACTGAGATTTCACACTAAGATGATTATTTTTCATCTTCTTTGGATAATTTTATTTGCTCTCTGTAGCACCAAATATAACCAGCCAGTAAAATAACTTATGAAGCATGTTTAAGCTTTCTTCATCATCTAGTAATCTTCATTAAAAAACCAAACAACAAAAACAAGTCACTGTTAATCCAATTTATGCATAAACTAAATACTATATTTATACTTCATGTGTACTGCTGTGTAAGAGGACTAGAACAGTATAGGAAAAACTGCTCTTTAATATTCTATCCACACTCCAAAATGCTCTTTATGCATAGATATACTCCAAAACACACTCAAAAATACTGATAGAGACTTTGGAAAACAGCTTATAAAATAAACAGGGAACCAAAAAATCATTAAGCCTTTTAAAGTGCATAGAGGTGGCAAGAAGTAGGGGACAAGTTGACATAACTCTTCAACTAAAGAATGATGGTCTTATGCATTGAGTTAAAAAGAACTCTGAAACTGTGTCCAGTTTCACTTATTAGAGTATCAATCTTGGAAGGGGAAGGAGTTAATAATTTGAAAGAGAATGTGGACTATTTGGCATTTCAAAGGTATTCTTGGAGACTAGATCTGATGCCTAGAACTAAAATGGTGTAGCCTTTCTACACTCATGTTCACAACCCTGCAATTACAGTTTATTAAACCTGGTTTAGATGAAGCATAGCTAAACCAGGGTGGATTTAGTTTTCTCAGTGCTTCTGATTTTTTTTCTTCCTTCTGGTATTTTTATTGATAGGCAATGCTAGTATCACTTATTTTACTTTGGTGTGTAGAGATTCAGTAAGAGATCTTGGCTAGCTTTTTTATTTCTAGAAAACAGGACATCTATCCACAGTACAAATCCACAGTTAAGCAAAATCTATTGTGATGAAGTCATTAAATATGTTTTCCTGTCTAGAATGTAAAAGATAGTTCTGCCAGCAGTTTGTATCACATAAGACTATGTGTACCTGTAATATATATATACAGTGTGTGAGTATATACATAAAATCTGTTTTATGAACATTTAAAAAAATACATCCATTTGTTTTTTTAAAATGGAATACAAAGTAAACCTATATTTACATATGTAAATAGGTAGTGTATTGATATTCACATATATATAGAATAGATATTGTAAATACACTTTTCTCCACTTTCCCAACAACAAATTTGTAACTGTAACGGATCTCAGATATTTCCCTCAATTTTGGCATCCTTATATAGAAATGTAATAAGTAGGCAGCAAAATCAAGAGGTAATTGGTTTGCTCTAATCTCATTAGGCCTGTAGAAACTGTTCAATTATTCATCCCTGCAACAAAGCATGTTTAAGCAAGTCCTATAAGAACTGATTAAGGACAACATTAACTTTGGCACACGCTTCCTTCACCCTGTCAAAATCTCATTTCTTTTTTAAATCTGAAGTATCTAATATTTATAGCAATTTTACTTGCAAGTGCATTACAAAAAAGCACTGTAAACAAAGAACAACAGGTTGTTACACAGGCAACACTTACACAAAGAAATACATTTCTTCTACCATAAAGTACAAAGATTAGGACACTTCTGTATTTCCACTGCATTGCAGTATCCTTTCTAAATACTCGACTCTCAGTCTCCTATCATAATATCTTCAAAGACAGTTGCTAATTTTCTTGATATTGTGTTCTAGAGGTTCTACGCTGGATCTATTTACACTGCTACAGGATTTATTATTGCATAAGTGACAAGACTTTCCCAGAAGAAATCACTTAGCAGCAATATCAGTTTTCTGTCACTAAGACCCCTGAGTCAATTTGTTTCTTTACCATCTTCATATTAATTTAAGTTTTTGCACTCTGAAAACTGAATATATGTGTGAATGAAGACATGGCTTTCCCTAAAACCATAAATAAGAAGGAAAAAAATGAAAGCACACATACACACAAGTAGGATTTACTCAGTTATATTATAGTTACTTACTCTGTGTGTGCATGTATCTCCATAGTATTTTTTAATACTGGCTTTTTAATTACATAGATTCTTGGATATTACCAGACAGTGCTAGGCATCAGTGTTACATTACTTATGGTGTATGATATGGTATACATGTAAAGCACTGTAACTCTGAAGCATGGCTGGACATAAATTTTTATCTCTTAAGCCATTATGGCCGACAGAAATTGAATAGTGCAAGAAAGGATCAATAAAAACTTGAATCTCAACAAGCGACTATCTTTAGTGTGTTTTTAAAAATTGTCTCAGCTTCTGTCTTTCTTTAGACTAGCTTCTCTTAACCATTGTCTCAGCATCTTTTCAACTCTAACCATTTGATGTTAGAAGTGTTTTATCACTGCAAAGTGAAATCTAAGAAAACAAACACGATGTACAAGTAAAGATTCTTCATCCCTCTATTTTCTGTTTCCCAGAAGAATAGTTCATTCTATAGTTTTATATTTCAATAAAATAGTTTTACATTTCAATAAAATCAAAGAGGACATATAACTTGAACAGACATTTTGAACTGAACATATATCTTGAACTTAAACTCAGGATACTTAATGATCCTATGGATTAAATAATAACTACTTTGTTTAGGACAGACAATATTATAAGTCTTCTAGGTAATTCTTCTGGAACTTATTTCATTAAACTGAATTTTGCTATTGCTCTCATTTTGCTTATTGTCACTAATAAGACCAAAATCAGTACATTTGTAAAAGAAAAAATTCATTAATAATTTTAAAATTTACTCACTTGAAAGCAGTCTTCTGCCACTTCAACATCATTTTGGGAAGGTGGATAACCTTCATATAAAGAAAAAAAAATAGACAAGGTTATTTTCTTCGTATTTACTGCTTATTGCTTCCAGTAATCCACACCATCTCCCAATATCCAGTGATGATGATATAAATATTCTTGTTTACTTTTTTAACCTATAGATCACTGCATTTCAAGTTGATTTAGTAAGCATCATTCATTTCTTCACTCTGCATTTTCTACACTGAGTATTCTTAGCCACACTCCTCTCTCTTGTTCCCACCTTCCTTATAAAGGCATTTTCAAAGTGTCATCAGCAGTCAGAAGCAAAGGAGTATATTCCTTTTAATGTAGCATTTTGAAAATTAAAGGCAGACACATTTGGTTGCCATGAATGCACACCGTGTTGTGTTTTGCTATAAATCAGTGGAAATTGAAACTGTGAGACCCTAAGAGAAAAAAAATTACTCTCATGTTCTCTAATTATTTGTCTTCAAGGAATATGGATCATACCAACATAATTCCAAAGCAGTCATTACAGTATGTCAAAAAGCATTTCACTTCAGAAACATGCTCCTCCCTTCATCAGTAGCGAGTAACATACAAAATCCCTAAAGTTACTTTTTATAAGCCTGAAAGAGATATTTCGATTCAATAGACACCTGTTCTCTTCCCTCCCTGTCTCAATCCAGCAATACATTTATCATATTTTCAGCTCAGAATCTAGGCTTGATGATATCCTTCAGTTTGCTCACTGGTTTGCATTAATCCAGTGAAGTTCTGGAACCAGTCTGCCATATTGCTATCAGAGTAAATTCTTCTTCTGTTCCTAAAAAAATCTGTCCTCACAACTATGCTGTCAGCTGTTAGTAAAAAATAAAATTATTAACTGAAAGTATGTGCAGATAAAGAGAGAACTCAATAGGTCACAAATCATTCAACTTCCCAGCTTATCCTACAAGAACACAGGAGCTGCAAAAAGCTTCTAAGATCCAAGTGAGAGAATATAACATTCCAGCTTCCTCCATTTCTTCATGTCTAAAAGAAAGAGGCAATGCTTTATTATGTAGGGATGTTTCAGGAAATGATATTATTTTGTTTGTGCAACAATTTAGGACACTTGGATGAATGGCACTTTAGAAATGCCAGAAGTACTATTTCAAAAACTATTAAAATCCCAATATACTATAGTTTAATCCACATCCTTAAATACTGTCAGTGTAATGTTACACAAAGTGCTTTAACATCTTTTTTAGTAAACACCCAGTATTCCTCCACCCCAACAAGTCTTTCACCTGAAATATGTACCTTGAGAAATATCCTCTACTGCTCTTCGAATACCTCTATCAAATGCTCTTGCATCAGCAGGACTCTGAAATGTGAGGCCAAACTTTTTGTCATCAATCTTCCAGTGGTAAAAAGTAGGAGTAACTTTGTTGTAAACGAGGTCTTTCTTTAATGTGCATTCCAAGACCACCTTTCAGAAAGAAAACAGAAGGAAAAGATATCAATGACCAATACATCAAATTTGAGAACAAAAGGTAGTCTTCGTGAACTACCTAAAAACCTACATCACAGAGGTCTCTTTTCAAATTTTTTTCCTACTACAAGGATGTAATTTTAACTTCATTTCCATTATGGCCAAATTGTTCACTATTGGTTGCTGGTAAGTGGTACGGGTTGCAATCACTCTTTGTTTACTGAGTCAGCCTTCCCATTCAAAAATCTCATACCCACAAAAGTATCTCATACCTGCAACAACCAGCACAAACTTGGTACATGTGCAGCAAATTAAATAGGTCACATCCTCCCAAAAAGCATTATGTGGGCTGATACCAAATTTTACTGTATCACTGGCATCTACAAAATCTTTTAGCACTAGACTAACTTCATGCTGCTTTCAGGCAGATTTTCAGATTTCTCGCAGAAAGGCTACTAGACAAGTAATACAAGAGAATTGTTTTAAAAATGGAATTAATAAAACCTAAAATCTTTATGAATGCACTACTGCCTGGACCTAGACAAAAATACATTTGTGCCTCGTGTTCAACTATAAAAAAAACAGTAACTGTTAATACTTAACAGAATTATTTGGCTACAAAATCATTACAGCTATGCACGCACATTCAGTTATAAAGCAAAGTCATCTTCACATAGAATCATGAAATGGTTTGGGTTGAAAGAAACCTCAAAGGCCATCCAGTTCCAACCCCCTTACCATTGTCTCTAGGGCAGAGACATCTTCTACTAGACCAGGCTTCTCACAGCTCCATCCAAAATGGCCTTGAACACTTCCAGGAATGGAGCATTCACCACTTTTCTGGGCCACCTGTTCCAGTGCCTTACCACTCTCACAACAAAGATTTTTTTCCTAGTATCTAATCTAAATCCACCCTCTTTAAATTTGAAGCCCTTCCGCTTTGTCCTGTCACTATATGCTCTGTTAAATAATCCCTCTCCAGCTTATTTTGCAGGCTCCCTTCAGGTACTGGAAAGCCTTATCATTTCCTCCTTAAAAAGTCTGGTTTTAAAAATATATTTGTATATTTACTGGCAAAAATTATTTGAAGTAACATTGTTACATTGAGTGTTTATTGATTTAAAAAAATCCAGTGTCAGCAAGAAAGTATGGAGGTAAATGCATTGATCTGCTTCCATAGCAGTACAATAAAGCTCCCAGCAACACGTGTCTCTCTGTATTGGTATTTGATGATGAAGGCCTACACTGACTAAGAGATGAATGAGGAAATTTCAATATTCTATCATTTCATTGATGCATTTTAGAATTTTTAGAATTTTAATTTTTTGTTTTGTTACATATGTGGCTTTTTAAAAGAAAAAATACAAAATTCTTCACAGGATATGGTAAAATTAGCGTAAGTATAAAAACTGAGAAAACCCCTCAAACTTTAAAAAAAATATATATATCTCTGTACTTGGGTTATTATTATATATTCTTTGTGTTCCACTTCTCCTTTCATTGTCTAGTTATTACATAGGCAAATAGGTTTTTTTCTCTTGCTCTTCATTATTTATTCTCCCTACAACCCACCAGTAATCATCTCCTCTCAAATGTTATTGCCTTTCACCTCTGCCTCCAGAAGGATAATTTTTTTTCTGCACACAAACTCCTTCAGCATTGAAATAATTCTTTGTTTCTCCACTCAGATCTCCCTAAACGTTCAACAATATGTAGGTAAAACTGCCTACAAGAAACATAAAAAGGAATCTGTTTGCTGTAGATCTGCAGGAAAAGTTGTTGCAGGAAGAAAAAAAGGATTATTTTGCAGTCCTAAGGTGCATCAAATAATAGTTCTTTTTTCCTCTGGATGATTTCAAACTTGCTTCCTCCTTCAAAGAGCAGTTAAAAATGAAGGCTTCTCACACCACTGCCTTTTCTAGGTCTGAGAGCTCTTTAGGGGGCTCTCTAATACATTAACACCAACTATTTTCACAGTCTATTTTGTGTGCAGTATCATCCAAAACATCAACAAAAAGTACTGCAAGCCTGATTTTATAGCATCACAATGAATTTCTGGTCTCAAAGGGATTAATCCAGATTACTTCATACTGAAAATTCACACCCAGTAACAATTTGACCACTAAAGATAAAAGCTGGATTAAAACTTCACTGAGTAGAAGCTATGGTTTTCAAGGACACACAAACCAAACTAGAAAATCCCCAAACCAACTCCCTCTAGCCCAAAGAGCAACACTCACCCCCACTTCCAACCCTCACATTTTATTAAACAAGCTATGATTAACAAAACAAATAAACATCCCATCCAACACTGTAATTGTTTTCAACTTGACTCAAGGAAACAATACATTTGAGGGGGTAACACTGATTTTTCCCCACCTAAACCTGTATGAAAACAGACTGCTTAACACAGAAAATGTAAGTAAAAGGGCATTGAAAAGGGGAAAAAAATATGTTGCATCAAAATTGTATGTGTTATCAGATATAAGAATCTATACAAGCAAGACTTGATGCCTGCCCTACCTGAGAGAAAATTTAAAAGCTATAGGTCTCAGTTAGCAGTGGGACACAAATTTATAAACATCCACCCCTTCAATACATCCAGAAATACAAAAAAATCCAAATCAAATAAGAAAACATACCAACCATCCCTGGAAGCATTTTTCTCTCCCTGAAACACTTCTATGCTTTGCAGCAATAGTGAATTTTTAAATTGTAGAACTTAATTTTGCCAAAGGCTTCCTGATGCTCAAGCATGTGAGCTATCATGGGGGCTGGGGAGGGAGTATCCTCATACACATATTCTCCAAGGCCTGGAAATGGAAACCAAGCTTTTTCAGTGCAGATATATTTCAAAACTCCTATTATTTTTAAGTGCACTTTGCTATGATTCAGAACTCTTCACATCATAGGTGAGGATCATATACTCTCCCACATGGTTACCCAAAATATGCACTCCCAAACCTTTTTAGGTAGACTTTCCCCAAGGTCTCCAGGGATAAGCACAGAAATTACCTGAAAAATTGTAAATAAGGTGCCTACAGCTTAACTAAGTTTCATTTCAAAAAACACCCCATGGGTTACTGTTCTGAAGGTTTTCTTCATTCGGAGACTTAATCTAAGACTTCCATGCCAATATGAAACATCGACCTTGGCAGAATGGAAAATGTTGCAGAATCATCAGACTCAAGACAGAAGAAAACCACATGACCAAAATTTAAATTCTCAGAGCATAAATAGAGCTGTATGTTTCCTGTGATTTAATGAAAAAATCATTTTAATATCTAGATGTCATTAAGTGTAACACCAATGAATTCACTGCTACTCAAAAATACTTGTTTGCTTAATGTTTCTTTTCTCACCTCTAAAAACTAAATTCTTTAAAGACAAAAGGATCTATTTGGCTTATGTAGACAAGATCAATTTCCAGAGTCAGAAATTTGCTACTTCAGCACTTAAAACCCAAATATTTTTAAATAGAAATAAAATCAGTATTTAAGATACAACATCATTATTTAGAGCATATTTTAGGAAAAAAAAAAAAAAAAGAAAAAGAAAACTTTTGCATTTGATACAAATTTCTATCTTGGTAACAGACGCAATAATTGAAAATTTTGAGATACTGGAACTTTTTTACTGCTTTCTAGCTGTACTTTCAAAGCTTACAAGAGCACATGTAAGATAGACAGCTTTACTGTTTCTCATTCCCAACCCAAATCTACAAACATAGAAGCACACAGTTTTTGAATGCCTTTTCTGCTTTACTCTTGAGACCAAGTAGCGTGACCGGAGTATATTCATGCTAGAGAGCACATGAATCCAGTGCCACAGTAACCATATGACATACTTCCTTTGATTCAGTTAAAAAAAGAAGATGATCTAAGGGCTGTACTACAGCCCATTAGAATCAACCTTCCCTCAAACTTTAAAGACAATTTAAAAAGTAAATATTTAAGTTTTCAAACAGCAGATTTTTAGAAGAGAATGGTATTTATATTCAGTTTTAGCTTTGTGTCTCTCCCTTTACAATCAGTTTTTATTCAAAGGAAAGACTTTAAACTTTGTCACTCCTGATTCATGCTCTAAAAGATACTAGTAATAGCTTTTTTTCTTCTTTGATAAAAACTTGCATGACAAAGGTCTGGAGAAGAAAATAAACCAGAGACGTCTATTAGACTTTTAATTCAAGAAGGTAAAATTCACCAAGGCCTAAACACCAGCAAGTCTGAGCCTAGTATGTGTTTAGCACTCTAATTATTAAGATAGAAGAGAGCTACTGTAAACACAGAAAGAGAGAACAGCAGACCTGACCAGGTTACGAGTGAGTGCAATTGTTCCAAGCAGACTGGCTGGAGCCTGATCTAGGAAGGTGATTGTAATAAAGGGGGAAATGTGTAATTATGTGAAAAGTCTTCATGAAATTCCCTTACATTCCAGCACAAATCTAAACAATCTGGTCAAACTAGCAGGGAGCATTCTCTCTCAAAGTAATTCAATGATGCCACCACTTTGATTTTCTTCTGAGATAACTAAGATGCATATTGTGAATACCATGAGATGTTTTAAATAGCTCAATACTGCACAAAAATTTTGGAAGTTCAGACATGTAGTCTGAAGCTGGATCACAGAAGGGCTGACAGCAACCTGCCTCTCAGGCCTAAAAAAGAAACAACACAAGCCCTCTCCAATAGGGATCTTCAATATTGTGATGTTCATTCAGGAGTATTTAATTCATACAGCACTTACAGACTGAGATCTATAGTTGTAATTAAATGCCTGCATAGCCTATGAAATACATGGAAAGATCTGGCACACCGGAATGGAACTGCAATGTAGTGTCAGAAGCAGCAACTAAAGCTAATTAATTCCTCTTCAGTATAACAATTTAAGAGGCATCTGGACAATACCTCCATTAAATACCTCACCTATGGATTTCAAGCTGCTTTGGAGAATTCCCCCTTTCTACTGACATATTAGTTGAACAGTTATACTGGCATTATGATTCCCAATTTATCTTAGGTAAAAGCCATAGATCTGAACTCTGTTTACTTTCTAACCTAAGGTATTTCAAAACCTATGCTTCCCCATGTCATAGAAAAGTGTTCCAAGTTCCACACTCTAGGTTTCCAGGGTAAGGGAATTTCTGTACATTTTCTGGAATCTAAGCCAGTTCAAAAAAGAAGAGACTTATTGGCCAGAGAAAATCAAGATATAATCTTGATTAGGAAGGTATTTTAGCAATGTGTAATGTGACTTTAGAGAATGTGGCAAAATTAATTTGTAAAGATGACTTTCTCTTTTAATCCACAGAAGCTGCATGTACCTTGCAAAAAAGTTAGTGAACTGAAAACCATGGTCCAAGTGACTTGTAAATATTACAGTAGATTATTAATTAAACATTCTTGAAGACACATGTACTCAAAGTCTGAAAAACTGAAATGTTTAAACTGATTAGGAAGTTTAAAAAAATATTGTTATGCTTTCTTTTCAAATACAATGGCAGAGCAACTAAACAGCATGCTACTAACTTCAAAGATTATTCAGGCATTGAGATTTACCAAGGGCATTCTAAAACAAGACTAGATGGAAATTGGTGCACAGAAACAATGGATTCAGCATAACACTTCTGCAAAATCTGAAGATGATCAAAATATTTGCTATCTACTCAATAGCAAATACAGTAGCTTCCACTTTTACTTTACTTTTAAATAAAAAATAAAATATATAATTATTATGAAATATAATAGTCACCTGTCATTTCTATTTGGACTAAAACCCCAAATGTTTGGCTTGATTAAAGGAAAGGTTAAAATTTGTGCTTGAACAGTGAATCCACAGGAATATCCTAAGAATGAATGTAAAACCATTAATCATACTGAAAGCATAATGATCAGAACAGTTTTAGAATCAGTGACATGTCCAAAAGAATTTCTTTCAGTGGCTGCTATCTTCTGCCCTTCTAAGTAAGTGTCATGACCTAATTTTGTCATCGCATATATTGGTGTAAGATCTTGTTCCTTCTGTGTCAAGTGATGTCTTGTTGCATACCATACAACTTGGTCATTAATTCATGACACATTAGCTGTTGCTTATATTTGCATTATCTGAAGTCTATAGAAATACATGAATACACAGTGTCCTTTCATTCACTTATCAAAGAATTACTGGTTCTCCAGTGTTGTTCTCCACACCCTAAATGTATATTTGTTAGTTCCGTGAACTTTATTCAATATACACAGGAGAGATGTTCATCCTAGCTGCACTTCTTCCACCTTTTATCCTGTGTTTTTGTGAGGCTGACTTCCAACAGAAACTTCCCATAACTACAGCAAGATGACAATCTGTCTTGACAGACTAGTTAGGTTGCATTGAGGGGACAAGTACAAGGAAGACAGATGGACATCAGATGGGGGGCACACAAGAAAAACAAAACAAACTGTTCAAGACAATAAAGGTTTGGAAAACATATTCCTGTTAATTCGTGAGCTTTATTTTAGACAGGAAGAGGAGGAGAAACATTTAAAACCTTCTACCAGAAGAGGATAAAAAACAAGTCTTGCTTAGGGGAAATGGGAGAGAGAAAACTGCAAACAGATCAGGACACTGATGGCTGGACATTTTCATATGCATGCAGGCAAAACATTAAACCAGTCTAGTTTGAAGCACTTTATTATTCTTAAGGAAAGTTATGAATATTCTAAGTATTAAGAATTAAGAAAAAATTATCAAGTATCTCTAAATGCAATTAAGCTTCGCAAAAAGAGTCTCAACAAGGCTAAAAAAAGTACTAGAGGGAACTACTGCAAAGTGAGGAAGGAACTGCAGGTGCACGTAGCTGTGCGGGAACACAGGGTACTCTGCTAATAGCGCTACGCCCCACTGAAACAACTGAGTCAGCAGAATTTCTATTTATATGCTCTCTTCCTACAATAGTCACAGTCAAGGCAGAAAACTCAGCAGTCCTGCCTCAGGGGAGAAACTGGTGTGCTAGAGGAAGGGTCAGCAGTACAGTGTAAGAAGTAATGCTATCTTTTAAGCTTACAGAGGAGTCAAAGTCCATTTGCAGAAAAGAGTACATTCTTGATAAAAGTCATTAAGATGAAGCTTTTGTGCCCTCTCCACTTCTCTTTGTTTTCACAGTAAGACACAGGCCCATTCAGAAATCTGTTTGCCACACAAGTAACCAAGCAATCCTTAGCAAGCCCATTTTGTCTTCCTTAGGTCTGTAGAAATGGCTGAACTCCTGCACCAGTTTTCCTTTTGGAGGTTGATTTTCATAATGCTTCTTAAAAGACATTTATTACTAGTATTTTATGGAAGGTAGCTGATGAATGAATACTGTATATGTGTTCAGCAAACCAGGTCAATTCTTGGATTTGTCAGCTTAGCGCCGCCTTTCAATACGAAGCTGTTCTCATGTAAAATGGCTTCTTTTTGTCATAGCCATATTCCACAGCTAACCAAATAACTAGTGAGGAATTCCATCTGATTTCATATTCTTAATAAAATTCTAATTTCCAACACTCCTCCTAAATGCACTATCATTGGTATAGAAACGAGATTTAACTCTAATCTTTCACTGGAAGAAAAATTAAAATCAAAATTTTTCCCAAAACGGATGGAGAGTTTGTAAAAAATCAATGTGCTTCATTCTAAAAAAGCAGGGTATTACATTTGAAACCAATAACTGGCTCTTTTGGTACATAATCATTGATATAGATATAGCATTAGACTGAGACTATAAATTTACTTTGTAGTCTACAGGCTACAGGCAAGCATCTATACTTATGTCCCATACAGTTTTATGATCATTAAATAGATGCAAATTGTTACCGTTTTATCCCTGAGTCGTTCTCCATGGATAAGAAAATCAGCACAGCTATTCTCTTCCTGGGGAATGACTTTGAAGACTGTGACACAGCTTAGTCCACCCCCTCCAAGTGGTAACCATCCACCACTTGAGTCATCCCGGGTCATCACCACAGCTCGCACTCGTGCATAACTATTACTGAAAGAGAAGCAAAAGAAGAAATTAGTTTTCCATAAACATACACAACCTAAGTCTATTAAAAAAACCAAACCAACAAACCCACAACCAAGATCACAATAATGAACACTGTCTTTCCATAAACATAATTTAGAAGAAAACAACTTAAGATCACCCTCAAAAAATATTCCTCTATATTTTTATGCCTTCGTTAGGACTTCTCAGAGCTCATGAATGTTTTAGAGAGGCTTAATCAGAGAATACAGTTGCCAAATCAAAACTCATATTCTTCTAAAGACTTTATACTCAGTGATCTAGCTAGAGGGTTGGAAAGAGAATAAGAATCAACTCCTGATTTATTTTAGACTAATCATGAAGCCAGTCAGCCACCATGAAATTGCACAGAAAAGAGAACAAGAAAACAGAAAGAGGTCAGGCCTTCTGTCACTAAAATCTAAACGAGAACAGGCTTCTAGCCAGAAACCCTGCTCCCATCATCCATCCCTCCTCCCCATGCACATAATCCACCCTTTGCAAGGGTAGATCAGGACACACACTGTGGGGTTTGAAAACAGAACCAGTTACAACTACTTAAAATCGATATCTGCAGTGTCTATTTGCCACTTCTCTCCTGTATTTGCATCGTGTATAAATTACTTGCATTTTACAATCTAGCATCTTTTTCCATAATTTAATATTTTTATAAAATAAACCAATTATTATCCTGTCATTACTTAAAAGCCGAATTGCAGAGTACTGGAAAAAGAGGTCATTTTGGTCATTAGTTCGTCATTTCTCTCTCTGCTTTTAGTTTTTTCTTTTAAATAAAATGAAAACTTTTAGGTTTGGTTATGGATTTGCCACTACATCACCTGGAAAACCCAGTGGTTTGCCAGGGATGTTATAAGATGCTACATTTGAAGTACAGTTTACTGGATGAATGTAGCAGTTAATGACTGAACATTTCAACACCTTAAAATAAGGTGTTACCATTTTGCAACATATTCCTGATTGAGAGTTTAAGTTCTTAGGCCACTTAGCACCAGTGATGTCAAATTTAAGGGCTGAAGAGGAAATATTAGAAGAGATCAAAATTGTTCCTTCTGTATTCGAGATAAAACTATTCACCAAGCTGTTGCACTTTTAAAAGATCACTGCTTTATTTCCAACATCTCCCCCCAAAATCCCAAAAATAACAACGGTAGGCTTCATTGTGTAATTAATATATTACATTCTCATACACATGTATGATTCACAAATATGATTCGCTTGTGTGTGTCATATGTATATATGTGTATGTGTACATATATATATATATGAGAATTTTGCTGCAAGCATCTAAAGCTTAAATACTTAATAAATAATGGTTTGTAAAATGGAAAATTATATAAGACTATAAATTTTTAGCTTATAGGCAGCTGAATTTTGTTTGCTGCCTCTGAGCAAAGCCCCCTCCTCTCTCTAAATCTCACTTAAAATGACAGTTCAGTCAGTGTTGCTCTCCATTTCTTTACCAATCTTTTACTTAAGTACCCAAACACACCAGGCAAATCTATTTAAAAAAATCCAATCCTTCATTGTACGCATCTATCACAATTCTAATATCTGCAAATAAAACTGGCTACATCTTCATGCTTAATAATATTACTGAAAGTTGAATCATTCATTCACTGGTCTCTATCACTGTGTTTCACTCAGAACTAAGATCGGACTGTAGTTGTAGCCTCTTCTGACAGAAACTGAGGACTCCAGGACTCTCCTCTAAACCAGTAAGAAATAGGATGCAACGATTGGTTAAGCCTCAAAACTGTCTTTGCTATTCTCAATTTAAGTGAACCACAAATTTAGCTTTTAAGTTATTCACTCTATAAATTTAGTCATAAATCTGAATATTAGAGCTTTTATTTGTGTATCAATCAACTGCAGCAAGAGTTCAGTTAAAGAGAACTTCCCTTAGGCTACATGAGAAAAACTACCACAACATTAATTCTTTCTTAAAATAAAAGTTCACACTCGACATCCATTTTCTTTCCAAGAACTGGTAAGGAGAAGCAGAGACAGAGGCTTAAGCTACTTCCATTCAGTAGAGTTCTCTGTCAGTGTTGGGGTTTTTCCCCCTATCCTATACTTAGATGCCTAGTCTGATCTAGTTAACAATCTTGTGATTTGCTTTTCATATATTCCAAATGAATGTTTTAAAGATTTATCCTTTCAAATATTTTAGAAACTACTATCAAATCCACTGCATTAGTGCGAAATAAAATTCCCCAAAAAGTAATATTTAATGAACAATCTCTTAAATTGAAACACACCCATTTTTCCATAGAACCATCCTGTAGATTAACTAGACAGATTCTGTACTTGTAACAATACCTGTCTACAAATAGATTTTTAGTTTTATGTTTCTGTTGGTGGCTGTTTTTTAATATTACTTTTTATATTTGAATGGAACTCACAATTGGTAACAATAGATATTTTTAGTAACAACACAAGCTAATTTCCAATTAACCAGAATACAGCAGCAGGAGCTATGAATGATTCCCATTTCCAAAATCCTCTGCAAACAAAACGGGATCTGCCTGTCACACTACTGGTGCTACAAAAGCACTCAGAAATCTTTTATCTGTAAGCATTATAGCCCACAGAAATTTAGAAGAAATCATTAAACTGCTGGTGTACCTTAGTAGTGGGAAAAAGGCCCCAGTGTTTTCCTAACACAGCCTAAGGTTTTTACCTGCTCTTGCATGTTTAGCAGCTCTATCAGGAATACCTGAACAAAAGAAAAACCAAACAAACAGGGTGATCAGTTGAGCATTGCTCTTACAAAGCCTTTTACCAGAGCTACCACAAGTGTGTGAAATGGAGCATGAAGAGCAGCATTGCAACAGCAGGTCCAAAGCTACTGTACCGAAGCCAACCTTTCCAGAGACTCTCTGGTTTTGATTGTGGCCACTGGAAATTCTTGAGGCAGAGCAAGGTTTAAAGGAAATGGTATTCTGGCCAAAGGAGCATGCTGCTTTCTTGAAGTCAGGACTGAGGATCAGTAGGACTGGGGACAATGACACTGGAATCCAAGATCAGTTTTTAATAACTAAGGAAACAGATCACTCTCACATCTGAGTGCCTCAGGTAGGAGATAAGAGTATGGTATTCTTAAGTGATTAAAGGGAATTATAAATTGGAATAAAAGAGAAAAAAAAAGGTTATCTACACTGTTTTTTCCTTCTAGCAGTTGACTTACTGAGGAATACAGCATGTGTCTGAGTACTATACCTAGTAAACCTGAAATGAAGCTCTTTTATGATAGCATAATAAATATGTTGTGTGAAGTTTCATTCTAAAAATATAATCAAATGAAATTATTCTTATACCAAAATCAGAATCTGAAGTGGGGTGAATTAAGCAGCCTAAGAAAGCATTAGGGGCAAAATCAAAGGGTTATAAACCATAAGTGGACAGGAAAGAGATGACCTACAGTCCTTGCCTCTCAGCAGCGGGCATTAAAGAGGTTTTAAAGGCTCTCTCCTCCCTCCAAAAGCTGTGTGTTTATCTCATTGTAATGCTCTTGGGCCCAAAGTGACTTATGAACTGGATGACCAAACTGTTGTACAAACTCAGGAAGCACATCACTGGCCAAGACAGGCTGGGACCTTCAGCTCAACAGCTAAGGAACAAGCCCGCTTTTTGGTGGTTGGGGAAGGAACACAATTGGAATTTCATCACCATGATTATTTTCTTCCTTTTTTGTGAAAAAATAAATTACTTTCATAATTTGGAGTATTTCTTATATTCAATATCAAGACAATAAAGACAACAAATGCTGTTACATGTATCCTTTATGCCATTAGCCAAGCAATAGAGAATGAATATTTACAATTTTCTGCCAAAATACTTTTCACAGAGAAAAAAGGGGAAGAGATGATGAGGATAGTGGGGAAGCAGCCACCTTGTTGCTTTACATATATTTTAACCTAGTTTCAACAGTATGCAAATCTTCCCTCTCCTAATTCATATTAAACACTGCCATTCTTTTACTTGTACTGCATTTTGCACATTTCTATTTTAATATAGGACTCAAAAACAAAAGTGATTTCAGAAATGTTGCTTAAAGCAATTGTACTGTAATCGCAAACTGTTTTTTTTTTAAGTACCATACAGCCACTACTGTTACTATCAAGCAACCTGAATCTGCAAGTGGAATTATAAACTCACTCTTTTGGCTTTGGTAAAAATGTTTAGAATTATAATTTCTTTCAAAGCTGGAAAACAGATTTGAAGAAAAGGACCTCGAGTTTCATATGGACACCCAAGCTGAACACAAGCAAAAAACACGCCCTTGGGACAAAGGAGGCCAACAATGTTGCCAGCAGGTCACAGAAGCTGATCTTGTCTCTACTCAGCCCTACTGAGGCCTCATCTGGAGAGCTTTGTCCAGTGTTGGGCTTTCCAGTACACAAGAGATATGAAGCTCCTGGAGTGGGTCCAGCAGACTGTAACAAAAATGGTTAAGAGACCGAAGCACCCATCATATAAAGGAAGGCTGAGAGAGCTGGGACTGCTTAGATGGGAGAAGGAAAGACTTGTGGGTATTTTCTTAGTGCATACAAATATCTCAAGGGAGAGTGCAAAGAGGATAGACAGAGGCTCTTTTCAGTTGTGTGCACTGAGAGCACCAGAGACAAAGGGTCACAAACTGAAACACAGGAAGTTCCATTTGAACATCAGCAACCACTTTTTCTCTGTGAGGGTACCTGAGTACTGACACAGATTATCCAGGGAAGTTGTGGAGTTTCCATCCTTGGAGAGTTTCAAAAGCCATCTGGACACAACTCTGGATAAGCTGATTTAGGTGACCCTTCCTCAAGCAGCAGGGAAGATGACATCCAGAGATGCCTTCCAATCTCAAATATTCTTTCTTTTCTTTACTATCATATTTCAAAGCATAGCAATTTCAATAAAATACAACTTCATAAATATAACCCATAAATATATGGTTTAGCTTATAAGAATTCATAATACTCTGGAGCAGGACTTGTCACTGTGCAAACTGCTACTTAAACACTTCTGACAAGGCTAAGGGAAAAAAAAAAGGCGTTCTGAAAAATCGTGACACACTCAGCTATGAAATTACACTATCTTTGCTGGCAGCCAAGTAACAGCTCCAGGCTGGTCTCCAAATGTGAAATGGTCATGGATCAAGGCTCTTTACCTTTGACTGGCACTTTACACAGGTACTTTAGTCCCTCCAACTTCTGGTGCAATATACTTTTGTGTTTGTAGCCTTACCAAAAGAGCATACATGAACCACACTTGGGTTTTTATGGTTCTTACTAGCCAAACAGCTTAGCAGAAGACTTTATGATTCCCAGCTAGAGAAGTGCTCATGAGTACATACATGTCCACATACCAAAGGATACTGTCAGACACTAAGCTAAAGTCAGTTTTACTGGCAGATAGCATTTTTTGAGTATTGACTCAATATAGAAAGAAAAATAATGTCATCAACACCTTATTGGTACACTGCTGATGTTATAAACCATTTGTTACTAAAGGTTTACAGAATGAGTGCCACTGGCACAAAATATTAATGACTTATCTAAAACAGAAGGAGATGCAAATGTAGCACAAGTGCCAAAGACATAATTTACATCAAGAAAATGTATGAGAGTATATCTTATTATTTTTTAATGAAGAAGATATTGCCATAATAACAGCTACTAAAGGAGGCTCTTCCTAACATGACTGTTACCTTTCACCTCCCAAAATTTTATCAACAAATCAGAATGTACACCAAACTCTTACACTGGTAGAATGCAAGACTGGTCAGATTTTCTCCTTTAAAAAGAGGCAAGAGGTATTGCTCACAATAAACAGAAAACGTGCATGGCTACTATGCCTAGGAAGTTTATTTCTGTGAGTAGTTTAGCAAGGAAAGACATGGAAAGACATGTAGTTCCAGGAGGAACTACAGACAAATGCTGTTACATTTAGGATATGGGTAACCACACTGATTTACTGAAGAGCTTTGGATTTAGTCAAAAAATCTGAACGGAACATTTCTGCTCAAATAACAAACCCCCAAAAAAACAACAAAACAAAACAAAACAAAACAAAAAAAAAATCTTTTTACAGAAACCTGAGCTACTAAGCAAAATTGCTTGAACCCAAAATGGCAAAAGGAAGAAGCTACATGGGAAACAGTATTATGTAAGGAAGGGATAACCAGTATTCTCAAAGACAAAAAAAAATATGATTACAATTATTATTTAGTAGAAGAGGCTCATAAAACAAGTTGCTTAGCAGTGCACCAACAATTTAAAAGGGAAAATAAGAAACAAATGAACAAGTATCAAAATACCATGTTGCTCTCATGAATTGTTCTCTTGGACACAACCTAAGAATAATTAAAAGAAAATTAAAAAGTGAATGAATGAGGTTCTAGTGTTCCTATCTGAATACAGACGATGTCCAAGTAAAGTAACCAATACTACAAGGAAGAATGGCTGCTGCTGTAAGCTCTTTTGCAAAGCACAAGAGCATATGAAGAATGAAGAAGCTGTTAAGATTTGAAACCCATCAAAATTACATATAAAGTATGTATTTGACATTTCTATGAAAAACATTTTAGCCCTGCTCCCCAGCATCTTCTCTTGTTTCATAATTGTAGCTGATTTTTATTACTTCTGTATGTCATCCACGAGGGCAGGTTAAATGAAGCAACATTTTATCACACTAAAGGAAATCACAACACATACTTGAATTCTACTCCTTTTAAAGAAACTGCCTTTGGAAGGCTGAAGTTTTCATAACAGAAAGAGTTCTGTAACACCATCTGGTTAAGGCATATTACTTAGAAAATGGCACCTAATATAAAATACACAATAAAATAAAAAACCCAAACAAACTTGTTTTTCTTTCTACCCATCCCCACAGAATTTAAAAAGAATCAAAGTAATGTTCAAAGATGGCTCCACAGGTTTTGGACACATGTAGCAAAGTAAATAAAGATCATACAGTATGTAATTCCCCTTTGTAGTACTTTATGAGATAAGCTGGACATGGAAGATACTTTTTGACCACTTCTATAGCTGCCTGTTCACAACAGAGGACTGCTGGTACCAAGGACTGGATTAAATTCCATCCAGTTTTAGGCAGATGGGTAACAATTCACGTGGTCAGATCCTGGTACTCATACACTTTCCAAGTTTAATGGACTTCTTCCAGAAAATCCTAAATTTGCTTTATTTTTAAAAGCTGACAGCATAACTCCAGAAATATCCACTCTCTATTCTAGCCTGTCTTCTCTGCATATATTCTCAAAGTTATTGCTTCTTCCTTACCTCAGAATTTTGAAGATCCACAGGAATCTCTTCATTCCATTTATAGCAGAGAACTGTCTGTACCCTCTTTTAATTCTGTGAAATCATTACTTGTTTCTTACCAAGCTATTGGGTACTGATGCCATGCATTCTGATTTGCTTACCATGGAAACATGTAGAGAAAGATGGAAGAGCTCACAAATGAAACAGGAGAAAGAGGCTTAGTTTGGGATTTTTTTAGTGAGAAAAGTTGCCATTTCCTTCCAACCTTGCAAAAACAAACATCTAAAGAAATGATGGAACACAAGCTTTTCATTTTCTTGAGCTCTTCAGCAAACTTAGGACAAGCACAAGTCTGCAGCCTAAGGCAGGTTCCACTGAAACTAAGACAACTTGACAATTCCTGTAAATTTTGTCAGACAACACCATCCAGTCTAGTTTGTTTGGTTTTGGTTTGGTTTTGTTTTTTGTTTTTTTTTTTTAATGAAGCTTACAGATTCAGTTGTGCTTTTCATTTTCCTGGGAATAGCAATGATGACTACAGTTTAGGACAACAATTTATGGAAAGATTTTAGGTAATATTTGTATCTGAACAGGTCAGAATTCTCTCTTCTCTCATAGCTATTTTCCTCCAGTTTTATATGCTCACAAAGTCCAAGTATGAAGTATGCAAATGCAATTAGATCACTCTCATTGTCAAAGCTGGTCATCTAGCCACTGTGGTTATGGATGGCAGGACTGGAAACCCTGTTAAGAGATGTGAACACTTTAATCGACAAGCCATTTTGTAATAAAGTTCTTGACCACTCAAATAAGATGAAGGTAACTAACATATTCCGTATAAACAATTCTAGCTACTCTAAGGTACAACAGACTGCACTAAATATGTTATTTTTGAACAAGTACCTGTGTACTTTTTATTCCACTGCTTGTTGTACTTAGGAATAGTATTCTACAAATGCTCAGGTAGGTATTATTTTCATCCACTTAAGAACTTATATAGCAAAAATAAAGGACAAAGCTGTTATACTTTCTCAAACAGGTCAGAAAACTTCGTCACCAAATTGTTCGTATTTACTCTGCATGAATTTCTGTCAGGTCGTCCTGGACTACAGACCATTTGGGCCAGGGAGCATCTTTCAACGAAACCCAGAGTTGCCTGTTGGTGTACAGAGCTTAGGGGCTGAGCTGGTATATACTCTTGAACTTTTGGCAATGTATTATGGAAGAAAAAAGCATTGATCCACTGAGCTTACTCACCTAAAATAACACTTGATATTATGAAGTCAAGCACAAAATCTAAATTTTATTATTGCATTAAAAGAAATTTCTTAAAGGTATTTTAGAATACCTTTTCTGGCATGCATTTCCCACTCAGCCTGAACAGAAAAGGAATAGAACCTGGAACCAAATAAAGCATATCCACACTTACAAAAATATTCCAACAGCCTTGCGGAGCTGTGAGATCGCTAATGAATGTTTTACACAAATAACATTCATGTGTTTAAACCCACGTGAATTGAAATTGTAGCATTTCTCATTGAAATTGTAGCATTTCTCATTGACATTGTTAAATCTAAAGCTTGTCTCAACATTTACATTGAGGTGGCTTTTCAAGGACTTTAACCACACAATATGAAAGTGATCTTGCAAAGTAAATTATATTCTAAGAAAATCCCTAATGCTAAATTTCCCCTTTTAACATAATAAGAAAATAGTAAACATTCAAAAGGATGTTTCGAACACACACAAATGGACAAATCATAAATGCCTGCACTAAGAAAACAGAAAGACTACAAACCAAACTGCAAAATGTTTAACACCAAAGTCAGAGTAAAAAAGAAAGTCTGAATGAGCCTTAAGAAAGAAGCTTGTGAACTTACAGCAATTTTTGAAAGTGTATGTTCACGGACCAAAAAGAGAAGTTACCATTCCCTTGCTACACAGAGCCACATTTCATGGCTTGAACCAGTCTTTTCTGTAGTTTTAAAAACCATAAATATTTCAGAGAAGAGGAAATAAACAGAAATAAACAAATTAAAGACAAAGGCAAATACTTCTATTACAATAATCCATCAAACCAAAAAACCCAAAATATTAATAAGATTTTACAAAATGTTTCAATGGTATGCCCTTTATATTTGCCATACATCAGCACAAATAATGTAACTTACACAGCCACTATAAAATTGCCTGATTATGTTTGATATTCTCAGTAATAATTAGCACCTAATCAGCAGTCTAACCATAGAAATAGGTGACTCGCAAGCCCTAAGGCCAGAACATAGTAATTCTAACAGCACATCCTCAAAAAAGTGTAACTAACCCTTGGTTTACTACATTCCCCATTCCAACTACTGCTAAAATATTATTCTTCACAAGTTTCTACAAAAAGCTGCATGTAATGAATACATGGGTCATATATGAACATAACACAGAGCCAAGCAATAAAAAGGCACTGCAATACCTCTGAGTTCAAAATTAATGTTTTTTAAGTTCCATTATTTGCTGCCTTCCCAGAAGAAGTTTAGAAACTTGTAAGCAACTGCACAAAAAAAGGAGTACACATGCATTCCCCCTCCTTACCAAATATGTAATAAACCAAAACAAGAACAAATTTAGACTTCATAAATGAAAGCCATGAGACCTACTACAATAATCACTCAACCTGTCTATTCAGCAACTTAAAAAGTATCTATTAGATACATTTTCCTTATTTTGGCAACACCACAATCCTAAACAAAGAGTTACAACAGAGATGATTAGATAATTGGATAATGCAGTATTATAATTACCTCTCCTTGTTTCCTCTTTGGACTTTTAAAACCACTAATACCATTAGAAGGGTAACAGCCTTAAACTGATGAAGGACAGGTTTAGATACTAGGGAGAAGTTCTTTACTGCGAGTGTGAACAGGTTTCCCACAAAAGTGGTGAATGCTCCATTTCTGGAAGTAATCAAGGGTGTCTTGGATGGGGCTTTGAGGAACCTGGTCTAGTGGAAGATGCCGCCTCTCCAAGGCAAGGGGTTGGAACTAGATGACCTCTGGGGTCCCTTTGAATGCAAATCATCCTATGATAAATTATAGCTTAGGGTAGAACTTCACCCTAAGGAAGAAATTCTGAAAAAGGTGATGGAGACAGCTAAGTCAAACTGCACAAAATACATGATTAGAGTACCAAGAAAGCAAGTGCAACATCATGCAATGCAAGCTCAAAACAGTTTTTAGACAGTAGAATCCAAGCAAGGAGTGAAACAATGGGCTTTCAGCTGCAGTCAGTCTATGAGACAAAAATGCTAGGTAGGAACCAACTAAGCAGATTTTCTTTTTTGGTGCAGCTCTGACATCAATGTTGCACAGCTGATTGCCATCCACTGTAAAAATGTTTTAAGTGGTTATTTGCCCCTTTTACTATATAAAATAAAGTGTAATAGCTTATAAAATATAGGCTAAAGTACAAAACTAAAAAATCTTACTAAATTAATGAGATATACATTAAGGCATTCCAAAAATACTTGTGTCCTTGTATTTAACAGTACTGGAAATGAATCATGACTGCATAATTGAAGAAGTACAACCAGAAAATTAATTATCTCTGCTTACAGAGACAGAAGACATTATATATTCACAAACATAAGGAGAAATTAAACTGGTAGAACAGACAAAAAGGTGTAGATGAAGAAGATCAAACTCAGAGATTTGGCTCTTTCGTGTTTTGTTACAGACCTTTGCTCTTACTGCAGCAACAGAAGGACCTTCTACGTTTATACTCCAAGGACAGGGTCTACTATCAAAATAGTGAGGATTACAAATAATTTTCCCTTACTATAAATAACAATGAGTTTTGATAATTTTATCTGCAAGGATACTGTCCAAGTAATTCAAATAAGCCAGGAGAAGTCATTAGCTTTTATTAGCTGAAGAAAAGCAATCAGCAATTTTACTATGTATGCTGAAAAGCAAAGTCAAAAGACCAACAGCATATTACAAGTAACTGCTTTAGTGGTGCTAACAATCTCTAAATTTTGAGCTAAAATGTTCACTATTTAGGAATTTAATCCTCAAGTATCAGCTGCATCACACAGGTTCATCTGACAGAATTCTGTACATTTTGCTCAAAACCCAACATTGAGAACGCATTTATCACGTATGATTCTTTACATAATGGATGTAAAATAGTGGTTTTGAGGGCTCTACTTCTTAAGTTTGATTGTGAAAATATCAAGAAATGAAATTCAATTGGAAGAGAAGAAAATCTTCTCTAGTCATGCAGAAGTTCCTAGACAGATTCATTTGCCTGTAAGTTCAATAATACTGGGAGGAATAGATAAAAGACATTTTAGTCAGTAATTTCTTAAAAATAATAATACCGATAAAAGTGATTATTTGAGTAGAAGAATTTTAGAACTGTCACTGCAATTTTAGATACCATTAGGTAGCTAAATCCTTGTAGCTCAGCCTTGTTTTCTTCAGCCCTGTATTGACTGGGAAGTGTTGTGTGCCCAATACTCAACCAACCATCTGTATGAGGGCATTTTCACAGAAGACTGAGTAAAGACCTAATATTGCCTATTCCACATAAAAAGATTATTAAAAAAATACAAACAAAAACCGGCTGATACAGCTGTTTCTTTAGGAAGAAGAAAAAAAAAAAAGATGAGATTGCCTAAGAGTTATTTAAAGGGAAGAAGAGTGAGCTAAAAATGCCAGAACTCAAGCAACCAAAGTGAAGTAATAGATGTTTCAAAAGTCAGTGACATGAAAAGACGGGGGGAATACGGTTTGTATAAATTGTCTGCTGCCAAGTAAGTAATAGTAGTGGAGTGAAAAAGAAAGAAGGAGCAAAAAAGAAAGAAGGGATGCAGAAGTAGGAAAGAGAAAGGAAACAGTATCTCCTTAGCCCAAAAAATAAGCAGACACGTGAGGAAAAACTAGGTGCCTTTCATCAATGATGAGCATAATCACAACGCACATTACTGTTTAACATGCAATTATTGTGCTATGGCTTTCTATAATACACTGGGGTTTTTTTCCTGGATTAAAAAGGCAATATAAAATCTTGCAACCAAATTTAAATTAGGAAAAAAATAGTTAGATTGGTTCCAACTAAAAACCACAGAGTAAGATAGAAATTTTTCATTTTCAATTGTATATTGATTAAGTAATTTCCAGCAAACACAAGTTATTGTATCAAAATGTATACCATATTAACAGTTTTAACAGGTGGAAAACTGGTAAGCATCATGAAGTGGAAAGAATGGTTTTAAGAAGCATTTACAAAGAGACAGCAGAAACTGCTGGAAATGCAGAGCAATCACGTTTCTTTTAATCTTTCCTGAAACTACTCTCTGCAGCATGATCTCAGGAGGTCCTTTAACAGAGACCTGTGAGAGAACACAAAACCCCTGACAGTTCTACACTATCTCCTGCTAATAAATCCAAGGCAACTTGCATACTTACACTAAAATTATTGTTATAAGCACTTTAAAGTAATATGATCTAGCACCATTGTTAGAAGCACTCTCTATCCTTCTCTTGTCCTGATCATTTATTTCTACCATGCACTTTCTCCACAGCTTCTACAGCTTTGCAGTGATCAACACTGGGAAAGCTGATGTGAATCAAGAATAACCCCAAAGAAAGAGGAACTTGAATCCAGAACAATTATCCAGCCTTGATCAGTAAATTACAGCCCAGCTGGAGTTTGCATGCTTATCTACATTACATATGTATTTTGAGATTAGAACATAACTAACAACATGAACACCCAGGATTTAAGTCACAAAGTCTGGCACACTTGATCCTTTTCTCTTATAAACCTAAACAGAAAATCTAATGATCAAATTTTTTGGCTTCATATGGGAGGAATTATGAGGACCAAACATACAAAAAAGTAATGGAAAAAAATGTTCTTCCTCCCAAGAAACATATATTTTCTTTCCCTGAATTCTTACTGTGAGAGGTTGTGGCACTCCTTGTATTCGTAAAGTCCAGTTTACATGCTAACAAAACAATTTCCTTTATGTCATGACTGAATACACAAAAGGAAAGCACTCTTGATTCCAGAAGGTGCAAAGGGATTAACTCTAGTAGCACAGAAAATAGGTATTCTGAACACTAAAAATGTCATCCCTTAATGTAGTGAGAGAAACTGCAATTTTCAAGAAATACAATTGGAAATACGCCACAAGAAGAGAATCAATTATAAGCACATGTAACCTGCATGTAGCTTTAAAGCTGTGTATCATTAACCCATGCAAAACCTATTATTTTCAGTGTAGATATAAAAGAAATTAGTAATACCATTCTGCACATTAAAACATTGATACAGCATATATGGCCAAACTTTTATACTAATAAACTAATTATTAAAAAAAAAAATTGCACTAAAGATAGTAATCCTACTGTATGAATTCAGAAGTCTGAATGCAAACTCCCATAAGTCACAGGAAGGGTTAGAAGTATTCAGTCTGGATCTTTTCACTGGAAAGGAATTATAGCAGCCTCTGTTTAGAAGCTTAATATATACCAAACAAATGTGATTTGCCTAAAGTGATTCATTACCTCATCTTCATTGATGCATAGTCACCAATATGCAAGGAAATACCATCAAAAAAAAGGTTTTAAAATAGAAAAGTAGCCTTTAAAAACAACTAAGAAAAATCCACTTGGCAACTAAACCTTTTCTGCTACAAAACAATTATTCACAATAAAGAAAAATAAAAATTGATAAAGTGACATACCATTAACTGACTACTTGCAGAAGAGACGCTTTAAATTGAGATTAGTCAGTTCATTGGTAAAACACATTTTCCAAACTACAGTATTTGGCATCGTGAATCACTGTTGCTAGTAACCACTTTTTTTCCCCCAGTTTGTGCTCCTGCATTATTATGCCAAGCACATAAGGGAGAGGAAATACAAATCTCCTCTCTACAAAAGAGGAAGAAGGAAAAAAAGCCCCAAACATGAAAACCCCACAAGTTTTGCAGCTCTTCATTCTTTAATAAGGATCATTATTTACAAAAAGCTATTCAGCAGTTGTTGAGAATGCAAGGAAATAATACAAATACAAAATCCGTGGATTCCAAACTTTAAACATTGGGTTCCAGTAAACTAGCACTCAAAAGAAAAAAAGGTTGCACTCATGTAACCATTTTGACACAGACAGATGATGCACCTCCAGGAGATAAAAAGGGTGATGCTCCATTGAACAGTTATGTGATAGGAGTACACTGTACTATGCAAAGCACATAAATGCTATGTAGATCTCTCATTTTTTGAATTCCTTATTAATTGCAAGATGTTATTCATAGATGTCTGAGCAGCCTTAAATGTAGAGCTTTATCAGTGATTCAGCATCTGTAGGTCTGCAGCAAAAATTATTTGCTTTTATGAGATAATGGGAAAAGAGCTAATCCTCTGCACCTAAATCCAGCCTGAATTCCTACCCCTTTCTTCTCCAGTCTTGGGGTACAATTCTCCTACCTCCTTTGTGTTAACTTAAATCAGCATACACCTGTAAAGAGAACTGGTTGTGCAACCAAAACAGAAAACCCGTCCTCCCAAAAAGATTGTTCTGACAGATGAGTGCCCCAACTTACCTTCAGTCATGTGCCCCTTTTGTCTAGGGCCAAGGCTGTGTAGGTGAATGCAAACTATGCCTTTCATTAAAGCTATATTTCATAGTTAAAAATGCAGTTTACATAGGTTTTTAAAGACTTATCTGAAATACTCATTTTGGGGGACACATGTATGTATATAATCATTTTTTTTATCCGCAGGAAAGCCACAGAAGTTGCTCTATAGTCTACACTTTTTTTTTAAAATTCTAAATAGACTGCCCTTTCATTGCTTACTACTTTAACTCAGTAAAGCAGTAAAGATTTAAATCAAACTGAAACTGATGACCAATATCCTAGCCATTTGTTTAATATAAAAATCCATTTGTTCCTCTGGTACACTCTGGGAAAAAAATAACATTACCCCTTTGTTTTAAAGGACCCAGAAACCAAGAAAAAAATTTCTGTTGCATTTGGAATATTTCAATCACTGTAGATCTATTTATACACGTACTTCCTAGGTGTGAACCCTAGGAAAGTCTCATTCAGTCAGGATATTGCTACAGCAGTGTTTTCCAGATAAAGCCAGTAGTGCATAAATTCAGTTGAATGTAGAATTTGAAAAAAATGGAAGTTAAAAACAAAAAAATCAAGCCATGATTAACTTCACACAGCTAGAGGCTGAGAGCCTTGTTTCAGATATGAAATAAATACTTCCATAATTTTAAATTGAAATGATCCCTTTAAGTCTATTTATGCATTTACTTTTCATGCTCATATTCCAGCCTCCTCAGCAGCACACACACAGTTAAAACCCAACACTTATTAGAATAGACTTCTGGTGGGAAGTGCTAAGAATTCACCCCACTGCCTACCAATCTATCCAGAAATCTGTTCTCACTCCTACTTCCTCCTGTCTGTTCCTTTCTGAAACAGCAGTAGGGGGGTTGAGAGTTTGCCTTTCCTCTACTGGATCCCAGTTGTGTACATGAACTATACCAGACCATATGACAATCTCTCTCAGTTCCTAAGAGGCAAAACAAGCTTCCTACCAAGCCAATCTGAAGAGAAGCAGGTAAGAGTGAGAGCCTACAGATACCAGTGTTCACAGGCCTATGATCACAGAGACCAGTAACTACATCTATGCCTAATGTAACAAGGAGGAAGCACAGAAAATGTTACTTCAAGGATAAGAGCAGCCATGTGCATACTCAAAAGCAGGCTCCAGCTCCTGTCTAGCTGCCTATATGCAACTTCAAGTGGTCCAGAGAAAAACCAAAGATTATGATATATTGTTTAGCATGCAGGAAGGCTTTGACATAAAGAAAATTACTGTACTGAAGAAAAAAACAGTGCCTGTTTGATGAGCAATGTATGCAGAGGCTAAGCCCACTGTTGGGGAGTAAGACTAAAGAGAAAGGTTAGAATCTGAAAAGAAACCTCCATGGCTGCCTGGAATCTGCCAGAAAAAAACAGGCCCATCAGAAACATAGTGAAGATGGAATTTCCTTCCATGAAGGGAAAGCACTAAAGTTTTATTGAACACCAAATTGTAAAAATCCAGTAGGAAAGCCACTCCAAGACACAGCACCTGAGGAGATATTCCACTACTCACTCTCAGTGAAGAGCTGATAAGATTCCCAAAAGGGCCCAGCCTTTAGATCCATGAAACCTGTGTTTAACTCTGGTAAAACCAGAAGTGTCTGACAAAATACACTGAAATAGGATCTTGCTCGTGTTTTTTCCTGGGAAGTTAAAAATTATTTTTATAGAGATTTTATTTTCAATCTAATAAATTAATAATTGCATTCTACAACAGCCAGCAACCAAGTTCTTGTGTGAAACAGTACAAAATTTTGTCAACATTTTTATGCTAGGTTTTAGGATATACAACATATATGAGCATGCAAGAAGTGACTTGACAGAAAATAGTTCCCTTAGCTGGAGCTAAGTAATTTTTACTTTTTAGTTTAATCCAACTACTAGAGTCATTATATCCGTAATAACAACACAGTCATCTAATTTTCCTATTTAACTTTTTTGCTCACTGCTATGTTCTTAAATTCTTTACTACCACATAGACAACTTACTGAGAAAACAAGAAGTGGCTTTTCTAGAGGGAATAGGGAGCAAAACTGAAGTGGCAGAAGGCATTGCGTATTACTTGCCCTAAAGAAACATGAAAACCACCAGAGACAAAGAACTGTCAAGTAGCTGGAGATACATCCAGGATCTGCCTATATTGAAACATTACTGCAATAAGGACCAAAACTAAACCACAGTTCTCCATTGCATTTCTTCATCAATATCCTATACAAAGTGGAAATAGACATGGGTCACTCAGCATAAGAACTGCATAATAGTCTGCCTTTAATTTGTAAGTGTAAATGCACCTGTAACCTGCAACCAATGACATTTGATACACTAATACAAGAAGTGTTATTGTAAAGAACCATTCAACCCTCATGTTAAGGTTGAATATTCATCCCTCTCAATTTAAGAGATTGTACATTTCTCTCTGTCCACATTACATTAAAAAAGGTGCACAAACAATAAAGAAATGAGGGATTTTAACAAAATCCCTAAGCATTAAACTAAGAAGAAGCCTGACCATGTATGTATTTCCCTTAGAGAGAAGAAGTCATCTTCTACTAAAACAGTGCTCTAGATTTGACAGAAGTCACACTTCCAGAATACCAAAGAAAAGTAATTTTCTTTTCATTGATAAGCAGCTAAGAAAAGATGGCACCTTTTAATTTTCTTGGTTCTGCTTTAGGTCATAACTTTATGTTATGAAGATTAAACATCCAAAAATCTTAAGGATTCAAATGTTAGTGTGAAAAAGTTGAAGGGTTATAACTTTCCCTCACTTAAACTTTACGATGAATAGTGACTGGCAAGACAATGTCAAAGATGCCACTAGCCTATCACATTTTCAACCTCAGAAGACAGCTGTAAAAAATAAAAACCCAAACAACCCCAACAAAAAAAAATCACAACGCCCTCTTCCCCACAATGCCACCTTTGATAGAAACTTAAAAATCTGTGTTTAACAGCAATGAGTTTAAATACTAAATCTTAGAAGTCCTATAGGGAAATATTGATTTGAGAAATCTGATGGAACCTCTGTAGGAATGAAGTTCTCTAATTCACACAACAATAATTTGATAAATTTGAGGTTCAGTTAGCATCAAACATCATTATTTCTTAAGGTTTTTTCCCAGACAGATTACATGTCAAATAAAATTAACCCCAGAAATGTAATCCAATCTTATAATAGTTTGACTAAATTACAAGTTTAAAGTAGACAGCCATCAAAGTAAGGAGAACAGGCAATCATGAATTCAGGAAATGTACATTGCCCCATAGTCAGCTAATGGCAACTTTAATAGGATGTGATGGATTTTTCTCCACCAGGAGAAAATACTGCCTGCATTTTTGCTTCAACAACCCACGCCAGCTGACTAATGGAGTTATATTTTTGTCTCATATGAGGATGGTTACTTGCCCATCCTCTAGCAGTTGCAGAATGAAACATTAACAACAGCTGTGGGGTGAACAGAAAAGCTGCTGTATTTGGTAGCCAAGATCCAAAGTACAGGCCTTTCCTCTCAAACAGTGGAGCTCATTTTCTGTCACAGGGTGACAAAAAGACACAGCATAAAACAAAGCCACTTTTAGGGCCTGAAGTAGCTGACTGAAGGTACTTTTAAGGAGTAATACATCTTCATGGGGAAAAAAAAAAAGTAAAAGATTCACAGAAATGAAAAATAGGGTACTTGGATAGATAGGAGCCCCTGGGAGCTTAGAAGCTGTTGCTGAAAAGAAATACTGGTGGATCCAGACAGGTTTCTTTAAACAACTCTTATCAAATACTATGAAATATAAAACTCGTTAGCTCAGCATTCTAACAATCATAATTGTAACAGACCAATCCCAAAGAAACATTCCTGCCACGCTACTGAATAATCAGCATATGCCTGCAACTAGAAACATCTTTTTATACAAACACTTGGGCTTCAGTCCTGCAAAAATTTAAATATATCACTCTGAGTAGACCTACAGATCTCTGTGGAAGTCTGTAGAGTTTATCACACACATAAAAGCTAACACATATTTATAAGTCTTGCAAGATAATTGCTTTTGGCAGAATATAAATAACATTGCTCTAATGTGTTTCAGCATCATGGTCTCCTGCTTTAAGAGCCAGACATTCTGGTGAAGCCTGTCATTCTTCATACAAAGAGCGGCAGCTGTATAGCCCACAGAGACATTTAAACTTCTCTTTGCATTTTCGTTAAAGTTTCAGAATAATGTTTGGGCATGCCTTTAAAGTAGCAAGAAAGCTAACAAGTGAAGTCGATAAAAATTGCCTAAAAATGCTTTCTTACTAGTGCCATGGCCACCACTGGTAGGGCTGGAAGCAATTCTTAGATGAACTATCTATAGCTTCCAACACTACCAAACAGAACATCAATTAGGCTGAGGAGTTTACCAGGTATTTTTCCAGAACTCAATGCACTGGCTAGCAGGGCAATAATTCAATATGAGAAGCAGTCTTAATAAAGGACTCTAATGTTCACTGTACCATATACTTCAATGAAAAAGCTTAAAAATCTGCTACAAGAAGAGCTTTCAAACTGCAAGACAGGCATCTGAAATAATTTTAGAAATTCAATGCCAGCAGTTTGCCTAATTGATTTTTAAATGCATACCTAAAACTAGGCCCCCGATTTCTCTCCTTGTCAGTCTCTTTTTTTTTCTTTCAGTATTGTCTTATTGTCTCTACTACTTTTCGTTTCAACTTCTTACAAGGATAGACAGGAGCAAAGAAAAGTAGCTTCAGGTTCCATCAATACCATTGAGAATTAAAATAATGGTATGTATCACCTACTGCAAGCCTCAGCTGGAACCACAGACCTGTCTTGGCAGAAGGTCCAGCCCTAATTAGGGGAAAGGAATTACTATATTTTGTAGACACAGGTAGCCCTTACAGCAGCTTTACTTTTGCCCTTCCACACTCCTGCCCTTATTTTCATTTGATACCTTCATCTGTCTAATACAACCCAGAAAAAAGATTTTACGGCTGAGGAAGTGTTGCATGCAACAAAACCAGCCCTGGTATAATTTAACTGTAGTCCAACAACACAAAAAATGTAATTTAAAACACTCAGCAGCTCTCTCAAACCCATATGAATTCACATTTGCAGTCAGTATTGCCTTGGCCCAAATAACCAGTTAGAATTGCCTTGAATTCAACTGATTTCCATTAAGCATATTTTATTTTGTGTACAAAAATGACAGACCTACAGTTAAGTGGAACACACAGGTAAATGTTGAAGTACCTAACTTTTAATCAATAAATCCTTTGTTTGTGCCTCAATATTATCTAGTGTAAAGCAGCATGTTAAAAAAACCCCAAAAAATAAACCACACAGAAAACCCCAACAACAAAAAACCCAACAAAACAAACAAACAAGAAACCCACCCAGTTTCCAAGTATTAATGAATGAGCCTTGCCTGAATGGAGACTGAAGGAAAGTGACACAGGCAATCTCCCCTCTGCCTCATGAGGTCTTTGTTCAAGGCCAAAACCCAGGAGCACCAGCACCACCCAATCCCTTTCTCTATCTGCTAAAACACGACCTTAACATCAGCAAGAAAGCAGTTGACACGGACATGACCATAAATTCAATGCATTTCCTAACAAAACTGAACTGCTAAATTCTTCTCTAGAACATCATGCTTACTACTTTCCCTCATCACCTTGTTCACGTGGCTCTTGTGAGACAAATGGTTTCAAGAAAAGAAATACCCATGCAGTACACAGATACTGAAATACCTCACTTAGATAAGACTAATTTCAAGTTCTACCATCAAGCATGAACATCAGAAGATTAAAACTGCATAAGCTGGCACAGCAATTTCAGTTCGCTTGAACTTATAAATGCTTGAAAACACAACACTTCAATTACGAACAGATAAACCACCCAAACCTAACCTTCTGCTAAGGTCAAATGAAGCCCTACCAAACAACCGCATGGTAAAGTTCCCCACCAAAGAATCCAGAAGGAGATAACATATTTCAACTCAAACCTCCTGATGAGTAAACAGATGCATATGGAATTTCACCAAGTCCCATAGCAAATGGAAAAGTCAGAGAAAGGATGTCAACAAAAATTTTTGCCAGATCCTTTATGGCAACTCTTATGTTTTTACATAAAACATGGTAATTTTCAGGTAACAGCAGCATTAAGAAGTTAAAATAATAAAATATAGTACTAAATCATTATTCATTTGTGATGCTCTTGGAACACTGTCCAGATATTAATGGCATCTCTGAACATCTTCACTGTCTATTGAGTTTCTCAGACATTTTCAAAGAGACAGTTCCAATCTCCCAAAAAGGAGAAATTGTAGCTGACCCCTCTGTAGTCCTTCAACAGTTCTAAATCATCATCTGCCTTGTCACAGCTTCCCCAAACCATTTCAAACCACAGATCTGTTTTACCATTAAAAAGCAAACAAGTGAGCATTTAAGTTCAGTAGATTTAAAATAGGTCTACTCCCACTCTCGCTCATTAACTGATTTCAACTGTAAATTTGCTTTAGTTGCTTTAAGAGGGGACTATTAACTACATAGAGACAAAGTTATTTTGTGTGTCAAAATGACAGCACCAGTACTCTTATATTTAGTGAAACTGGATTTGTCAGTGTTGATTAAACATAGTGTATTAATGGAATTCTCTTTTATTTCTATTTCAAATGGCTTGTGTACTTATACAATTGTAATTTATTCTGAAATACTTCAGAGGTTAATGAAAGGGTCTGAAAAAAAAACCCAAACCAAACCCTCAAACCTATCCTGAAGAGTTAAGTATTTCAAATTATGTAGGCTATCAGAAACCTTTACAACAAACCCAACAATAGCACATATCAGGTATATAATTACAAAATAGTCATATTGCTTGGGGGAGGGGGCATTTACTAACATCTCTTAAAAACACCCATAGAATTATGAAGATCTGATTGTGAGGACCCTTTTCTATGTACTTGTACAAAGGAGCAACAACTTTGAGAGCCTTCAGAGCCATAGATAAATAATTTTGTGTAATCTCAAGGAATATGATAATGAATTCAACTTAACTTCTGCTGATCTTGGAACCTCACTTGGTAGCAGCCAAGACTGAGCAACTGCAGTGCAAGGCTAGTATTGGAATGAATAAAGCACACACACAATGTTTTTCCTTTGTGAAGACAATGGCACGTAATGGAACTTGAGAAACTGAAGAAAAATGAACCCAAGTTTATCATCAGGAAAAATCAAACCTTAAAAAATAGATAGACAGAAGGAATACAAAAACCTCCCTACTTGCACTGCCAGATGCTAGAGCAATTTCTGATCATACTGTCATGGAATCTAAACGCATACAAATAGTAGCTGGCTATTTAAACTATGAGAACTATTGATCTTAGCTTCTTGTGACCTACTGGAATATTGCATGAAGAAAGGGTTAGACCAAAAGACTTTCCTACTTTTTGTCCAGCAGTGTTATTGACAAAGGACAAATCCCAAAGACAAACAGGAATACATCCTGACAAAATTATTTGCTGAGTTATAGTAAGAACTCATTGCAGAGGAAAGCAAAATCACTCCTTTGGAGAACACCATTTCCCAGTGTAAATAAAGCTAACAGAAGTTATATCCTACTGAAAACATGATACGGCCAAATTTTTTTATGGTTGATGATAAAAGATTGAACAGCATCTTTCATTTCAAGTGTTAAGACAGAATTCCACAGGAATTAAATATAATGTTTTATTCTTTAGACAAAATAAGTGAAGCCAAGCAGTGACAACACCGAAAAAAATTACCTCTCACCAAATACACCTTAGATCATGGACCTTAATGCTGTAACTGGAAAATGAGTTATGTTTTTCTCCACTGTAAAATACATAGATATAAGTGAAGAAACAAAAAATGCAGAAAGCAAACAATTTCTACTGTAGAATACTACAATTTCTGCACTGCCTGATTGTAATTACCTTTAAAACAAACTATGAAGCAATCTCAGAAAGCTGACCAAAATCACACTTGCCCTTGAGAAGTGTCACTTGATCCTTCCTCCTTTGCCAGGTGAAATACAATTAGGATCTCTCCTGCAACTTCTCTACTGAAACAATCTTTTACTGAAGTACATAGCAGAGATTTGGATCATCAGGCCTCATTTGGGATGCTAAGTCGATCCAAGCTCATACTGAAAGGAGTATGAGGGTCTTAAAACTAACTAAAGCTCTTACTTCATCCATTGAGCTCCAGTTGTGGGACTCAAGCAGCATAGATTTGCCAAATGGTAGAAAAGCCAATCCTGTAACTGCCAAGAGCCACTCAGGCATAAAAAAAACCAGCTGAAATAACAGAGTTGCTAAACTTATTTCCAGTTACTCCTCAAGTCTAATCCATACACCTTGGTTTTGTTCCAAAAAGGAGCTATACATGTAACTGTAGTTCTACTTCAGAAAGATCTGTTTGCAAATATCAAAAAAATTGAATTTTCTGTAGCAGAGAAGTGACTCAACATTGATTTTAAACATTTCTGTAATGTCTTCTTCTTTCACTGATGAAAAGAGGATGAACTTGTAGCCTGTGGGAAGCATTCTCTCCTTCTACAGCAAAGGAAACACATGTTTTTATTTGGGTTATGTTTTTGTTGTTCCAGAGCGGTGAAAGACATGCTTCTTGCTAGCATTGCTCAAGGCTAAAACCCTGGTATTAAGGCCTGTAAGGATGCTCAATGGGCCAGTGAAACTTCTCTATGAGACACTAAGCAGTGGCTTATTCTCCAGAGAAGCTTTTCAGGGTAACCTGTATGAGAACACTATTAGAGAAATACTCAGAAAAAAATGCTTCCTAAAAAATACTAAAAACCGACCAAAACCTACGAGGATGGCTATAAATCCACACACTTCAAAACCAACATATTCAAAACACGGAAAAGATAAGTCACTTTCAGCAGTAACAAAACAATCAAATGAAAAACAAACAAACAATGAAAAACCACAAAGAATCAAAACAAAATAATTAATGCAAAAACCTACAGTTTTTAAAATGTACAGCAGAGAAGGAAAGAAGAGAGAACCTGAAAAAATGCCCCTGATTAGCCAACTAAGCTTATCAGTTTTTTCCTAGTCAACCACAACTTACTCCAGAACAAGGAAAATAAAAAGCCTCCACAGGAAACTACACTATGCTAAAGTACAGCACTCTAAATTCATGTGTTATCCTGGAATAGCTTCCTTGAATAGATCTGTTCCTCATCCGGAATTCAACTAACAGGTGAAGAAGAGCTCATGTTTTCTACCTTGCTTCAGGGGAGTGAATGTGGACAGTTCTCCTTGTGCAGGATTTGCAGGCAGCCATAACTGAGAAATGAAAGCTTGTGAATTCATGCATCATCAGCCCAGGTAGTTCAAAGAAAAGCAAAATGAGGTTTGTGTCAGTGACAAACACACTTTTTACCAAGCATCTCCTTTACACTATGCAGAACATTCTAAGTATATGATGGAACCTTCTGAAACCATTACCAAAAAGTCATCTTCGTCCCTCAGACAACCTGAAAACAGGGAAGCATGTAACCCCGTAACAAGATTCCCTCAGCCTGCCTGCAGCCAAGAGGCTGGGGTGCAGGTATGGTCACAGACTCAGTTTTCCATGCCCCAGGCAGATGCTTAACTGATTTCTGCAAATCCTCCATTACCTAACGCGGGCTGTTAACATGCACGATTCTTCTGCATCACCATAGTAACAAAGCACGTACATTTTAAGGTGCATATGAGGGCTCTTCTAGAGGATGTGTCAAGTTGAATGCACCTAAGACAATGTAAGATATTTTAAGCTAGCCCCGTTCAGTACAAATACAGAAAGCATGAAAGTACTGTGCTAGAGATTACCACAAGACTCCTCAAGCACTGGTTACACATCCATTAAAAAGTTTTCTGGAGGGTGAAAGAAGTAGAAGGTGAAGCAAGATTCCATCAAGACACTTATGGGTCTCAATGTATTAAAGCAACTATATAATTAATAATGGCCTGATTTGCACACACTAACTTCTTTGGGAACCACAGAGCATGACATAGTAAGAGATTTTATGAACACAATTTACCTTCAAGTTTTCCCACCCACCCCATCCCCCCAGAAAAAGAAAAAAAAAGAACCACATAGAAAACATATTTACTCATTAAGAAATGACAAGCAACTGGCATTTTCATGTCAATGAGAGGGGCAAGTACCTTGCACTTACAGGCCTGAACTATGACACCCCATTCCTATAGGACACATGAGGTACACCACAGAAAACCCAGGCTTAATGGCAACCCTCACATTAGGTGTCTCCACAGCAAATAAGCCCATACACTGTTAACAGTCTCACTGGCACTCTGTGATTTGCCACATTGTGATGCATGTGTCTAGCATGCATGACTTCTCCTAACAGATGCCACTACTGCCTTAAAAGAACCAAACCAAAATGAAGTTCAACACAGCAAACACATAATTCCCTCAAAAAACTAGAGAGAGGTTTCAGATTGGTGGAGGAAAAAACCTGAACACCAAACCCCCAACTTTCAGATAACAATTAAGAAAATCACATTAGCAGAAAGAATATAAGAAACAGCATGCTACAAATCTGGATACAATTACAGCAATATTACCAACATTTGAAATACTCCCATTGTTGAAATCTGAAGATTAGAGACTAAAATCAGACAAAACTCAAGCAAAAAAATCAAACAAAAAAACCCTAGCACATCTGTCAGTATACTGCTTTACTTTTCAATATTAGTATTTACAGAATTTTAACAGCTACTAAGATGCAGTCTTCAATTACACAGATCCATCTGTGCATGATCAGAAGACACAATCCTCCTCTCTGGCACAGGAGGAGAAATAAGGCAAGGGGTTGAAAAAAACACGAAGGTTTGAGAGCAGAACCCAGGCAATCTGATTACAACCCTGTATCTGTCTTATTACCAAAATCATCAAAATTCATACATCCTGGCCACATGGATTGTATTTGCACCAAAAATCTCATTTCGCAAATCAAAAAATTCTCAAGCATTAAATTCTACAACTTTGTATGCCCTTAGCATGCTTATTATGTACAACTGGTACCAGCAATCAATTTCTTCTTAAAACTCTTCCAAAATTAGAGACAGCAACGCCAAAATTTTTTGCATCATCAGTAGCATAGTCATACATCAGTAGCACAGATCAGCATCATTTGAATCACAAGAAAAACCTTGTAATGAGATAGTTAACTACCCCCTGAAGAGAGCACAAACATACCTATCTGAAGTCTACCTTGCTATGGAACTTCCAAATTATTGTTGGTCTTAAAGCAAGCAAAGTCCAGTGATTATCAATAATAACTAGTGCTTACAAATGTATAGCTTTGTTACATAAGGTTAGGTTCACATGCAGATTAAGAAAACCCTCAGGATTTCCCATTTTAAATGTACAAATCTCAGTTCTAAATCCTGAATTAGTTTCTTTACACCTTTAAAAAGTGTATTCCTGTTCAAGGTTCAATGTATACCAGCCTCAATCACAGGCCTCATATTAAGACATACTGTACCGGGATCCAGAATAAGCACACCATGCACAGAAAGGAATACCCAGGGCTCAGAACACTTTATCACATCTGAGTGGCTAAAAAGTTTCTAAGAAACTACATAAAAATTTCTAAATCAGAGCACCACCACATACTCCACCTTTCACTACCCTCACTTAATCCTTTAAAAAGGCTAAGGAGAGGGAAATCACTTCTGCCCTCAAGGTTTATACCAATTCAGCAAAAAGTTCTGCACAATTTCTGAAGGAATAAAAATGCCTGGCAGAAATCCTCACTGACAACTGTATCTTACCACTTCTGGGGTTATTTAGGGAACACAGTCAGTCTCAGTAACAATTTTTAATGAAACTGGCATTAGATTTCAGTAATTACTTGTTTCATTAATGAAATTCTTGATGCTTCTTGTTGGTATGCTTGTTCGAAGACAGCATTTGACTTTACTTTAAACTGAAATAAATCAGTTTCATTTTTGCTTTGACAAACTTCAGCTTAGTGTCTCAACTAATCAGCAGGAAAAGGGTGATTGTCAACAGTTGTCACATCATCTTGGGGACGGCCTATTCATTTATTACCGTTTTTCTGGAATTTAAAAAAAAAATAAAAATGAAAAACCCCAACTCTTCCGTAGGCTTTAATGACACCTGCTCTCACAAACCATTCCAGTCAAAAACGGACTCACAAAACCATTCAAGCCAAGCATTCGGGCCACAGAATTCCTTCTGGCATTCTGAATAGGTGAGCATTAAACTTGCTGTAACAGAATTAGACTTCCTTACTTAACTAAAACCTCATGAACAGCAGTAGTCAAGACACAGGAATGAATACATCAGGGCAGGGTGGGGAAGAGTGAGGGAGAAGAAACAGATGCTATATCACCTAATTTTTAAGATAGTTTAGATGTTTCAATGATACACATTTGATGAATTCTTGCATAGTGTATACATGAAAAATATTTCTTTCTGAATGGAAGTTTGGTCAGACAGCAGTGCAGAATGGAACACAGTACCTGATAAAATTTCTATCGCCTGTTTTCCCTGTTTGAATTATTTCCTGTCATATGACAGTGAGTTCTTACAGAGAAAAATGCTTGTGAGTGATTTCCTTTCCCAGATAGATGAATTCACTGTCATTATATTGGGACAAAATTAATAATAGTAATAGTAATAATAGTATCATCATCATCATCTGTTTTTCCCCACCTTAATTGGAGCATTGGGAGTTAAGGCCTGTGTGTAGTAAGCCAACTGTTATTTAAACAGAACCACACTTATAAACAAATTCTAGCACTCAGAGCACTTAAATGCAATTTTTTTGTCCCTTAGCATCTCTAAAGACTTGCAGGTTGCTTTGGGTTTTCTTCTTTTTCTTGTTCATATGTAGGAGAAAATTAAAATAAAGCAATGAATATAGACAAATTAATATCTGTTTTTAAGCAAATTGATATCACTTGGCATCAATTGATATACAGCATGAACATTACTGTAAAGATAAGCTTGAAAAGATTAGAAAACTCATACATTTAAAATGTCTGCTTACTTTATATAAGTGTAAGTGCTGTTCAATACCACCACAATGCTATAGATTGATTCCTATTACAACTTTCAGGTAGGAGAGGTACTGTGCTTTTGCCAGTAAATACCATAAAATATTTTACCATATACTAAATGTTATCACTTTATGAATGACAAAAACCACAGGGAACAGTGACAGCCAACAGATTTTACAAGATCATAGTCTAAGCACTAATCAAAAAAAAAAAAAAAAAAAAAAACAAACCAAACCAAAACGACAAAGAAAAAAACCTTCACTTATAGAGTACAAAAAACCAAGCACAACAGAAGTATACATTGCTATTGTCCTAAGTCTAGAAACATATGGCAATGCACAAGAGCATTCAGTCCTCTTCCTTCCACCAAAAAATAAGCATTGCTGAAGATAGGAGACACACATAACAAAGTATTAGAAAATATTAAAAAATGTTGCAAATGTGTTTACATCTTACAGAATTTTAATTTGGAAATTTTGTAGCACATTAGTCACCCATAATTAAATAGATACCTAAAAACAGAAAATGCTTTCAGAAAGAGGTATGAATATTTTCAAGGGAAAAGGAAGGAACAAATTTTATATTTTAGGGAACATTAAATTTTTGTTTGCAACCAATCCCAGCCAGTCAATAACTGTGCAAACTCTACTAGTTAAAATTTACTTGCTGAAGTGTTGCACACTAGAACAGAAAGGAAAAAGAGAGAGATTTCCTTCTTAAAGCAGCCATAAAGAAACTGGGATATTGAACAATATGGCAACTTCCAGACATCTTTGAATTTCCTTTAAGTAACCTGTGACATGTTCTGAGGAAGAAGAGTAGAAGGGAGAAAGCAAACATTTAAACATTTGAAAAACAGCATTTAAGACAACATACACTCTATGTCATATCATAGTCACTCTTTTAAAATTAGCAGACTAAAACCCAAAAAAGACAAAATTATTTCCTTTGTCTCCTTTTTAAACTTGTGTTAATACTCTGAAGAATATTTTTTATTTCCGGTGCTTGTCGTAATCCCATTAAGTCATCACCTGTACACACAATTTCTCCAGATATACACAAGAATGGGTGAATAACAAACAAAACTGCCAGCATTCACCCCCAAATGCATCAGGATTGCCCTCAGCTTTAATCCTGTGACTTCTGATCCTATCAGGATATATTCTTTTCAAGAAACATCTTTACTTTTACCAGTCATGCTGATGTTCTCACAGTCACTTTAACAAACAAGAGCATTACATTTTAAATGGACAAACAAGGGAAACACTCGGCATTCTGGAATTCAAATATTATTGCTGGTTCCAGTTATGCTGAACCATCCAGAAGCATTTTTCTGCAATATCACAGTAATCAAGGACTGTTGCTAGGGTGAACCTTTTTTAAAAGAAAAAAGTAAAAATAACCACCCCCCCATAACTGACTCTCAGATTATGTAACATGCAAATTCAGTTTCACCTTCAAAACAGTGTCATACAACATAAAGCCAAACAGACAGCAAGAATCAGTTCATAAGGAAATGCCTCCCAAGGACTGTACATGCAACCTTCCCTCAACTGAAAGTGTATCAGAATTGCAATGATTTAATCAATTGGGTTAGAAGGTCCTTTAAAAAAAATTACAAATTACTTTCATTGGGAGATGAAGAATTTCAGAGTCTATACATGCCCTAAACAGCAGAAAGAAAATTAGCCTGCTGAAAAGTGTTAAAATCCTCCCAGAACTAATAAGCCCAAAGTAATAGGCATTACTTTCTATGATACAATTTCACATTCATCTTTTAGTATCTGGGTTTGTAAGACAAATTCAATACAATTCTGAAGCACAAATGAAGTACAAAAAGTATTTTCATATATATTGAAGGAAGACATGAATAAATACTTTATTTAAAAATTCAGTTCACCTTTACTTTTTCAAATCAACACTTGAGGATGTTTACAGCATCATAACCTGAGGCTGCTAACACAGCATTAGAATATACCGTGTTTAATTTACAATCTCTTTAATTAATTTATCTAGGAAAATGAGTATATTTATGTGGTAAAACAATCAGCATGTAACAGCCTGAATCTGTAAAAATACAATATGTAAAAGCAACTCTGAATATGATTCAAGAACAGCAGCATTCCCTGAAATAAAAAGCAGCCACCTGCAATACAGAGGAAAGTAAACAAGCCAGTAAAGCAGTGCTCCTACTTTTCAATTGCAGCAACTACGACTCCATCTTAAGCCTGTCATCATTCATCCCTACTGAATGAGGACTACACAGTACAACAACTATTCTGTTTTCCCTGACACTGAAATTCAGCCATTAACATTTCTAGACAGCAATTAAAACCTGCCACCAAAACAGGAATTTGGTACAGTGCTCACTGACATCTCTCCTTTAACATTATTATGTTAAGTTGCATGAATAGTGAATTGACCAATGAATCCTAAAATTCTACTTCATTTAAAAATGGATTGGTTTTGGGAATATATTGTGTTGATGCGACCATTGTGACTGCAAAACACGACTGAGGAAGAAAAAGAATAAAATTACCTGGAGGTATAGAAATACCTTCATTTAACTAATACCTAACTGACAAATACAACAACATCATTACATGAACAATGTAAAAATCACCAATGAAGACTCATCTGTAGTAATCAGAATTTTATAAGGCTGCCTTCCATATGTTCATGATGAAGAAGCAACCTACTAGTCCTTAATGTAGCTTCTTAATTAATCTTTCCCACCACCACTGAGAATTTATTACTAACTGAGGTCAAAATCTAGACACCACAAATATTTATATCTGACTCTGTAAAATGAAGTTTTATAAACAAGGAATTATCAGCTCAATTACCAGAATATTCCTGGTAGCTACAATGACACAAAATGCATTGCAAAGTACCCGTATTCACTCTTACATGCTGAAAAGACTGTTAATGAACTCAAGGCCATTGATGTCATCAATTCTACTGATAAAATTCTACACGGTGAACTTTTAATATACAATGAATTTCAATTTGCACATCTGTCCTATTTTCACAAATGGTTTATCTGGCATTTCAATCATATTTCCCAGCCATTTAAAGTGACACGCTTGTTCTATGTGCAAAGGCAACCAGAGAGAAATGATGACTTTGGCCACACCAAAAATGCTGTCAAAAAAAAAGCAACCGAGAAATATTTTTCTTCTTTTTCTTCTGTTATTTTAATAAGTTAAAAAAAATAAACAAACAAAACCTCCCAATCTATTCTTTAAGAAAAAGCATTGTTTACAGTCCTTTGTAAGGGTATTTTATATAAGAACACATTTAGTTCTATAGCACCACTGAATAAACTCAAAGCAAATACCGTATATGAGCTTTCCTTTCTTGTATTAAGTAAAAATTAGTAATATTTCAGGTATTCTCTTAGGCTGTAGTAACAACAAACCTCTTCCACTCCATGAATGTATAATTAAGGATCACCTCAGTGTAATTTGTTAAGATAATGAAAAAGCGTATTCATGAGCAATGAACATCACCATTTTAACACCGGCAACCACAAAACAGTTACATCAAACAAATACACTGTCTGCTCTGGTGATCCTTCATCAGTAAATTTCACTATGTTTCTTTTCAATTTTCAATAAATTTAAAATCAAAGATTTTAAGATTTTTACATTGCCTTCAAAACAATTTATGCCATATTAAAAACATTTCTGGCATTCCAGACGTCTCTTTAGCCACGGCATAGATTAACGAGAAACTACGATTGCTAATCTGCTGTAGAATTCTCCAAGTGAACAGACAAAAAAATGAACCGCAATGTTGATTTCTATCAATTTAGTGTCTTGACATTCACCTGTATTTTATAATAGGCAGCATTTTCAGATGCCTCATTAGGTATGACTGACTTCCTTCTGCACCATGTTGATCTCTTGCAGATGTAAGACTTTATTGTTCAATAAAACGTAAACTACTCCAAATGGATTAATACACTGTCTTGAAAATATGTTCATAATAATGAATCTGATTTTCAGTATTCTATTTTTGACTCAGTATTCCTGAAGGAGAAAATATTTCAACATTTTCTAAATAAAACTCTTCCTAGTTTAAATGTAAGATGGTACAGGGAGAAGGTACTTCCGAATTAATGCTCCTTTATAGGAAAAGGATAAACATAAACCATGACAATAAGCCTTTCTCGTCCCTCTCGTCCTTTACAGTGACTTCCCATGCTCGCAGCCATAAGCCCTCTTTCTGCTGCCCTCTCCGATAAACCTGCCGGCCTGGCTGCCTCTCCCTTCCCATGCAGGTCTGATCTGCGAGGCTGCTGAATGCAGACACTGTACTGCACTGTGAATGGACAGCCAGGTATTTTATGAATGGAGCGGATCACGTGCTCCCAGCACCTCCCCGAGCTGATATTTCCCACATAACTGTGTCAACAAGCAGCGAACAGCACATATTAATACAGCAGGTCCTGGAGACCTTCCGTCGCCGGCCGCGGGCCGCAGGCTGGCCCTCGGCCCGGGAGCAGCCGCTTCGGGCGCTCCGCCGGGCAGGTTCCGCCGCAGGTCAGCGGTGGTGACAGCAATTCTTTTTTCG
>VZSR01000520.1:19571770-19846090 GCA_013398615.1 Brachypodius melanocephalos
AAAAAAAAAAGGAAACATGGCGGCGGCGGCGGCCCCAGCTCCCGGCCCCGCGGGCGCCGCGGCGGCTCCCCCCGGCCCGGCTGCCCCCCGACCCGCTCAGCGCCGCGGGCGGCAGCGCCCGAGCCCCGCGTCCCGCTGGGCTCCGCTCCCCGCGGGGCCCGGCCCGCACCCCTCCCCAGGGACCTGAACCCCGCGTTTGGGAAGCGCACGGGAAGGTGCGCAGGCTTTGCTCGGAAAGAAGGCAGTGAAATGGGAAATCCACCTTTCCTGCCGGAGGGGCCTCGTCCGCGCCCTGCCTGTCAGCTCGGCTGCTCCCCGGCCGCTCACCGCTACCTACAGATACAATGGGCGCAGCACTCCCTCCCCACCGCCATGGCCGCGGCCGTCACCGCATCATTCATAAAATCAGCCCGAGCAAACACCGACATCGCAAATCGTAACGTTACGGCTCGGAGACCGCAGCAATCAACTTTAAACGTCCCGATCGCAAGAAAAGTTTCAAAATACTTTATATTCCTTTTTCAAAGCCGTAAAGAACTCGGATGTTTTCTGATAAACATTTATCGCCTCCGACTCAAATGTATTTCAAAGTCTGATTACATGCAGGGAAATACAGCCGCACACACACAATCTCCTCTGGATTTCCTCCAAACCAGTCACAGTAAAAATATTAAGAGATCCTTGAACTATCCCTTTCCTCTCTGGGGGGTGGGGAGAGGGAAGGGAAGGGGGAAAAAGTTCCAAGTGCTCATTAAAAGGGAAGAAAAAAAAAAGGCTTTAGGGTAGGTTTAAGCTGTATTTACACTGACTGACTCATCCAATTAAAATTCAGGAGCAGTTTCCTGCAGGATGAAGCTCCCACACACTAGTTTCCATGTGAAATATCTACAAGTAAAAGGATATTTATTATTAGAGGTAGTACGTGCCGATACCTCTCTGGGCATTTCAGACCCATCCTCCCCCTCCAAGACACCGTCGTTACCTGCACCGTTTTCTACCGAGCTTTAACTAAATCAAGCTTTTCTGGCCGGCGGCTCGTAGCCCTTCCAAACCAAGCTCCTTCACAAAGAGGGAGCTTCTGGGCTTCCATGTACGCGAGCAGAAATGCGCAGTCCGGGCAGGGGGAGGACAGCACACGTACGTGCGCGGGCAAAGGCCCCGCGGGGCGCGGACCCGAAGGGACGCGTCGAGCCCCATCCCCATTCCGATCCCGGGGCGGAAAGGAAGGGGGAGCACAGCCACTTACTCGTTAGAAGTCGCCGTCTCTTCGCTCATTTTCTCCTCACCACGATCCGACAGGCACACGGAGCAGCACCGACGCAGCCAGGGCGCAGCCAGAACTCACCAGAAACTTCACCATTGTTACCCCCCTCGGTCTGCCGCCCCCGGCCAGGGCACGGGCCGTGCGGTGAGTAAGGGATGGGGGGGGGAAGGAGCAGGAGAGCGGTCTTTATCCTGGAAACCCGAAGTCCTGTTGTCCGGCGGTGCAGCGTATTTCCCCTGTCTTTGGAGACGATGATTATGGTGATGATGGTGAAGGTAGTGGTGCAAACAGAAGAAAAACCCAAGGATCTTCTGCTACTGAGCTGCTCCCAGTTAGAGGGGGACAGAGTTGTGGAGACAAGGGAGGGCTCCCCGCCGCAAAAAGCTGCACCGCACCGTCCTCCCGCTGCAGCTCATCTCCCGCTGCAGCCGCCTTCGCTGCTGCCCTCCTCCTCCTCCTCCTTCTCCTCCTCCTGCTGCTGCTGCTGCTGCTCGGCCGCCTCCCTCCCTGCCCGCCCGCCTCCCGCGCACAGCCGCGGCAGGCGGCGGCAGAAATTCCTCCAGACACCGGAGCCGCCACAGGCCGGGGCAGGCGGGGAGGGAAGGGGAAAAGGCGGGCAGAGCGGCTCGGCTCGGATCTCCCACCCCCTCCAAAGCGACGCCGAGCACTGCGGAGGGAAGACGCGCCGGCCCCTAGGAGAAGGCTGGCGACGGGGGGGAGGGAGGCGTTTTAAACCAGCCTGGGGGTGGGAAGGGGGGGGGACGGCGGAGAGCGAGGATGCGTCACGGCTGTTTGTGTGAGGAGAGGCGCGGGGAGGGAGGGGGAGCGGAGCTGCCGGGGCGAGAGAGGAGCCCTCGGCTGCAGGATGGAGGGAGAGAGGAGGGAGAAAGCCCGCGGGGAAGTTCAGCGGCGGCGCTTCCTCCCCGGCAGCAACTCCATTAGCGGCCGCTGCCGCCGCCTCGTCTCCTCGCGGCCGCCCCCGCCTCCTCCTCACAGGAAAACTGGGCGGAAGCGTTGACTTCAGGCTCCTTCCGCCGCCACAGCTTGATCCAAAATAACCACGGGGGAAAGGGAGGCGGGAGGAGAGGGAAGAGCGAGGGGAGGAAAGTAATCCCCTTGACCCGCGCCCGCCACCGGACGGGCTCGCGCCGCCGCCCTCCCCGAGGCGCCCGGCGCTGCCCGACGCTCGAGTTTCCTGAAAGTAGTTCCCTCCCCGTGGCGCTGCCTCACGCGCTTCCCGGGGAGCCGCCGTCGCACGGCGCCGCGGAGGGATACGCGGGCTGCGCGCTGCCGCGCTCCTTCCTCATCCGAGGGCGCGGGGCCGCGGCTCCCGGGCTCCGGCGATCCCTGCTCGTAGCGGAGCCGAGCAGACCGCCCCGGGAGCGGGGGGAGGAAGCGGGCCGCCGGTGGCGAAGGGCCCGGCTCGAGCGTCTGCAGCGGCTGGGGGCTCGGGGCAAGCGCGGCTGAGCGCCGGAGTCTCCGCTCACGGGCTGGGCTCCCACTCTTTTGCTACTTCTTTAAACCGGAGTGAGCGCAGCCGCCAAAGCGCGGCTGTCTCTGGGGAGCGCGGGGGGCTTGGTGAAGCGGGACCCCTCGCCCGATACATGCTCCGGGCAGCTCCTCTCGGAGCGCACGCCCCCAGGTCCCGCTGGGACGCGGCGTGGAGCGGCTGCTCTGGCGAGCCGAGAAGAGCGGTCACGGCAGCCCGGGCTGCGCTGCTTCGAGCGGTGCCGTGCGAGGCTGTACCCGTGTGCTCTCCGGGGTCTGGGAAAGCGGAGCCGTTCGTGTTATTTCCGTGACTCCGTAACTGCGGTTCTGAGGGAGTGACGGCACGAGAGGGTTTGTGTAAGCTCGACTTGTCCCTTTTTCTAAATGCACGCTGAAATGGAAGCATTTGTAGTTGATTTCGGTAAAGCAGTGAAATCAAGAAGCAGCAGCAAACAAATCCCTTTTCAGGAAGTTACGTGGTAAATGTGTTGTTTGATCTGACGAAAAAGTGGAGCAGAACTGCAAACCTGGAGAACTCAAAAATCATGAGTCAGACCATCAAGTAAATTAGGTTATAATAAAAGATTATACTGTGGTCTTGTTTGTCGGTTGGATTTTTATTTCTTCCTTTGTCTTTGCATGCACGCTTGCCAACTGATGTATTTCATTGTCCAAACTTCATGGAGAACCCAAAACATAGTGGTGCTGCTGTAGGACATCACTTTCCCAATGCACATTACATTATCCCAGACTTTCTGTGTTCTTCCTCACTTTTTCGCAGCTGCTCTCTAAGAACCAACCTTCTCTGTCAATTGTAAGCCCATTTCATTTTCTCCTGGAACTGTGAGATTTTTTTCCCAACTCTGGTGGTACTATAGGAGTGGCAATGACTTGTTCTCTCTTTCTATTTGAAAACGATGGGGCAAGCTCCCCTGTTAATGATAATGTATCTGATTCCCACACTACTGTTGATTGACTTTTTCCCAAAGAAGGGAGAGACAGAAATATGGGAAATCATGAGAAGGAATTTTTACCATTTCAAGGAAATCTGGAGTGCCTCTCATCACTGAAGGCCAGACTATAAACTTGCATCATTTGATGGAATGCCCAGAAGCAGAGCAGTATTGTATTTGTGAAGCATATTTGTTAAGGAAATTGTTCCTTTTCACTAAGCATATACAGTCTTAGCCAGATTTTTATTTTGTGGAGTGGTTACTTAGAGCATTTTAAACAAAATCTATTTTTATCTTACCTAGAAGGCAAAGAAAGGCATGTTTCATTTCTAGATAGTTTATGTTGCAATATTCCTATGGATTGAATTTCCATGTTTCTATAAAAGGGTTCTACCATAAAATTAATGGTACAATTACAGTAAACTGCTATCATACTTTCTCTGATAGACACTAACGTGTTTCAAGCAGCACACGTCTCAAACCTGCAGTATGAAAATTTGCTTCTTGATCTAGGAAGCTTTGGGGGGAAATTTCCAATTGTTTTGTAATTTTTTTTTCAGAAGCGTACATTCAAAAATGGAACAGTTATTCATGGTGCAACCTCATCCAGATACTAAAAATACATTCCAAAGTCAATTTTATATAATTTTACAATTCACATGAAAAGTGTTTAAAACTCAGCTGTGGGCACAATATAATATTCTACTTAGTGGTAAGAATCCTTTCAGAGAACTTCCTGTCTTGTGACTGGCAAGATAATGTGATTTCCTGTAAACCTATTTCCCATTTTATTTTGGCTTTAAAGTTGAAATACTTAACATTCTGTAAGTTGTTGTTTTGATTAAGATAAGTCAATTAACATGATTTTTTACAAGAATGCTCAAGAATAGTTCAGTTTGTCAGATGGTGGTTCTATTCACTGCATCTGATGAGTGAGACACGATGCTGACAAGACCATTAATCTAGGTGTGTGTTTTTTATTGTAATTCCTTAAATATATTTAATGTAAAAATTATTTTGATAAAGTTCAATAAAGTTAACTGGTTTTTAATGTACCCCAAATAATTCAAGTCATTTCAGTCTCCTTAAGGTTTTCATTAATGTCTTTATTAAGAATAAATTGTGTATTCAGTTGTCAACTGAAAAATATGGCACTCATCCTGGGCTTCTGTTTTTCTGTGTGGAGGTAGTAAGAGGAGAAGGACCCACTGCTTCTTCACCTGTGGTAGGCTCTTCGACTTCTGCAAACAGTCTCGTGAAGCAGAGGTCTTGCAAGCAGTTTCTCTCCCTTTACCTGAATATCCTAAAGAGGACAGAAAATCTGCTCTGATTTTTGTCTCGATTCTGAAATTCTGTTTGTTTGTGTTCCTCTGTCCAGGTTAGAAAGGTTGAAGACCACAGTCCTGGAGTACTGGTATTGTTTTGCTGAGCAGCAGTTCGTTTCAGGGCTTTCCAGGTTTAATTCTTTTGAGCAGAATTAAGTGAATTTCCAGGTGTTTTCAAAGCAAATAGTTTATTTTGCTAGTATGTGTGAGCCCTGCCTGTGCAAACAAGGCAGAAGCAAGTTAGGCATATGTGTCACCATTCAGACACCTCAGACAACTTACTACTTTGTATCCCAACCACCACATGTTCTGGGGCCTTGTCTTTGTAAATTCTGTGCCTCTTTGCTTTCTGTTGTTAGAATCTGGACAATTTAAGTGTTCTGAGTTGAAATCTGGCCACCTTGTTTATGACTTGGAAAAGTTACCTCTAAAAAGGAAAACTTCTGTTATTCTATTCACTAGAGCTGCTGAAATGTACTCACTTTTTGCTGTGGATACAGAGGTGACTCCTTAGCTAGAAACAAGATATGCTCAGTATGGAATAGGGCAAGTGAGGTTAAACATCATTGTTTTTTAAATTGCATTTGATGTTTCGCTATATCAAATGCTTCTTAAGTTGTACTGCACGAAAATAAATTATATGTCAATGCCATTGCTCTGCTGTAAGATTTTGGTGGCTGTGGAACTTTTGAAGTGAGAATTGGGGAGGAAACTTTCTTGCTAAAGCAAAACGAAGGTAATGTATGTTGTTAGGAAGCCATATAACATACAAGAAGAAATCTGTGTAAGTGTAGTGTGACTGGACACCAGGCATCCACCAGAGTGCTTCTGTCACTCCCCTCTGCAACTGAACTGGGGAGAGAAAATGTAATGAAAGGTCTGTGGAATGAGATAAGGTCCAGCAGAGAGATCACTCACCAAATACCATCATGGGCAAAACATGTATGAGCATGTATGAAATATGTACGCCTGGCCCAGTCTTCTTATCCAGCATTCCTTGAAATGGTTCCGCATGTGTCTGTGACACCTGTGATGAAAGAGGTGGTCAGGAGTGGCCATGGAGTGTAACAGGACTCTGAGTCTGTGGCAGAAGAATTATATATAGATGTATTATGGGAGTTAGGTTGCATAATTCTGATCTACATGGCATTCACATCTTAAAATCCATAATAGGATCAGTGGAAGTTAAGTAATGCAATCCAGATTAGTCAGTCATTGCAGAACTTAAGCGACCAATTCATAGCTCTAAGTCCTAAATGTGAAAGTTTTGAACTCTGCCTCCAAGAAACACCATGGTGCTTATGTTTCTATCCACAAGCTAATGACACATTTACAAAAAATCAAGGTCAGATGGATGTTCTGCCATTTTGAGGAAAATTATTAGAGGTCATTTGGGAATTTATTCTGCGGTAGCTTTCATTCACAATCCTAGTGTGAGTTAAAACACTGGGTGGTCACTACACACATCTTAATAAGGATTTAGCTAAACTGAGCTGATTAAATCTATATTAGTATATCAGCAAAGTCAGATTTTGTTAAGTTCTAAGCAAGAATCCTATTACTGCACATGGGATAAACAATTTATTTTTTCTACTTAATGCTACTGGCTCAGAAAATGTTTTCCAGCAAGATACAAAACAATGTTAGAGTCAAATCCTTATCAATTGTAATGTACTTGAGATGGATCTAACTCGTCAGAATATCAAAGTTTCATAAATTATTCCAGTTAATGATTTGCAATAACCTAGAACTATCTGGATAGAAATTATTGCTATGTGTTGGAAAGGTGGAGACCCAGGTGGGAGGATGGGGAATACATCTTGTGATGTTGATGTGGCAGATGTGGTTGATGTGCACAGCAATTGGAGTAGTGATCTGTTGTTCAGGATGTTTATTCTGTCCTTTTTGAGCATGCTCGCAGGGGCTTTGGGATTAGTGTATGTTTGATTTTGGTCATATCTTACATGCTTTAAGGTAAGGCCAGTTAGGACAGCATTGCTACTGAAACAATCAACGTCACCTTCCTCCTACTCTGTTCCCTTCCCTATCTGGCACCTTAGGTGGCCCAAATATCTGTGTGTTGGGCAATGTACTTCACTGGGATGTTCACTTAGATTCAAACTAGCGTGGGAAAAACATCCTAATTAATCTTTCAGTATTTCCAGCTAACCATGCCACTGGATAAACACTCACACTCACCCAAGAAGGGATAATATGGACTGGGGAGCAAGAAGATGGTGACAGTGCAAAACTGCTTTTTATGGAGGCAGTGGTGAGTTTTGTACCAGCCTAAAGTGTGGCTTGGTACAAAATCTGGGTAAATCCAAGGAAAAAACAGACTGTTTAAGTACACTGGAAAAGGCTGCAATCTCATTTGTTCAGAAATGGTTGTGCTAAGAAGTAATTATTCTGTGAAGAACATGCAAAAATCTTATTTAGAATATTGTTCTTAATTTACTGTAAGCTTTCATATTTTTTTTTTCTTTTACTTTTTGACTTGTTATGATCAATAGTCACCTAGGAAATAGTTTTTAGGATCCTCCAAAGGAAAAGCCCCAAATATATTCAGAAATTACAGTGGTACCTGCTGGCTAGCAGCTGGGGACAGATTCATTGCAGTCATTTCAGCCTGTATGAAATGGGAACAGGAGACACATTTCTGGACCATGTGCAGAAATGCGCTGTGGAGGGCAAACTGCGCACTGAACACAGAATGGCCCGTCAGCAGTCCCTGTTCTCCTGCCAGCCCTGCATCCCTGTTCTGTGCAGTCTTTGGCAATTCCTTTAAAATATTTCCAGGCGTGGTGTGATGGAACAAGAGCTTGCAGTGTAGCTGAAAATACTTCAGCTAAGATGCTGTGGTCAGTTTTATGCAGACTTTTAATGCATTTCAGGGTACAGATGGGTAAGTTTTAACTTATCACTGCAGGGAGTTCAAGCTGACCTGTTTCTTTTTCAGTAAAATGAACAAGGAGCATTTACAGAAGTGTTTAATATGTTCAGTCATGAAGAAATAAGTTCTTACATCACTTGACTTCCATGGGAGGATAATTCTTATTCCACACTGATTTCCCTCACTTCTAGAAATGAGAATGAAAATAGCCACCCTGTTTTTAGGTGTCCCTCGGATAAGCAAACAGATACATAATTCTCTCAAGCTTTTCTGGTCCAATAGAAGTAGAAAGGAATCAGGAATGGATAAGCAAGGTCTGAATGGAGTGTTAACTCAAGTGCAAGTGAACGTTGCACATTTGCTTTAGAAAATAGACTGCACAGTAACAGGATAGCAAAGAGGGAGCTTGCCTTCTACCACTTCAGGTGCTCAGTTACTCCAATATCTTCTTCCACCATGCTTATTTTTGCTGTTTCATCAAATAATTTCGTTTGAAAGAATGTTAAACCCAGAGAATTTCTGCACTGTACTTATTTTCCTACAAATGGTCTTGTGCTGCAAACCAATGCGATGGCTACCCTGTATGTGCCATTATTTCTAGAAGCCATACATAGTTGTGATAAATTAACTAATGACATGATTGTATTATTAAACAAATTCAATTTAATCATTATAGATGCATGCTGCCTCTTGGGGAAAAGCTTTAACTCAGAGAAGTATAACAAAAACCTAAAACACCAATATAAACTAATTTAAAAATCAAGCATCCAGTATAGATGAGGTTTTTGGTACTTATATTGCATGTTTCCGTTCCAGTACTTTATTACTGCAAATTTCCATTCTTACTTCTTTGCTATGGAGCAAATTCATCCTTTTATTTTAGAAAAAAAAATCTGTATTTCATCTAGAGTAGTGGAGATTATGAATATTATCTTAGAATTGTAGTCTGCTTCAGATCTGGGCTATTTTTAATTCAGTTTGCCTAAGAGATTTTTTTTTTTCCCCAAGAAGGACTTGAAGAAAAAAGTCCTGTCACTTACTTCCCCAATTCAAGCTTATCATGTGTAATCCTAAAAATTCACTGCATCTAGTTATCAGCACTGGGATGTATTTCTGGTTTAGTGACTAGCTTAGACCAGACACGCACCTTTTAGATGGCCAAGCAAACCCTACTTAAGAGTACTTTCTACATTGTAAAAGATGATCAGTCTGGCAAAGTGGTATAACATTCTAGGGTCTCTCAGATCCTCAATTGCTCTGATGTCTCTCAGCTGAGAAATAAAACAAGGCCTTGATTAGCAGTGTTTATTAAAAGCCCTGTGGCACTTTTTGCCCAAGCTGACTATAGATGGGTAATCACATCAACGGTTACATAACGAAGATAAACATTTCACGGCATTATAAACTCTCCTGCTGTGAAGCACAAGCCACCCACCAACTGCCTGATTTTAGGAAGAACCCTCTCTATTACATAAGTGTTCAGTATGGGGGTTTCTTGCACCTGCCTCTGAAGCATCTGGTACTTGTCACCTTCAAAAACAGGATTCAAGACTCGATGGACAACTAATCTGAGCCAATCTGGCAATTTTTATGTAACCGAAGGCTCTTTGTGACAGGGGGACATGTCACAGTTCTCACTGCTGTATCTGCTGAGTTCCCAGGGCTATTTAAAATGTGTATTGTGTATTCTTCCTTAAAAGCTCATTTTTAGGCTGCTTGATACAAGGTAATATTATAGGAGTCGCTGTACAAATGTGAGAGTGGGACTGTATTCATATGTGTGATTGTGGGTGACTTCTAAGTACATTTCTGTTCATGAAGAAGCAATGAATTGCTAGCAGAGAAAGTGGGAGTACTATTACATAAGTTGCAGCTATTCAGGATATCTTTAACTCGTTCTCATATGCTTGTGCATTTTTCCTCTCCTTGCAGAAAGTGCAGAACAGGTGTAACTATTTAGCATCGTCTGTATCTCACCCTAGATTCAACTCCTCCCTACAGTGTTAGCGTGGATTCCTGATTGCTCGCACAAGCAGATCACACAGGTGTTACCAAAATGCTTGTGAAAGAATTTACACAATAAATTTGTACCAAGTGACTTTATTATTTATAAGAAGAAAGATTTTAGATACCTTCTAATAAAATAACATTTTTGATTTCAAAGCAATCTGCAAATTGCAAATACAAATCTGTTATTTTTCAAGAAGATATGTGGGGTTCTGGGATGGTACATGGTCATAGTAAAATCAACTGATTTTTTGTCTAGGCCATATTTAAATCTCACTGATGTTTCTAAGAGTTAAGCTCACGCATACAGTTATTGGCATTTTTGACCTTTTTGTTGCTTTAGGATAGTGTAACTTGGAGCCTGTTTTAAAAGATATCTAAGCATTTCCTAAACAGTAGTCTTGTAGTGCACAGCAACAGTGAAACATTTTATTGTGGGGCATTAACAAAACTGTATCTAATTGAAACATAATACTCTAAATTAAGAAAAAAAAATTGGCAGCATGAGATGCTGTATACCTGTTCCTTGGTAATGATCTTTACTATTTTAAACATCGGTTTAATCTGAAACTCTCCAAAACCAATAGACTCCTTGAAAAGCTCTCCAAACATTTTCACCCATTGCTGTGGATTCCAAATGTATCGGCTCTTTGTCCTTTTCCTGGTTGCACTGATTGCAACTGTCACTGAGTCACACAGCTTGCTTTAGGCCTGCAGCCAAGTTGATTACAACAACAACTTGTGAACCATAAAAAGGTAGTCTCGGATCTCAGAGAGAGCTGATTTAGGAAGAGAAAGGACACACTTAATCCTTCTGAAAAAAGACTGGACTCAGTAAATACTTTTGCACTGTTCTCTCTACTTTCTCAAGAATAATTTAGTTATCAATGGTGTAATTAATTCTTTTGAGACATCACAGTCAGCTACAAATGGAAAAGATGTTGAAGCTGTCTGTCAGATGTTAAGGCAGTACCTGTTAGCGGACAGATCACAGACATACAAGTTTAGGGACAAATGTGCCAAAAAATTAATTAGTTCTTTTCAGTGTATTTCAGTGTTACATGGGCATGCCAGTAAAATGCCTGCTCACCAGCTCTCTAGGAATATTTGATATCTCCAGGGTTTAAACAATAAAACTAACAAATTTCTTTTTATAGTAACATTTTATACAATGGATGGTAAACATAACAAGTAGGAAGTGATTAAATTGTTGGCTTTTGAGAAGTCCTGGAAAACACTGTACTTAAAATAATACCACAGCCTTTGTGGATGGCTAAGTCCCCATCTTACACAGCACGGTATGGCACACATAAATCATTTTGGCAAAATATTTTAACCCATATGTTTTATTAGATTAGTTCAGTGGGTTTGGGTATATACATAAAGCAATAAAGGGTCCAGTTACTCTGCTGAAACATCAATTCAAAAATGAAGTTTTGCATAGACAGCTGAAAGAATTCTATAAAGTAATAAGGACAAAAAGCCATTAAGTTAACTTACATGGCTCTGCTCACATGGGCACTTATGTTAGATAATTTTTCTGTTGTAGTGACCTGTTAGAGTTAGAGCAAACTAAAAATTTGTTAGAACAACCCAATGCGTTTCTCCTTCATACTTAGTGGGAAGCTGGTCTCTCTCTTCATGCCCTGATTAAGAGAAAACATCTTAATATCCAGTCTAAATCTGTCTGTTCAGTCTATTCAGATTATACTTGTGTGTTCTTATCACAACTGTCTGCTACCTTAAATAGTTATTTCCCTCCTTGATCTGTTTAGTCCATCCTGACATCAGTCTCCATACTCTAGATGAACCAGACCACAGTCTTCCACTTTCTTCTCGTATGCCTGGCTTTCCATTTCCAAGACCAGTTGAATAGCCCATATCTGCAACTACTTTAGCTTGAATTAATACTTCTTGAACATGAAACACAGTAATTGTGCAGAAGAGTTCATATGAGTTGTTGCCAGGGCTCTGCACTAATGATATTAATTCTTCCCTATCCCTGATACAGCCTATGAATGTATTTCTCTTTTTCTTTGCTTATAGCAGATTGGTAGCTCAAATAGTTCTGTATCCAGTTGATGTTTAGATGTCCTTCACCTCCTGGGTCTCCTCTAGCTGAAAAGCTTGTATTTTACAGTAAAATTTCTGTTCTTCATTTAAAAATGCTTGATTTTAGTGTTTGAATTTAATTTCTGCTACTCCAGTTCTCAAAGTTACCCAGTTTTTCTGGTGTGATATCTCCCTTTGTTGCCATTGTTTTGCTTTGTCAGTCCATCTCATAACCACAGCTGTTTTCAGTGACATCTACTTCCATCCAGATGCAAATAGGACTAATCCAAGAGCGGAACTTTAGGAACTCTACTTGCTGCCTTTTGTGCAGCTTGATGATTTCCTTTCAACAATTGATGAGAAACATCTGCACTTTGTAAGGTGGCATGGAGACCACTGCTCCTGTATATATTTTTAAATGAAATTTTGAAGAGGTATTTTATAAACAGAAGAAGTAGAGACAGGATAACTGTTTCTCAAAGATATTAGAATTATCATTCAAGACCTTAAAGCTATTTTTGTCCATCAAATTTCCCCCTACTACCTCAGTCTGAGGTACATTTGCAGGCAGTTCACTGGTTTATATGAGAGCATTTAACAACTTTAAAACAATTAAGGGCAAATAAACAGTATTAATATTCAGATTAAGTATAAAGAAATGTGATCTGATTTTGATACCTCATCTGATTTAGAATTCTGATTAGAAGGCATCAGAAAACCTTCAGCATGTCTCCCCTTTCATCCAAGTTTGATTAAAAACCTGTGGAAGTAAAACTAAAAGCCTTTGTGAGAAAGGTTGTCAGGTTCATTCAGGTCCAGAAATTCGAATGTGTCTTGGAACAGTAAGGCAGAAACCATACTTAGTTTCAGTTTAATCTGCAAATCTCAAAGCTACATCAGAACTAGCAACAATTTATATAATTCTTTACAGTTTCATTATACAAGGCAAGACACAAAGAGTAACAACCCCTCTCTGCTTTCTCTCATTCCTTAGGTTGTAAACTGTTTGAGGTAGGGCTTGTTTTAAGATTATTCTGTTTCCATGGTGCTTAGGAAAATGGGCTCTTTTTCTTAGTTGGCACTATTGTAAGAAACACCATTTTTGAAGAAGTATGGACAAAAACTGCCCTGTTGTCAATGAATCATGGATAATAGTAATGCTTTACATATTTCCTCTTAGCCTCCACATTCTGTAAGGATAAAAAAAATCTCCCACTGTAAATAACAAAGTGCATGTATTTGCTGTAGAAAGAACAGTGCTCAGTTAATTTAATGACTAAATCCAAATCACAAATATATGAAAAAAAAATAGTAAGGTTTTAGAAACTATTTTTATTTTTTTCCATTGTACATACCAGCTGCAACATATATATGACATTCCTAAATCTCTGATCTTCCCTGAGAAGGGAATTTTAAACTCTATTCTTGATTTTCTGAGATTGATTAAAATGCTTCAGCACAGCTGAATTGTGCAGGTGTAAATTGTCTGTGTGTGGGAGGAAGAGACAGAATTGCTTCTCTTCAGCCTGATCTGACTTACACTACAGCAAACAGCTTTTTCTCCTTTATGAAATGTGTGGTAGTTAAGAAGCATCCTGCTCCTCTTGTGATCTGGTGTACTGACAGAGTGTTTCCAGTTATTCATTCTAGATGGAAATGCAGACAAGTACAATGAAGAACACATGGCTGGAAATGTGCTCTGGGTTTTTGGTTGAATTCTTCCATTGCTAAATCAATTTTCTAAATGCTTGTGAAGTACCCTTGTTTTTAAAATGTCTTTCATACACACACACACACACACACTCACTCATTCATGGACACACAGGCATGTATAGCCATGTACACATAAACATGCATGTATATGAACACATATCTCGTGCATAAATCACAATGGATCGGGTAGAAGGGACCACAGAGGTCATCTGGTCCAACGTCCATGTCATCCCAGAGCACAAGGCACAGGATTGTGCCCAGACAATTATTGAATATCTCCAGTGAGAGAGACTCCTGTTCCAGTGCTCGGTCACTCGGTAAAGAAGTTCTTCCTCATATTCAAGTGGAACTTCCTGTGCAGCAGTTTCTGCCCATTGCCTTTTGTCCTGTTGCTTGACACCACTGAGAAGAGTCTGATTCCATCCTCTTGACCACCTCCCTTCAGACAAGGTCCCTTCTTAGTTGTCTCTTCTTGAGGCTGGACAGGCCCAGCTCCCTCAGCCTATCCCCAGAAGAGGATGCTCCAGCTGTTTCTGAAAATGTATATCTCACTTGTTCTTGAAAAATTAAGCATTTCAAAATTAATTTTCAGCTATTTTTCTTCCATGACATTATACCTGCTTGGTAGGCTCTGATGCTGATGGTGTCAGAGTGTCTACGGTTCTCAAAATCTGGACTTCATTGCACTGGCCATTGAATGAGCATGTAGAGAATAATCCAATAAGGAGTGGAAGTCCAACCCTGTTTAATGACAGAAATGGGAGACACCTACAACTATTATCTATCCATTGCCTGGAATTGGCTAGGGAGACTAAATTGTGAGTCAGGAGATCATCAGAGGCCCGAGGATATGTGTTGTATATTTTTTTTTCTGCTATGATTAGCCCAAGGTTGTACTGAGTCCCTGTGGTAAGAGCATGAATTGATTCTAGATCTCTTGATTTCACTCTAATATGTTAGCTACACATTATTCTACTGTTACTAGAAAATGAGTACCTGAAAATGTGTATCTGAGATTGCTGGGAACTGTTATTTAGCTTGACTGGCCATGCATCAATTTAGAACAGTAAGAGTGGGCATGCTAAAACTGGATTGGTAAGGCATTTCGGGAAATTAAAAAATTAAACCTCAAGAGAGCATCAAAGAGTGAAACTTTCTTGGAAGTCAATAGAGAAAGAAGCTGACTGACATATATTTTATACAGAAATCCACCTAGTGTGCAAAAGCAAATGTTAATGTAAAAGCAAATACTTTTTTTTTCAGTCATTTGACTAGAAATGTGCTGTGCTCAGGACAGACTCCTGGTGCACTGCAAAAGACCATCCAGTGAAAAATACACTTTGAGCATATTCTTTGGGCTCTTGTCTTTTAGATTACCATCGAAGAAGTCTTGAGATACCATTTCTTTACTGATATGCCCTCCTGAATCAACATAGTAATTACCTCTGTTAAAATAAAAACACCATCTGAGAAGCACTCCTGTAACCACTGCTCAAAACAGATAAAGTAAGTTTATCTGCAGGAATGAGAAGGAGTCAAGCAAAACAGTCATTCAGCACATTTGTTTACTTTTTGTCCCCGATCTCCTGAAACCGTCAGAAAAAATTTGCTTCGCGGTATTAAGGATCTGATAGGATAAATGATTTTTGTTACAGTTTTTTAAAATCTCAGAATAGGCAAAATGGAACAGAGACATAATAGAAAGAGTCGAGGGGGCCATTTTTCTTGATCTGATGGTAAGTTTCTTAATACTTACAAACTTTCAAAATCAGGTGCTGAATTTTGAGGTGGAGAACTTGATTACAATATGTAGCAGTAAGCTTTTATTACTTTAGCATTTATGTAGATGACATTGACTGTAGCAGTTTACTTGGACTTTCAGGCAGTCTTTTTTTATGGCCTATTTTTCCTGTATATATTTTCAAGTTCTGTGCCATATGAGTCTTATTATTAGGAATTTTCCGTGCTTCACTGTATTACTGCTCTAACAAATATTACAAAATTCCAAATATACATATGTTTACATATGCATTTTCGGTTTTGCTTTTAGAAATGTTGCTGTGCTTTGTACGGCTTATAGAAGGTTTGGGTTCAAATTTCTGCCTGGTGCGAGAATGTAAAATTATATTACTGAGAAGCATAAGCTTATTGCAGCCATAAATACATGAAATGTAAAGAAATCATATTCTTCTAGATTACAGGAAATAGTCTCTTTGATATCTGCCAACCCAGCAGTGCAAGGGATGTCTCCAAAGGAAAGACACTGTTACTGGGAATATATGGTTTTGCAAGTATTTGCTAAGAAACACTCTCAAAATGTCATGATTTAGGTACAGGGCAGCCCTGAAGCAGTCTGACCTTCAGACCAACAACTTTAGGACTTTGAGAATGCAAAAGGAGCTGCTTCTTGCCACTAATAATCTTCTGAACGTTTCAGCTGCGTTCAGCTGGGTTCAGCTAGATCAGAGTGTCTGTCCTTTAATCTTTCCACATCACATTTTCCTTCCTTCAACAGTGTCGATGCTTTTGTTTGATTTTCCATTAGAGTTGTAATCAATGGCTTTCAAGATTGGTGAGTGGCTGACATTTGCTTTGGGATTACCTCAAACTGTGAGACCATTTCTATCTCCTGTGTTGGCCAGGAGTATATTTCACTGATCATATATGCTGGCTACTGTATAGTGATTAAATGAAACACATGGAAGAAACGTTGCCAGCATCTTAATGAATCTTCTGAGAATGATTCTTTTGTGGTTCAGCTGCCTTGCTGAAGCTCCCAGATCTTTAATTTTCAAATCTACCACTTACATTTCCATAGACTTTCATCATTAGCTCACAGATAAGGTAAAGAAATATGAAGCCCAAGATTTGGCACATGCTCTTTCTTTCCAAATAACACAAGGATTCTTCAAACACTGTAGACCACAAAAGATTTATTATGCAAGTCAAGCTATTTTAAATGAAAAAAGTCAGATGCAAAAAAAAAAAAAAAAGCTGTTGTACAATTATATATATTTATGTTTCAAATGTTCTCATGGGATTCAGAAACACAGAATAGATGCTGCTCTCAAATTACTCACAAGATTGCTATAGAAGTCATCCTGCTATTCTTAGAAACAGTTCTTAGAACGTTGCTTTTGCTGCACCATCACGAATAAATCCTACTTCATCTCAAAACCCACAGAAACTCAGGAGCCCTTTCTGTGCCACCTTCGGATGGATCAGGATACCCCATTCCCTCATTTTGGATGAATCACTGGAGCTTTCTAAGCAAGATTGTTGCTAACACATAACTACCACCCAGGTAAAAGAAATGGTGCTCCCTCCTCTTACTGCTGAGTGAATAATAACCAGCTGGAAAAGGCAGTAGCAGGTATCAGGCGATACACGGAAGGCTGGAAAGTCAATATCAATCAGCCAATGTGATGAAGGACAGAGCTGGAGTGTTCTTCTGTAGCTTCAAATAATTCTCTTTATCTTTAATATTACATAGGAGTCTCTTTACATAAATCATGGTTATCAGGCTGTACCTCACAAAATATGATCAGCATTTAAAATGAAATCCCTTTCAGTCTGACTGCAAATAATATTTTAAAGAGAAATCCCCTATAGAGGATCAGACTAATTCTACTCCTATTTGTATCTATTTGAAAGCTTTATTTTTAGATTTTAAAACTGTCTCCGATTTGGCTTCATACTTTTCTGATTTAGTGTTCTCTTTTCCCATCCATTTCCCATTTTTAGATATTTCTCTCCCTTCTTTTTCTGCCCTTTTCTTCTGTGACTCATTCTTCTATGTATACTACACATCCTTTTTCCCAAATGCATGTGTCTGGTAACTCTTACATGGAAACTAGAATTGGTGAAAGTTGTGGTAATGTACCTGAAAAAGCTACAAAATACTAAGATTTTCGTAGTGGTATCACTGTAAATTTTATTTTCTACTTTCAATAGACTTCCTCTGCAATATATTTAGCATGATATGTGAATCTCTCTGGTTTTATGATGCTAAAATACATGATTAACCAAGTCTTAAGGATCAGGAAGAGCAATTATATCTTCACAGAGAACAGAAATGTCCACTAAGACTGGCAGGTTCACTAATGATCCGTTGAACTATCTGCATGAGCAAGCCTTCCCTAGTAAAACCATGCAATCATATGGCACAGAATATTCCTATGAGGCATCTGCTTGGGGTTTATTTTACCACTTCCATGTTGTTCTATTTTGGCATGACCATCATTAGGCTTTTGAGGTCTGAAACAAACCTACAATAAAATGCTATTTTTTCAGTATAGTTATAAAACACTCACAGCATGAAATTCATCACTGCCTCCTCATACACCACAAGTTAGGAAATGATGTGGGATCAGATTAGCCTGTTGCTATTTTCTTAATGTGATTTGATTTTTTTCAGCTTTTTTAAAGCTGAAAAAAATTAATTAAAAAATAAAACTTATTTTTTAATCTATTGATTTTTAATTTACAGTCCTTGTATTTTCAATAGAGGAGGGTGAGCTAGGAGAAGCTAACACACAAAGAACTCTTCAAGATATATGAAGATAAGGCAAAAAAGGGAGAAGTCTGAGGAGAAAAGTGTTACATTCTTTGAGAAGACAGTAGGGAAACCCACTGATTTAATGTAGGTTGTTCCCATTCTTCTTACTCTCATTTGAAAGAGATGCAGCATTAGATGCTATCTGACAATAGAAAACACAAAAACACAAATCTACATATGCAACTAATTTAATCAAAGGGATGAGAGGGGTGACTAGAACAGATCAAATGCCAAAACCAGACTTTGCCACAAGAAAAAAGTGGAACTGGGAATGGAGTGGGTAGAAAATTTAGTCCATATGGTTTCACTATTGATGTTCAATGTCTTTATCATCTGCTAAACACAGAGACATACAACTTGAAGTATGTTGTCCTAGTTGAACTGTTTGATGGCTTCTTTCCCCATATTTTTCTTTAAAGAACAATAAATTACCAATGGCTACTGCATAACAACATTACCTTGTGATTCAAGTAGAGGCTGTACTTTGCATCACCTCCAGGTGTAGCTTGGTATAGAGTCCATGGAGAGAAGGACCAGGAAGCATGGGGTGTTTCTCACTGTGCAGTAAGATTGGCCAGTGGCCTGTGGCACCAGGAGGAAGGCTTTAAGCAACATAATTTTTCCTTTGATCCTGAAAATTATTCAGTAGTAAAACCAGATTGTTGGTGCAAGTGTCCTTGGATCAGGTAAGCTTCCTGCTGATGGGACACACACGTGAGACTGTGCTGAGCTGGTCCAGAGAAAGTAGTAGGAGATGCCACATTTAGGGAACTGGGCCAGGCAAGTTCTAGGAAATGGACCTTGCAATTATGCAGATGAGATATCTTCCTCCTGACCAGACATGTTTTCTATATCCCAGATTCTCTTGGATTATAAAATAAGTATATTGGAAGACAGGGTCAGAAGCTTTCTTGCAGTTCCTCTGGTATCAGGAAGGAAAAAATGACCAGGAAGCACAAAACAATTTAGAATTCAGGTTTTTAGCATTCGAATAGCGCTTACATAGTTAATACCATTGCCATTAGTTCTCATGAGCTAGAACTTCAGCTTGGGAGTCATGCAGCACAGCAACATTACCAGCAGTCTTTTTGTTGGGATTCAGTTTGGCACAGAATTTCAGGACATAGGATGGAGGGGCCATGGGACCTGACTGGCAGGTGTACAGTGAACAGCACAGAGCTCATCCTTCAGGTTGTCTCATTGTTATTCTAGTGCTTTGTCACAGTGGGATGTGTTTTTCCCCACTATGAGAAATAAATTTAAGTCACAGTACTCTTATTACTGAAGTGGGATGAGGCATACGTGTTTAATATCAGTGCTGGCGTTTTTGGAAAGCATTGTAGATTGTGTTTCCTACTGTGTTCAGTCTTCTCATCCATTCAATAAAACAATCTCTACCCCTGTCCACTCCTCCAGGCAATCACAATTGCCAATTTACCAAAAAAAAAAACTTCAGATCTTTCAAGCATCTCCGTCTCAGAAAAGGCATATCAGATTTAGTGCCAAGCTTCTGCTTGATCCAGTCACACATTTTGGTCAAACTTTCAGAATTGAGTAAAGCACTAAGTACACTTCTTCCAGTATTCATTTTTTAGTGAATTATTCAATAAGTCTAAAGCAGTAATTGGCTGCTATGTCTTTATGAAAGATAACCTCCCCCTCTGCTGAACCACAAGTATGAACATTGAAGGAGCCATCTAATTCAGACTCAGGCGGATATGATTGTTTTACAGATTTTCTTTCAGGTGGACCAATAACTAACGTCTCCACCTATGGGCAAGAACATTTTAATCCGCAAAAGGATTAAACCTCCAATTGATGTTTACATGAATTTTACCAGCAAATTTAACAAGATCAAGATTAGGTCTCAAACAAACCATTTAAAATCTAAGCAAATGCATTTTTACTACGCAGGTTTTTATCATGTCTGTGTTATTGCAAATAAGTTCAAGTCAATGAAAGAGCAAGTATCTGTCATTTAGCTCTCTAAGAAAGGTGCTTGTGTATAAGCTGCAATTTGCACTGCCTTACTTCAGTAAAATCTATATGAGTAGCTCTTATCAGTGTAGAGCTATACTGTGCTCTAGAGTGGTCTAATCAACTGCCAATTTTAATTTCCAAATCAAAACTGTTTATTAGACATTCAAGAGCAAATCTATATGCATACAAAAGCCTGATTTTTAAAAGAACTCTAATGACTTAGAAATAACCCTAGTTATTAGGAAGGAAAATAAACAAGCCCCCCAAACTTGAAGTAAAAACTGTATTCTCAGGCTGAAATTATTCTAAGTTTGGAGAGAAATTTAAATATTGCCTATAATTTCATGCAAAGTGGTTAAAGTATTACCATTATAGTTCCAAATGTTTGCCCTATCTCTGCGTGAGTGTAATGACAGTCAGGTCTCAACTGATCAGAATAATTAAATTGTATGGTGATAATACAGTAAAGAAACATTACAAGCAGAATCATATAATTTCTTTCATTAACTCTGTGCACCATATTCTCCGGCAGAGTATAAAAATGCATATGTCAACAAAACACATTACACCTTATTGTGCAAATATTACACATATAAATGAACTGAAACCCAATCATTTAATTAACAATTATCTTGCTGTATAAGAGACTCTAAATAAATTTGAATATATTAAAATATACAGTAAATGTTTCCTAAATTTTAGATCCATGTTTCATTCAGCAGGCAGGGAACAAACCTGTGTATCATATAATTATCCTGGCACTTCTGCTTCCTAGCAAAGATCAGTAAGATTAGTTGTACTGATAAGACTGAAGGGTTATGAATTTAGAAAGCCCTTTGTAGATTGGATATTTCTGTGTACTTTCCAGTTTTCATCTTAACGTATGCGTGTGTTTCTGTGCACACATATGCACATGTAGAATAGAAGATGGGGAAGAACGTTGTAGAGTAACTTGTAAATAAGTAACAAAGTTAGCACTAGTAACTGGTTTAAAATAAGTTCCTTTTTTTTTTTTTAAATAAATATCAGATTATTTCTAAACCCTAATAATAGAATCTTTGCCCCAAAGCAACATGATAAGTAACTAAGCTGCAAAATAAATAACAGTATAGCTGCTTTTTTGTGTGTGTGAATTTGTATATTTTATTCCATAGAGCATGTCACATAACCAGAATATTTCATGCCCTGGATTTTTTTCTTCAAGTTTTGTATGCCATTGCTCTTTATGGTGAGTAATATTTGTACTGGAACTAACTGAGTGCAGAGAGTATAAAATAACATCTCCACATTTAGGAGCATTTTATACCCAGTTTAGGCTGCATTTGTGTGATTGTTATGCAAGAAGAATGAGTGAAGCCCTTCAACTGTAAAAATGGATGATTCAGCAAACTATGGCTTATATGAGTCACACTTTGCTGAGCAGATTTTTGATCTTAACGACTGTCTACACCATCCTGAGAAAACATTCTGAAGAAAAGCTTTAAGTGAAGTAACTCTGACCCCTTGCATCCCTACTTTGTAGGCAAAAACTGCATATTATCTATAGGCAGCTTGTCTAGATCTAGCATAAGTCCAGCACTGGCAAATAAATCTGCAGTGCAGAATGATTTTATTCAGCAAATCACTGATTTATCATTGGGACAACCAACCAGTTTCAGCAGTTAGGCTGGTGACCTAGCCTTTGGATAGAAATCCCAGGTGAAGGACCTGTTTTGCATCTCATACATGAAAGCATGGAAGGACAGGAAAGCCAAAAAAATGTTCAGAAATTGCTTCAAATGCTTTTTAAGGGCCAGACTTAACTCTTTAGTTGCAGAATAGCATTCTGTGGTTGTTGTATTTGTAAAATGCTTTTTTGAATGATCTCTATGTAAATTAAACTCCCAAATCAATTGTCTCCCTATGAGCAAAACTCATCATAACTCAAATTATGGTCTTCTTTTTTTATTTTTTTCCCCCCAAATAGCAGTTTTCTATGCAGGTCATAAAAAGTTCAGTCCCAAATGAGAAACTTTTCAAAGGTTGTGTCCAATTACAAACCAGTAATTTAGGTCAGCATGAGTATGTGGCCAATTTGTAAGGCAAGATGATGCAAGGACTGGGTAACTGAGTTTACTGCAAAAGTGGTATGCTTTTTTAAGTAAACCTGACTTTCCAAGGTTGATTACTTCTATATTTTTTGAATTATTTATCCTAGTAGAGAGCCTTGCCCAATCTAAGATTCTCTAGTTTCTTATCTACCCTATTTACATAATTGGCAATGACCTGCATGTGCAAAGCAGTAAAGGATTCATTGCTGTCCTGTATAGAGAACCCGCCAGAAATGCATGTTGTGGAGCTACTTTTTTGGTTAAATAATGCTTTCCTTAACAAATTCCAGTCTTAATATTACCAATGTGCATACCAAATGTGGAAACCTTAAAAATCCTCTGACTTTCCATTTATATGCCAAATCACAGACTAAAGGTGAACAAGGGTATCCATTTACTGGAAGTCCTCAGGTAGATACTCTGTGCTATACATCTCCTAGTAAGTATGTCCGTCACTCACAAATGGATAATTACTTGGAGGGCAACAACTGCAGTCCAGTCACTTTGGATATCCAGAAAAATGTTTTGGTTTTGTACCTGTGATGAATGTCACAAAAATCTTTGGCTTATATCCAGTGCAACCTTTAGGGTTCTGATCACAATCACTATAATAAAACTCCAGGACTACAGAAACATTTCCCCAGTTCATCTTATAATACTTTACAAAGTTTAACACCATTTTATAGCTGGAGAAATTGAGTGTGAGAAAGATAAAGTGACAAGACTGAGGCCATGAAAACAGCTAAGCAGAGACAGAAAACAATTGAAGCTGTCTGTGTTGTAGTACTTTAGCCACATTCATGAAGGATTTATATAATTTTGGATAGAAGAGATTCAAACACTGGGTCTGCTCTGAGTTTTGAAGTTTTGAGTTGTGATCTCAGCTGGGATCAGTCTCCAACTGATTTATGGTTATTTAATACTAGGCTATTCTTGGAAGAATGAAAATGTACATATTTTCCCTTATATATTGGCTAATACTGAAGCATGCTTGAAATCATAAAGAAGAGAGCCTATCTTAAGAGGGATGTGAACATACCTAAAAAAAAAAAAATTGTTGTGTTTACTGAATTTGGGTGCTACCATAATATCCAATCCCACCAGAAGGTGACAGATCATGTTCTCCTTTAAGTGAACTGATTCTGAAAAAGAACAGAGTGAACAAAGAAAAAACTTTTCATTCAGAGAAGTTAAAGGACCAGTGCTTAAACTCCACATTTCAGGCGGAGATGAATCTGACAGGAACACACCTGCTTTCTCCCAGAGAGCTGTTCATGCCAAGTCTTTGGAAAAGGGAAAGCCAAACGTTCTATAGCCACTGAAGCTACAGAAGGAAAGTGAAAATCATTATCTTTCTCTAAAGCCTATCAGCAGTTAAAACTGTTTTGTCTCACTGAAGTAGTGCAGAGCTGCTAACCTGGCAGGTAGGTCAGTGTCTTCATATTACAGATGAGAAATTCAGAGACTACTCAAACTATAACATCAAGTAAAGAAACCTGATTCGTGGCCTTCATAAATCCAGTCTTCTGTTTAAGCAAGAAAAAGGCTTTTGGATTGATTAACCATGCCAAGGAAGGATTTGGAAATACCAGAGTAGAAACCTCTAACATTGCTCCAGTTCAGAAAGATAATTGTTAAGTAAACAGAACTTTCAAAGCAAGAGCTTTGCTCTGCATAGCAAATAAGCACTTAATCAGGCATGTAAATGGAAGAGAGGCATCTCAGGTATTTTCTGAAGGTAATTTAGGGCCACTTAGGACTGCTGTTATGCGCTTGAGTTGGTACCCTGACTAGATTTATAGAAGTCGTCAAAAGAGATTTTGAGAAACTAGATAAAGGTTCTCTACAGCTACAGAGAAGACTGAAGGTCATCATGGAAATGCAAAAATTGCCAGGAAGCACTTCAGATTTGTTTTTTGTTGTTATTGTTTTCTAATCCTGCATTGGAGGAACATGGAAAGAATCATGCTAAAACTGAAAAAGGATAGGAAAAATCACGGAGGAATCTGTGTAAAACAGAATTGAATTATGCATGCATATATTTGAAGTTCTATGTAGAGAAAGAAAAGACGCAATGAGGAACACGAGGAAGTACTGGGAAGAGGATGCAAATGTTCTGAGGGGAATAACAGTTGTTCATGTCCTCAGCTGGTTGGTCTGCCTTTGGGTGAATTACTGAGAAGATGCATCACAAGTTATGTCTCTGTGGCTGCAAGGGTTGTGATTAAAGTGGACTTCACGCGTGTAATTTGCTCAGGTCTGCTGCCAGAGTAGGGTTGGCTTGGAGGGAGGAGATCCCAGCTGGGCAGGGAGCGTGGCAGCCCGGGGAGGGCAGTGCTGCTGGAGGGGAGCTCTGCACGCTGCCTGCTCTCCTTCCTCCCCTCTGCCCCCCACACTGCTCCCAGGGCTTGTCTTTTTGCCAGCTGGCACAGCTGACCTTTGCCACTGGTCTCCATGGGCTCTTGGGTACAGTGTGGATGTTCCCCATGGAAAGGACTAAGGACATTTGCTGCTGTCTACGAGTTCTCTGGTCAAAACACAGCATAAATTCATTGGTGCAGCTGGGGTGTGACTTCTGCAAGGCGCTGCATCGTGTTCTGTCCCCTGCCATGCATTTCCTGTTTGGAAGAGGTCACCACCAGTTTCCAGGAATACTTAACAGGATACAGTTAGATATTTTTTCCTCTGTGTACAGTGAACATATTTAGAATAAACACATAAGTGACTTCCTTCAGCCTTTTTTTTTTTTATTTTTAAAGTGTGGAGGAGTGTAGTCTCATCTGCAAAATGGGACAAAATTTGTCAAACATGAATTTTTTCAACTTTGACTTGTGCATCCATAAAAAGAAATTAATTACAGAACCAACACAATTTTAAGAATTTTCCTGTTAACTGTTCACATTTCCAAATTGAAATAAATTGCTTTTAGAGTCTCTCCACCAAATAAGTAAAGCTAAATTCAGTGGATAGATTGAATGATATATTACACATTGCTTCAAGCAAAATATCTTTTGTGAAAAAATGAATAATGACTATTAAAATATAAATAGACACAAACATTTAGAGCAAGACTGAGACTTCAGCCCATACAATAAAGGCATGTATCACCAATGTAGGATAATTCTGTGGTTCTTAAAATTACGCTCTATTATATTGTGCCAATCGTTTGCTAAATCTGCCATCAAAACCACATACCTCAGTAAGAGAGGGGTTTTTTTGTTTGTTTTTTTTTTTTTTTTTACAGGCAGCAAACCTGTTATTTTCCTGACTTAAAGCCATATGGTCTCTCTCAGACTTTCCTCTGCAGCACAAATTTGCTTATAATATTGAGATTAATTCTCTGTTCAGTAAATCCTTGTGAATCACACCTTTACCCATCTGTCATCCTATGTCAAAAACGTGGCACTCCTGTATCTACAAACATTTCATTCACCTTGGGTTTTTGAGTGATACTCTCAGACTACATTTTCCACAGATTTTATTTTTTATTGATTTTTCAGTTTCACGTCTGTCTGTCTTGTGTTCAGTCTCTTGTGGTGAATGCACTGAAATGTGATTGTAATGGGTGAAGTCACCAGACTGCTGACCTGATTCAAGGTAGATTTTCTGAAAATAGGCCAAATGATCCCATTTTAAGGGACAATAGAACAGAAACTGTCCTGCACAGAAGCTCTTTGCATTGCTGTTACATGGTTGTGCTTTTGACTATGTAAATATTGCTTTGGATTTTGTAATTAACTTTATTCTGACAAAACCTGATTTTCTGTTCTTGTGATAATAATGCTCTTAGGTTGTGTGTAAAATAGTTTATAAGAGACACTTCTGTGATGATTTTTTTTGTTTTTAAAGGGTATTTTGACAGTGGTGAGTATGTTACCATTTCCAATCTCACGCTGAGAGAGATAAGTAAGATTGCTATTTAAGGAGAAGACATCCCTTTTCTCTACATGTGTACATAGGGTTTTCCATAGCCCTTGGTGATGCCAGTCCTTTGCTGGACCTTGTAAAGCCAAATGTACAATGAGAGTAATATGACATTGGGAGGAGATAATGGAACATAAATCAACAGTGTTTTATGTTTCTCCTGACTTCTACTTTTTAATAGATACAGGTTGGAACTAATTTGGCACCACACTTAAAATATTCGAAGACCTGTTCTTGTTTCTGTTTTCAGAGCTCTTGCCATGTTACGATAGAAGTACAAATCCCTGGCTTTACTTCCCACTTCCCACCCTTTTTTTTTTTTTTTTCTATATAAAAGCTGCTGACATTTCAAATGACAAATCTAGTTTCCTCCAGTTCTCAAAAGAGGAAGCCTGACTTCAGTGAACATGTGAATCAGAAACCACTGCCAAATGGAAATGGTGTCTTTTAGGGTTAAAGCTTCAAAGAAGGGATCCTGTACTATCAGCACGGAGCTTACTACATACGTAGTAGCACAAAGCCCGACAATGAGTAGGTTTTTACTAGCAGGTCTCCCAACTCCCACAAGGAAAGAGGATTTGGCAGCCAAACTAAAGAAGTTCTGCTGTCACTCCCATGTCCATCAGACAAGGAAAAGCTCAGAGAGGTAAAAAAGGGCAATGCAGGTGGGTGGCAAGGTGGGGTGTATATTATTTTTACCCATCCTTTCAAGTTCTTAGAGGAATAACTGGATAGATAAATTAAATAGTAAGCCACAAGGATAATTTTGTAACTCTTGTTACTTTGCTAAACGTAAAGTGGCAGGGAATCAGGACTTCAGCACATTGTGAATTATTAGAGATAAGGTCATCCATTAGGTTCACAAATAAAGCCTCTTGGTATCTGAAGACAGAAAAATCCTTTTGTTCTAGTGAAATAGCCTGTGCTGCTTCTCCCTATTTCATTCTAGGGGGTTCTCTTTTTTGCAAGATTTACTATGATTGGGATGCAAATTAAAAGACAGAGTGGGGAAACATAAATTATGACCTATGACAGAGCCATTTAAAATAGAGTGAAATCTAAATAAAGGTGTAAATAATATAAGAAACAGTATAAAAAAAAAAGTTGAGGTCACATCTACTCAGCACAGTCATGTTGTTTTTATTGTGGGAGTGACAAGGGACTCCAACAGAAGCACAGATTTCAACTGTGCTCATTGCTGCTCAAAGACAGCATATAACAGTATCTGCTCCTAAGTACAGCCTAATTTTATTCAGCATTTTACTGAAGAACATGTTGAAAGAGTGAAGACACCGTAGAATATACCTACAGTCACAGAAGCTGTGTCAGAAATGCTTTCACTGATTCCAGTGCAAAGAAAAAAATTTGTATCTTTATACCTTTTTCACATACATCTCTTTAGAGATCATATTATTTGTCATCCTCACTGTCTTTTTTAACCCCTTTTTGAAAAAAAAGTGCGTAATTAAAGAATACTACCTAGTGGCATTAAAGCAAAAGCGTCTAGTGTGTTCTGAAAAAAAACATATATTATTTAGGACATTATATCACTATATTAATCACCTTTATTATCACAGAAGGAAGCATTCAATTAGAAACAGACATCTGAAATTTCGAGTGGCAACACGGTAAACCAATGAGATTGGTAACATCAGAAAAAGCACAATAACACCCTTGTGCTAGGCTGGTATAATGTTGAGTACCAGGGCAACTGGGAGTCAGAAAACTGTTACTTGCCAAGTAGGTTTTTTTGCATTAGTGGATACAGTTACAAGTAACTTTGAATGGCAATCTTGGCATATAAATGGTTAGCAGATACTCCTTCCAGAATTTAGGCAGCTGTCTGGTGCAACCTGATATATTTTGTAAGTAGTTTTCCATCTAAAATGTCTCACAGAAGGCTTTACAGCTAATCATGCTTTGTATAGGCACACACAAGAGGATGCCAGTTGCGATATAATCCCCATTTGGCACCCAGAGACATAGTATAGGCAGAGGCAAATGAATTACGATCTACAGTAGAAGCAGACACTCATAAACAGCAGCTAATTAAGAGTTTATCAGCATGTCACTATGCATGAGAAGCCCTAGTATTTCTTGAGAGCGTGGTGGGGTGTGCAAGCTCAGCTGTCATGTCTTGTCGGATGGGAGCTTGTGCGAGGTAAGGCCGTGACACTGCACACAGCACTGTGCTGTGCGTGGGAGGAGCAGGATGCAGCACGACAGGATGGCTCTGCTGCACATTCACATCACTGCTTGCATTCTCCAGAATTAAACCCTTACAAAAATGCCTACTCTATGCAACATTCTACCTTTAGTAAGGTGAGACATCTGGGGACTTTGTCCTAAAAATGGAAGAGAAAAACACAGTGTAAGGTAGTAATTTGAAGAGGCACCCTGCATTATCAGAAGACAGATGCTTTCACAACACCAAAGAGGCAACTTGGAACAAAGGAACGATGTCTTTAACTGCTGCTGGACATTCCATAACGTGAATGTGCTCTGATTGTATGAACTATGTGAGCTCATTGCTCTTTCAGTGGCAGAAATATGACAGTACCTACTATGCCAGTATGAAAAATATTCTTGTTTCCTTCTATTTCCTGTTAGTCCTACAGAACTTACCTTTTTTCTCAGCACAAGGGTGCAAAGATTGCACAGAAATGATATGAAACAGATCCTTTCTATTTAAGCTTCAACTTGTGATCCCTCCACTGTGATCACTAATTGTGCAGCTTTGGGGTCACTCTGAGTCTCACAGCTTTGCAATATTGCTTAGAGGTTATTTGGGACAGAGTCAAAGTATCCTGAGTGATCAGGCTTCAGTCTGGCAGCTGCGAGTCTCTAATTGTCTGGTATCTGTGTTGCTACAAAAAGTCTGTTTTCTAGGTTTCCTTGTCCATTTTCTCAGGATTGGAAGAGGATTCTTTACTCATGCTTGAAATCTTTCAAGTGCCTTCTGCCTGGATTCTGGAGTGCCAGGGGCTTTAGATAGAAAGTGCTGCTGAAATCGAGAAACTCCTTTGATCTGGTAAACTTTCCTAAAAAAAGGAAAAATACTTTCCTTTTTGTCAATGGAGAGAGTAGGCATGATGAAGAAATTTGCTTTTTGAAAAGAGGAAATGTGATTCTGAGCTATATCAGAATCCCACTGACTGTAATTTTAATCATTCTAGCATTTATTAATATGGACCCACTCCTTGCAGTCTCTGTCAACTGCAAGAAGTGACCATCAAATTAAACTACTAACAGTAAAACTCAAAGCAGAAGGGGTAGGAGGCTTGTGAAACTTATTGCCAAATTACATTGTGGATTTTGTCAATTTACAGCATTTTGAGGAAGGGTTGTCTAACTGGGAGAGAGACCTGTTGGTGGATTACTGCACAAATGGTATTGGGATTAGGAAGTCTTCAAATCTGAAAGAATCGAGAGACTGGGAAGGTGTATGTTTAATCCACCTTTACTGGGTTTTTGCATCTAGTTACAGACATTATTGGTGATAGAATATGGGGCTAGACAAACCCAAGGCTGCTATATAAAGGAATTTCTGAATTCCAAACAACTGGTCATCAGGATCTTCCAAATACCAGGGAATGCTGACAATACAGTCTTCCTGTTCTTACACTCCTCTGCAGGTCCCTGCTCTTGACCAGTTCTGGGGACAGGATGTGGGGCTATAGGGTCCTTCAGATCTACTACAGCTATTCCTAGGCTCAAGAGTAGCAATTCAGGATGTAATTCAGGATGCTACTCTTCCAGTCACCCTTTTCATCAAGACTTTTCAGAAGCATCTTCTGGCATATGCTACTACTTTTCATCTGTCCAATAGTCTCCATCCAAAAAAAAGGAAGTAAAAAGAAAGTACTGAAGAGAATGACAGTGATCGTGACTTGGTTCCACAGCTACAAAGCTTTGAACCCTCCCACTATTCACAGTCTCAGAGAATATAAGGCCATTAGAATTGGTCTCAAATTTTTTGAGAACAGTTGTTTATATAAACAACTCTTTTATCTTCAAAAAATTTCTTTTTGGTCTAAATACTGCACCTATGATCAAAACTTTCTGCTTATTATGTGGCTTAAAATAAATAAACAAATGACAATAGAAGAATTGCAATAGGCCTTTTTGCTTAATTTCCTGAAAATACAGAAGTGGCTTCTTGGTGGGACTTTCCAGACGTATGTACTTAAGTCAGTTTTCTCTGAAACCACAAAAATGTCTCAGAGTTTATGCCTGTTTGTAATTGTACATTTTAGAACATTTCTGATTCTCTGTTAGTCAGAACTTGATGAAATATTACAGGAATGTGTGCTTCATTTTTTTTTTTTTCAGGCTAAAGCTAACAAAAGAGATCAAAAAATATCCAAGTCAGGCATCTAAGCTCTTTTTCAATAGTGACTTTTCCATTCAGAAGCCCAAGTTACAATGAAAATTAAAGTAATGTATTCGTGAAATGTTTAATCAAGAAAACATATGTTTTAAGTAATTAATGAGGGCTGTTCTCACACTTTATGAAATGTAAAGTGTCATCCAAGGTCACCAGCTAAACTACTTGGAAAGTTCTTTTTTCTGGACATATTAGTACCATATGCAAAATATATGGGAAAATGTCTACAGAAGTTACCAGAATGGGAATTTAAAACACAATTTTAATGTCAGAACAGAGAGACTTGTTTTTTCACCATCTTCTACATTATGAAATTTATTAATATCTATGCTTAAAAACACAGTGAATGGGAGAAAAGGTTTCTGAAGGTCCATGGTGGCTTTTAATGACTGTAAAGCAACAAGCAAATGTCCAATTTCAGCACTCTCTGCATGTCACGCTTTCATTTTAAACTGAGTCATGGTGTAATGTGGCAGTTCCCTTATCCAGTGAGGTCTATGCATTCTTCATGTCCACAAACATATTGCAAGTAAGCTGTGGACTCATTTTTCTGGTTTCATGTCAGACACTGGAGATCTAAAACATGAGTGACAAACTTTGTCCTCAGCACATAGAAACCTGTTCTTTATCCTCAAAACTGGAAGTATTCTGCAAAGTAGCCACTTCCATCAGTCATATGCATGTATTCTTTCATTGAAGGAATGTAAAGATTTTGCAAGGAGGTACAATCATAAAATCATACAATAGTTTGGGTTGGAAGGGACCTTAAAGAGTATCCAGTTCTAACCCCCCTGCTGTAGGCAGGGACAACATTCACTAGACCAGTTTGCTCAAAGCACCATCCAGCCTGGCCTTGAACACTTCCAGGGATGGGTCAAGTAATTTTACCAAAGAGGCTGCTAAATTAAGTGTCAGGGATTTATTTTACTAAATGTATAATTCTCACTAGCTTGTTCTTGTAGTTTGAGTACATACTTCCTGGAAATTCTTTTCATATTGACCCACTGAAAGAAGTTCCTAGATTCCTTTAACAAAAAAGGTATTAGACTATGAAAAAAAAAATCTAGTTTTGAATGGGAAAAGGGAAGAATGTAGGTAAAATTTCAGAACCATGGCTGTACTGTGGAAGAGCATAACAAGTGGCAATGTAGGAAACATTGATGCCTATTAATCTAGGTAAGTCTGCATCTGATTCGATACATAAATTACGGAATGACTGAGTGTCTAGTTTTCAAGAGGATCACACAAAATACAATTTCTCAGTAAAGGCAGAAAGAAAGGAAGGAACTGTGAGCCAGGAAGGAGAGTCATTAAATTTTTGTTTGTTTGGGGTTTTTTGTTTGTTTTTTTTGTTTGTTTGTTTTTGTGGGGGGTTGGTTTGTTTTGTTATGTTTTGTCTTGTTTTTTGGGTGGGTTTTTTGTTTTTGTTTCTCTAAACAGCACAACGGAAATAGCAGCTGAGAGAAGGGTTAGGCATGGAAACTGATCAGTTGTGAATGAATGTACTCAATTTGGGGTGCAATTTAATGGAAGAAGATGTAAAAGCACAGTCATTTATGATTCTAATATTGTAGGAATGATTACATTAATTTTGTTGTGTGCATCTTTGGGCACTACAACATAAGAAGGATATAGAGCTATTAGAGAGTGTCAAAGAAGGGCTGTGAAGCTGCTGAAAGGTAGAGGAAGACATATGTGGAGCATCTGAACAACTTGGCTTGTTCAGCCTGGAGAAAAAGAAGCTCTAAGAAGACTTCATGGCTGTCTACAACTTCCTCATGAGGAAAAGCTGGGGGGGAGACACTGATATCTTCTCACTGGTGACCAGTGACAGGACCCAAGGGATGACATGAAGCTGCGTTAGGTGAGATTTAGGTTGGGTATCATGAAAAAGTTCTTTACCCAGAGGTGGTTGGGCACAGGAACAGGCTCTCCAGGGCAATGATCACAGAACCAAATCTGTCAGAGTTCAAGAAGTGTCTGTACAATGAAGTAATTAAGAAACAGATAATCTGCATTCAGAAAAATACAATACAAGTTAGTCTTTCTACAATGAAAAAAGAAAGATTTTCTTGAATTTGCAAAACAGCCACTATTCAAATCTATAAATTTTTCATAAGTGTCTTGATAGAAATCTGTTCACAGGCTGTTGATATTAGATTTTGGCCTCTACATGCTCATTTAGGCCAGGAAGCAAGTAGACTGAAAATGGATGTATTTTTAAATAGCAAAGACAGAGCTGATTCTCAAATACAAACTTTGAAAATATTAAAAACAGGCTTGGGAATTCTTTACTCAGGGTGTGATAGAAGGGAAGCTTCTGTAGCCAAACTAAGGCAGCTTCTAACAAACCATTTGTACAAATGAGTGTGAATTTGTAGCTATCCAGCCCTGTAGACTGTGCAAGCCAAAGTGAAAGGCACCCTCAATCTGTAAAGAAAAAACTTTGTGTGCACTTGCACCCATCTTTATCACCGTGCTGCTGAGCTTCTCGGTAGCAGCTGCAGAGGTGGCTTCAAGGAATGTTATGCTTCTTCTCGGTCTTATCTTCCTATTAGGTTTTTTATAGAGAAATCCAGAGAGGATTGTGATTCAGAGAACAGCTGCTGCTTTGATTCGCCTCTTCCTGTTCTCGCTCCAAGGCTGCTGCACGTAAGCAAAAGGGCACCGGCGGGGTCGCGGGCAGGGAGGGGTGGAACTGCCCAGAAATAAGGACTGCTGTCCTCATAACACGGGTGGGGAGACACTCCAGGATACCTGCTTCTTCTGGCATTCAGTCCCAAGGGGAATTCGGCTCGCGTTATCGAGTTAACCTGAATAAAGGGTTTTGGGTGTTGAGTAATTTCCCCATTTCAAAGTAAGGAAGCAAGAGGAAACAGTTTCATTTTTCTGGTGGCTTCTACATTTTTAAACATCTGTTTGTTTAAAATTCTGAAAATTCTCAACACAGTTGGTAAGGAAACATACACTAATTGTTCAGAATTAGAAATCACCTGAAAATCTTAGCAAAAATCAGAATTGGAATTTATATCTCACTCGAAATATGATTTCCCTGTGCTTCACCAACACCTGGAATTCAGTATGTGTTTGACTGCTAGTGGTAGGCAGAATTGTTTAATTTAGTTTTCTATATACAACCTGTAGGTTAGGAACAGTGGACAGTACTCTGCAATTTTAGTGATTGCTGTCTGTTTACCATAATTACAGAGATATTTTAAACTTCCACATTTTGTTGTAGGCATAATATTAGGTAAGGAATAGCAGCAGAACATTTTGAGTAATCTGTTATTGTGGACACATCCTGAAGACTAGCTGATGCTATATTTAGTCACTATGTGGTTAACTGGGACTAGACTAAGGATGTTATTTTATGTTTTGTATTTGAAGTTGCAAATGTTGATTTTTTTCAGCCTGAAATTCCTGAATTAAAGAAATAATAGTTTTAATTCAAGATTGTGCATATGTACACACACAGATTTTTCCTTTTGCTTTCTAGCAGCTAGTTTATATTGCTGGAGTTCAATTTAGTTCAGTTAAGTTTCTCTTGAAGCAAACAAGCTGAACAGTATAAAAAAATATAAATTCACACCCAACTCCAATGTAAAATTTATAAGGGATATATCCATGATATATTTTTAAATGCTTGTATGTGTATGTTTAAATGTGCCTGTGTCCAGATCCTGTATCCTGGTCTTGTTCCCACTAAATACAATCAAAGAGAGAATGCTGTAAAGGAGTGGAAGTTTAAAAAACCCACACAGAAGTTATTCAGCAGGTACATTTAATATTATAATTCTCTAAAGAAGAGCTGTACAGCTTAAAAACAAAACAAAAAAAACCCCAAATTTTTTTAAGTGGTAGTATTCCTAGGTGAAAGGACCTGATTTAGCATTTTAGGTTAAGCTGTGACTGGCATAATCTCTGCCTAGTTTTGTACCTACTGTAAGTATCAGCAGCAAATGCAGACTGCTCAGAGAAATTCAGGAATTCCTTTTGAGCAGGGTCAGGAGCCCAAAGACACAGAGGAACGAGGGAGGAAGCTGTGTCATGCTGTTTCCTCTGTGCAGGACAATACAGTTAGCAAATTACAGATAGATACAGTTAGTAAATGACAGGCATTACTTGCAAAAAGCGTAGGTGATCTGTGAAACAATTTTAATTGATTTTGGACTAAGGGTAAAGTTCTGTTTATAGTAAAGATTCCATTTATTGCACTGAAGCCACAAAAATACCCTGAAATTTTGTGGCTAAGGTTTACAGAGATGCATGATTAGTAAGTGTTTATATACTGTTATTATATATGTGGACTATAAATCTTTAAAATGTCTTAATATGCAGAGCCTAAACCTTTATAATGTCTTATGGTTCAACAGTAATATTTTTGATAATCCGCATTGTTGCTTTTAGGAAGATGTAAAACATGCCTTTCCTTGAACAAAAAGGATCACAAAGGATCTTTTTTAGGGCACCAAAAATCCTCTGGATTTCAAATCCAAAATTCAACATCACAAAATTTAGACAAATATTAATTTGACAGCCATCAGTCAGTGCTTCCAGATATTAATTTTCCCATTTTTTGTGATGTTTCTGCAAGAAATTTTCATTCCTGCTTCTCTGCTAGTAGAATGGTTCCTAATCACAACAGATGAAACCATGAGGTAAATTCAAGTGTCAGCTAGAGGAGTCTGCCTATTTTTAATGCTGTGAGTTAGGGAGTCCTCCAAGGACCAGCTACCTTGAAAACAAGAGAGGAAATGTACTTGGAGATTTAAAATTCATGTGACAGCACAAGAATTGCAAATTGCAAATTGCTCCTGCATTTTTTCAAAAGAGTTCTTCTGCTTTTTAAGTCACGTAGGTAGGCCTAAATTTTACTCTTTGTTAGTAGGAAATGATTCATGTTTCCAGGAGATCCAAGTATGTTAGTTATGAAAAGTCCTAGGCATTTCAGGAGCGTACCCTGTGTTTTCTAGCTTATAGTAAGTACACAATTCAAGTGACCATTCTAGAGATGGTCTGAAATAGCATCCCTTACATACAGCACATAGCATTTCAAATCCTCAATACCAATTGTTTTAGTCTCCATACCCATTGTCCTTTTTGCCTTTTCATGGTCCATCTCATTTATTGCAATTGGCCAGCAAGCCAATGTCTGCCAGCTGCCAGCTGTTTAAAGAAAATGAAGTCAAGAAGCATCCATGGTGAAGTGTTTCTCTGTCTTTCATGAAAACAGTTTGCATTCTACACTAAAAATTCTTTCGTGGTATAAGGGAATTGACGTCAGTACTGTTACACCCAGGATGATTTTGGCCCTGCATATCTATTATGCAATGCTTTCAGATGCACAGCTCTGTGATGAAGAAATGACTGCCAGATGTGAGAGTAGTATTTTCCCTTGTTTTTTGAGATCCATGAAGAAATTCTCATATGTGGACTGTGTACTTCCTCAGTGTATGTATGTGTATGTAATCTAAGAATAATTCCACAGAAAATATTTGAAATGGCAACATAAGAAAGAATAGCAAAAGAAGCCCTACATTTATTGCTCTAAAATAAAAAAAAAAGTATCTTTCATACGTGTGATACAGGTTCCTTCTTCCTTCCTGCAGGCAGAAACTGATAATGTCTACCAAAATACTGACCACTTCCAGCTTTGGGAGAGAAGAACCAGGAAGGAAGAAAAGATACAATTGATAATTTGGCCTTCTCCCAAAGTCACGATAGAAAGCTTTATAAAGACACGTGTAGTTAAAGATGGTCAGGGTCACAGGATATGTCTAAAAATCCAGTGGTTAGGAGCTGCCTGTTGGCTTTCCAAGTATATCTACAATTTTTTTTCAATTAACTATAGTAAAAAATGATGAAAACTGTATTTCTGCATTTAAACATGCAAGGACCTAAAAGCTCTGTATATTCATTGTTCCAATGGATTTAATCTTTATTTCATGAGAATAGGTACCTGCAATGATATGCTTTGGAAGGATACTGCACCAAATACTGCACCAAATACTGGTTTGCTTCGCTCATGTTTTGTCCTGCCCTTTATGACTAATATCTTGGATTCCTGATACTTCTTGAAAAGATCTTCTTACTTTACAACTGCTTCTTTTGCCTACTGCCTAGGATTCTAATACTGCTGTTACTGCATCTAGAAGTTTACTGCAGAAAATAAACAGCTCAGATGAGGAAAAAAGTTCCTTTCAGATCATGTTTCCCCAAAATTTTGTTCTTCTATAAGTGTGAGTGATAAGTAGAAAACATTTATTGCTTTATCCTTTCATCTAGTTTAATTTGTTCTTTGCACTTGTATTGGGTTTGTGTGTCAAGATTTCGGTAGCAGAGATCCACTGGGATGGCTTCTATGAGAAGCTGCTGGAAGTTTTCCCTGTGTCCAAATGACAGGCAGGATGGATCCACTGCTGGCCAAGGCTGAGCCCATCAGCAATGGTGTTGGCACCTCAGGCATTACAGAGTTAAGAACTCTGCTGCACAACACCAGCAGCACTCAGGAGAAAGGAGTGAGAATATGTGAGAAGAATAACTGCAGACACCACGATCAATGAAGAAGGAAGCGGAAGAGATGCCAGAGCAGAGGTTCCCCTGCAGCCCATGGAGAAGATCATGATGAGGCAGCTTTGCCCCTGCAGCCCACGGAGGCCACGGTGGAGCTCAAATCCACCTACAGCATGTGGAGAACGTCATAATGGTGCAGGTGGATGCCTGAAGGAGACTGTGATCCTGTGGGAAGTCCACACTGGAGAAGTTCTGCAGAATGGTTTGTGAAGAACTGCAGCCTGAAGGAAGGTCTCACATTGGAGAAGATTATGGAGAACTGTGTCCTGGAGGAAGGACCCCATGGTGAAGCAGGGGAAGCATATGAGGAGCCCTCTCTGTAGAGGAAGAAGTGGCGATGTGTGATGAACTGACTGCAGCCTCCATTTCCCACCCCCCTGTGCTGCTTGTGGGGAAGAGGTAGAGGATTTAGAAGAAAAATTAAGCCCTGGAAGAAGGGAGGGGTAGAGGGAGCATGGTTTAAGACTTGGTTTTGCATCTCACTACACTACTCTGATTTGCTTGTTAATAAATCAAACTAATTTCCCCCAGCTGAATCTGCTTTGCCTATAACAGAAATTGGTGAGTGATCTCTGTCCTTACCTCAATGCCTAACTCTCATGAGACTAGCTGTATTTCCTCTTCCCTATCCAGCTGGAGAGATGAATGGCAGACTGGCTTTGGTAGGTATCACACCACAATGCTGACCCCTGTCCGAAGTGCCAAATGAATTGGACTCTCAGTATTTAGGGCTGGGACTGAAGTATTACTTGTTATTTATTCTGTTTTGAAGAGACTGAATGTAAAATCAACACACTTTTATATGACTTGGGTTCTTGTTGCAGTGCATCCAACATATGAAGCTGAGTCAGTCTCCTGCACAGGATAGTTGTACTCTAAATGGTAACAATTTAAGCTGACCATCAGTACTGCCTGATGTTAGTAGTTAGATGAAGAGATGGACCTGGTTTGAATTGTAGGCAAAAAACAAATACAGTGGATCTAAGAACTTCAAGATTGTGGCCAAGGAGTCCTTTGAACAAGAAAGGGGGATGGGATTGGCAGAGATTCCACTAAAAGATGCAGAAAATAAGCCTATGTAGTTCTTAACATTTCTGAGTGGGAGGCCTCCTTCTTTGTGTTAATCTCAGGTTTCTGTCTTCCAACTCCAGTAAAGCTAGGAAAAACTGTAGAAGCTCATAGGAAATAGGAAATAACTAAAACAGGTGAAACTTTAAAGGGCCACTTCAGATGGGTGGCTCAGGCACAGAGAAACTTAGGTCTGATACACAAAGTCACAGTTGCTGCTGCCTGCATATTTTCAGACACAATGTATCTTAAATAAAACAGTTTCCTTGTGAATAAGGATTCACTATTTGTTTCTCTGCCTCCTGGCTGAAGACAGAAATGCATTCTTTTTCTGACGGACAGGAGGCAAGGTTCTGTATGAAGCAATACTCATCTCCTAGTCATGCCCAAACATATATGGGATGGTGGGCAGGAAAGACCGATGGAGAGCAACAAGGTCTTTTCCCTGGCAATAGGAGACTTAGCTTGGGAGATCCAAAGCAGCAAAGTCAACAGGAAGGAAGGGTGCACAGAACAGAATTGCATTAGCAGAAAGAGTCCCTAGTGGAGAATTACATTGGGGTGGCTCAGCCCATTTTGTTTTCAACCTTACGAATGCAGAGGACTGAAAAGCATGGAAAAACAGAAAAGCTCTGACAGAACGCCAAGATACCTAGAATGGAAACAATCTTGAGATCTGTTTCTAGTCAGTGCTGCACATCTGTATGTGTAACAAAAGCACTACCCAGCTCATCACAACATTAACAGTGTGGAGTGATCCAAGCTGAGAGCAGCAGAGGAGCTGTGGATGAAGGCAGAGCACCCGAGCTGGGGGAGCTGGGGAGTTGTGTAACACCTGCTTGCAATACTATTGGCGCTGGCTACCACGCTGAGCCTGTCACTGTCCAAGTTTTCTGAAATAGTATAATATAAAAACCTTAAGACAAAAGGACTGGTGTTTCTGCAGAATTCCCCCTCTCTTATTCACAGCCATCATATACCAACCAATTTCTGAGATGAAGTATTCAGTATCCTATGGAACTCTAATGAACACAATGAGGTTATTTAGGGTATAAATCACTCAGTTTTGCTCTGTTTCCTTTAGATTTCATGTGCTTGTTACCCTCAAAACTAGCTGGTCCCTCCTCCTTTTATTTCTGCAACTCATTTCCCACAGCTGTAGTATTTATTCAAAATCCTTGGCTCTTGTTTTGCCTCTCATTCTGCTGCCTGAATAATTTGATCCTCTGGAGTATAGTACTTTAAAACTGTTGCACACACCAGATGAGAGATATTTTTGCACCTCTTTTCCAAGGCTAGATTAGAAATGAAATTATTTCTGTTTAGATAGCTAAAGACTGATTTTTTTATTATTATTAGCCTTTTTTTTTTCTTTTTTTTTTTTTTCTTGAGCGTGTATCTCCTTTTCAGTACACACATTGAAACATGAAACACAGTCTCTGCCATAATTTTTAGGACTGCAAGCAGGGAGTTGAATGGGAGCCAGGGTATTATTTATTAAGACAGCCTGGGCAGTCAGTGAGGTAAAAGCAAGTATTGTTTTGTATATAATGCCCCTTGATGTTATTTCTCTTTGTCATGCTAATATTGTTCTAGATCTCTACTGTGTCAAGTGTAGACAGGAAACTAGTCAAGAGCAGCATGTCCTTGACAAAAAGTACATTTAGAAACAATAAAAAATAATTTCTTTTAACATTCAGTAAGAGCATTAATTGTTAATTTCTGAGGTCCTTGTGGAGATAGCTGTTTTTAGAATGACTAGCATTGAAACAAGATTGACTAACCACAGATCCTGCAACCTCTGTTTAAATGTCCAGTGAAGGAAAATGTCCAAAGCTCAAGGAGCAGACAAGCCTTCATCTCAAGCAGAATCCTACAATCATTGAACAAAATAATGGTTTGCGTTGGAAGGGCCCTTAAAGATCATCTCATTCCAAGCCCCCTGCCATGGGCAGGGATGCCCCCCACTATATCTGGTTGCTTAGAGCCCCATCCAGCCTGCCACAAAACACTTCCAGGGATGGGACACCCACAATCCCTCCAGGCAACCTGTTCCAGGGCTTCACTATCCTTCGAGTAAAGAATTTCTTCCTAACATCTAATCTAAATTTGCCCTCTTTCAGGTTAAAACCCTTGTCCTGTCACTGTTTGCCTGTATAAAAAGTCTCTCCACTTTTTATAATCCCTCTTTAGGTGGAAGGTGCTGTAAAGTCTCCTTGAAGTTTTCTCTACTTCAGCTGAGCAACCCTAGGTCCCACAGCCTGGAGAGCTGCTCCAGGCCCTGGGTCATCTTCATGGCCCTCATCTGGACTCTCTCCAACAGCTCCACAGCATTCTTATGCTGAGTACCCCAGAGCTGGATGCAGGTAGGACATTCTACAATCTCACAAGGGCAGAGTAGAGGTGCAGAATTCCTCTGTCCTGGCCAGATGGCCATGCTGCTTTTGGGGCAGCCTGGGATGTGGCTGGCCTTCTGGGCTGTGAGCACACCCTGTTGGCTCATGTCCAATTTTTCATCAAACAGTAATGTAATAGCAAAACAAATACTTAGCTTTAAACATAAGGATTGAAACCTCAGTCCTTTCATCTTTTAAACCACTCTGCATCAAAACAACTTTGTAGGATAACTTCTGATATGTTTCCTCTGAACTTATTATGTTTATGTATTACAGAATCACAGAATCATTTGGGTTGGAAAAGACCAAGGTCATCGAGTCCAACCTTTGACCAGTCACCAACTTGTTAACAAGACCACAGCACTAACTGCCACGTCCTGTTGTTTCTTGAACACCTCCAGGGATGGTGGCTCTACCACCTCTTTGGGGAGTCTGTTCCAATTCCAATATGTGACAACCCTTTTCATGAAGAATTTCTACCTGCCTGATATCCATCCTGAATGTCTCCTGGCATTATTTGAGACTATGTTGTCTTTTCCTGTCACTTGTCACCTGGGAGAAGAGGCTGACTCCCCCTTCACTACAACCTCCTTTCAGGGTGTTGTAGAGAGCAATGAGGTCTCCTCTGAACCCACTTTTCTCCAGGCTGAACAATCTCAGCTCTCTCAATTACTACTCACAGGACTTACTCTCTAGATCCTTCACCAGCTTCATTACCCTTCTCTGGACATGCTCCAGCTCAATGTCTTTCTTGAAGCAAGAGCCCATAATAGGACACTGCAATGCTTCAAGTTCCAGATGAAAGTTCAAACTGATGTTTTCTTTCTAACTGGTGTTAATACTTTGGCTTGACATATGTTTGCTTGGTTTCTGGAAATATGTTTCAGTTAAAGAGTGACCTATAGTGCTAAGTTTGGAACTCAGACTTGGAATGTAGTTTGCCAAAATAAGAGCTGGAAATGACGCGTGTCAGTTTTTGTCCATATATCCTTTTATTTGTCAATAATTTGTATATATTGACATTGAAATATTTTGCACAATCACAAAGGTATCTGTGGCTGTATACAAACATGCATATACATATAAGAGGCATGACAATGAACATTTTGTTGCCAACTGTAACCATTATTTGGCATGTCAGAGATCTGGCTCAGTCCAGAACAGAGAAATCTGTAATTCTCTGCTACCGGGAAGATTCTCATGTTCCCTTGTAGGATACTAAAATTTTCTATCAGTTTGACCCCTTCTGTGGTGCCTGGTGAAATCTAACAGCAATCAATTGTTAGTTATTGGCCATCACACAGTTTTTACACTGTAGGAGTGATGTAAGATGCCTCAGGGCATACTTTGATCTGATGTACTTTAGCAAAAATGGAACATGAGGGAGTACAAACAATAAAGATATCCCCTTTAACTTGCTAAAGAGCATCTTTTAAATTTGGAACAAAGTTTCACACTAAATGTTTCTCATTACCATTGTCAATACAAAGCTAATGCTGAGGACAATGGTTAGAACATTAATCATGCAGAGAGTGGAGGAAATGTCCTAGCTAAACTGAGTAAGCGGAGGCATTCTGGAGAATGTTTGCTCCAGGAGTTAGTCACCCTTCCACAGTCACAGAGCTGGCTTCCACTAACAGAAGTTGGCTGTGGGGTTGACTATTTTTAGTATGAATGCATAAAGATGACTAACACTGCATCATGCCTTGGAGTGAACACGTAGCATTTGTCAGAAATACATGTTCAACAGAATTTAAGAACTACCATGAGTGACTGTATCTATGTCTAATGAATTTCTCATAGAGAGGAAGTGATTGAGCACACAAGGCAACTACTCCATACAAAGAAATAATGAGTTTTGTGAGCACAGAGGAAGAAATGCATCTCTCTTAAAATGATCATCAAGGAAAAGAAGGTAGTGGAATAAGCCAGAAAGATCATCATATTCCAAATTGTCCTGCTATCTATCATGATGCTTGTGAAGTCTAGTGGAAATGGGTGTATATATGAGATCAACCAAATCTCAGTGGGGAGGACAGGATATGAGAACTGTACACTTTGTTTTAAGTATTTGAAAGATGTAAAACATGTAAGGCTGTAAGATGAGGTGCTGAAGGAGATGTGAAATACATCTCTTTGTGCTATTATATTTCTTATCACATAGAAGAAATACGATTGTGACAACAATTGGTGGATGCATAAAACTGAAAAAAGGAAAAGAAATATAAATAGCAAGGAAGCACCATAATTATTCCTTCTCCATATATACACATGATACTTCTTTTCAACAGTCAAAAGGGGAGTTGAAGTTCAGCTTCTAGTGCACAAAGATGTATAGCAAGTACTCAGTCCACTTGCATAAATATCAGAATTTAGCATTCAGCCAACTTGTATGATAACATGAAGAGAAAAAAGGGAGGAATAAAAGGAGTGAGCTAGTTCAGAGCAAGCAGACAGTAGTGTGTCAAGCAAATGGAAGTATTCTTTCTTATTTTGCATGCAAATCATCTGCAGATTTATTTCTGTTGCTGCAGTGTGTTCACTTATTTCTTTTATTATTTTAGGAGGAATATTTTATCACCAACTAGTACTATCTACATAAACGAGCTTGTCCTCCACACCCTGGCATACTACCCTGTGGGTAGCACAGTACATGAGAATCCATGGTGTCATTGTGATATGATGACCTTTGCATCTTCTGGCTTGGCAGGCTTGCTTGAACCTGACTTGGTTGAACTACTATTGAAATAATAACACATGAGCATTAGACAAAGCAAGACTCACAGATACACAAGAGCCATAGGTATCTTCCATGCACTGAGAGCTCTGGTCAGGAGCTACAGCTGGCTAAATAAAGTTAGTTGAAAGGTCTGGCCTCAGGTTGTATTCCATGCAATTCAGTGACTTTTGTACCCTGGTAAAAGTAGATATAGAGAGAATGTAGCAAAAGTCCTAAATATTATTATTTTTTTCTTTTTCTCCCCCCAGAAACAGCACCAGCTGTCCTCTCTGTATGTGAGAGTATAGTTATTTATACTAAAGCAAGGATGCTTCTGTTTGAAATTACATAAATAGGCCATCTTCAAAAATAAAAAAGAAGAGATACTGATTGTCACAAAGTGCATGGGTAATGCAGGTCTTCTCGTTGGAATCATAGAATTATTAAGGTTGGCCAAGACCTCTAAGATCATCAAATCCAGCTTAAACTGACACTGCTGTATTCACCATTAAACCATATCCCCAAGTGCCACCTGCCTTTTGAACACTTCCAAGGATGGCGATGCCACCACTTCCCTGGGCAGCCTGTTCCAGTGCATGACCACCCTTTCAGTGCAAAGTTTTTTCCTAATATCTGATCTAAACCTCCCCTGGTATAACTTCCATAACTTCCACTTCCTCTTGTCCTCTTGCTTGTTACCTGGGAGAACAGACGGACCCCTGCCTTGTTACAACCTCTAGAATCATAAATTAAGGTTGGAAAAGACCTCTAAGATTGTCAAGTCCAACTGGTAACCCAGGACTGCCTTGTTCTCCACTAAACCATATCCCCAGTGCCACATTAGGGCATTGAGAGCCACACAGGGAGCACAGTACAGTGTATTGTAGAGCTGAACCTACTCTGTGTGTTACAGACCGTGTGTGGAAGAGCACACAGTCAATGGAATTTCACTGTAGGTTTTCCAGCTGTCTGACATGGGTCCATGGAAGAAATAAGGGGAAGAGATATATTTTACAATTGTTTCATCTTTGCAACTGGCCATGTCTCAGCTACTGCACATAAAGTGGCTTAGGAGGCCAGACATTCCATCTTCCCATACAGGAGAAAGATGACCAAACACAAAAGAAACTGAAAATGTAGCTCAGGCAACGAGTTGCTCATTTGTGACATTCCCTGCTATGGAATGGGAAGAAATTTCAGGATATTCTTTTCCTGTAATGTTCAACTGTGAAGCTAATTTCAAATGAAGCCACACACATATCTGACACACCCAAACCCATGTTTCATTATGAGGGATGTCCTATGTTTTAGACCCAAATTAACATCAGTCATGTAAGGACACAGTGTCCTCATTTCAGTTATAGTAAATTACTGCGTGAGAAACACTGAATCATAAAGTTCAGGTTTAAAGCCTTTATATTTAATTTTTATCTCCTTGCCCTCTTTGTTTGTATATTAATTTTAAAATTTTGATTATATCATCATTCTATTCCCTAAGCCTTATTGGGAATAACTCTTTCCTATATAGAATTTAAATCGGTAAAGAAATCATCTTGTAAGCAACTTTCTGTAAAGACCTTGTCTCAGAAATACATTTTTTTATACTTTGTCATCAGTAGGAATTGATAGCATATGAACTCACTTTCAAATAGCAAAGAAAGTTTTAAAAATACCAGGAAAACAAACAAAAAAATTATAAGAACCATAACCATTCCAGGGCACAGTATTCTACTTTTGAAGAAAAATAAATCTATTGACTATTTGTTGCTTGCTTATGGTCTTTTTTTGCTTTTTTGTTGGTTTGTTTTTGTTCCATTTTCTGAAGAAATATTTTTGAAAGCCACTTTTCTAAATGTCATTTGTTCTGGAGAATTTTCTTTATTTGTTGCAAAAATGTTTGTAATCTCTTTTGGAAGGGCTTAAACACTTCATATCTATCACTTACATATCACTTCAGTGCAGCCATCTCTGAGATGCAATACAGAAACCATTGTAGTAGCAAAAAATGTTCACTAATGGATTAAATAATAACTCCTCTTCTATTACTTCTGCCCTAATAACACATTAGTTATTTAGATGATTGTATACTGAGAAACATCTGTCAGCAGTTTGTTAGTAAGTCAAAATCTGTGAAAGTAGCTGGTCTCGTCTTGCTATAAATGCTATTTGTCAAATTTGTCATCTTTCCATAAATCTCTAAATGTCCAACTTATAAAGAGATCACTGTAAACTTGAATAGCTGTGATTTTCTAAGAAATTGATGAACTGGAGAATGTAGGGGAGAAGAGACTATTTTCCCAAGCTGTGCACATTCTTAATATGCAAATATAATGTTCGGTCCTGCTGCATGCTTCTTTCTGTTTTAAACAAGTCTTTGTTCCTGCTTCTGACACTGAAACTATGTCAGATGCAAGGAGGGGACCAAGCTGACAAATTCAGATACCATCATCTCTCAGGATACTTACTGACTCAGAGGAACACAGTAAAAATGGTACTACACTGCCTGCTAGCTCTCCTTTAACCCCATAAGAAAAAAAAAAAAAAAAAAAAAAAAAAAAAGGAAGTGTTTAAAACAAGACGAACAGCGAAAGCAGAAAGGAACTTGATTATCTTGTTCTTACTGTCTTTAGGAGGAAGTATATTGAAAGAATTTTATTGAATTGTAATTTATTGATGTATTGAATTCATTTGCTGTCATCATGGTCTCAGTGAATAATACAGAGCTGTGCAGGATTCAGGTATATTGTACAATCAAAGAAAAAGCATGAGCTGAAATACAATCATATTTTTGCCTTAAACACATATGGCTGACACTACTAAACATAATGCATCACTGAGTCATACAGAATGGCAAAACACATTTATTTTTCTCTATATTTTATATTTGTTTATGTTAGCTTTTGACAGCATTTTTGCTGCTTCTCATATAAAATCTGTCCCCCCTGTTGCTTTGTGGATCTTTCAGACAGCATAAAGGATCTTAAGGACAGGGTTCTGAGTCATACTCCAGCTTGAAATATCTTAATTTTCTTTTTAAAGATCTGAGATTTCAATAACTCTGATACGTTATGTAACAAATAGTAACTTTTTATGCACATACACTACTAGAATTACACGTTGTGTGTGCCTTTTGCTTATTCTCATTCTAATAAATTTACATATTCAAAGCCTTAACATGTAATATAATATAAACATGTCTTTATTCATCTTGAATGCTCACCTGTGAGGTCAGTCAATATTGCTCTTTCTTTCTCCCACCGTAGGAAAATACAGGTCAAGAAATATCTTATTCAAGCCTACAACAGATTTAATTAAGTTCTCAGACTTAGGAAAATTCTCATTTTTAGGCCTACAAGTATATTACAATATTGAATTTCTTACAGAGCCTATTAATTTTTTTTCCCTCATTTAAATGCCCTGGAGATTTTAGATAGTCTTCCATTCCCCCCTCCCAACAATGACTTGACTAGGATATAGCCTACTAGAGAGACCAGATTTATTTTAAATGCCAGTTTCTGTCAGGAAGCCTTTTAACTGCAGAGAAGCAACCAAATACCAATTAAACTGACCTACCTGTTACCTGGAAAAAAAGTAGAATTTGAAGTTTAGTTCTCAAAGTAATTACCTGGATCTAACAGGCAGGACGTGGACTAAATCTTACTCGGGGCAGGCTTTTCTGACACAATAATTAGCCCAAAGGAAAAGAAACAACCAACATAAATCCCCCCAAACCTAATATGTGTGCGAGCAGGTAACAGAAGCTGAAAGTAGAGGGGAAAGAAAAGAGTTCTCAGGATTTTCCTGTCTCAAGTAGACTAATTTTACTGTGTCCCCCCACGTACAGCAGCAGTGCTCTGTGCCACAGATTGGTAGTGACACTCTTATAAGCCTTGAACTTTTAATCTAATTCATTTTACTGTCGAGAAATTCACCCACTTCATGGAAGTAGGCATCTGTTCACATGAATCTAACAAAGAGAGAAAAAATCCCTTTCAAATTATTAATATCAGATGGAGAAACAGGAGGAAACTTTGTACAGTCTTAAGTTAATGTGTCTGCAATACTGAGGAGAAAGGAGCATGGATCTGTAAGTGATGCCTGAAAGTGTTGCAATGGTTCAGATAAGATTGATAAAAAGTAGCAGTCAGTGACTTTTTTGACTTTTTTTGCATCATATTTCACAGGCCTCTACAGTACAAAATTTAGTTAACTATGTACATTCTAATTTGTGGCAGGCATTGTAATATACTTTAGATGTTAGAGTTTGGAGTATTGCCATCCTTTCATACTCCTGCACATATGGAACAGGCAGCACTAGAGAGTATTACTGAGAAAGGTGCTTAGGCAGAAGTGTATTCTAGAATGTTAAATACAATAAAAAAGAATGGGTGATATTTTGAATACAAGAACTCTCTACAGATGAAAATAACTGCAGGACCATTCTGTGCTGCTGAGGAAGACACACTGATTCTGCAATCAGAAGAGCCTAACTTCAAACAGCCACTGTAGCTGCATAAACTACTTGAAAAAATAACCTGTTAAGCTTTTCCATTTACAACTGAGGATGATGATTCTGTCCTAATTTCACAAGCATAAAGAGACAACAAATTTTTAAGTTTTTGCAAGATACTTTCTTCATCTAACCACCATGTCTGATGGGAAAGAGATGCTACACAACTCTTAATGCAACAAAATGCTTAAACAATGACCATGTTTAAACATGTCATGTTACGTTGATGAAGGCCTAATATACAAAGCTGCTAGATGCTTTGGATGTCTCAATATCAATATTTTCTGGGAATTGTACAAACAGGTAATTATTGTAAGCTGGTTTTATTACATTGGCACAGCAGTCACAAAATGATTTATTTATGTCTCTGTTTAGTTATACATTCAGCTAATTCAGTGCTGTAAAACAACTTGGTTGAGTTTTACACAGTGAGAGCAGAGTAACCTGTTTTTTCTGCCTGTTTTGTGGTAGCTCAGTATCACCATATCTCACCCATCCCGCTTTGTCAATGGATGATTACAGAATTGCCGCTAAGAGGGGAGAGAGGTACATTAGAAAACCCCCGGGCTGAGAATGACATTAGTTCTCCATCTCCCATGTCCTAAATAATGTCACTAACCATTATCCCAAACACAACTGACAGCGAGTCAGCTTCTGTTGTCTGTGTAAGAACAAGTATGGGATAATCTCTTTTATAGAAGGCTCGTGTTTCCAGAGTGAATGGGCAGAGACTGAATTTTAACACGCAGTCTTACTGCATGTCCTAAAGAGAGACAAGGTTTCTGGAAGTTTGAGGAGAACCAGAGCTATTATCATGGGAAAACACTGAGAATATGGCAGTTTGAACACTGATATTTTAACTCTCCTTCATGTGGCAAGAAATAGATATTCACAAATCTCTGCATAGCAAACTCTTCAAGTTTCACCTGTCCTAAAGCTGCTTAAGGAATTTGAGAGACTAGCCAGATGAATCTAAGTCCATTTAGATTCTAGCGTTTGCTGCTGCATTTAATTTTAAACAGGTAGGAAGAACAGACACCCTTTTTTTTTTTTTTTTTGTGAGACAGAAGATACAGGATTCTCCATGTAGTTTCAACTTTTACAAATGCCACAGTCATATAAACATATTGCATCGCTTTAAATTACCTGAGGGCTTACATTTCTTTTTCCAGGTGTCTTTGAAAACTGCCCCTAAACAGAATATGGGGGAAAAATATTGTAGGCATTATTTCCTTGATTGGTCATTAGACTCTACAAAGTAAGCTGTCCTTCACGGGTAAAAGACAAAAGCAAAAGCTACTCAGAAAGGCAGCAGAAACCTTCTGAACCTTATTAGGTGAAAATATTGCCCATTTTTTCACTAAGTTACCATGGAGCACATGATTATGGTTATTTTAAAGCCATGCTTCATTTAGATAAGTAATCAACTCAATGGAATTGGCTTTATAGAACTGCTGAACTAAATCTAGTCACACATGTAAGCTTTAAGAAATGAGAAAACATCTGCTACACTGATGCACCAGCATAAAAAATAATTGTGAACTTTACATACTGTGGATATGAAAATTAAAATTACAACAGCTGGAAATCTTTAAAATAAAAATGAAATTGAGCAGGTAGTAAGTATTTTCTGAAAAAAATATGCCTAATTCTGCCAAATTAAGGAAGTGTAATTACTTCAAATTGTAACAGTGACTTGTTAAATTAGTTGTCCTGTTAAAAGAGCCTCATAAATTTGATCCTTAATTAAATGTTGATATTAATAATTTTGACTGTGTTAGGGTATCTGTCACAGATATTTTAGTTTTGAAGGATGTTACATGCCACTGTTAAATACTGTTAAATACTTTTTCTGCACAGAGATTATGGTAAACTCTGAACAATGTATAGACATGGCTGCCAAAAGCAGCCACTGAAATGCAGAAAGACTTAAATTCCTTGTAGAGTCTGAATTTCACAGTATAAATCAGTTTGGATACTGTAGACAAACACTAAGCTAAAGGAAATTCTGATTTGATATTTTCATAGCAAGGAATAAATATAGGTATTTGCACTGGACAAGTGCAGCCCTTGTTGTTATCAAAATGAATGCTAATGATACTCTTCAGCAAGTACAGGATCTGCAATCACACCAGCATTTTCCCCTCCAGTAAGTGTAACTTTAACTAGATTTAAGATGCTCCTATAATTCATCGTGTATAACCCAGTAATTACCAACAACAAAGACCAGGAGACAAAAGCAATCGACACGGCAACTTTAGAGTTAAGGACAAACAACATGTGGTATTGAGAATGCAGAACTGAAAACCAGGGCTCCAGCTGAGTTCTCCTTTTGTGGTTTCTGCTTCTGTGTTGCCTCCTTTCTTGCCACAGTCTGACATGAGCCTTCCCAGCCAAGGTTTCTATCAGCACACACTGACTGAGTACCAGCCAACAGAGGGAAGGTGCTCTCCCATCGATGCTGCAGAAGCATAAAATGTCTGAGCTGAAATTGTCACGGGATGAGTGCAGCTGTGCTCTGCTCCATCAAATGGGGACAAGAATCAAAATGACCATCTGTAATACTTTTTCTTCTGTCTCCTCAAGTCTTTATTTCAGTGTTGCAGGGTTTGGCTACTGCTGGAAACAACTGCAGCTTCTGTGGGAATGACCTAGCCAACAAATTGTAAAACCATAGTTTCTGCCCTCAAACTGGAGACCCAGCAGGCTTGTACCGAGAAGCTTTAGGCAAAATGAAATTGATTTCATTAAACTCAGACTTCTGTCTTCTCATGAATCAGCAGAAGATGCTTTAGACTGAAATGTGTTACTTTGAAACCAAGCAAAATATGTCTCATCATTATAAATACTCAAAGAAATGTATGTGGAAATCTCTGCAGACTCCAAAAAACATGAAATCAGCTACCTAACAGATTTCGAATTATCTTATTGGTTGCTGTAGTTGTTTTGTTTGTTTTTCTTTCAGAGAACGAGTATAAAAGAAAGAAAATAACTGGTAAAAATATCATCCAGGTTTTATTTGATGCTCCATGGTGATGAAATCAAGCAATGTTATGTAGTCTAAAAAAGCTGGAGTAGAAAAGAAAACAAGGAGAGTGTAGAATGGGTTGCAAAAGAGCTCCACCAGTCACAAACTGATAGGTAGCTTTCTTTACCAATTATCCAAAATTTTTAAGGGACTCTCATAGCGCTAAAGTCAACCTGGGCTCAGAATTTTTAATATCTTACTCCTTTAAGAGGAAAATTCAAAGGATTTTGTGTCTCTGTGTGTGGAGGTTTAAGTTGACTTCAGTAAGAGATGTTTTGGTCTGACAAAATTACAGTAATATGTTACAAGAAAATGAATATAGGATATTATTTCATTGATCTTATTTTTAATGTGGGTGAGTATCTTTCTTTTACATAGTTACCATTTTATCACAGAATGGATTAAAAAAACCTTATGATTCTCCATTTTTACTTTGAGGGTTCCATGAAGAAAACAAAAGTGTCTGTTTTAAGTCATATAAACTACCCAAAAGCATCCTGTCAAACATGAATAAAATAAGGCTGCTGTTCTTGGTGTAGTCAATCACAACATTAACCATGGGAATTCAGCTTGTCAGAAATACAGCTCTTTGGTGTTAAAGAAGAATGAGAAGATGGCATTTTGCTATAGTGGAATGGTAAATGCTATGCACAATGGAATCTCACTTCTTGGGTAAGTTCTGCCTCAGGAGAACATGAAAATTACCTGACAAGAACAAATAATGATAAACATGAAGTGCTTTTAAGTGAAGCTAGCAGTGCTTTGAAAGAATTTATTTTTTTTTGATATGTGAAAGGAGGGGCACACATGAAAGAATTTCAATCCTATACCCAGAAGTTCACTCAGAGCAATTTTCAATACTAGTACCACAGTGCTAGTACACTGCTTATGTAGGTGATCGTCACAAAATTCACGACAATTTTTCTGGTAATCATCGTGGAAGGGGGAAGGGGGAAGGGGGAAGGGGGAAACGGGAAGGGGGAAAGGGGAAGGGGAAAAGGGGAAGGGGAAGGGGAAGGGGAAGGGGAAGCAAAGGAAAATATGTGGAATGCACTAAGTCCAAAATATTTAAAGCTAGGGATATTACTGGGTTTCTACATAGAAACTGTTTTGAATTAGAAAACCAAAACTAACTCAACAACAGTTCATGTAGGTACTGCCTGTGATCGATGGACATTCTATATTTCATATTACTTTTAAACACCTCATTTGAGACAGCTAAAAAATAGCCTTGTGAATGCTGTCTCTCTGATCAGAAAATGGACTAGACCCTAAAACAAGACAGGTTTTTAGTGATCTACTCCCTCTCCCTATCAAAGCCATGTTAGCAAGCAACTTTAAACACAAGCGAGTAAAAGTACTTCCACTTTAAAAGGTTCTTTTGTTATGAATCTGGATAACTTAGTTCTATTACAAAGTGGCCATTTATAATTTGTATAAGCAAAAAATCATAGCAGGATGAGGCTTGTTGAGAGATAACCACATGCCCAGTGGCTTTGCTTTCATACCTATAAATATTCATTTAAGATGATCCTCTCTCATTGAAGTTGATGACAAAACACGCATTCCATTCAGTGGGAACACACTCAGGCCTTAATGCAATAAGGTGCACGTAACACACATAAAATGTGTCTTCTGGTTCTGGAAACCTCATGGAAACCTACAGGATTCTTGAGCAAAGTTGGGACCAAAATATACAGAATGAAGTAATTTAGTTTGTACTAGAAGGATGGGAAATCCTTTCTAATCATGCTTGATCTGAATGAAAATCAGACAGTCATATGTTTGAGACTAATGGTATTGCCATACATTCTTTCATCTCAGAGGGAAACAAGAGCTGAAACTCCTATTTATTTTATTGTGTTATTTTGAAAAATTCCAGTGTAGAAATAAAGAAATACTAAATTTCAGCATTTTCACAATGAAATATTTTCATATGGCCAAACTGAAGCCTTTCACTTAATAAACAGGTCATGTGTGATATGAAATATCATCCATCTCATTGGAAAAGAGAGTTAGACCAGGAAACACTAGCCTGCAAGAGGGAATATGCATATGAGATGTATAGCAAAGCAGCTGTAGAGGGATATTGATTTCAGTATGTGTTGACTTCAAATGAAACCTTTCAGATTAGTTCAGTAAACCAGAAGATTTGGTTTCATATTCAGTCAACTGGAAAGAATATTTTTCTTGGTTTTCCTAATGAGACAGGGAAGAGATTCTCCACAGGCTTTTCTCCTGTGGAAAAAAAATTCTATTACAACACTGTTTTCTATAAGGTTAAAAAAACGCCCCAAATACTTTGATATAAAGTCTTCGGCTAGCTCTGAGGTATATGAAACCCCATGATGGTTCTGCAGGCCAGACCTAACATTAATAAAACACAATAAAAGTTGCTTCTTGACTGCTCTTTAAAAGTTTTCACCAGGCTAACAAAGATACACGGTTGGTTTTATTTCATGGCTTCTTGCTTTATGTGACCAAGATGACATTTGCCAGGAATTTTCTTTTGATGGCCAAGAATTTTGATGAAAAAAAAATAGAAAAGCTGAAATTAATTACTGCTTTTAAAAGAAATGTTAGATGATCAATGACTAACTTGGAGACCTTTTGATGGTACAATGTCCTAGAGTAGTTTTTTAAAAGCAATTAGTAGACAACTCAGCAAAAGCTTATGTTTCCATGATTACTGCTTTCCTTCACTTATTTAATGTCTAACAAAAGAATTTTTTCCCCAATGATTGTAAACAACTAGCATTAAATATATATATAGATAATCCAAAAGGTTAGAAGAGAATAAAACAGAATGGATGAACTTTTCATTAGGTTATGCTCTATATCTTGTTGAAATATGGAAGACTAATTCCTTGCCATTTGCAGCTGCTTAGGCCATTTAAGAATTCTTTACTGCAGTAGCATCATATAGGTTGCATAATTTGATTTTTAAATTTCATCTATATTTTAGTTCTTTTTTTTTCTTATTCAAACTCTGTTCTCCTTCCTAGACCTCTTCAGTACAAACACCTAAACCAAATTGTGTTCATCATTCAGAAGTGTGAGGGAAGAAGGAAAAAAAGTCAGAACAATCAGCCAGCTTTGCAGGCAACAAAATTTGCAGGTACTGGCATAGCTGGAAAACACTGCCTCTATTAAATTCCACTAGAATTCACTGACTGCAAGTGTAAGGCTGTCATATCATCAGGTTCTTTTTAGAAGAAAGCTTTATATATGAGTTTTGGTTGGACACTTGTGTGAGAGATCGCTGCTTAATGGCCATGTAGGTGTGTTACTTAAAAGTGCAGGCTGCAAAAATTGTATGTCAGGAATGAAAGTCCAAATACACTTGTGTATGCATTTATGTCAAAATACTGGAAACAGGAGTATTACAATGAAATAATCCAAGATATATCACACATCCATGGGTTGTTTTATTCAACTGCTTTCTCTGCAATTTATCTTCATTCTTCTGGAATCTGGTTCTTTAGGCTTTAAAAACTGATTACTCAAATAAGTTTATGCAAATGACCAACCCATTTCAATTGCAGATGAGGACCATTTATTTCCCACTAGTGAATAAAGAAATACAATAAAAATAAATCAAAAGTCAGAAGTTTTAGGCAATGTTACTGCTCAACTTCTCCAATTTTTTACTGGAATCCTGACGCAATTGTTCCAGAAATCCTTATTCACACAACCACAGGACTTCCTAATATGAAAGAGTATTGCCAGGTAAGATGTAACAGCATTCTGCTTCATTTGCTGTAATGTAAATGACTCCTTTAGTAACAACACCATTAATAAATCTATCCATGTGATTTAGTCTAAGGATAAGTATATAACAACTTAGAAATAGGTTAAAAAGTGCTTGTAAAAATACTTGCCAACAGTCCAAGAATCTTCCTGTGCAATTATGTGCCAACTAGTTTTCACACTCAATTCAAATTATTTTGTTTCTGAAAAATGCTGCCGGACAAAATATATTTGGTCAGTAAAAGAACTAGGGACATGATTGTGTGGAAAGGGCTAGATCAGCCTATCTAGAATAAAATTAACATGAAATTCAAGCCAACAGGGAGAATATCTAATATCTTAAAATTTTTTTGTAAGTTATTGCAAAGTTATGTCTTGGCACTTCTCTGTTTCAGCCAGAACTGAAATCGGAAATGCCAAAATACTATTCTTGAACTACAGCTGACCTGAATGAAACAAGGAAGCACTCCAAAGTCACAAGACAGACTGTTTTTAGGAAATTGCCATCTCATTTCCCAACTGGAGAAGTTTGGATCAGATCAGGTAAACTCTGGAAATGGCTAAACTTCTGGATGTATATCTGAACTGAACCACCAATCCTTTGTGACTCAACTGTTACTGAAGTCCACATTTTGTGGAGAAGACTATAAATAAAATAGTTTTACTTTGAGAAAGAAAGGAGGGAACACAACATACTACACGAATCAGAGGTTTGCCTGCAGTATCCCTTAAATTAGAACTGTACTGTACATTCATTTGTACTGATCATAGTGATTTAAATAAAGGGTACATCCCTGAAGACAATGAAGATAAACTTGTTTATTTGAGAAAAAATTTCTACCATATCTGTTCATGACATGCAGAAGTAAACTGCAGACATACTGGGCCTTATTCATCCAGGATATACACTTCCATTGCTTCAATGATATTTCATTAGGAATAAAGTTAATATACTAATCCTAGCTTGGTTATCTTTCTCTTTAATCACTGTTTTTTGGTGTTGTACTGACACAGTTCATAGTGGTGACTCTGTTTGAAATGATGCTTATGGTCACGGTGGCTTACCCTCTCTCAACCATATCTGTTGTTTATCTATGAAGAAAAGCCTGCCTTGCAAACATAGTATGGATACTACATAATCTAGGGCTTGAAAATGGAAGTTGTGACCTGGCTTTTCTCTTTAAAAAACAGATGTGCTGAAGACTGGTATGCAGTCTTGCTAAAAAGTGTTAAGCTTTTTATGGAGCTTTAACAGCATTTTTGTACTTTTCATCAGCTTGACATCTGAAAATGAACCAACACTATGAATAAGGTGTTTCTTTCTCTTTAGACACTTGGTTTATAACTTAATCTTCTCAAGCAAAATGCTAAACTAATTTCTTTCATGTGCATAACCTAGGAATATGAGAAAATACATCACTTATTTACTTAGTTTACAAAGTAATAGTGGGTGGGAACTTTCAAGGGATTGGACTGGAGTGACATAAAAGTCAGGAAATGACCCCTGCAATGGGATTCCAGAGGCAGCAGATTAGTAACCATGTCCTCTCACAACTTCTGTAACTTTGGAACATGCCATCCCAGAACACAATTGGGGCAGGGGAACCAGCCACCTGAGCTCCAATGAGCAATAATTTTGTGAAGTACGATCCCAAACAATACGTCTGCATGTAAAGAGTGCGGAAACAAAAGCGAGTCACAGCTGTCTTTCAGCACTCACGCCAGCGCTGAAAAGGAAGTCTTCATCCCAGTGGACTAATTCAGGATGCCAAAGGGGTGTCCTTGGGGAGTTTTGTTCGGGCAGCGAATGCTGTGTCGGTCAGATAGCGTGCTCCAGCCAAGCTCGCCGCGGCCGGAGCGCGGTGCGGAAGGGAAGCTGCTCTCCATGCTGAATGGCGCCTTTGTTCGCCCTGCCGCAGCAGTTACATTCTGCAGGCCCCGCAGATACAACAGTGGCTGTATGAGAGCAGAATGGAAATGAGATGTTGGCTCCCCCCAAAAAGTTCTGCTTCTTTCCATTAAAACTGCAAAGGAATTCTGGCAACCGAAAAATAACCCTTCCTATCGAGCAATATTTTCCTGCCTCTAAAAGCCAAAGAGGCCAAAAGCATAAAGTGAAGCTAAAATATGGCCTAGATGGGCCTATTATAGGTTGAACATTTTACGAGTTGGTTACCTTCCAAAACAGAACCAAGGCTTGCTGGTAAATTTAAGACAAAAATCATACAGTGGCTGCAAAGCACCTGTAAATCCGTACATTCACCTAAGCCCTAAAATACAGTAGAACTACAAAGCACCCAGAGCTGATCTGTTTGCTAAACAAGTTCTTTAGTGTGTACCAGTTGTAAAGGTAGATAGCTCAGCCCTTGAGCTGTGCACCTTTTCCAGTGTTTTTCTGGGTCAAAATCTCTGTCTTTTTAAGAGAGGCCACTTTAAAATGACCACAGACTGAGTTCTTCCATGTAGGGGTAAACTGCCAGCAAGCTATGAGATGTGATATTATCTTTTCTAACTAGAGGAAGGGAGTCTCCTTCTTTGGCTACTGCCTAGTGAGAATCAGCCTATTAATAGACAACTCTCTACTCTGTTTTCATAATTAATTTTAGAAAAGCAACATTGAGAGCTTTTTTCCTCAATTGTCTCCTTCCATACAGATCTTGCTTATATTCAAACCTTATATAAAGGTATAAAATATCTATAGATATTAAATGTCAACGTTTCTTTAAAATGAGGCTTTGGGATAATATTCTCTGAGAAACTAGAGCTGTGTAGCAAATGTGAAGCAAGAATTGTATCATATATTACAACAGAACTATGTTACTACTTGTGGCCTAATTTGCTTTTCTATCCAATTTTATGTAATGAAAGGGCAGTTTGTTTGCAGTAGCAGAGCTATTTGCTATTGTGATCATTGGTTTGCTTACCATATAGCTGTGATTTGCTCGATGCTAATGTGTATATTATAGTTCTAAGGATCCCTGTAGTTTTTTTGACTCACAGTGGTTCCTACAGCCTGTATGATTTCTTTCCTAATACTTTTAGTTAAGGGAACTCATTAAAGAAAAACCCTTACAGTCATGTGGAAGGTCTTACAATTTAATTTTGTAAGTGCTTCTGTTACGAGCCCTTTTTTAAACAAGAAGTCTCGTTGGTGTAAATAAATACAGGATGTAGGATAGATAGAACTCTTCGTTTGTAAATGCTCACTCATAGGCTCCAGCTGTGTGTTTTTTCAGGGAAATAAAGGCAAAGTAAGAACCTCTTATAATCCCTGGCATGGCCTAAGTATTTCATGAGAGCAAGCATGACTACAGGAGCAGTTCATCTTTGCAGCCTTTAAACAGCATGTTGATCAAAGCAATGGCATTCATCACCTTCAAGGAGGTAGGTGGTCAGCTGCTGAAAATATGAGGTCAAAAATATTTAATTGTTCATTAGCACAAAATAACCAAAACTCTACTATTATGTACCTTCAGGAAATACTATTACAATGAATGCTGTTAGTTAGGGGTGGATGAAGCACTTGAGAGGAAATCTTTCTGCCCACTAGATATTGGCATTGTCAGTGAATGTGAATGAAGAATTTGAACCTGGGATGGCAGCATTTCCAGTGAGGTTTTGTGAAGCCTTAAAGCTATAATCGAAAAGAGAGCTTATTCAAACATAACTACTGTGCTAGATGCTGAGCCTTGAAAATCTGGCACACTGCAATCACAGAAGTATGTTGAAGTAAATCCTCTGAGGTAGTGATCAACCAACTACAGTTTAAGGACATTTGTTCATACCCATCCCTAGGAAGTATTAACATCCTGAGCTACATAAATACTGTGGCTATATGTGGATAGCAGTTGAACTGAAATGAAAAAATAAAGAAATTATAAATATCCATTTTTAAGAGTACATCTAGTCATCCTTTCAACTTAGGTTCAAAGTTAAACATTTGTAGCTCTCGAAGATGCATAAAGATAAAATATAATCTGATAGAATAAAATAAAGCATTCTTCATAAACTGGTGCAATCAGTGACACATTCAAGATAACATCTGCTACAGTATCTAAGACAGATAATTTTTGAAAAGTTAAAAGCTTTATTTGCTTATTAACTTGTGGGTGCTTTTCCACACTTGTTATTTACCTAGAGGCTAGAAAAGTAGAACAAAGCCAAGCCTTTATTTGCTTAGCAACCTATCGAGCAATTGCACAGAATTATTTTCAAGTAGGTCCAATGGCAGCTCTTTTGAATTGCGTGTTGACTTTTTGTTTACCTTGCTGTTACAGCGATAATAGCAAGGTGGGGTCATATTCACTCAATAGGTAAGACCCTAAAACTGTGAATGCTTCATTGTTTACCAAGTCACCAGACACATGAGTGGTGGGTTGGCCCATGTTTACCCAAATCCTGATCCACTGACAACTAGGTGTGGCTTTATTGGACTGTTACTCATACAGCTTTGACAGAGAGGCTCAGCTTCTTAGCAGCAATGCTTTATGGAAATTATGGAGACATAGAGGGATGAATTAATAAATTTATGGCAATACATATTAATTGGGAATGTTTTGATTGCAGTAACACAATGACCAAGGGCCATAAATTAACATTCTGTAACAAAGAAAAAAATCTATTTGGGCTAACTTTGAGGGCAGCAGTTAAATAAAGGGAACATTTGTTTATCAAAGGTACTGTACTGCTTCTAATTAAACCACCATCTTTCTTGATGCTAAATTTGTAACTGGGGATGCAGATCACAGCCTTAAATAGACAAACTTTAAGACTTCTCTCTCCAGTCTGCTATATTGTCAGAGAAAAAACCCCGAAGTTTCCTGTTTCATATTTTGAATAGGTGTTGTCTCATAATTACACTTGTAAGACTGAGAGAGACATTATGTAATGCAGTTCTTGTTGCAATGTATGTTTAAAACTGCAGCTTAATAACTTAAGGGAAAATTTGATTGAGTAGGAGTTTAGCTACTGTGAACTTTAACCAAGGAAAGTTGTCATATTGTTTACAATGACAAGAATTTTCAAAGACTTTGAGGAGTAATGAATAATTTGAAGTACCAAAAGTATTAGTTATGATCATAAGGCCTGAGTCCTGGAAGTAAGTTATTACAGTTCTGAACGTCTCATGTCCTTCAGCTAAAATAGTTTCATTGCACAGCTGGTCTATTTCAAAGGAATTATGACACTTCCAAGAAAAAAGGAAAATTTGTTTTTAATAGTCATAATCTAAAGCAAGAAATCATGACGTAATTTTTTAAAAAATTCCCATTGTGCTTACTCACAGTGAAGTGGAAAAAGGGAATCTCTGCTCTGTTTCCTAGCAGACAGGGGAGATGTTTGAAAAGATTTTAGAAGGAATGTTTTGTCAAACCTGATATAAAGTGGCTACAGTAAACAATTCTCTTTTGCCCCTCCCTTCCCTCACCATGAGAAATATCCTCTATAGTCAAATCTACAATAACATGGAAGGTCACAATACAGAAAATATCTTAAGGTCACTACACATCCAAGAATAATTTTCAAAATTTTGGTAAAGCCATTAATTTTAACAATATGATGTCCTGATCTACAGCTACTGCAATTTTATTTGGAGGGTGCCTTCTTAAGATCCTACTTAAGCAACAATGAGCTTCTCCTCTCCACTGTCTCCTATTTTAAGAGAACACGTCTCAAAACCTGTTATGTTGAAGCAACTGCCATGTGGAAACCTATCATTGCCTCTTGGGATGCTGCTGCAGTTTGTAATTACAGCATCCAACCAATACACATAACACATCCTCCCATAGGGTCAGCCCTTGGGATGACAAGACACCATGAGATATTTTGTTTGTTTGTTTTATATGTGTCCATAGCCATGGTGAACAAGGTACAATTTTCTGTTCAGTCTGCATCTGAATTTATGTACTTTTTACACTTGGGTGATTTTTTTGTTTGATTGTTTGAATGTTTTTTGGATATGGTTTACAATTTGTTAGTTGGGTTAGCATTCTTCTGCAGATATACCCACCTTCTATAAATTAAAGAGGAATAGTAATAATAAACAGAGAAAATTTCCATTGTCAGGGATTAAAGCCAAAGTCATCAGTTTCTTCTGTGAGTGCATTGACAATTAATTACCATGAATGCCTGCATGCATAAAGAACTGGCCCCCACTTCTGATGAAAGGAAAATACTACGGCCTGAAATTGAAGTTAATAATGGACAATTTAGTTTTGTACAAACCAGTACATTAGCACTACCTTATTGCCTCTTTGAGGGCTTCCAGACAGCATTTTTATTACAACTAACTCTCCATGTCTGTTGAATATTTTTGTATTCTAATACTCCCAGGTTGCTCATTTGGTGACTTTGATTAGGCACAACTTACTGCTTCACATTTCATCATCCCAAGAAATCTGTATTCCTTGTTTTGTAAGGTCTTTTAACTGGTCTACTTTTGCATTCAGAACAATTTTTTATGACATGCTGTTCAGAAATTACTAAGAACCAAGAAACCGAAGGATGTTTGCTTCATTAACTGACTCAGTTTTTACTAGTACACATTGTATAATTTGCATCTCTGCACAATATAGCAATCCATTCTCAAAGGCTTCTGTCAGAGTTTTATAAAGTTGCTGCTCCTCACAGATTAAGAATACATATATATACTGAATTCCTTCACAAGGATGCAAACCTTAAATTTAGAATAAAAATTTATGCCATTTAATTATTTCTAGAAATACGTAACAGTGACTCAAAATTGATAAATACCCACCTATTCACTTTTGTCATAAAAGGAAATGTTACCTTTGTTCCGTTGATCAGCAAACATTCTTTGGAAAGTGAGATTTGGATGGAGTAAAAGCTGAGAAAATACACTAGAACACTGAAATAATAAATCTCACATGGTTCAGGAATTGGGCAGGCAGTTACTAATATTGAAAGTGATAGAGTTAACAGCACAGTTTACAGAAGGCTTCTTATATGTAAAGCCTGTATATAGATTTCCCAAGGTGCAATATGGTAACTTGATCCCATTATATAAATTTCCTAGTATTCATTCTCTTAATTATTTTATATTATTTTTCAAAGAACATAAAATATACATAATTTGTGTCATATTATTAAGCTGGACAGCAAAGGTGGGGTTAGCAGATACATTAACACAAAAGACATGTAAAATTCGTGACTCAGTTCATATATATGACTTCAACAACAGTAACCCTTCCTTCCTCTTTCCATTTTGTCCATACTTTGGTTTCCTTAGGAAAGAAATATATGCTAGAAACCTCAGAACATTCCAGCCTTTGATCTGAATAGCTGCAGGACCAGGATTATTGGGTAGGCTTTGGAGCATACTTCAGGCTAGACACAGACAAAGAAAGGCTACAACCAGTTCAACAGCAATTGAGATTAAATGTATTTTTTTGTGAGGAAGGGAAGAAGGGCTCATGGGGAGATAGTTAAGCACAGTACACTGTGGAAATGCACAAGTACAAAAAGCCACACCAAAGAAACTGATGGCTAGATTCTTATTATGGTTTTGTACACCAAGATGAAGAGAACAAAAATAACGTGGGAGAAGACAGTGAACACTCTCAATAGACTGACAGTATTGTATATCATTAACTGTTTGCGTGAAGAACACCCCTCCTCCTCCATCACCCTTCTTGATCATCTGTGAGTGATAGTATCAATTTAACTCTTAGAAAAGCAAGCCGCAAAAAAAAGTACCCCATAAAACTCAACAGATAAAATTTATGAACAAAAATTATTTGCTGCAAGCTGAAATCTGAATTTGGAGGAGCACTTAGTGTTGATGGTGCAAGAGAAACACATACTGAAACATATACTGAAAAAATATTGATGAATAAGCTTTCCCTAAATATGTTCTCACAGCATTAAAGAGTTGAGAAAGGATAAATCAAAAACAACAGATGGCAAACAATCTCACGTGAGGAAAGGAAACAGCATATTCAAAGCAGACAGCAAATCACTTGAAAACATCATAATTGCTCTTCAAAGCTCAGACCTGGACATTAGGGAGTTACTGGTATCCACTACCAATCCTCTACCTGATACTAGAAATATAAGAATTAGTAAAAAGAGTGACCAAAGCAAGCATAAGCAGAGAAAGAGTAGAGCAGCTTTATTAAAAGTCTCCCATGCTTTTTGTATTCTTGATGGAATGAGTCTGGATCAGAGAGGGAGGAGTTTTCATGACACATGTGGATAATATGAAGCATTTGTTTGGCATTTAGTACTGTTTAAAGGTACAGAAAGCCATGGAACTTGGGCTGTGTTTGATATTTACTGGAAAAAGAGATGCAAGACCTCACATCAGATTTGCTTCAGGAATGTAGCAGTAGATCAAAAAACCCCACAGTGGTGAGAAGCCTCACCAAATAATTATTTAAAGAATCAAAAAAAATTATAAACACAGAATACATGACTGTTCTATACACAGGAAGTAAGTTTCTACACAACGTGCTTCAAGCTAACTAAAAACAGTTCTGAGGGATTCAAAATCCTCATGCACAAGCTTTTGCTATCTATTGCTGCACATGTTCCCATGTTTGAAATTAAATGTAAGTCACACTTAGATCATGGTGCTAATGACTTCTTAGGTTGTGGGTTTGAACCATGTAAAGGCTATTCACTCAGGAGCTGGACTTGATGATTGTTGTAGTCCATACCAACTCAGAACATTCTGTGATTCTCTGATTCTTCTTTGATCTTTAGTAGGTCAAAGAAATGTTTATGCAAAGGGAGCAGAGTCCATACTTTCGAGTCTGGGCAAAAGGAGCTATTATATCTCTTCTAGAAATGGCAGACATTGGCCATGATTTCAGTATTTCTGTAGAGGTCTGGCAACTGACTAAGTGTATACTTTTATTAACTATTATCAGCCAATATGAAACTAATTCCCCATAATTATCACTAAACAACAAACTCTATCTCATGATGCACTTACGCAAGAGCTCAAATAGGAATTTGTAGGCAATATTTGCAGAGATATACACAAGTTATGGCTGGATAACTCAAGCAAAAATGAATTTCAATGTTGTGGTAGGTGACTGCATTTTCAGTATCCAAGAGAAGCCTGAAGCTTAGAAATGCAACTGTGTCCCTTCCTTTCAAAGAAATACATTTCTATGTTTTAGTAACAGACTGAGATATACGAAAAAGTATTTGCTTAAAACTGTGCTAACCAATGTATCAGTGCTGAAAATGTAAATGTTCATACACTCAGCACACCAATTGCTGTAAACTGTCCTCTAGTGTATTGAATATGCTTTTATGATGGGATAATATGGTACTATGTATTTATAGTTTTTGATGCAGTTAAACAATAAAAAATATTTTAGTTCTTTATTTCTTATAAGGCAAAAATATGTTTAGCATGATACTTGCTCTTAATGTCAAAATTACCACTGAGCAGCAACGCAGACGAAATTATTACAACTAAGAAATCCTGCCAGCAAACATCTTGAAAATGCATCTCCAAATTTTGTACCTCAGGTGGATGCATCAACTTATTTTTATAACCTTAATTTATTAACTAACATGGTGATTATAGCAGATGAATGTTTTCAGTAATGCTAGTAATTTCACTTTTAACAAGTAGGATGAGTTTTAAATGAATCTAAAAAGAAATAAAAGTCTAAAATGTACTTGGCTGGATTGAACTCTGTTCTCCAAAAACACAAGTGAAGGTAAACTGGGTCTAAACTCAAATATCCATTGCAGCTAACATTGTCTCTCAAATAATTCTATCCCATTTCCACAAAGCAGTACACATTTCTCACATCAACACTTGATACACTTAAATGTTAACCATGAGTTATCTGAACCTTGAAGCTGGTGAATATCTTTTTTGGGTTTATATATACTACAAATGACTCTGAGAAAGATTAATAATAGTATTTTTAAAAATGATACTCAAGAAATGCAGTTCTTTCAACTACATTAAACTGTGAAGAGGTACATATGTAGTCCACAAGCTGCCTCTGCTCATGGTAGGGACAGGGAAAGGGGGAGATGGAGATTCATTCCACCTATACTAGACACTTAGGATAGGATAAATCAGCCTTTGGGAGTCTATACCTCTCTTAATTTATGACAGAAACGAAGATGACATGCTTAGAATCAATACCTAAATTTAGATTTCTAAAGTTAGATAGGATGCATTCTACTTTCATTCATTTATTTAATTAATCTGTTTAAAAGAATGACCTATTAGTTATACTGGAAAAAAGAAGTAGTGCTATTTTGTTGAAAACTCTGATAATATGTCCTGCCTATAACAGTCTGGAGTTTAAGTAATGTGTGGGTGAAATGAACTATCATCACCATTCTACATAGAGGTAATTCAAGGTGCAGAAAGACACTGTGAATCACTCTTACTTGCACTTAAACCTTGTGTCAGAGTAAAAAGACAGTGATAGCCTGTTAGACAGCACAAAAAACATTAGTCAGTTCTTCAAGAGGGCCCTTGTATTTCAGTTCACAAATAGATATAATACACAAGGTAAAAGTTCTGCTCTGTTATAAACATACTTGCAGTGGCTTGGACCAGAGCAATCTAAATGGTAAATAATCCCTCAGTATTCATTGAAACAGCTACAGCCAGCCTGAGATCTTGATCCCCCACCAGAATGCTAGAAGTCAGATGACATCATGTTGCATTTCCAGAATCAAAAATCCTTACAGACTAGTCTGCAATTATTCCAAAGCTACCTGTGGCAAAAAACCCCCCCAAACCCCAAAACAACCTTTTACATTTTCATGGTTTTGGAAAACATGGTATTATGATTTCAGATTTGAAAGAAGTGAGTTGTCTTACTATGTTTTACACTTAACCTTTGGCAACGGATAGATGTTATTAACCAGAGCAATTTAACACAGAGAAAATGCCCTCCTGAATCTTATTCATTACCCCTTGTTAATATGTTTGCTAACTTCATAACATAATTAAGTTCTATAGAACAAGACTATACCTATTAAAGTAATAATGTTTGTTGGAATACATTTAGAAATAACACAGATTGCCCCATGTTAATAAGTATTTTGTGCTTTTAAGGATCACTGTTCCAAAACAGAACAGTGTTATTAATACAGAACCATGTTAAGGCAACAAATTAAATCAAGATTTTGATATCAGATGAAGTAAGGCCTTTTGGGGCAAATAAGAGATTTATGACAAATCTTAAAGGTACTGCACTGCCACAGTCCCACTCCAGACTGATTATGATTTACAATACCTGTCCCATTCCTCCATATTTTCATGTGTGTGTACATATAAGTTTGTGCTTAAATGTACATAAATGGAGGAGCTTTATGCCAAGTGTAGATGCCAATTCCAAGCATCAGAAGAGTTTGATTCCTTTCAGGAGAGGAGAGAAGAGTGCCAGACACTTTCCTGTTATTTTATACAGAAAATATTTTGGAACATTTGTGGAATGTTCAACTTAATAAAAGTAATTAACATGTGTGAGACATTTTGGCCTTACTCATCTGCATGTTTAATTTGGTCTGCTGCACACCATATTAACAAGGCTGCTGCATGTGAAAAGTCATAAAAATGAAATGCTTTTCTCCTCAAACATGCAATTTTAAAACCTGTTTAATTTTAATCTTTGAATTGTTCACAGTAAGCATAATTTGCAGGGATTATGAAAATACCATCAGATGGAAAGATTGCATTAATACCTCATTTTAAGAGCAAATGGTGACGATCAGTGATTTTTATGGGCACTGCATTATATGATAACAGTTCTCTGTTGGTTAGTCTAATGCTAGAAATATGTTATGGAGTGAATTTCTGTGCAAAATCCATATTATTTTTTCATCTTTGATATCCAGACCCTTTTCTACCAGTATGTCAAACAATTTGCTTAAATCAAGAGTAGCAACATGACAGTGACATGATGTATGTTTCCAGTCTGAATCTTTTCTTTGGACTGTCTATGAATATCCAAATATTCAGAATGTATAAGGTAGAAAGAAGAGTTGCAATTTAGCAGACAGCTTGTGTAAACCTTTCGCACAGTGGCATTTAAACACATTTACAAAGGAGCCACAGCCAATCTTTTGGCTAATCTATTACATGCTGCTAAAAGCAGTATCTTGAAGGCCATCTGATAACAATCAGCTTGGTCAAGAAGGCCTACTATTACTCAAAAACTGGTTAGAACACATTAATTACAGCGATAGATGGCTGTAATCATTATAGGCTTCTATTTGGGCCTGGTTATGCTAGTGGTCCTTATCCTAACTTGGCATTTATTTTTCACTCTGCTATCTAGCTAGTGATTTTGTCTCCCATTTCTTTGTTCTTTTTTCAACTTTTTTTTTTTTGGCTGCATCTTTATTACCACACACAGCTGGTTCTCTAGCAGAGATGCCACAAATATTCTGTGTATTTTTCTAGCCTCATGATCTTTGTACTCAAAATAAAATAGAATAAACATCTGTACTCTCAAAGATGCAGTGATGTTTCTTGTTCAAGTCAAACATGAGATACAGGATCTTATCTCTACCTCTTTTAGCCCTGAATTAGCCTAAGTGTGGTTTTTATAACATTACTGATATCTTAATGTATAAAATTGTGTGGTTGAATAAAATATTATTTCTTATGTGCTTGTTCCAAATATCCTCAAAATGTGGTAGCAATTTCACATTTCAGAATAGACCATCTGTTTCTCTTCTTTTGCTCGGGGGGGTCCAGTTTGTGCAGTCACACATATGAAAACTGTAAAGCCATCTTTGTACCAATAAGACTTTGATATCTTGACAGACTCTGAGATACCCTTCTTTGTCAATTTGTCCTTGCTTTCACAAACACTGAACACACTGTAAGCAAAATCTTTCAGATTCCAGTAAAATGTTTCTCTTCTCAAATGTTACCAACAGAACTATTTGAGATAATTCATCAAAAGCAATTTTTACATGTGTCAAACATGGAAAGTGCCAGTGAGAGTGAACAATCCTGGATAAACTCTTCAGTTTAGGTTAAAGCACTCTGCAAAGGAACTACTTACTGGTGGCACTAGTAGAGTTACTCAATTTCACCATAAAAGTGGGCATATATATAAAATAATCACCGTCTTGGAAGAAATTAATCCACCAGTGATCAAGTAAGGGATGAGATGATGAATTTCCAACAGAATAGAGTTATGCAGGATGAACTGAACAGGAAATAAAACTAACTCTTTCATGTTGTCTCTTCTCATCATATGGTAGTACTTTAGTCTTTCTATCCTCCATCGCTTGCTTAAAACAAGCTTTCAATTTGTCTTAAGAAAAGATTAATTTTCATTCAAGATCTTTAGTGCCTGCTAACACTCCTGACTAGGGAGCCATTTACCTTACTTGACGTCAGGGACACACAATTAGTGATCCTCATTCTAATCCCTCCCCTCCACCTGTAGATGCTGTACTGGTTATAGACTGAATGAAGGTTAAGTGTGCCTTTCATACTTTAAATACTGTGTTATTATGTTTGCCCTTTGACTAGAGTACTTGTAATACTGAAAGAAGGGGCTAGTCCACTGCTATATTTGCAGGAAATAACATGAAAGTATTACAAGGCTAGTGTAGTAAAATGTATATTCATAGGCTGGTCTAATATCACTGTATGGGGAATATTGGTACACGTCTCCCATCATCTCTGTATCTGTACCATAAATTCATATCATGGCAAAAACAAATGCAGTTAATCTAATACACTTTAGACATATTTCTCATTTCAGCACAAGATTAATTTTTATTTACTTAATCTAATATTTATTAATTATCATTTTTATCCCTTTTTAAACTCTTTCCAAACTTGCTAGGATATTTGTAAATCGTAGGGAGGTCATCTTAATGTGTACAAAGAACTTGTATGAATTTGCTGGGATAACTAAAAATGTAGATGATTTTTCAGATGTCATTTAGGCTAAAGAATCTCTGTTTATTTTTACAATTGTTCCTCAGATGAGAAGATTCCTGTAGTGTGAGAGCTCCTTGTTAAATAGACTGTTATAGGCATCATATGCCATATGATCTCCTGGTAAAAGCAAAGGTCTAGCAGACAGAAGCTTCTCTGGTTGAAGCACCAACCAAGTTAATAACTCATATCTACAGTAGGACATGTGATCTTCTTGTGCTTCTAGCCAGTGATAGTGAAAATTGGCTGAATGGGAGAACTGAAAAAAAATCCAGTAAATATGTTCTGGTTTCTAGAAATTATCTGACTTGAGACGAAACATTTGAGAATTAGTTAACATTGTCAAAGCTTAATATTTTGATAAACACTTGAGATAATCTTGGAAAAAATTCTTATGCTGATTAATGAGTAAGCATTTTGTCTTTCATTGACAGAAAAGAAAAATTTAACTTTGTTCATGCTTTCAAGAATCTCATACATTTCAATGCCAAGCGATAGGAAGGTGAATTTTTTTTCAGATTTCTATATGGAGGAAGATGCACAATTGTTCAACTCTTTTTTTTTGCTATAACTCACCTAAGTTACTGAAAATCTTGTTAGAAATATCCCACATAATGTTTACAACAATTCTTGTGGATTTTAAGAATTTCCTCTAAAATTTTAACTAAACCGTCTTCTCACACAGGAAAAATGACCAATTCCTTTCACCATAACAAAACATTAAAATGATAAATACACGTATGTGTTGTTTATTTTCATGGCATCTGTCCTGCTTTTAACTTTTCTGACTGAGTAATGACCTACAAACTCGTTTTATTTCTGAAATATCCAAATCAGCTATTAACTTTTGCCAAGTTGCCTATGCAGGAATCATTAAAAGTTGCTATGCCTAACATTGTGGAGCTTGGTAATTTCTGGGCATGATTTCATTTGTTTATATATTTTCAAAATTTGCCATTTGAAAATATTTTATAAGAAAGCAGGGAATATGAGAGAAATTAGACAGCTAAACACTAGCTGCACTTCCGAGTCACAGACAGAAGGAAGCTACAATCTTCCATTCACTCCTGCACTCAGTTCTAGGGAAAACAGTGAATAAAGAAGATGGAGGAGCAATTCAAAAGCAAATAACCTCTGCCTCTCTGTCATGATGTTTGAGAGTTCCACAGTATCTGTAAGAAATGTCTTAGCCAAGGGTTGTCCTATTGGTGCAAGATGTGACTAAAAAGTGTAAAGTTTTTCCAAAATAAACATGCTAACTGCAAAAATTATGGTGAATGTGGTATGTATTTTGGACAGCTCTGACACAGAAACTTGTCAAGACAATGACATGAGTGCTTTGTATTTTTGCCCCTTTCTGTAAAAAAGTAAATTAGACATCCACAAAATCACAGATAAATATATATGTACAAAAGAATCAGATATTAATTTTCCATTTTTAGAACTATTAAAATAAGAGTCTTTAACATGTTATAACATAAGATGACATGCTTAAATACACCTAGAAAGTAGTGTTGAGATTATTCTTAATATCCATAAATACAACCTCATTAGCAAGAATTTATGTAAGGCATAAAAATATATGCAGATATGCATACATTCAGTCTCAGATTTTCTTAGTTTGTAGATGCAATTTTAGACAGTGTTCACCACGAGAAATTTTACTGCAGATTTTTATGAATAGTCGGTGATCTATAATTTGTATGTAGCTTATTGCGTATGTGATTTATTCAAAACTATTGATCCTACTGATTATAGGATAGTCTATTGAGCCAGTCAGTTTTCATTCAATTCAGGAGCAGATCTGTGTAACTAACATTTGCCAATATAAATACAGAATTTGGTGTATGAAATTAACTTTTAACAGTATGACTTAATCATCATACTAATATGAATAACATGATATATTAAAAAAAATCTTCAGAAGACAATAAATCAATCTACATATTAGTTTTTCTCTTGGAAAGGATAAAGCTTGTAATGTTTATCACCAGAAAGAGGCTTGTCTCACTATATTTTGCTTGGTCAGGTCTGCTACTCTATGCACTTTGAGATATCAGCATAACAGGAAACATAAAGGAAGCCAGACTTCCTCTGCAGCCTTGCAATTTCAAACATGCAGAATGCACATATAACAACAAAACAAAATCAATGCTTCTCCCTTTGATTTCTCAGGACAAAATCTATTTCCTAAGCTATTTCTTTTTAAAACTCTCCAGTTTTCACATGTCTATGTAGCTCCCCACATAGTTCCCCACATAGTTCCCAACAACGACAAGGAATTAGGCTTGAGACTACTTTCTGGCATAAAAATATAATACCACAGCTATTTATTTATATTGATGTAATGCGTAAGAGTCCTGGTTCAAGATCACATCCCAGTTGTACTTGATAGTGTTGAAACACTTTCTCCAGCTTAGAATGAAAAGATGAAAAAGAGATAAGTGAAACAAGGAGACAATATCCTTCAGCAAGACAGATGGTAGTTTCAACCACTGAATCACATCCCACATTTTCCAGTTTTGAAAGAGGATGATATATTAGCATATATGACCATATTTGGATAGCCATGGGGACTTCCTCTCAAGTATGAGAAACAGAATAAGGTAAAAGATGCAAAAATGTTAAAATGGTTCACAGTCAAATGGAAGTTAATGTTGTGGACCAGTTAAGGGCAGAATTCCGTATTCTGAGATAGCGAGGGAGAACTTATAAAGTGCTTAAAAACTGCAAATTATTTGAGTTATACAGAAGCTTACACACGTCCAAGTACTGAACTAGGAATATGATTTTGCAGAAACATTCTGTGTAAGTGATCATCTGAAAAAAGTAACATGGGAAAGAGTTGGCTGAAAGCAAAAAAGGAGTACAAGAAGATGGGAATAGGGGCAATTAGGGGCAAAATTAAAATAGAATTATTTTAATTATGCAAAAATAATGAACAAAACCTAAGCACTGAAATAATATGAAAACTTACAAGAGGTCAGAATTGCAAAAAATGCTCAGGCTAACAGCTTGAACAGGTAGGATGTGATACTGCTCAGGATGAATTGTGAAGCAAGGAAGGCTTTGGGGAAGGACTAATAAACTCTGGTTTGATCATGCTGAGGTTGAGCTGACCCTCTACAGATACAGACATTTTAGTTTGCATATGAAATAAATTTGTAGTAAACTAAATGCAGATAATCAGTACGAAGCATCAGTGAAACAAATTAACTGGATTTGTGCATTAGTCAATGTCCAAAGCGAGAAAAGAAATGGAATTCTTAAAAGACTGTTGGTGAGAGCATGTTAAGTATGCCTTCCAAGCATGCACTTATACCAGAATATGACGAGAAATTGGAGAACACCTAGAACAGAACTGGAAGAAAAGGTACAAGACCTCAATTGTTTAGATACAACACATGAATATTTGTTGGTCTAAGCAGTAGGAGATGAAAGACAGCAAGCAGTTGTACAGGTTTTTTTCTGGATGGAAAACATACATATAACTATATTGTATATGGGGAACTGAATCAGGCTGAGAAATGGAGGAATAGGATGGGGAGGAGATGGGATGCATGCAGTGGGCTGCATGAAGAAATTGGAAGACAATCAGGTATCAGACATATTTCTTCACAAGAGGGAAAAAGATGAAAGTGTACAAAGACTATGGTGAGAAGCTAGGCCAAAGCAAGAGAAAGAAATTTTGCATTTTCTTCTTGTCCTTATTTATAATGTGAGGGGTAGTAAAGACAACAGGGAGAAAATTAAAACAATAAGTGGAAATACAAGAAGTAGAGCTAAACTTGTAGATTTGTCAGTTAATTAAACTGAAAAAGTAGTCAGTCTTTCTAAAGGACAATTAGCAAAGATGAAATAACTGTGAAATGAGAGGAAGTCTGGCTAGTAAGCAGAGATCTTAGGGCTTCAGACTGGAGCTTCTGAAACTCCTTTTCTAATCTTCAAGACTTCTCACTCCTACTAAAGTATTAGTTTAGAGAAAATCTCAGAATAGGGAAAAGACTACAAAGGACAAAAGAAAGGAAGTTCTTACCTTAGTTTCTGCATGAAGTGTACAAAGTTTATATAAAAATGACTCAATCAAAACCTGAGGACCAAGACTAGAGGGAAGACATGCCTCCATCAGCCTCCCAGGAGGATCTGAAACACATGCACTGCTATGTTATCAGATTCTGCCTCTCTCAAAGAGGCATTTTCATATCTTTGCTAAGACATCTCTTCAATGTATTTAATAAGTTACTTTATTAGCAGCATGAATAAAATGCATCAACTTCCATTTACTCTCTGAACAATAAATGTTTTCATACTTAACTGTGAAGTGCTGAGAGTTGTGTTCCCACATTAAGTGACCAGCATTCTAGTACAGCTATATTCATACCTGCTTCAAATCAGTTGACTACGTATTCAAGAAATTCAGGCACACACTTAGCAATAAATGGCATTGAGATTCTTTCAACGTGTTCGAGCAACAACAGAACCGCAGCTGCCAAGTGTCAAGTGATAAAAGGAAGAGAAGGTATTATGTTAAGCACATATACATACCTCCTTCTGTGGTCAAATGCAAAGATGATCTAATCTTTCTGCAGGGAGATGGGAAAAATGCTGAAAGCAGAAGCGGATGAACCCATGGAGTCATAAAGAAATGTTTGAAAAGCCTTTGGGTTTATTTATAAGTCAGCACTAGCCTTAGGAAAATCTCTGTCTAGATATAATTTAATGTGCCTGAATTTTACTGTATACACTATTCTTGACTTCTATAAGGGACAAGCTACATTAATAATCTTCAAACTAACTTCAAAAGTAATTGTTCTTTTTCAAAGTGGAAGACTTCTAGGCACTCAAATGTACCAACGGCTTTGGATTTTTACCATCAAAATTTTTCCTAAAAACCAGGATGTTTTTTCTTTAAAATGTAAGAACATCCATTCCTTAATGATTCTTTATGCACTGTCCTTGTCACAATTAATAGCAGCCCTGTTATGGTCAGGGCTGCCATTGATGTCATTCGAGTGTAGACAGTACAGAAAGATGAAAGTCCAAGTCATAAGTACAATCTTGAGAGCACTGTCATCCATGGACCTTTGATGTCAAAAGAAAACCTGCATATAAGTCCACCATATGCCAAAGGAACAAACTTATGCAGTTCAGGCCTCATTTGTTATGCAAAATTTACATTATTTTAACTACTAAATTAGAGAAACTAGTCATGGTGAAATTTTGCTCTGCAATCACCCCAGCTTCTCTAAAGTTTCAAAATTGCATGTGTAGAAAAGAGAATGTGAACACTGATGTTTCAAGAACAGACTAAAAGTTCTGGAGAACATACATCTTACTCTGACTGCAAGAAGCACTTCTTATTTTAATTGAAATAATGGTTGACAGGACACAGGGAGTGGTCAAAGATTATAAAAGAACACTGAGAACAATTTATCTGTTGCCAGATCAGCAGAGCTTCCTCCCTAGAGATAGGCACTATCTAGTTTTGCCTTGATCCATTGCAAATTGTTGCCTGGTAACTTGAGCTGCTTCCCTTTCAGGTCAGTTTTTATTAGATGAAAACCTTTTAATTACAAGCTTGACTGCTGCAATGTTTTGTTGTACAAAAATATGACCCCAAATTCTTACATAAACCATGTGTAATTCCCGGCACTGCTTTCCCACTTCTATCTCTACAGCTACTTATTGTCAGGATTTTCTGAATAGTTCAATCTATTTGTTAGGCTAAAGGATCAGCTTCGACACAAATAGTTAAACATTCACACTTTTGTCTGAAAATGGTTTCTAACCATCTCCCTGTTCATGGGATGCTCTCTGCTCTGTGCCTGTCAGCCTTCTGCCCTCTGCATTGAATGTGCTCCTTCTGAAGCCTGCCTGGAGAAGCCTTCCCTGGCAATAGGGTGCAGCCAGGAGTTTCTAGGTTAAAGTCTTAATCTTACCACTGCAGATTATTTACTGCCACAAATATAATTTGTTCGTTTTGAAAGGTTTTGTTATCTTTCTAGTAATATTAAGATATCAGAAAAATCAGCCTGCCTCTAAGAGACGCAGATTAAGAGTAGTAATCACAGGATATTCTGTGTTAGAAGGACCCAAAAGATCATTGAATCCAACTCTCACAGGAATGGCTCATACCTGGATCAAACCTGTGACCTTGGCACCACTAGCACCATGTTCTAACCAATGGAGATAATCTCACGGTCTAATCCAGGGAGATTCCTGATTTCCTAATGAGGTCAAGTTATTCTCACACCAGAGCACTCCACTAGCATGAGGCAGCGCCTCCTCCACTCCATGTGGTAGCAGAAGAGTAAATGTCACTCAGCCGTATGTAAGGCTGCGTATTTCCAAGAGCTTTCTGAACTGGCACAGCTTGTAGCATGACGGAAGTATTTTTACTGCACATGAAATATATTAAGACATAAGGACTGTTGGTGTTGATTTGATGAATCCCCAGCTGTGGGCTGCTGGGTGTTGACACACAGTTATTTTATCTATTAGTCTACCAGCATATGAAAGTACTGATTTTGGTGATTAACATCCAGAGCCCAACAATAATATAAAATAGCATTCTGTTAGCAGCACTGTCATATTTACTTTGCAATCAGCCTGCTTTTTCTGGTAGAGCATTAGGAGAGCCAAACATGGAGCAATTTCCTGCAGAGGTTACACTGCAGGCTGACATGTGGAAAGTCTTTATTCTTTTCTCTTTGATTACTAACCAACTTTAGTCCCAGCAAACATGACTCAATATGTAAAAAAAAAAAAAGTGCTTCTAATAGGAATACTTATAACACACAACAGATTATACAACCAAATTTACCTCCAAAGGTTTTGAAGTTGCCTAGCTACAGGATTGGAAAGGTTGAGGAACTCCCTGCTGAAGGCAGGAAATGAGGCAGAGGAGCACTTGAGGACTGAAGCCTCAGGCTCCACCTAGTGACAAAACCTGACCGGTGCCTTCCTGGATAACCCCGGAGAGAGCGTAGGGCACCATGGAATGTTCTAAAACGTCTGGTGTGGTATTGGCAGGAAGCGACAATCAGAGCCAAAAGAAGCACAGGGATTTTTGTTTGTTTGTACGTTTGGCTGGTTGTTTTGGTTTTTTAAAAGTATAAATATAACTTAAAAAAAAAAAAAACAACTCAAGAGACACTAACTGGCAATAGAATGCTCAATAACAGTAACACCACAGCACTCCGTGCTGAAAAATGTGTCCCTACATAGGACAACAATGTAACCATAGGGACAATAATTCATGAAATTCCTCCACTCGTTAGGAAGGAGATTTTTGTATTAACGAAGGAGACAGAGCTCTAGTAATTATTAATATTTTTATCCATAACAAGTGTATTTGCACTTTACATCATCAGATTCCTGGTGGGATAGCAGTGAGATTTTGTTCACCAACTACAAGAAGAAGTCCAATATTGTTCAGCAAAAAATCTGGTGAAATGCTTATTGTATTTATAATAATTTTATTTTATAAATACCTCAATAAACGTTTTCCCTCATAGCAAAGAAAATAAGATTTTGAAGGTTTTTGAACTGATCAGTTGGACATAAGATTGTATAGAGCAAGTACATTTTTCAGAAAAATTACTGCTAGCTTTAGAAAAGAAAGCTGTATTTTGATGTGGTCTTCCTATGTGAAGGATAGCATTCCAGGTTGTCTGGATGATCAGAAAATAAAAATTACACTAGACCACATTGATAATTATAAATGTAATATATATTCTGTCAATGTCAATGCTACAATATTTAATCAATTAATTTTATACAAAAATGAAAAAGACATGATTTTTCCCACAAGTATATGATTTAATAAGCATCTAATATAGTGATCTTTATCTTCTGTTGAGTATCTGAATATATATGGGCTTCAAAAGCAGGCAAAAATTTTCCTCAAATCTTGTCATCTTAGGTCCAGTGACAGGAATGGTAATGCTTTGATATCTAAAAAATTAATAAGAGTTATTTCATTCATAAAGTGCCTTGACATAGTGACATTTTTCTGAAATATATTATTTCTTCTGGAAGTTCCACTTTCAGTTTTGATTGTAATCAGAAAATCTAGTGTAAATGGAAACACTTAAGTTAATAAGGCTTATCCACAGAAAGACCGGTTCAGATTTAGATAGGGAAAAGTATTAATTTTGTTTTATTCAGACTGTCCTGACCAGAGTTCAGAAGTACTGGATGACAATAAAATGACATGTGGAGCTTGAGACACACCTGTGTTGAGAAAAATAATATTAAACTATGTTTCAAAAGCAAGCAATTCAAAAGAAATGCTGACAAAATTTCCTATATATGTGATATCTTGAAGCCATTTGTCATGCTGAATGTTGTCACATTCTTGTGTTTCAATTAAAGAAGAGACTTGTAAAAGTAACATATTTACATGACAGAAAAGAGAAGCACTTACAGGAATAGTATTTACTGTTAAATTCTTCCAAGGTTTCTTTTAATGTGTGGTATTTTAATTCTATTTAGGGTGGTGCCTGCTAGTGGAGTCTGGCATTGAGCTACTGCACTTATGCTGTTCATTATGGAATGCACTGTGTTAAGGAGTGCAATGTAAAGCATGGGTAATTGGGAATTGGTCTGTTACCATGCTGGAAAAATATGCATGGAAAAAACAGCTTTCAGCAACAGATTTCTACTGATATGCTAGCCTAAACTGTTTACTAGACTGATTATGTATATAGAAGAGGTTATATTATGTTGGGAGTCTTTTAGCAATTTGTCTACTCTTTAATACTTGCCTGTATCTATATGAATGAAGCTATTGCAATAATTTGTCTTGGTGCAGATATAATTTATAACAGCAAAACGTCACTTTTCACATTCATATTGCAGGAGCAAAATAAGTCACAATGATGGCAAAAAACACATTAATGTTGTACGACTATAATTACACTGGGGGTTTTTCTTGAATAAAAGCCTTGCCAAGAATTCACGAATGAATCAACATTGCTGGAACATACCGAAAAATTGTAGTTATACAAATACTACTCAGATCTAGCTTTAGAGTAAATGGTCAGAGTATGAACTTAAGCAAAAATAGGTTAAATTAAGCAGAATGGCTATTCATTCAGACCACAACAGGAAGAGAAAGGGGCTAACACAGGAGGATCTGCCAAATATCCCCAGTGCGTCACACAGCCGGGCTGCAGAGGGATGTGCTGAATTTCAATGTATTCTCCCTAGACCCACACTGATATCCATGCCAGTCCCCTCACTGAGCTGGATTTCCTCTCTTGAAGGCCCACTGCTGCCTCAGAGCCCCCAGGGGTTCACACTGTGCTGAGTCCTTTATGCTCAGGAAGATTTATTCTTTTTAGCTTTTGAAAAAACACAACCACAGAGCCCAGCCTCTCTGGATCGGTGTTGGGAACTGCAGAGCCCTGACTTTCATGTACATTTTCCCTTTTACCGCTTTGCTTGCTGAGTTCCTGGGGCAGCAGCCGTACAATCCAGGCCTCGCATCCAGGCAGTCTCAAAGAGAAGCGTGTGCCCGAGTGTTTCCTCGGGTCTGGGCCAGAAATGGCGTCTCACGGTGTTGGTGTGGAGGCACACCGGTGAGGCACTGGGGCTATGAGGGAACCTCTGGTGTTAGCCCAAGGGCAAGCGGGAGGAGTCTAAAGTTGTTTTGTGGGTTTTTCCTGCTGAGAGGTGAAAGGAGCTTCTGGCATGTGCTGCTGAGCTCCTGTGCAGGTGCCAGCAGAGCAGAGGGCCTGAGCCCAGGCCTCTCCAGCGCGGCTGAGCGGGCAGCGGAGGCTCCTCCCTGTGCATCCTCCACACGCCTGGCCCTGTGCTCACTCCTGGGCACCCAAACTGGATGGACACAGGCAGGAAGGGGAGGCAGCAGGGCCTTCCCTGGAAAGGGTGTCCTGGCCAGCTCTCTGGAATGTGGAGCCTTCTTGTCGCAGGCTGTCCTCAGGGCGATGGTGGCATGGCTCTATGGAGGGACCTTGCAGTGCCCTGGTACCAGCCGGGCGGGCACCTTGCGCCAAGGCCTTGCCCAAGGTCTTTCACCAGAGTTAGTTTCTGACACTGGAATCGGCTGTGTGCTCTCTCAGTAAAACTGCAACTGCTTCAATTGCTGTAAAGTTTCTGTATGAGAGATTTAAACTGAAAAGGAAAGGCAACAAACCTTACATACAAACGTTAATACAAATCTGGAAAGAAGGAAAAATCTGAGCAGTTAGTGAGAGTATTTTTTTTTTTTCATCAAAAGTAAATTTAGAGCATCATCAAGACATAAACCAGCAAAAATTTTACTAGCTACAAACTATTCATAACATACAGCAGTTCTATATTCATTTGACGGGTAAACAGATTTCTAAAAGCCCTTCTAATGGTACACAGTGTTTCAATTAGCAACATTGCAGATTTATTTTATAATCTAATCATCATCTAATGCATTTTAGTGATATAACACTGCTCACTCACAGATCTCAAAGCACTTTGATAAAGACAATTATTTTCATTTTGCAGAGATAGCATAGGACAAGAAATTCTTTGTGACTTGTCTAGGAAAACACGAAAGCTCATTTCCTTTAGCCAGGGGCAAGTGTGGTAAGGAAAGATGAAGAAATGCCTGAGGGTAGTAGACACATTTATTTTGTACAAACCAGCTGGTTCTGGTCAAGGTTTGCCAGCTTAGGTGGGGCACCAGGCTGATGCAGGCAGCCTCAAGCTAGGCTGGGCTAGTTCATGCCTTGTATTTCTAGTTTCTTACTAGTTTCTTGTGCCAGAAGTCTGGCTGTACCTAGAAAATTACACATGAATATGTCTTCAGTTTCTGATAGTGGAATAGCATGGGGGCTTTTGATTATTTGTGTGCAAACTGAATCAGCATAATTACTGAACTTGGTTGAGCATGGGACTCACCCATTTTGACTCCAAGGCTCACTACAGTAAATATCACTTTGTGCAGACTCCAAGTCTTGTGATGTCTTTCTAACTCAGGGTTTAAATGAACTCAATATTCAAGCAAAACACTGAGAAAGACATCGAGTGTCACATGGTTTCATGTGGTTTTGATGAAAGTCTCTAAACAGGACCGGGCTTGCTCAAAACTTACACAATGATTTTTCTTAAGGTTATGCTAATGGCAGCTGAGTTTTGTATTCATGACTAATTCAAGGCCAACCTAGTTTCACAGATGCTTAGAGTCTGCAAAGAAATTATCTGAAGCTGTGCTTCCAATTGCTGTTAATTCATTGTGAGAAAAGTGGTGGCAGTGGCAATGGTCAGTTGTGGATAAAGTTTCAATATGGAGAAGAGGTCACTGTTTCGAAGAATGTGCTGTTGGTCAAAAGTGCATTTTCAGTCCCATTTTTCAACTTAGCACATCCGTGCTTTCTCTTTTGTCCCGATTCTGTACAGAAATAGGCTGATGTGATCAGTTCTCCCTACCTGCTGAGCTGGACAGCTCTGTTTTGAATTTGTGCAGTCACAGGTGGAGATAGTGCTTTAATTAATGAGCCAACTTTCTCATGAGACAAGCAGCTAGCTCATTGATGAATTTCTCTGAGTCTGTACCTACATGTGAAAGTATAGTTTTAGTCTTGGTTCCTGTCTCTCCTTGTCTGTTCTTTCCTGTATCTCTTCCAAAACTGGATTATGGTTTAGACTTGGGGTGTTAATTTCATCCATTATAGAACAATTATGCTTAGGAGTGACTTATGATGCTGTTTCAGTAAGGGAGGGTAGAGGACAGCTCAGGACAGTCTGCAGAGGGATGCAAATAAACACCTAAAAGGCTTACTTTTCCCTCCTACATTGAGAAAGAACGATGATAGGAACTGTAAGTGCCCTGTTTACTAGTACTGCTAAACTGTATTTGTCTTAGTTAAATTATATTTGTCTTCAGTTATAGCTCCTCTTCCTCCTTCCCCCTCACAAAACCTACTCCAAACAGCCCAACATGGAATTAACACATCTAGAAAGCTCCTTTTTCACAAGGGTCAGCCAAAATTCTACTAGGGACCTGCAGCACTAGGTGTATTCCCTCCACTCCTCCAGCCATGAGTCACCGTGTGCTGCTGATGCTGTGCTCAGTGACTGGCAGCAGTGACTGCTCTGCCAGAGAGCCACTGTAGCAGCCCATGTCTGTCATTAAGCTATTCTTAAAATAAAAACAGATTTTGTTGTTGCTCTTTATTGTATGTTACACTTATATAGCTCTTGCCCTAAGCTTAGATTTCAAAATAGGAAATAGACAAAACAACTTTTTTACTGCTGCTTACTGTTGCCCTGGGAAAAAAAGTTGTGCTACTGCCTGACAGAGAACAAGAAGACTAAATATTGTTCACAGAGGCTTTAAAGCTGCTTAAATAAGCAAAACCTGTTTAAATTTCTTTTTCTTAAGCTATCTGATTTTCCCTAAAATTCTCAAGGACATGATGATCTTGTTGGTATAATTTCAAGATTTGGCACTTGAGTAGTTTTAAACAGTTTTAAACTGTTATTACTGTTTTCCATTTACAGTAGCAATGCATCAGTTTTCTTAGAGGTTTTAAGATAGATTTGTTAGCCAGCCACATTGCTTTCACTGAGAAAATCTCATACTTTGGGAGAGAATTACAAATTTGAAAGAAAATTGAAATAAGAAGAAAACAATTTTTTCCCTATATGCAGTGCATTTTATTGTAATATATGAGTTTAATATAGGTGTTTAGGACTTCTGGTTTTTTTCCAATTATTTGCTAACACCAAATTTTGGATTTTGCTGATAGGCCTAAAGAGTATATTTAATTCCCATGTCACTGCTGAGCAGGGGAATTAGGGAAGAACATTAAGTCCGCTGTTGCCTACTATGGAGGCTGGGAGATTCCTTCTCTAGAAGAACCTTTAAAAGTCACGGATCACTGAAAAATCAAGATGGAGATTCAGATTATTTGGCTTCTATGGTAATTTGGTTTTAAAGTTTTCTGTGTAGCCATGCAGGCTCAGAGCTCCTTATTTTCAACAGGAAACTGAGATTCTCACTGATGACATTTAAATCCAGAAGGTATGGGTTTTGTATAAGTGCCAGATATTATGTAACTTTACAGTAAAGTGATGAGTCAGTGACATAATTTACATGTTTTAAAAATAGTGTCTAATTCATAGAAAGTGAGCTACTGAAGTCTCTAATCCATTTTCAAACCCTTGTCATTTTTGTGTGATATTGAAAATCTATTTCTTTGCAGCTTGTACTATCTTGACTTACTACAAGAGAAATGGCATTTGATATATCTGTGTATGGATTATAAGCAATTATATCTCCTCATGGTTAATGGAGACAATAAGTAAAGAGGTCAAACGCAGTTCAGGTGCATGTATAGCACTGTAATTAAAACATTTTTCAATTCTGATCATGACAATAGAGAAGGCAGACCTCTAAAATGCTGTAAACCATAACTAGTGTCAAGCAGGTAATTTGGAAGTATATGAAGAAGTTCAGATTTACCTCATCATACAATTGCTAGTTTTCTTCAGTGTTTTTTTTTTTCATTTTCAGTCAATCTAGAATTTTTTTTAATGAAGAAGCAAAATGACAGACATGAGATGACAGAAGTTGGATAACTTTCTGAGGAAAATTCAAGTACATAATATTTTTGCTTAGATGGAAGAAAGCAGATTTGAGATAAGAATTCAAAAAATGTAAATGGGACTTATAAAAGGTAGATGATCTCTGTGGAGCAGAAGGGGCTAGAAGGCAATTACTATGTGTTTCATAGAATACCAGGATGTCCAGGAAGCTTATGTAGGTGACAGGGCAAATTACCTCATGTGTGGGTAGGAGAGTCTGACCAGAACCCAAAATTGGCCAAGTTTACTCTCCTTCAACTTTGACTTACTATGTCATGTTTACTGCAGTGAAAGTCATTAAGAGCTGCACTCTTTTTCACTATTTAAATAAGCAACCTTATTAGCAGCTCTATGAGCAGCTATTCATATATTATGGAAAATGTGTTCTGAAATCAAACTTGAATTTGCCCTTAAGAAATATTCAAAGCCTCACCATTTTGACAAAAAGGACTGGACTGACACCTGAATCCATGTTTATTGACAAGTCAGGTGATAATTTTGTCTAGATAGCCCATCATGGACTTTTCAAAAACACTTTTATGTTTCAAAGATTAACATTGCAATCAACATCATCAACCAAGCCATTTCAAGTTAATAAGATTGTGAGTCTCAGGAAATACACAAGAGTACCAGTGAATAAAACAGGACCCACAGAGGAGATACCAGATGAAAAGCTTTGTCTCAAATAGGGATTTTTGCTTAGAGACAGTGTGCTTAAAAGATGTGTCCAGGATGCCAGAGGTCTGTTGGTCATAAAAATGGTGTTGCCAGTCCTGCTTTTCATGCGTGATATCTTTTGGCTGAATGAAACGCAATCAAGGTCTAAAATTAAAGTGGCATATTAAAGCACATCATTGTTTTTGTGCTTTGTATTTGTTTCTGGATCTAGAGATTAGCTTTTTGTCAAAGCTTTCTTGGAACTAAAAGTGATTTTATAAAGGTTGAGCAAATATAGGATGCTTTTCTGCAAAGGGGAAATGTAATTACAAAATATTAAATCATTTTCCACACAGGTTTAAAAGCCCCAATGAGTCTTTAGTTTTCACTAGGTTGCAGTGTCCTAGTTGTAAACTAGGATACAAAATACAAATTTAAAAAAAAAAAGAATCTTGAGACAAAAGGTAACCAAAGCCTCTGTAAGTGGGCATGAAGTCCAGGACTCAGGTTTCACTCCAGACTTGTCATTCAGACACTCATTACTCCTTTTTTTTGTTTGTTTTGTTTTGTTTTGTTTTTGGTTTTGGGGTTTTTTTTTTGTTTGTTTTTTTGTTTTTTGTTTAGAATCCTCAAAACCAAATTGCAGGTCTGCACTGATGGGATACTGGGAAAATAGTAGTGGAAAGAAACCACAAAAAGGTTGCATCCTAAAAATAAAGCATAGGTAAACAAGGCTTAAATACTGTCATAGACTAGTGGTTGGTGACACCATGTGAATCCTTTCAGAATGCAAAGTTCGTATTGCCATTGACTATTTTAATCCTAAATGTTTTGAATAAAAGGTCAGTGGGGTTTAGAAAAAAAAAAACTATGAATGGGGATCTTTCTCATGCCTTACTAATCTGAGCATATTAATACTTTGTTGGAGGTGATCATTCTGGGGATGATTTCAGAGCAAAGTGGGCGCTACATGGCACTGGAAGCAGAGGAACACTTTATCCAGTCCCTCTTCCTTGTTCAGTTCTTATCTGAGACTCACATATCCTGTATATGTGGCAGTTTAAAAGGAGTGCTGATTGACAGAGGAAGGGAAATAGAGCATGACCAACCTTTGGTTCCTTTCCTTCTCAGTGCTATAATAATAAAACCACATGAGTAACACTGGGGATCTCTGGATGTGATAGAGAACAAAAGCAGAAGTATAGCAGGGTGCAGGATAGATTCACTGCTTGCCACTGTTGGGGAGAAAATTAATGTTGCCAAAGCTCAATTGAAATTGAAGCTGGTCAGAACTGTGGGGAACAATAAAAAGAGGGGTTTTTTCAAGTATATTGAAGATAATGCAAAAATTGTAAAAATAGTATTGTCCCATTACAGGATGAGAATAGCCACCTCACAAACAAGGACTTGGACAAGGCAGAGATATTTAACACATTGTTTGCCTTTGTCTTCAACATGAATGATGGACCAAGGAGCTCTCAGATCTGGCAGACCATGACTGCAAGAATCATTGACTCCCAGTCAACCCTGAAATTGTGTGGGATCTACTGCTCCAGCTAGATCCCTACAAATCAATGGAGCCTAAAAGGGTTCATCAGAGAGTCCTCAAAGAGCTAGCTGATGTCATTGCAAAACCTTTCTCGATGATTTTTCAGCAGCCTTAGGAATTTGGAGAAGTCCCAGCTAACTGGAAGCTGGCAAACATCCTGACTTTCAAGAAGGGCAAGAATGAGAATCCCAGAAACTACAGACCCGTCAGTCTCACTTCAGTGCCTGAAGAGGTTATGAAGAAGGTTATTCTGGGAGGTATTGAAAAACACCTGAAAGCAGTCATCAGTCACAGCCAGCACGGCTTCATGAGAGGAAAGTCCTTCTTTGTCAAACCTGATTTCCTTTCATGACAAGGTAACCCACCTAGCTAATCAAGGGAAGCCAGTTGATCTAATCTTTTTAGATCTAAGTAAAGCTTTCAATGCTATCTCTCACAGTATCCTATTGGATAAAATGTCCAGCACTCAGCTGGATGAGCACACCACGTGGTGGGTGAGCAACTGGCTGACGGGTCAGGTGCAAAGGCAGGGACATCAGACGGGTGACTTGTCACTGATGTGGTTCCTAGGCTCCATCCTTGTCCCTGTGCTTGTCAACATCTTCATTAATGAGCCGGGCACAGGACTGGAAGAGATACTAAAGAAATTCATGGATGATACAAAACTGGGAGGAGCTGTTGACTCCCTCAAAGGCCTGGAGGCCCTACAGAGAGATGTCAACAAATTAGATGACTCAATCACCCATGGTATGAAATTCAACAGCAGAAAGTGCTGGTTTCTGCACCTGGCAATCCTGGATGTAAGGACAGGCTGGGGAATGAGAGGCTGGGAAACACTGACATGGAAAGGAACCTGGGTTCTGGCTGATGGCAAGTTGAACGTGACTCAGCAGTGACCTGGCAGCCAGGAGGGCCAAGTGTGGCCTGGGTGCATCAGGCACAGCATCACAGCTGGGCAAGGGAGGGGATTGTCCTGCCCTGGGGCAGCCTCACCTTGGGTGCTGGGGGCAGTTTTGGATGCTACAGTATAAGAAATACATTAAACTATTAGACAGTACCAGAAGGAGAGCAACAAAGATGGTGAAGAGTCTTGAAGGGCAGCTGTATTGAGGAGAAGCTGAGGTGAGTTGGTCTGTTCAGCCTGCAGAAGGGAGACCTCATTGCAGTTACAACTTCCTTTGAGGGGAAGAGGAGGGACAGGCACTGGTGCCTTTGCTGTGGTGACCGGTGACAGGACTGAGGGAATGGTCTGAAGTGGTGTCAAGGGAGGTTTTGTTTGGATATTAGAAAAATGTTCTTCACCCAGACAGTGTTTGACCACTGGAACAGGCTCCCCAGAGAGTGGTCACAGCACCAACCTGAGAGAATTCAAGAAGCTTTTGGGCAATTTTCTGTAGCAAATGGTGTGACTCTTGGGAATGATGCTGTCCAGGATTAGGAGTTGAACTCGATGATCCTTGAGGGTCCCTTCCAACTCAGAATATTCCGTGATGCTTTATTTCTGTGAAAGTGAATGCCATGGCTAACTCCATTAATTACAACAGCAGTATCGACACATTATGTATGACATGGTATATACCTTCAGACTCACAGAAGAGGGTGTTTTATGCAATCCATCCCTGTGGCCCAAGAGTGACTATTGCAGTACTTTAGGGACCCATCCTTAGCCATAGACTACACTACAACGAGCAAGTGTGCTTAAACTGGGAGAGAATTCAAGCTGGTTTATGTTGTTCATGGCGTCGTTCAGGAATCAATAGCAACTTTGAAATCCAACTTGACCCCTTAAATAGAAAGTTTTGTAAGGAAAAATGTAAAGTTATAAAGCACATTTGAAAGGCTTTTTGTCCAGCACTGGTTTAAGTTTTGAAGTTATCAAACTGAATACTTTATTTAAGTAAAATGAATGTGCTTCAGAGATCCAAAATAATAGCTTATTTGATTAATAGGCTTCCTTGACTATCTTACTCATCATGATAATTCTCCCATGAATAGTTGTTTTTATTCCTAAAAACAGTGATTTCAGTTAATAGTATCCATTTTGCATTTGATATTACTTGTCTTTTACAGAATAAAACATAAAAATGGAAGCTCAACTAACCTCAAAATGCATGTTCATCTGCATGCTATAGAAAAGATTATGTAGATTATGTAGAACTCTGTAAAGTCAGAAATTCTGCTATAGTCACTTAAAAATATTAATAAAAGACATTCATAGTGATCAGTTTAGGAGTCCAAACCAGGAAAGAAGCGAAGACATTACTCTAAAACTCTTATTTAAAAGTAAAAATAATTATTTTTTAGAAACAGATTTTCAACTTCCCTGATTAACTTATATCCTTAGTAACCACTGGCCACATGTATACAGAATCTCTGCAGTAAATTTTCCCATACCAAATATACACACTTCTTCAAAAAATGCAGAAATGACTACTGGACGAAGTCAGAAAAAGTTTAAAATGCAGAAATATTTTCAGGCTCAGAAGTAGCTTACAGCCATGCAGTTAATAAATGAGAAGCTTGCAATTTCTTTACACTGTCTGAATTAGCAGGTGCAGAGGCAGTCAGATGGAATGATAGATTTTTTAGAATCAGAGACAATCCAGCAAATAATACTACTCAAAATACTGTAATCCAGTCATATTGTTTTAATTGGGCAACATGGCATTGTGATAGCAGATGGCAACTCCATGTGAACAGATTCAGCCAGACTGATAGCATTCTGCCCCAGCTCCTCTGAATGAACAGCTATGCACTCCCAGTTTATATTGCAATAGCTTCATTCAGATTTCACACTTGGATAGACACTGTGCCATTATGAAAGCAAACACCATTTAAAGCTCTATGCACGAGTGTAGGGAGATTTCATGGTAGTTTCCATTACTGAAGTTTCAAGTTGGTTGGAGCTGTAATAGCTGAGCTGCATTAGAGTTAAGATATTACTGGTATCTATCTACCAAAGGTTACAGTTCCTGGATTGAAGTCAGCAGAATAACATATCTAAATTTTAATTACTCCATCTAGATGGTGCCAGCTGACATCTATCTTCCACAATGGTTTATCCTAGGACACTGGATGTTTTCAACGGAAGTGCTACACATGTTTCCCTCCACTGACTCTGTGGTAACTCCTGGCAGAGAAATGGGATGGACAGCTGGAGGCAGAAACATCTTTAATTTCAGAGGAAGGATTTGCCAGAACTCGCTTCTCAAAATTCTAATTATTAATAGCTTCCTTCTACAGAGATAAGAGCAGTTTCTAGGTCAGTGGATAGCCAATGCAGTGCTGCCACTTTGGAGAGGGAACTGTGTCAATGGGGCACTTTGTCAAAGCATGCAGAAGCATCAGCTACTATGCTCTCCATAACACTCTTCATATCTGTGCATTACACAAAACAGCAAAATATGGGAGGGGTAGAACACAAGTTAGTCGTCTTACCCAATCTGTAGGGCATTACATCCTTTGGGATATGACAGCTTCAGCCATTTGCTTCCTTCTATCAGTAATGTTCCAGGGGTGGGGGAGGAGAAAGAAACCAAATGTGAACAGACTGGCTGGCTCCTGTGCTCTGTGTGCTTTCTCACTCCCTTGCAAACTCTCTCAAGAACAATTGTAATCCAGCTGAAGTTTTTCCTGGCTCTTGCCCGATTTAACAGATGTTTAATAATGGTTCTGGATCACTATTTACATGCTGAACAGTTCTCTGTTATTCTGAAAAAAAATTAGTGAAAAAAGACTATGTTGGGGCCGTGGTTGGGAAAAACCCCCAACAAAACAAACAAGATAAAATTTCAAAATATAAAAAAAACATTTTAATTGTCAGGATGTATATCTGATCAGCAACAATTTAGCTGCTTCCAGAGTGACTTTCTTAATGCCCCAGTACTTGAAATGTTTTTGTAGTACACTTGGCAGGCCCTAGGAGAAGAATACTATGAGAAGATCATGATGTACAAAACCACACTAATTCCGAACAGCAGGCTTTATCTATCTCAGCTGGCCCTTATATGGCCTGCCACACAATAGCAGCTGAACTCCTCACAATCTTTTGGGCATTTCCTCTCAATGCTTCGATGAAATACTTCTGTGCTATATTCTGCACTTTCTGTAAGAACGATCACAAGAGTGGCTATGAACAGGACAATCAGCCTTTTCTCACATCTTCACACCTAACTTGTAAAATCATGAATCTTCAGGCAGTTGCTGACTGTAACAAGCCCCAGAATTAATGCAGTTAGGTGACACACTCTGCTTTTAAAGTGACTATCCAGGTGTTCCAGGAGCCACACTTTCAGACCTGCTGCCCACAGCCTCTTATCCAAGTACAGGTGACTATACTGAAGGCTGAAGTTCTTACTAGTCAATGGAGAGTAATAGACAACTTTAGGGCATGAATCATCTGCTTGAAGAACAGATGAATCACACTCTTCAGTGCCCATTTCTCTTCATTTGCCATAGCAAATCCAGGCAATTATTGGGATAGAGAACCCTACATTTGTTTAGACATCTAATGCCCTAATCTGGTGATAAAAGCTGCCATTGCAAGATCCACTGACATTGTCAGTCACCTGAAATAAACTACAGTCAGTAGGTATGCCTAGGTACTTTTGAAGAGATCTATGTCAAAGTGATTTGTTTGAGGTCTCACGCAGTACAGACACAAAGTCTGCATCTCAGAAGCCTCAGGTCAAAATGTTGTCTATTGATCTGTCTTACCAGTCCAGTGGAAATGGATAACCATTATAATTGCCACAAATTCAGAAGTTGCATATAGAAGGTCTTTTTGTTAAATAAAAAATGTCTTAATGATTAATTGCAGGAAGGAAGTGAAATCATGCATACCTCTACCCTATGGAGCAGTCTAAAAAGAGTGTGAAGCTATCCTTGCCTTTCACTGTCCTATGAAAACAACATCTTTAAAACTTCCTTAAAGATTATTCTCCCACTGAGACGAGGCCATATGTAGGCTAGTGGGTGCACAAATGTAGGTTTTACTCTGCTTCTTATTTTGGGTGTATTATACTTTGTTTGAAATGGGAATTTCATTGGGTTGCTATGTGACTTCTCAGATGTCTTCTCCATTGAACACAGAATTTTTCCACTTGAAGCTCATGAACTATCTCACGTCTCTTTTTATTTGCAAAGGTGCTAGGAAGGCACACACCTGAGAAAAAAGGAACAAAATAATTTTATGAGATTAGGAAGAAAGAACATCTTTTAAACTGCTATTTAGACACTCAGACACTTAAAGAAGAAAATAATCCTCCAAAAGTTGTGGTCTTGATGAAGATCATCAAAATGTGAAGGAAATATTAGAGATGCGGAAATGTTTGTATTTACTTAAAGCCTGGAACCCCAGCTCTGAGAAATTAACTGTCCCATTTGCTTTTACCTCATACTGAAGAAAGCTTTCTGAAGGTCAGCACAGTGTTTTTTCATCACTTATCAAAGTAACAAAAGCAAGAATAACAACAAGAACAACAACAAAATAAAGTAAAAGAAAAGGAATAATTTATCATTGTGGTGACTTGTCAGAAATATTCCTGGACACCAAGAGTGGGAAAGAGGAAGAGATGAGACTGAGACTGAGTACAGGGATTGTCAGAGCTGGATCTGACCATGTTCCTAGTTAGGAGAGATCAATGCACTGCTGATTTAAATGCTATGAAACAGTCAAAAGAAAATCAGTTTGATTCCTATTTCACCTACTCAGCTCATTTTCCATTGTGTTCTATCAGACAGATCTTCTACCAGTTCAGCTCAAAAGAAAAGAACTTTATCTGGACTTTTTGGCCCTTTTAGGCTTTGGCACAACCTTTGGCACAACCTTTGACACAACCATGAAGTGCCTGGAAGGTGCAGTTGGGTGTGAGTTCATAGGCAGCACAGTATCTCTTAAACATATGGGTAAAAGAACCACAAAAAAAAAAAAAAAAAAAAAAAAAAAAAAAAAAAAAAAAAAAAAAGCCAATAACACCACGTTGCAGGGTTAGAAGATAATATTATCATCCTTTATAAAAGCTGAACTTTCACCCTTTATTGCAGCTACCAGCTTGTAGAGAAGGGTTAGGTGTTTGACTCAAACACCTGAAGGGGTCTCAGATTCCACAGGTGTGAGCCTGACATTAAGAACACTGGGTCCCATGAGCATCCTTTTTCTGAACTCTTCCTAGAAGATGCTGTATTTTTGAAATCAGGAAAAGATTATATATTTTACTACATATCACATCCAGCTGTATTTTTCTCACTTATGGTTGTAGGAAAGGATATTAACTCTTCCTCGTCAATCGACAATGTAATTATACAATAAAATACATATAATTTTTAAGCTTTTGTTGGTATCTCCTTTCAGATGGTTAAATTTACTTCAGACTAAAAAAAGGCCCCCCATCTTTCTTTGCAGAAACTGAAATATTGATGAATTTTACCCCAGATTTATCCCAGTCAAAGCAGCATCAAGACATCATGTATTAGACACCTAAAAACCAAAGAGATTACATAAAACTGATATGAACTCATTTTATCTTGCTTTAATTTTTTGATTTAAGAAAATATTTATGCAGGTAGAAGGGATCAGTCTTCTTAAAATGTGGGAAAATAACAGTGCATGAATTGTAATTTGCACTACTTAAAATTTACCATAAACAACCATATCTTTTTCTAAAATATGTAAGAAAGAACAAGTTTAGCTTCTCTGTTGTAAAAAAAAAAAGACAGTTAATTAATTTTCCATCCTACTCTTTTGAAAGAGAATATTAAATGTCTATGGAAAAAATGAACAGGCATTTGGCAAAACCTGGCTTCTGAAAAACTGGCAGCAGTTGTTGCATTACTGAAACCCATTCATAAATGCTGGCTGCTTCTTCCCTGGAAAAATGCCAGGGAAGTACCCACCCTGGCGTCTCCCTTTCCAGATACATCAATCCCCACTCTTAGGTCTTGCTGGCATACATGAAAATTTGTTCTAAAGTAGGCCTTTTGTGCCCCCCCAACTGACTCTAAAACAGGGCAAGGAAGGACCACATCAACCCATCTAGGTTTTATCTGTGGCTCTAGCTGTCAGGCAGGTATATTTTTTTCTTCAGCTATGTTTGCAGCATATACCAAAAAAGTTCAAGGCAGTAAAACGCGGTAAAAACCAGCATAAGTCAAATACCCATCTTCTGAAGAGCTCAGTATTTCTTTTTAATCATGAGGAACAGCTTCTGTTCCTTAACTAGTTAATTTTACTTCTGTGCATTCATGTTATTACAATGATATGCTCATGTAAAACACAGCAAATTTTAGAGCTTTCTTAAAAGCGGGCAATAATGTGAATTTCCATAAACTTAATTCTAATTCTTTTTAGTACTCTAATGTATCAGTAAAAAGGGACAGCTGTTGATACATACGGACTCATTCCACCCATGCTCTGAGTAAGTCAGATGCTGTGCAGCTCTCATTTGGGAGTTTAAGCTAATAGGCACAGTGCCCAAGTTAACAGACTTTGTTTCTCGTTCTGGCATGTATGCTCTCCTCACCACCACATCCTGATGTATTTTGCCCACCCCCCTCAGGTGTCTATCCAGAACAAGAAGGAGATTGTGTGGCATAAGAAATCCGCGAGGTTATGCACCTTTATCAAGGGTGGCTGGTTTGTTACCGTTCTTTCTGTTGGACAGAATGATCTCTGTCGTAGTTGTTATTATTATTGTTGTTATTGTTAATTGTGCAGTGAGATTTGCAATAGCAATCATGGCCGTGGCATGTTTCATGTTACGAAGAATCAGCTACATACCATGGAATTCTTAGGGTACATCGACATCTCGTGGACGAAAAGAATATAACACATCAATTCCTACCGGCAGGATACATTATGGCCATTTAAACGCTGTATTTGAGAACATACATAAGCTCAAGTTGCCTATTTTGATACTGAGAAGATCTCAGTTCAATCTCTGTGGAAGTGCAGATTGCTATTGTTCTTCACAAATAAGTCATTTTACTTACAGAAATTAGTTTGTTTCTCCATCATTATTATTTCTTTTCTCTGATTCATCCATTCCTTCCCTCTCTGTGAAGGATATCTCCAGGAAATAAAAGAGAACAGTGCAAAGCAGATTCCAGTGGCTCCACACTGGCTGCATTTGCAGGTCTTCACTTTAAAGAATCATTTTTAAATGGCTTTTTTGCACCAGAATGACTTATCTGGTCTCATGTTTAGCAAGGCAGCCTTGAGTTACTGAAAGGAGATAGTGGACCTTCTGAATCTTCTGTCATGACAGAACCTAGAGTAAGAATTTTAAAATTTTTTATTTTTCCAGATGACTGGTTGACAAGATATGGCCTGGGAGAGACTCTCACACAGTGCTGGCTCTTTATTTTTGTTTCTCATCGCATCTTTAGATTAAAGATACCTAAAACTAAGTTTAGTGCTTTCTTAGTAAAACCTGTCCATAGGATTAATTGCTGGACTTATGATAAACAATCGGTGGGAAAAGCAGACTGCAGCCTCACCAGAGAACGATTGTAAGAACAATTTTTAATCATAAGATGCACTATGAAAACCAAGAGAAAAACACAGTTCTTGCATATTGCTTTCATTGGCAAAAACCAATTATCTCAAAGCATTTTGATCCACAGCATTTTATCAGGGTTGTTACTGAGACCACTGTTGTGTTACAGATGTCAAGACTAAACATGGAGATACAAAGATTTCCCTAGAATCATCCAGAACATTAGCATCAAAGAGAAATAGCATCCACAGCGCCTCATGCCTTCTAAGTGCTCTTTTGTATCTGTTGATGCCCTTTCAATGTCTTGCATGTGAAAGATAAATTCCTTCTTTTGGCCCCCACATGATACTTTGAAATCATTGCAACTGTGCTTTAGATATTTGCAGTGTATCTCTCTGTTAGTCAGTTCTCACAGGCTAAGCACCAATAACCATTGGGTCTATGATTCTGAGTAGAAGGCTGGTGCTGCAGCTGGGGAACATGATTAATGCTGTGTGCTAGCATCTTAATCAATTTTTTTGTCTTATATAATCTGGAAGTCTAGAGCTATATTTATCCAAGTGCTTAGCATTCTTATAACCTCCCCTCTGTCCTGTGATCTGGTGCTGTCACGCCATACAGTGAAGATGCCACCATCACAACAGAAATATGTTCAGTTTTGTTCTGAAGTGTTCATGTTTGCATGAACTTTACACGAGTTTTGCTGAGTAACTTTTTTGGTGCTGCTTTTCCTTGAGTTACTAAGTTTGATCAGACACTAAAATGAAAGGAAGGCTTGAGAACACAGTAAAGTGTGGAAGGGAAGTTTCAAAGATTTGCTCAGTCATGTAAGCTACATAGTGTTCCTGTAAAGTGAAATTTTGGAATTTCCAACTCTGTAGTAGAAAACCTGGGGAAAAAAGGAAAGTAATCCCCAAATAAACTAGGTTTCAAGGGTTCAAAATAGAAATATTTTTTCTTGGTCACTGCTAGTTACCAGCACGTTGTCTGTATGACTAAAACTGAAATATTTACTAAAAGATGCTGAAGTTAATAGTATACCAAAACAGCTGAATTAGACTCAGTCTTTTAGGACTGAGATTGGGACAAGATTTATTACCAAGTTACTAAATTTATTATGAACATTATTAAGGCTAATTTAATCTAGGCATAATATTAAACTGATCAATTACTTTTAGGATCTGAAATTACATCATTTAATGGTGCTAGAGCACACCACATGGCAAAGCATGCCACTGAAGTGTTTTTAAGATACTGTAGTAACTAGCAACTATCTAGTAATTCCTACCAAAAATCAGCCCCCTATAAATCTGAGTTTACTCTTGGAACATGGCACTGCCTCAATCACCAGCATGTTTTTGATTTTTGTGCTTGTTTGTTTGTAAAAGTTTTAAGTGGTTTTCAGTTTGAATTTGAAGTTTTTGGTAGGAGAATGGTAAAACACTTGTAATGTTAATTTTCAAATGCGTGGGAAGAGTAAAATCAGTTATTTAAAGCATTTTTCAAAAATTGAACAAATTAACTTGAAGCATCTTTCATTATATTTTTCATCTTTCACTGTCCAATTTTTTTTTTTTTTTAATCTTTTGGTGCAAAAACGAGGAGCTGGCAAAATTAGCATTTTCAATGGTGTGCAGAAGCTGTCCTGGGATTATAGCAAATGTAGGACAAGTCCTTTGGGGTAAGGATGGTACAACAGGACAGTTGTCACTTTAAAAACACTGCCTGATGTTCTGATCTTGTGGTGCTCTGTGTGTGCTCTCTGTGACAGTGATGTCCCCCAAAGCAGTTGCTGTTTGGTAAGTAGTTTAGCTTTCTAAAGAAATGAGGCCAATGTGACAATACACTGCACCCTTCTGCAAGGTTTTCTTCTTCCAGCAACTTTGTAAAGGCATAATGACACAAGGTCAAGTATCTGAATAGAGCAGTAGAGGAAAGAGACCTAAAGCAGTACGTCCACTGAGAGAAAGGCAGGCAGAATCCAGCCCATTGCAGAGAGGGCAAGAGTAAACAATGCACACACACGGGGAGCTCTGAAACAACATTAATAGATTGGTCAGTAGAATCCCTCAGAAGCGGCTCAGTGGGGCAGGGGACCAACAATACCGCAGGAGGTGGAAGGAGGTGAGAAGGGGGCAGGTTGCATATGAGTGGTACAGACTGTGAAGGAAGCAAGGCTTCTTTTGTTTCCCTCATTGAATAACTGACTGGTTTTGCTTCCAGTCCATATATGTGATGTTTTGTGGCCAGTGCTACTGCAGAGATCAGAGGTGATCAGAGGGGATGGTGGCTTTCCCTGCTGCTAAAAGCTCATGAATTGTGGCTGTTTGGTCTTTTGCAGTTGCACAGAAGACAGAAGAAAGCAAAACATAATTTTTGATCGGGCTGATCTTTGCCTATACTTCTATAATAGTGAAAGATGTTGTGTCAGAGCAAGTGTTTTGGGGTAATTTATTTTTCACTTGCCTAGAAGGCCTCACTAGTGTACATCGGTGGCGGTGTTCTTTGCAAAGGAAAGGCAATGCTAACACCATGATGTTAGCCTTACCAGAACTGACAGGCATGCCAGCTAGCACCATATGGGATTTTGTGAGGAAGGCAGCTGTTATCACTGGGAAGTGTATTGAGATTACTAAACTCTCCTCCAAACAACCATCAGTGAGTAAAGACTATTGGCAGTCAAATTTGCGTGGACGACAGGGTTTTTATTGGATACAGCAAGACAGACATAATGATAAGGAATAATTCATCCTTAATTTCTCACTTTCAAATGTCCAGTATTTGTCTCACAACCAATCACACTAATTATTAAAAAAGAAGTCGCTTTTTAAGTAAAACTTCCCAGAACTATTATCCTCTAGGCAATTTTAGACCCTCTTAATGACTGCAAGTCTGTATGTGTCCAGTCTGTACCAAATGTAAAGAGATCCTCAAGATGCAAATATGAGCTAACATACACTGATTTCAAATGAGAAACTTATTGATACTAAGAGTATATTGTCTAAGAGTTATGAATCAGACTTAGATCAGCCTTTCTACATTATAGAAAGTTCATGTCATGAATAGCTGAACTTAGGTCCTCCATCCACTACTTCGATGTGTGTCTGAAAGTAAGGGAATCCCAAAATGCTAAATCAGCTCTCCAGCAAATAAATAAGAATACAACCCTACATCAGAGATTAAAGAAAACTCCAGGAAGTCATATGCCTATCAGTCCTACTTCAGTCCTTGGGAAAGTTATGGAACAAATCATCCTGGCTCCCATCATGAATCAGTCAAAGCATGTGATTAGGAAAAACCAGAATGAGCTCACCAAGGGCAAATCTTGCTTGCCAAACAAGACTGTGTTCTGCAACAGAGTAAACTTCTTGGCTGATGTGTGGCAGGCAGTGGACACTGTCTACCTGGATTTCTCCAAGGTTTTTGGTATGGTTTCCCACAGCCTTCTTCTAGAGACATGTGGTCTGCGTGGCAGGTGGGGAATTGACTGACAGAGCCACTCTCGGGAAGACCTGGGTAGGCTGAAAGAGTGGGCTAGCAAGAACCTTAAGAACTTTACCAAGGAGAAATGTAAGATCTTGCACATGGAAAAATGTAATATAGGAGTTTAGCACAGGCTGGGATCTACTAGGCCCGGGAGCAGCTCTGTGGGAAGAGACCTGGAGGTCCTAGTGAGTACAAACTCCCTGTGAGTGAACAGTGTGCTTCTGAGCAAAGAAAGGCAACTGGATGCTGGCTTGCACCAATAAGGGCATCACTAGCTGAGATAAAGAAGCCACTGTCCCACTCTCCTCCACACCCGAAATGTTGCAAGCACCTTTGATTCCCACTTTGCAAAAACGCTGTGGACAGGCAGGCTGGAGAGGGTTCAGAGAAGGGCCACAAAGACGATGCAAGGGCTGGGAAGCCTGACATATGAGGAATGGCTGAGAGAACTGGGTTTGTTCAGCCTTGAGAAAAGAAGCCTTAGTGGACACCTCCTCACTGTGTCCCAGTGTTAGAAGGGTGACTGCATAGAAGACGGAGACTCTCTTTCATGCAAGGAGTCACACAGAAAAGACAAGGCTAATGGGTACAAGTTACTGCTGGGGAGATTCTGATGGACCCAAGAAAAAAGCTTTTCACAATGAGAACAAAAAGCCATCGGAATAGTCTCCCAAGAGAAGGGGTGGATTCCCCATAATTTTAACATTTGGCTGGACAAGGCACTTGGCAGTCCTGTCTAGACAGTTCTTTTACCAAGAAAGGTTAGACTAGATAATTCTTGAGGTCCCTTCCAATGTGGAATTCTGTGATTCTGGGATTATGTTTTACAATTTCTGGAGGTTAAGGTTGGGTATGTCCATAGTCTCCCTAAATTTCTGCTCTAGCCTCAAGTCTCTGGAAGTAAAATTGGCCTGTTGCTACATAAAAATGCAAAGCATTTTATAACCAAAGTTTATTCCTAGCATTAACACAAACTCTGTACTTAACCCGTATCTATCAAATCAGGTATTTATTTCTTTGTGCCTCAACTTCTCTGCCTATGAAAATAACGTTATTATCTCCTTACCCATTCTCAAAGTACCTACAGAACTAATTTACATCTAAAGAGTTTTGAGCTCCTATGACAAAAATCATTACAGAAATATGAAATGTTATTTTTCCAGAAGAATAAAAGTATCCAGTTGCTCGGCCAATTTGCAAGATGCTTCAGATGCTTTTCACCATGGATATCTCTGTTTTCCAGGTTTCAGAAGGGTGTGTCCAACACCTGATAGGTTGTTCCCTTCTCTAAAATGAATGATAGCTGTGTTTTGAAACAGAGATAAGGGGAAAGGGGACAGTGAAGGATAATGACAGCAGTTTGGGCTGTCTCTTTTGGCATGGCCTCAATCCTCTTATCTCACCTAATGGCAGAGTGAGTGCCAATGTTTATTTGGCCATTCTCATTCACCAGCTGCTCCTGTACCATGGTGTTTTTCTTTCCAGATGGCAGCACGATGTTCCACGATAAAACTGACACAAAAAACAATGCAAAATTTGTCTAAAAGAGGTTCAGCAAGGATGAGAAAAACAGCTGATATTTTTTCAGAGCTAGCCAAGTTGCCTGACCTTGATGCCAGAGCAATCAAGGTTTGATTTGAACAGGGGGTAAGAAAAGAAAGGCCACCGGTAGATTTATCAGGTATGATTTGGGAAGAGGAAAAAATATTGCAACTCCCCTCCACTTTTTGGCTATGTGACAAAATCAATTGCTGCAATCTGAAAAAGCTCCCAGATGTCCCATATATTAGCAGGTCTTGTAAACTATTACATGCTGCCTAATTAATGCTCTTCTAGATACATATATTGTGATCTCATTCAAATGAACATTGTGATGATATAAACAGCTGCATTTTCCTGAGTTTAATATTTCATTCATCAATATTTAGAAATATTAAAGATATATAATATTTATGTTTTTAAAAACATAATTATTATCTCCAAACTTTTATTTAAATTATTGTAGAAAAGATGTAATTAATTTGTTTCTTATGTAATTAAATGTTTATTACTCTGATCTCCCTGAAATCAAGATATTTTTCCTCACAGACAGCACATATATGTATACAATGTCTTTTGTTCTGCCTTAAGATCTAATAATTTTAAAACCTAATAAGTTTAGAATGGCACTTTTTAAATGATCCTTTAAACCAGCCAAAAATATTACTTCACTTAAATGATGGACCCTTTCAAAAATCTCCATTTTCTATCTTGTAGTGACAGTTACAAATTACAAGATTTTTTTCTTGCGGATTTCTAGTTTCCTTGTGTCCTGTGTTATTAAAGTCAAGGAAATCATGTCAAATTTTGAATATCTATGGATATACTTGAGAGCATCCATATGTAAACCTGGGATTTTTGAATACAGTTTCTGCAGATGAGATATCATCTTCAGGCCATATGCTAAGCTGTTTCACTCACGCTGTTTCCTGCAGTAGATGGATACATGGTTCCCATCTCAGAAGTTAGAATCATAAACTCATAGAATATCCTGAGCTGGAAGGGACCCACAAGGATCATCGAAGTCCAACTTCTGGCCCTGCACAGGATGCCTCAGGAATCACACCACATGCCTGAGACCACTGTCCAAATATTTCTTGACCACTTGCACTGAGGTTCTCACTGGCTCTGAATGCTGGCAGTAAAGGTGAGGGGCACCTACATCCTGCTCTGACTCCAGTTGCTGTCACTAAATCCACTCTAAAGTCTGTTTCACCAGCCGCTGCCACTTAGCCCTTACAGCACACACACACTCACAGGGCACAGAGTGCTACTAAACAGAGATAGTTTAAAAAGTATTTAATAGTTTTCAAAGGACAAACAGACCAGCAACGGTTTTCATGTGGCTGTCCCTTTTTATACCCCTTTTGGTCTACTCCACCCTTTGTTTTTCCCTAGATCTCTTCCCTTAAACTTTCTTGCATGAATTTACATAGTCTCAGAAAACCCTCTCAAATTTCCCAATCTGCCAATCACTCCATGGGTGACAGCAGTGGAATGACTCAGTGTTTTGGTTTCTGCTCATGTCAGGTTGAAATTTAGTGGCTGCAGACAGTCCAGCTAAATGTCACAGTGCTCATGTTTGGTTCACCTGTGGTGCCTGAGCTAGGCATCTCTAAATGACAACCCTCAATTTTTGAATTAAAAAGACCGGTTTTTGTTGTGGAATGGATAGCAGTTACACTTCTTGTGTAGCCTAGACTTTTTGAGAATGACACAGAAGCTTGTTATGTGTTCTCTGCTAGAAAAAGAAATGGCCATTCCCACCTGATTATCACTGCCCTCCCCTCATTATCCCTGTCCTCAGATCTGCCAAGTGGACACTTTTGTGCTAGGGCACCTGCTGTTCCCCTTAGAACAAGTTACCTAATGGAACTCTCCTGGCATACAAGGAATCCTCATACAAGTAATTTAATTGAGAGATCTGAGGGACAGGCAATATGAGATAATAATGAAGAGACTATCACTCTTTTACTGGGTGATTGTGCCAGTGTGGTTTGCAGGAAGAGTGCATTGACTGTGATGGCAAAGGGAATGAGGTTACCTCAGTTGTGCAAAAGCTTTCAGCATTGTATGGCACAGAGGCAGGTATTGAATGTATCAAACCATTAGCAAAAGTTTCTATAAAGCACTAGGATAGCAGTTCCTGGTTCTTATCTTTTCAATTTATTGTATGTACCCTGGGCTGAAAGGAATTAGGTGGGAAATCTTTTTTCTCTCTCTTTCAGGTTTCTCCGGTCACTTTATTTGCAGCAAGTGCCAATCAAAACACAAAAATTACCACACGAACCTCATTAACATTCCAAATCTGGGCTTTTGTGAAGAGAAGCAGCACAGATCACTGCAGAAATCACTATCCCTGCAGTGTGGCTTCTCTAGCAGTAAAAGGTCATTCCTTTTTAAAAAATAGCATTCACTTCGCAGACACTTTCCTTACAACCTCTGTACCATTAACTCTTGATTACCAGATGTGTTTTGGGAATCTGCAAGAACATCTTCACAGGACCTGACTGAAACAGTCTCAATCAGGAGTGTTTGAGCACAGTCACCCAGTTATGTATCACTTTGATCACTAACTCCTAAGTAAAATGGATAGAAAACACTGAATACTTACAGAAATCTTTGGTTCAAGTATAGAGATACTAAAGAAAATAAAGACAAAAATCTGTGAAAATACTGGATTATCCCCTAAATTCTTGTATCACCTTATATAGTGAAGATCAATGCACTAGTAAGGAAAAAAAACCCTATTCATCAGATAGATTATATATTTTTTGTTCCATTCTGTTGCAAGGCTCTTTATGTGTTAGTGACATATAAGACATCAGATGTGTGACAAAAACATCTCCTTTTTTACATTCTCTTGCTGTGCTATTTCAATGTTATGGTGATATAAGCCAACATTAACATGTTGGACAACTTTTTGCCTAGACTCTGGAATGAATATTTTTAGCAAGATATTGTAAGCATTTAATCTTTTGTATCTTCATCAAGGGAACAAAATAAAACAATGAAGTGTCAGCAGAGGAACTGAAGAGCAGTTTCAGATCATTTGATGTACAACAGCCTTTACTTGCTTCCTATCCTCGCACAGAGGTGTTTCACCACATGATAAAGCCTATATCAATTTCCTCTCTAAAAGCAAATTCTTCTTTGGAGGGCTGACAAAGGTCACTTATCTTGTGCTATAATTCTATCTGTGCCATATTCATAAATGAAGTTGTGTCTTGCTGAATGAGTGAGCTACATGTACTTTTCTGGAGAAAAAGAAAATATCCCAAAGCAATGAAAGAGTTAAGAAGATCACAGGATTTGCCAAATATCATGATGTTATTCTTTGGATCTACTCATCTCAGAACAACTTAAGACTCTGGACAATGTTCTTTTACTTGACATTCCAAAAGGATCAGAAGATTGTCTCTATAAACAAGATTAAGTGGTAGCTGACTTAATGAAAACTTAGTGCTTAATCAGGAAGTCATTCTAAGTTACTGAAGATACCTAGATTCTGAACTCCTTCCAATACAAACGAAAATCTTTTAACTAATATTATGGCTTAGATCACATTTAGGCTTAAAATCCCACTGTGTAATAGCAATTTCTTACTCAATTTATCTACTCACTGGAGTGCTAAAAACATAGTTTCCCCCTTTTTTCAAAAATCCTCTTTCAAAAGTCCTCAGGAAAGGAAAAGAGTCATAGCAGTTATTGTGTCTCATACCTCATTGGAATTGTCAAGCAGGACCTGAATTTAACTGGTATATTAAAAAACCACCTACTGATAATAACCTTTCTATGGTGGTGCGGGCTGATTATAAACTGCAACACCTTTCAATAACTTGTAAAGATGCAAATAAAACAAAGACCAGTTTCTAGAGTGACAAAATATTTCTTTCACATCAACATTCATAAACTTTGGGGTTTTTTAAGACACCAAATTAGTCAGTTTTCTGTTAAATGCAGATATGTTAAAAATGAAGTTCCCTTCTAAACGAGATTTCCCTTTTCCTGGAAGACCTTTCCTGACTTATATGGCATTAGCACCATTTGTCATAAGATGTACTTAGGAAATAATTCTTATATAGAAATAATTATTTTTAGTATTTTTATACTTTTTGTGTTCACACATGAATGTCTATTGTAAACTCCAATTTCATATTTTGAAAGTGATACTACTGACTATACAAGCAGAAAGTTATTATAAAGACAGTTAAAGATCCAAAAATATCTTTGGTAATTTATCTTAACACCACATGGGTGTTTTTCTCTTAATTTTTACAACACCTCCACTTTGATTCTATGTAAAAGGGTTTTTAACCTTTTTTTAAAATCTTATTTTCACAAGAAGTATTTAACTGGCTAGAGCTGCGAATAATCTTTGACCCCTGTAGGAATCTCAAAAATCTTGAAATGCTCCCTTAGGCCAGCTCCCGAATGTGTAACTTACAACTCCAGGACTTTTCATCACACATAGTATATACTCACAGGAACTTAATTTAGTTGTCAAAGATCAGGATTTCCAAGTCATGGTAGTAATTACCTTTCTGAGCCCATATAGCAAAATGAATGAGACATAACATCTGTTTTCTGGTTTCTTAAGTAAACTTCTATTGAGTGAATTCAATCATTGATTAACTGTTCAAACCAATGAGACATCACATTTTTCAAAGTCAGAAATTATTACAATTTCCATTGAGACTATGATCTAATTAGAACTGAGTGGAAAACAATTTTCTCAGCCTGTTAAAATGCTTGAGATTTCAAGAAATTTCCTCATATCAAGGAAACCTGTAACAGCCTTCCCAGTGGCTGCAGTCTCCAACCTACTGCATGAGAGTTCAAAACTCTTTCACCCTTAATTCAAACCAAAGAATGCGAGTTTCTCACATCTTATCAAAAGCCAAACCACTAGGAGGTTGGCTATGACTCTAGTGGTTTTGATATGAGATGGCACCATAGTGATAGGAATGAATCATGAAACTACTGTACTAATTTACTATCAGGATATATGAAGAGACTAAAATGATTAAATCTTTGCTGAAAAGATGGGTTTGTAACAAAGCCGTAATTTCTTAGCTATAACTATCACACATCTGTATTTTCTAGGAATTGTTTATTCCTAGCCACAACATAATTCTCTAGAGATGGACTTCTGATAGGTACACCTCATGTCTTTATGAAATCCCTGCAAAAAACCATTCTGATTTTACAGAATGACCTTGCATTTCATCACAGGTGGATTTTGGCTAGAATAGATTAGAGAGTTAGAGTTGGAAGAATGGGGAAGGCCCGCAGGCTGAATTGGAGGCTCAGAAATCCATGGACAGGAAAGACTAGAAGTCAAATGTGGAAAACCCAGGGACTAAGAAAGATGTAGGATGTATCAAATAATGTAAAGTGTGTAAGACAGGCTGGTAAATGTGCAGGGGCAGTATGACATCAGAATAACTTTAGATGCATGGTTTCTGTTGACCATGTAAAATCTAAACTCAGAGTACTGAGATGGTATTGCTGAATAGTGGGGATCTCTGAAGCTCTGATCCATGACAGAGTCACAGAGCAATGCTGTTGTGTTATAATACCATCAACCCTGATAGAGACAGTGGGATGTAAACATCACCAATGCCTTCTCACTTCCATAATTTTCCTTCTTAGCTTGTGTTGCACTCTTCCCTTTTTTGACTTCATAAAATACAAAGTACAATTTTCTCTAGTTGTCTTATGAGATAAAAAAGAACAAATCCAGAGTACTGAGTCCTTCTGTCTCCTCTTAACTGTCTCTGCTTCCTTCTTGTAATCATATTCTTTATAATCCCTGCTGCAGACAACAGCAGTATCCTTTGTTAGCATGTGTAAAACCTGTAGTCCCCCTTGGATGAGCCCTGAACTCAGGCATTTTGGTACCATCATTCTCTTACCTGACTATAAATCTTTCAATACAATGCAAATTATTTTTCCATGCTAATGCTATATAACAAACACATACTCACTCTCAAAAACACGCTTACCTCTAGGTAAATCCATTGCTCTCTTTGGAATTTACACCAGATGAGAATTCTAGTCTTCATTAGTAAATCACTGAAACACATTACAGGACCCCAAGAACCTCATGCTTCAATGCAGACAACCGAGTCATTGAAACCACAGAGAACAGCACCTAATTCCTGCCTTTAACCCCAAACTTTTATATCCTGTCATTTTTTCTGGTTTTGTAAATTCCTCACAATTCTGATGGTTGATCTTGTCCAGGGACACATTAGTGTTGAAATCCTCCTAGAGTTCACCAAAATTGAAATTTCACTTTATTGTTTTATTAAAAGATTTGATTCTGGAAGTTGTGACTTACATGAGATTCTTGCCTTTCGTTCACTCCAACAAAATTTTTTAGGCTTCACTGCTGTTAAAATAGATTGAGAATATGAAGTCTTAAAACTTTGAACAAGAAGATAAATAACCCTTCAAATGTAGTGTAAATGTAATCCCCAATTTGGTAGTGACTCATTGAGACTTTTGAATTTTTGCAGTAGCCAGCACTGCTAAATTGATTGCAAAGGGCAACAAGGAAGGGTGTTGCAGCTAAATACTCTACTAGTCATGACTTGGTCTTTTGAGAACATCAACCAGTGTACATAAAACTAATACTGCTTCCAAAAGAGTGCATATAAGTTTTGCTGGTCTTCACAAAATCAGCAGATTTGACCCCCAACCTTTGTCATTTTTGCAGACACTCAGGAAAATTTGCAATGTATTTCTGTATGTGGGATCGAACCAGTCAGATCTCTGACACTGAATTGGTAACTATCAAGAATTTTGCATTTTCTGAAATATAGAAGGAAACATATCTAGTTCACCTAGCTTTAAGTTGCCCATTCTAGATTATTAGTCATTTCAGGGCAACAATTTATAGTGAAATACAGATTCTTCTGAACAACTTCATGGTCTTCCTCACAGGAAGTTGTCCTTTGAAAAGAACTAATGGGAAATGGGATTATAATCCTGAATGACTAAATGAAATAAACTCACCATGAAAGCATGTATGCTTAATAATTTTTCGATTGATGTTTCACACATTAAAACTCGGGACCACTTTTTTTCCATTTATTTTGTCTTCAAAGTTAGTGGCTGAAACATGCTGCTCTTGGTCTGCAGGCGAAGATTCCTGTTATTATAATTTTTGAGGACTGAACTCTGTTGAGAATACAGAATATATATAATATAATATCATACTTCTTGCTTGGCTAACAATCGTATTACAAATGACTCCTCTGTCTCCTATATGCTTATGAAACTCTGCCTTTTTTTGCTCCATACTACCTGGCTCTTCATTATATTATGAATAATGCATCATGTCCCACACTATAAGAAATGTATTTACAAATGGAGTCTAACTGTATCATCAGATGTGCAGTTTGTAACATTGCGTTTTAGAATGAGCTAAATGATTGAGAGCACTTGAAAGCAACTTCCATTATTTATGTTACAGTCATCCTGAATTTGGCTATCCTTTAAATCTGTCGATTTGAGCCAAGTACCAAGCTTTACTGTATTATTGACTTTTAAACAGTACAGTCCATTGATTTAATTGGAGAATCCTGATTAAAAATTGATGTGACAATGTGCCCTATTGCCCTCAGTCTGCACATAAAGCTAGTACTGATGTAGGTCTGCAAAGTTATAGTCATTCATATTCAACTGCTGTTCAGCTAGTTCTAGGTAAAATTGTAGCTCATGCTTTTAGAGATAATACCAACAACAATCAGCAGGTACAAAGACCATTTCTTTTATGAGGAAGGGCTGCAAACTGATGTTGTGTGAACCATATTCACTTCCAACTAGAATGCTCATACCTGTTTGAAAGGGTTTTTGATTCAAATCTCCCTCACAAGAACAAAATTTCTACTCCATGGGACCATCTGGCAAGGTTGAATGGTCTACCTCTGCATCGATGCTGATGTGATCAAAGAAACAGAGGTTGACTTCTGTAGAAGAATATAAGACTGTCTGTAAAGAATGTCTAAGGCCCAGTACAAAAGTCATGTTTGTTGCTATTTCTGTTGACCATGTACTTTCAGTGCACCTGTTCTTTCCTGCAGTGGCAGTGTTCCTTTAGCTGAAATGTAAAATTTAAAGAAAAGACAATTGCCCTACTGATGTCCCCTAAATAAACAATTTCTACTGATTTTCTTACTGAATTTGATATAAAATATTACTTTCACATTACTTAAAACTAGAAATTAACTACGTTGTTAGCTGTGTCTGAGATTCACTCTCAGCACAAATTTGGAGTTAACTGCTAGGAATTACTCTGAATTTATTTCAAATGATCATAATAGGAAGTATTATGGAGGAAGAGGAGTAGTGAATATATATTCTTTTGTTTTTAAGAATTGTTTTAACAGATTAAGGACCCAAACTAAAACCAAACAGAACCAGTACAAAGGAAATTTGCACGGATTGAAGTATCAGTAGTATAGACAGTCACCTGGGTAGAATATTACATAAAGCAAGATGGCCCAACAGAGACATATCAGCTAAACTTGTACAATCTCCACATTTGTAACTGTATATAACATATAAAAGAAATGAATTTGACCTTTTACTGCATTGTAGATGTTGGAACTAGAACTTAGCTAGTGTTAATGTGAGTCTCCATTCTACTAAAAGCCGTAGAGACAGTGTGATATAACTGCAAAATTCAGTTCAGCAGACAGTATTCTGTGAACTAGAGTTCTCCTTTCCCTGTGCATATGCATTCCAGGTATGCTGCCTTTAAGTGTAAATACTTCTTGAGGCATCAAAATCAAAGCCCAATGTTTTGAGAATTTAATGTCAAACATGGTTGTACATGCAATATGAAGACTGCAGCAAATCATATAATAGGACCTCATATGCAATTTTTTTTTTTTTTTTTGTGGGAAAATTCCATTTGTATAACTTTCAACACATGATTCCTATAGGTGGAGATCTGTGCTTCCCCAAAAGTTTTTTTTAAAGCCTACCTGCAATTCCCTCACTGTACCAAAAGAGGGCACCTAAGGCTTTCTGTATAAAGCCCAGGAAATCTGCCGGAATTTAGATTACTTTCCAACAATATTTTAGAAATCTTCTCCCACTTTACAGCATACTAAGCAGAAATATAAAGTCTGTCGCTATACAACGAAATGTAACCTGCAAAATTTATACAGCTACTTTTAAGGAAAAACAACATTTCCATATATTCGCGTATCCACAAAAAATAATGTCAATCATACAACAAGAACAGCAAACGTGCAGTTTATGAAAATTGCAATAGTATTCACTAGAACTAATTGGTGCCAGGACACAGAAAAGATGACCGTGCATCAGAGCTGTGCAGAATGTTGCTAGCAGGGCAGAGTGGACTGTCTGGAGGCAGCAGATCCCCATGTAATTGCAGTTAGCACTGCCGTGGAGTCAGGCTTAAACATGAAAGGCTGTGTGATGTGCCCACAAGTTTGAGTTGGCAAACAGAAAGGGAATTCTAGAGGTGCATATTTTGCCCTGCAAAGAGATAGCAAAGGGCTCATTTCAGAGGAGGAGGAGTTAGGCACAGGCACTCACGCACAAATCTTTCTTGGGTCAGATCCCAAACTTTGATATAATTCAGTAATTGTCCCCTGAGAGTTGTGTGTTTGATGACGTTCAGCAATTATCTTTTTACCTACCTGTTTATGCTACATATTTTCCTATTTTCTATAACTCTTGAATAATAAACTTCTTTAAGTCATAACAAAAATATTTGAAACGCAACAATTTTATTTGTGACAACATATAATAGCAAATATTAGCAAGATACAACCATGTGTTTTTAAAATAATATATACATTCATTAGAAGAATTTGCATTTAAGAGAAATCCTCACTTATAAGTAGTTTTTCACCAATTCTGGTCTATCAGAAGATTGTAAAGTTATTGCATGTAGTTATCTTTTCCAGAGATGTTTATTTCAGATGCAAAAATAATAAAAAAAACCACCTTAATTCAAAGCCCTAAAATTAAAATAAAAACCCCAAGGATTTTATTTTCCACTTGCTTTTAGTATGTACAAATGTGTATATATCTTAGAAAACATGTACATAGTAAATATTCAACTGTTGCTTTCGTGTAGATATTTAAATGTCTCACCACTTACTTCTCTAATTGCCTTCCAATGCCCACTTCAATGAGTAAGGGAAAGGAGATATCCAACTGTAAAAATGGGAAATTTAATCCTCTATTAAATGATTGTATGTATTTTCTGTTCTTTGGAATGGGATTAGTGATAATTGACTGCATGACATGGAACACAAGAAAGAAATTAGTTGTACCCCTTAAATATTTATTTAATTAAACCTGAGTTATTTGCCCTAAAATATCAAACAAGAACTCCAAAAAGAACATAAAGAAGGGCAGTCTGGAGGATACATGGCTAGAAAAGGGGAATGAAATCAAATTGGTTTTGACATTTCTAATTTCGTATTTCTTGGACATTTTTACTGATTTGTTTTTTGTGGTTTTTTTTTGTTGTTGTTTTTTTGGTTTTTTTGTAGCTTAAGAGCTTGTCTGCTGGACACCACTGTATGCTTTTCAGTTTATTTTTTAAAAGTCATTTGAGAATGTATAAAAGTATTTCCTAAAGTTACAGTGATAGTTCTGCTTTGTTACTTTTATAGCTCAGGTGGATGATATTGTTACAGTCAGTGAAGGAAGCTTTGAGTATAGGAAAATTTAGAAAAAGATAATTTTACAGTAAAAGATCTTGTTATTAGTTCCTCCAGATAAATTCAGAATAAAATATCTTATTATTACTGCTTACACAACTCCTGTTTTTCAAGATGTTTTGCATTTCTTTTCAGTGCCAGTACCCTTTGCAGGTAAGCTGCTATGGCAATGCTCAGGGCCTTCACATGCTGAAAGGTGGGATACCCTGTAGTCTCCAGACTTGACCGTCTAATTTTTCAGCTACTGGAACAAAAAGAACTTTTCCATTTGGGTTACCTGAAATCTAGATTGTGTGCACAGACCTAAATGGAGCAGAACAGAGGGAGGAGCGTAGGAGGGTTGAAGGGAATGTATGCTTTTCAACAGTGCCAGGGAGTGCATATATAGTGGTGCAACATGCTCAAACATATGGGCCTACATTTGGATGCATCTGTTTTGGGCACCCAAGCTGAGAGACCTAGAGAGCTGAAACTTCAGCAGACCTTGGAACTAGCCTCTGAAAATCAGGCCTTTTTATGCTCTCTCAATTCTTTCTTGTAAAAATAGTCACTAATAATCACCAATCAGGTTTGAAAATACATGTTGGGGAGTATTCTCCACTCTGCACTTAGAAAAATAAATGCATAGAAATCAGAGATTAGAGTTCTAAGTTTCCTTTGAATCTGAACCAAAATCTGAAAAGAAATAGTAACTGGAATGGCTGTATCTCAAAGGTTTAACCTGGCTTTGGTTTGATACACTGAAGAGTATCATGCTTTCATGGCAAGGGACAGATCTAGGGGAACTTTTAATGTTTTTCTTTGCTAATTTTGATTACTTTTAACAAAATGCTCAAGATGAAAACACTTTCTCCCTTGAAAGCCATTGCATATGTTAATTAAACCAGCTCATAAACCACAATCAAATTAACTAGAATACTGTTCTAGTAAAATATATGTATGATCCTAAGAGTAGCTGCCTGAACACCCTACTAATACAGCCACATACAATGGCTCAGGTAATAGAAAACTGTTCTAGATTTTTCCCCAGTGAGGTGTGCTCAATATAAATTAGTTTGCTATGAAAAATAAAATGACAGCTTTAGCTAGATTCAGGATTTCTTTTCCAGAGATTCAGTCCTTTGATCAAAAGCTACAGTAGATTGAAGTTTGCTATTGTCAACATATTGTACGTACACAGTGTGTTTATTTTTGTGCACTTTTAATGTATTTAACCTTAATGTCTGCTTCTTTAAAGCAAAGAAACTGTGGCTCAGCATCTTGAATTGTCAAAGCAACCTATTGCAGATTTCTTTTTATAGATGAAAAGAAGCGTCCAGATGATGAATGCTATTCACAAAGTGATTGCTGTGGCAGTCATATCATGTCTCAAAGTACACATGGCTGTGTAAATAGAAACTACTGAAACTTGCTCTGACATGTAAAACTTTTTCCATGGCATATCAACTTTTGTGTCACCTAAGCAGATTCAGCTGGAGCTCTTCCTAAAAATGCAAGTGCTTTTATTTGCTTTTTTTTTTGTTTTGTTTTGTTTTGTTTTAATATCACTTCATTGGATGGGCCGAAAGTGAGATATTCCTCTCCCTCATGAGACCCTCGAGTTTAACATTAGAAGAAGTTTTGTGACAGTCTAGTAAACCTTTAATGAGAATTCTTTTTGTGACAGACAGATGTAAATGTATCCCTCTAATCCTATTCTTTCAGGATTTGTCTGCAGATGAATGTTAATAATTAGTAGTTGCTTTCTCCCTCCTCCTTTCTTCGTAAAATTGTATTCTTCATAAATTCATCGTCTTTTTTTTCCCCTGTTTTCTCAAAGTACCAGCAGCCCTGACAGCCTCCCTTTGTTCTTATGTTTATAAATAATTTATAATGTAGAAATATCTCTTCTTAGTCTTAAAAAATAAACTAATGGTTGAACATAACATACTGCCAGGAGCAGATCTACCACTAGCTTTAGAAAAAAAAAAAAAGAGGAAGGAAAAAAGCTTCATGATTAACAAAGAGAGAAAGAAGGAACATCATATGGAAATCTATTTATCTGAGTGAATGCTGATTTTTTGTTTGCAGATGCTAAATGCATCTGAGCTACCCTCATTTTATGCTCTACTTCTTTTCTTTTCCAGACTGCACACCTCAATTCATTCCTTAAAAATGTAGCTTCTTTTAAATGTCCTGAACCAACAAAAGGGTACAACATGGACTAAGTTATCAGCATAAATGTGTTTACACTGCTGTAGGTGATTCTCTTGAGGAATATACCAGCCCTTATACTGACACTTCGTTGACGATTGCTGTCCATGTTTGTAGATGCACTGCAAAAGAAAGTCACATATTTAGCCAAGACATTCAGTCTATTGTCAACTGCATACGGACCAGCTGCTGGTGTTGGGATTCTTGCAAAATAATTCTAAAGGCTGTACTGCAGTAGCATATACTTTGTCAAGAGCACTCACACGTGCAACCTCAAACTACAAAGAACCAGCACTCCAATTAGAATTGAAATTTACTGAGATTCAACACCTACTGAACACAGAGGAGTGATTCTGTTTCCAGATGTTTGTATGGCTCCATTATTGTTGTTTTGTGCAGTCACAGCAGGAGCAGTGTCCACATAAAGTGCTGGAATTATTGTTAATTAAGGTAAATACAACTGAACTTGATATTACATTGTTGAGCCTAATTCTAAGAAGAAATCTTTATTTTGCTGCAGGTTAGCGTATGTCGAAGTAGATGGCTTAAAAGTCACTACGTGGTAAAGCGGAAATATATTCAAGTCTTTTTTAAAACAATCCTAGCATGCAATTTAGATAGGGATCTTGAAATTACCTCACAACAGCTGCCAGAATTTTTTTAAAAAGGTGAGGTACCATATCATGTCCTGCCTCAGAATGCCCCCTGTGATGGTGACACCAGTGAGCAGGAGTTGCTATTGAATTACAGAACCTGTATGCACACTGCATAATTACACACAACAAAGTAATTTGGATGGTACTTCGCTTTACAAGAAGGGAGTGTAGCTCTATTTTAACATACTTAGTTTTAAATTGCCCACCAGGTGCTAATTCGAGTCTCCTCTGCAGGGTACACTCAATATTCACCTACTCTTCAAGCATATTATCACAAATAGCACTACGTAATTTAAGGATAGGAAATGAGAGGAAAAAGAATACCTTACCCAAGGTACACATACAGTAGAAGGTGGGGAATTTAGGCAGATATGCAAACCCAGTGTAGAGATAGTTATGACCTGCAGGGCTTAGCTTTGGATCTAAAGGAGGATTGGAGCCAAGACTAGTTTGATTTTGCAAGAAGCAGACCAGCTGCCCTTTGTAAATTATTCATTCTTGCTTTTGGCTTGTTTCTGACTTTGGAGAGTGGCATGAGTTTTGGCCAGAAAAAACACGTAAAATCTTTTGAAATAACTGGTTAGGGAGGTTTCTGAATAAAAGAAGACGCCATTCCTAGCAACTCAGAGATGAATCTGTTTGCACAAAAACAGCTTGGAAAGAGTGAGTTCAAATCTCTGTGAGGTGTACAAAACCAACTTGAACCCTCTTTTAAGGAGTTTGATCTTCTAATCCTCTACCTTTTCTCACCCCTTGCCTTTAACAGTGTGTAACAAGATTCTCAGCTTCTGTTAAAATACATTTTGCGATAGTCTGTAAATCTCTGCTGAGATTGCGGCTGCTTTCAGATCTTACAGGGTGTGATGCGAAGATTCAATGTTTTTCAGGAACTCTACACTGAGAGCAGAATCCTGCTTGAAAATCCCTGGGTGCACACATTGTAAAGAACACAGGAAGACAGACCTAAAATAGAGCATGCATCAAGACCAGAATCTCATCCAAAGGTAGCATGCTCTGAGGAGACATTTGAAAGCTCCGTGCAATCTTTTAAGGGAAACCTTTCAGGTTCCCAAAGGCTGCTCAGGATTAAGAGAGAAACTAATGTCATGGGAAGGGAGGATGATGTTGAAGGGAATGAAACATTTGATTGCAAAGAAGAGGAAAACAGAGAATGAGACTGGTGTAAAAGCATCTCAGACAAGCATTTGACAGTGGTAACTTCATTTTTTCAATACTGGGACATGAGTGCACAAATTAACCCTTAAATGCTTTTTGCATTTAGCTTCAACCTATCACATCTTCATGGTAAAATGTCTGCCTAATGACATTGACACTTTTCAAATTTTCACTAAACATCCTTCATGATTATAGAAAGCATTGTGGTTGTAACACTACTTTCTCTTAGCTGAATTATTTCCCTGATCTGTGCTGTTACACAGGTAAACCCACTTCCAATTCTTTCATAACCTCTGCTTTGTTCCACTCCAAACCTTAGCCTGAATAAACAACTTGAGACCCTAAGGTCTGAAAAGGAGATCAGGACCCAAACACATATCCAAGTCTATTTTTTCTGCCCAGATTTTAAAATGGACTAATCAAAACTTTAGCTGAACACTCCTGATTTTTGTTGGTGTCAATTGATCAAAAAATTTTGAACTGAGACCCTTTGCTGCCTATAGCAATGTATCTTTATAGAACAGAAACTCCCTGGCTCCCTGGCATTATTAAAAAAATACAGTATACAAAAGCTTTAAGCTTCAAACCATACAGCATGATTATTATGATAGCAGGAGATGTCAGGTGGAGACAAAGACACACGGATAGAACTGACTTGAGGCGCGTCATCAGAAAATAAGGGTGATGTGATCACAGTACTTATAGCATATGCAGCAGCTGTACAATTCTACATGGCAGCTTCCATCACACCCTTCACATGAGGGAAAAAAAAATAAAAAAAAAGGAGAAGATTCTGAGTAAATGATGGCTGAATACACAATAAATTGTAGTGTATGACAAGACGCTTTCTTTTTTGTTTAATATATAAATCAGGAGCACTTATGAATTAATATCAATTAAAATAATATATTTGCTTTCTTTCGACAGTTATGTCAGCCTCATTAAAAGCCAAGTGCTAAATCTTCATTAGATTTTTCAATATTAAAATACTTCCATGAAATATAAATTAACATTTAACTTGTTGCTGGTCATATTAAGGAAAAGGAGGGGGCAAAACCCACTGGGATTGAAATCATGACTCATTTAAATCAATGAGACTTTTGTTTCTGAACTCAGTGGGGCCAAATAATTCCCTCCCTGTTGACAAGAGGTAATACCTTCAAATCTGGCAGAGAAGCAGGCCTCAGGAAGTATTCTGTTTCAGTTTATATTCCTGACTAACATGATGATGGTTAAAATTTTCAAAGTATCCTTGGTGACATGGGGAGAACGTGTGCCCGAACAAGAGTAAAAAATGTTTAGATTCCTGAGTAGCTTCAGTGTTTTAGGAAACCTTATGGCATGCCTAGAATTTTAACAATTCCCCCTAGTGAAAAGACACAGTGGCGTTCTCCCCAGGATGCTGCAAACCCTACTTTTCAGCAGATGGAACCTGCACAGCAAGTGAGTAGTTCACAGGTGAACACTGGAATTTGTATCAGAGGCTGTCGGTGGTGGTGCACATCTGGAGGGACGTGCCCTGTCCGATGAACACTGCGAGCGCCGAGCAGCGCGCCCGGCTGTCTCACAGCTCCGCGTTGGGAATCTGCCCAGCGCTCAGCTCACTGCCCAGCCTGTGAGAGATTTCCCAGAGGATGTGAAGTTTGGGAAGACAGATAGGTCAGGCCGGGAGAGAAGCTGAGTAGCTGCAATCAAGTTGAAACAAAGCACCATAATGTGCATATTCAGTCGCAGCTGTGATAAGTGATTGCCCTTCCTTTTGCAATAGCCCCAGTCTTGAATCAGAGCAAACCTACCCAGAAAACTGGCCAAGAACCCTTTGAATTGTCCAGGTCGCCCTTCAGAGGTATTGTGTGCTTGCTGAAGGAGCTTGGGAGCTCTTTGCCTTCCAGAAAGAAAGGAGGTGTTTTAACAGTGGAACTGGGAGCGCAGCTCTCTCCTCCGTGAGCCTCTGCATCAACGAGCCACAAGGTGGTGGTATGGTGTCACTCTGTTTTGAGCAACAAAAAGAGGTTTTGTTTAATGAGCTTGAACTCACAAGCCTGCTCATCTAGTGAACTGTGACTTTTCAAATACCAACCTATTAATGTCAAAGGCAATACTGAAGGGAACAGTTCTGTTTGATTTAAAAAATACAGACAATGTGAAGTCCACTATGCTCTAATATCTATCACCTATGGGGCTCCATTCATGCCTAATGCTTTATTCAAGCTAAGACCTAGTTTTTATATATCAGATTAATACATATCTACAGCTTTGCACCTTTCTATTTTGATTTTTTTATTATCAGGGCTCGCCGGGGCCATTTTCATTCCCTTACTATAGCATCTGCAAGCAGGTGGATTAGAGATAACTCTCATTGTGCTTTGTTTTCTCCTGACACTGTCATTAATCATTCCTTAAGCCACACTTCAACTTATAGTAATCAGGACTGGCTGTTCCCAAGCTGCACAAGAATTGCCTTTCACAATGTAATGTGAAATTGGAAGCGAATGGCTGAAGCCAGACGCTTCTTCTGCATTCCCCATCTATCTCATCATTTAGGTATTTATCCATCTCAGGCTTGTACAGGGAGCATCTCTCTCCTTCCCATGAGGACACAGATTGCAACAGAGGATCAGATTTGTTACCCAGGCTTTGGGCTTTGATTGTCCTCCTATAAGTTCGGGATTAAAGTGAAATTTCCCACAGGGCTATGCAGGATTTGCTAGCATTTAACTGTTTAACCTGGCTGTTTGTGAATGAGAATCCTGTGGTCAACTATTCCATAGAGAATATTATGGTAAGCCAGCTCTGAATGGCAGATATTTCGGTAAATTCCTGTAAAGACTGCTACAGTTGATTCCAATTAAGTTCATACCTGATAACAATTGTTTTCTTGTACATGATGAACAGTAATCTTATGATAAAAAAAACAATTGTCTAGTCTCTTGTGAAATACTCTTGTCAGCCTCAGAACAAATGCAGACCTTCAAAAAGTTGCAGTCGTCTATTTATGCTTCCAGAATCACTGTGCACTAATTTGTCTTGAACTAGGTCATATCCCTCACTGTGGAGAAGAGCTGTATTCCCTTCTATCTTATCCAATTTTAGTAATAAGTATAAGGTAGTAATATCTGTAGTAGCACAGCAGTGGAATGGACAAACATTTTAAACAAACTGCACTTGATGTATTAATAAAGACAAATTGATGGTTCTGGAAAGCATGCTGTTAAATATGTAGCCAAAACAGATGTATTTTTACTGGCATTTGATGTGATTCTTGCACAAAGGGAAGTACCTATAATGTGCTATTCTCCACGAAACTGAAAGCAAAGGAAAAAATTTTCAGTCCACATTATCTATCTTTTAGTCTTAGATTTAGAGCCATTTAAGGAAAAAAGATTTTAAAACAAGTCAAAATCATTTTGTTATCTAGTTTAAAAAGACTCTATGCTCAACCACTGTATATATATTCTATTTAATGTGGATGTGTTTTTAAAATGCCTAGGAGGATAGTGCTCATTTCATGTGCTTCTCCAAGAGAGACATAACACCCAAGCAACTGAAGTACATAATTTAACAAAACATTTTAGCTTGCAGTGAAATCAGTTCCCTTGGAGGGAATGGACTGAATCATTAAACTCAATTTTAACCCCACTCCCTGAGAATTTTTTACATCTTATTCTAAAGTTTGCTTTTTTTTTTTTCCCTAAAAATATGCTGAATTTCCAAAATAAGCTTTCATGGGATTTAGTTTAGGGATAAAAATAATATTTTTATTTATCCCTTTAAAAATAAAGTCACAGAGACCCCAAGGGAAAGGCTCGTAGATATTATCAATTTCAAATCTACAAATTCTAATGCAGACTCTAATTAACAAATATAAAAGACAAATATATTACTTCTCTTGTTCACCCTTCAACTACATTCTGAACCTGTAGTTATGACATTGATCTCGTGTTAACCAGTGTCTCAGTGAAAAGGAACAGGGCTTGGTTGTGTAACAGTACCTGTGAAAGCCTCACTGCCAGAGTGCAAATTACTAAATATCTCTGCCATCGTTTACTCTTTCTCTCATAGCACTAAATGATTACTGAAAAGGCATAAGCAATCTTTTCTATTTATTTGAAATATCTTCTAGATTCAGATGAGTAATTTTCAGCTGTGTATAATGCTTCCAAAGTAACCTCTTCATTTCCATTGTTTTAGTGTGAAATCATTTCCTCGGGAGATAATTAGAGTTGCTCCATTTATTACATTAAATGATTAGCATGCACTTGAAATGATTCAGTATATTTTCCTTTATTGCTGATGACTCTTAAATATGGGCCTACATTTTTAATGGACAAATTAAGATTATCTTGACATTTTGTGGCTGCCTCAGCAGCAAAACAAGACAGACTTCCTTCTCCAAATACACACATAGGTGTGTGTTGAACAACACACATTAGCTGAAGGGCTTCTATTCACCTGATTATCCCATCTGCCTCAGCTTAAAGACCAGTAAGTTTGCAGGTAAAGTGGGAGTTTGAATATACCAAAATTTTTACTGCTTCTGTTGCATGTGTAGTTAGTAATTATTCTTAAGTGTCATGGGATCAGAATCCCAGCGTCTCAGCTAAAGCGTCTGCTTCCTCTTGAACAATCAGCATCTTCTTCCAAATGCATATAAAATTATTTCTTACAGTGGCAGACTTGCACTTTTATCATATTATATTAATTAATCTAAATGAATAAAGGAGTTTTTCTGCATGCTAACTAGTGAGCTATCATCCTCTCATATATGAGAATAAATTACCCTAGAATCGGTGAAAATACATCCCAATTAATACTCCTTATTTAAACTGAGTAAGGTTTAATGTCAAGCTACAGCAACAGCTTTAAGAGTTTCCTTTAAGGATGGAAGTCTGCAGTAGTAAGCAGGTGGGCTGCAGGCCTGAGCTGGGACCAGGTATTCGTGTGACCAACACCACGACAAGGGCTCCTCCAGCAGTTGCCAACACTGACCTGGATGTGGTGTGGATACAAACAGTGACAGAGGTCAGCGGAATTAAAAGGGCTCCATTTTCCCCAGACCATGCCATGTCATTCCCAAAAGAAAGCCAAGGAGATATTTAACTGGATTTGAAAGCTTGGTTCATTGGAGTTAAATAACCTACCGCACTCGAACTACATTAGTAGATGTGAAACTGATGTCATTATTAAAGGATACATTCTCTCATGATGGGATACATTCACCTATCCCTCCTATCTCAAATTTCACCACAGCCCAAAGACTTCTCAGACATGCAGTCAGTTTAAATTCAAGCATATTTTGTATTTAATATGTTATAAATGTAATAGAGATTTTAATGGTAAGGATTCTCTTGGAAAGATTTTATTAGAGTTTTTACTTTTTGAAAAGGATATATACAGGTTATGTGTGGGTAGACAAAGTATCTCATGTTTTATCTGAAAATCCACTTTGCTATTTCAGTCAGTAAATTCACTTTTTGAAAAAAAAAATACAAGCTGTGAGTGTACAGAATATGAAAGAGAACACATAATCGAAAAATTTTAAAAACCAGTATTATAAATGCTTTTGTAAGTGTGTAATGCAGTATAAAAAACCACTTTCATAAAACTGTATCTTAGATCAGAAAATAATATTCTAAATTAAATGCTCAATACTACAAAGAGAAAATGTATATTTTTTGCCTTGTTCACTAATAAGGCACACAGAAACAATCTTTCGACTGGCCTATTTCCCATCCAAAAAGCCACTGCAGACATTTCAGTCTTACAGAACACTCTAAGAAATATTTCTTCATGAATTCATAAACATTTCTCATGTTGCATGAACAAGAAGCAGATGTATTTGGGGTAGTAGATCTCACCAAATCCAATAAACTGTGCCCTTCCAAGCAGTGTTACTGTTATTTCGTGTGGTGCTGCTGCACGGAAACGGCAATAGCATGCATGGCTCCATATGCCTGGAAACAAGCACTCTTCCTCTCTTTATTTCTTAGCTGGTCCCCACTTAAGTCAGATTCTCACCTGTGTCTAAGCAGCAAATTTGACCACAGTGTGGTCATATAGGACAGACTTCCTAAATTTAACTATAAAAGACCACAAAAACACTTGATTTGGTTGTTCCTTGGAATATGGTGAGAGGACTGGAGATGCCTGCTAGAATTAAGCCCAAATGGTGAACAGCTCTATGCTTCTAAATGAAAATTGGGCAAACCCAGCCCTGTTCAGCCAAATTCTTACAGTGTCTGATAGTGTTCCACCAGTAAACAGCACCAGACATAAAGAGGAGATTTGATAAACTGGGACTCAGAGATTGTTTCTGCTCTTACTAAAGTCATACATGTGACTCTTTTTTCTATCTCAGTGATACTGGACCATCATAACTAGAGGTGAAGGTCTGGTCACCTCATTAACAACAAGCAATCCTATTTGTTAGCCCCAGCACTAGTGTACAGTGTAGGCACATTTATCCTTTAAAACTTCAGCAATATAAAAGCACACCATTAAATAATAGCGCTACTATAGGCGTATTATACAGAAAGTGCCATAATGTTGTTTGTATATGACAGGCATTTTTAGTGTAAGAATGCTGAAATTCTACACTGATGTCATTAAAGCATAAATGACACACTACCAAAAGATGGAGATACTAATGTATGGCGGTTAAAACTACACTTCTCTGTAGGTTTTAGAGTATTTTTAATAGCTTCTAAGCATGTTTTTAATAGACGAAGTTATAACAATACCAACAGTAGTGGCATGAAAGGTTACAATGGATGAACACCATCTCTCTCAAACATTTATTCCATTTAAGTAAAAATACTTGATAGAGAGCATTTCTATTATTCACAAGAAATCGTTGAATATAATGGTTCCTAGCACTCCTTTTGTAATAGCTTATTTAAATACTTGGGGCTGCAATTCTGATTCCCACTTTGTTCAGACTTCACAGAAATACTTCTTACAATTGATCACATTTTTATTCTTTATTGTATTCTAAATAGCCTCTGATTTTTCAGAACCCAAGACTAAAAATTAGGTTTGTAGAAGTGAAAAGTACAGCCTTGAAAAAAACCCTTACACACTTTTCTTAACTGAGGAACAGCAACTACAAAATTGAACAAAAAAACTATGCTATGAATCATTTTGTTTACAGAAATGCTTTAAGGAATTATTTCAGAAGTCTAAATGGAGCTTGATGGGCCTTTTCTAAACCCTTAAAATCTGAAATGACCTGAAGGCAAAGAGACCACTTGACTTTGGATTTCATTTTTTTGTAATATTTTCTTCAGTGCTTTCAGCTCAGACTACAGTAGTTTACACAAAATTAAGAAACCCAGTCTGATAAGAATTTATTAAAATTCTATTTACCGTTTTAAATTTATTTATTGTAAAAAAAAAAATATAAATGAGGAAGTAGGAATAGAACTTTATTGATTATGAGGGTTGATATCAATACTTTATAGCTGTTATGCTTCCAACATTTCTCAAATTATTTAAGAACTTTAAATGTATTTATTATGAATCCAGGGTAATCTCTCAGTTGATATAAAACAGCACAAAGTCATCAGAGCTCATAACTTATGTCCAGTAAGTTAAGTTAAGAGGATAAAGATCTTTTTTTCAGAACAAATCATGGAATCATAGAATACTAGCTCAGAAGGGGGTCTCAAGGATCACCTGGTCCAGCCTTTCTTGGCAAAAGCAGGGTCCACACAATAAAATGGTAATACATACTTAGGTAGAATTATTATTATTATTATTATTATTATTATTATTATTATTATTATTATTATTATTGTTGTTGTTGTTGTTGTTGTTGTTGTTGTAATTAATTAAGAAAAAACTAAAATAAATAGTATAAATGGCATTATGCTATGTCACGTATTAAGAGGGTCAGTACTGAAATAAACCACAGTATTACATAAATTCATAGGTTGTTGTTTTGCCTTTTAAAATAAAATTTGTTAGCCTGGAGAAAGAGGGACTCAGAGATGACCTTATCACTCTCTAAAACCTCCCGAAAGGTGGCTGTAGCCAGGTGGGGGTTGATCTCTTTCTCCAGGCAACAACTGACAGAACGAGAGGACATGGTCTTAAGCTTGGCAATGGCAAATATAGGTTGGATGTTAGGAAAAAGTTCTTTACAGGAAGAGTGATAAAGTACTGGAATGGCCTGCCCGGGGAGGTGGTGGAGTCACCATCCCTGGATGTATTTAAAAAAGACTGAATGTGGCACTTGGTGCCACGGTCTAGTTGAGCTGTTAGGACATGGGTTGGACTTGGTGATCTTGAAGGTTTCTTGCAACCTAGAAATTCTGTGATTCTGTGACTTATGAGGATCTTTGGATCCTTACAATGTGCAAATGAGTGCATGCACGTATTTTAAAATATGTATTAGATAAATGGTAAAGAGAAGCAGCTCTTTTATGGGCATATAAGCTCTCTAATGTCAAAAAATGCCACATCTCCTACCTCTCAGCTCATTCTAAAACGGTTTAATATGATAAACTTCACAAGGCAGAAGTATTATCACACTACGGCATGGGACTCTTAGAGCAGTCAGCAGCGCTCTTTTTAATATTGTTCCCATTTGCATTTTAAATAACCAAATGATTTTCAGGCATTTAATAGAAAAACATTTTTTAAATGAATACCAAGAGACATTTGTAAATAGCAGCACAAATTGCTCCTGGGCTATAAACCTGAGTGCCAAGTTTCTCTTCAGTATGAATATAGACAAGTGTTAAAAGTCTGAAAAATGGATGCCTTAATGGATATACTGGCAGACCTGTAAGTGTAATAGAGCTAGAATGTTCCTCTTTAATAAAGATATCATCTTTCATCTCCTAGATTACACATAGATTTTCTATTCTAAATAAAAAGATTAGAACAAGAAATTTTTTCCCTGCATATCATATTTAAAAATGTGCAAGGGAATGTCATCCAACAATTTGTAAGCGTTGAAATTATTTCCTTGAAAACAATAAAAAGTAATCCCTAAAGATATGGTACATATACAGTTCCTTTATTGAACAAACAAAAATAGATTATGCATTGCTTTTTCAGAATCAAATACATCTGCTGTGACTGAGGCAAGGAGACACATCTGGGGGCTTGAATCTCACCACAGCCTCTGTGACTCTCTATATTGTCAGTGCATCAGTAACCTTGCATTTAACCAGATTATTTACAGTCAGAGCCTTATAAGATCACACCCATTGCTGCTGGTGTGAGGGAGGGAAGGAGACCTCTGAAATTGAATACAAATGTGATATTTATTGTTACATTTATTGAGCTATAACCATATATCAAATGTGCTAAATTCACAGAGATAAAATAATACAATCACATCAAGACTGAAAATTTAATACTAGACAGGGACCTACAAGTTCCCTTCCACCACAGTTTGCTTTGTAGCTCATCTGAACAAACACTTTGCCCTGGAATTTACTGGACAATTCTTGTCTGCTGCTTATTAAATGCAGGGGCTATTTCCTTCTAAAAGTTATTCTAGCTGCAAGTAAACGTACTTGTACATCCAATTTATAAACCAAAATATTTGTTGCTTGCTTTTTCCAGAAAAGAAAAAATTAATAATCTCCACAGATATACCAGTGTAATGGTGGGAGGGCAGCAGATCTAAACATTGATATTAATATGAAAATACAGATTGGTCTTTGGAGGAATTTTGACTGTGGGGTAAATTAGTCTAGATTTCACCTAAAATATTATCTTCAGTTGCTCTGCTAAAAATGTAGCTAGAATATAATGCATATTGGCAGTGTCAGACTTGAGAAGCTGACACAGGCATGGTCAGAGTGGTTAGGCTTTTCTTTTCATGAGTGCTGCTCTTGGCTTTAGAGAAAGGGTTCAAGAAGTCACTGCATCCATAGATCCATTATAGTGGAAAAGCAGACAATATGTGTGGGAGGTGGAGCATGAGTTCTCTAGATTACACCGTATTTCCTTTTGGTTATCCAAATAACACCAAGCTTCAACTAGAGAAACAGCCTTCAGCTGGTGCCTTGCTTTCTTAGGCTGAAAATAATGACCCACTTCAGCGTATATGTTTTCTAATATACTTTAACTACTCATTCTGTATATACCCATATAACATGATTATGTTTCTGTCAAGACCTAAGTGGTGTGGATCGACAGCTATAGTAACCTGCTGGAAGAAAATGAAGCAAAATTCACCCCATATCACTCATTGGTGGTGGTCGGTTGAAACAGACCCTTGCTACTGACAAGTATAGCAGGCATATTCAACACTCCATTAAAAATAGCAAATAAAAATAAAGTCTGACAGGAAAAAAAAGCCTTAGCTTGTTTTCAAATGCCTTTCTTAGTTTCTCTAAGGAAGGTTTTAAAAACATAAAGTTGGATGCAATAGAAGTATTCATTAATAAATATATTGGAGTGATGGACTTTCAAATGCTTGGGGGAAGGTCTGGATCTTCTGTCTTTTGAACTGATGTTAATTTGAATCACTTCTTTCTGTGGCAGAAGAATTACACTTGCTTTACACTCACGTAACAGGCAGCAGAATTTAACACTTGCTCTACAGGGTAGAACCTTATCCTGAATGGGAAAGTAAGGCTGTTGTTCTTTTCAGTAGCATAAAAAAAATTATTTATAGCAACTTGGTTTGTTGTTTTTGTTTTTTTTTTTTATTTTTTAAATTGTGACAGTAGCTGAGCTTTGATCTTTTTGAGTAAATTAACTACTTATATGGGACAGAAAGAAAGACAAGCAGCAACAGCACAGAACCAGATAATTCCTCTTAGATGAGAGATTGCGGTTACTTTTTCTGACAGCTGTGATTGTAGAATTTGCAAAATGATTTTGATACAGGTTTTAGGGATTTTTCTCCCAATTATCTTTCTTTATACGGAATACTTTCTCAATACTTAAAAGTGGTATCCTTTATTATAACTCTTATTACAGTAAAATCGATGGAAACCTGACTAGTGGGTGTATTGTTATGACACTTAAACTATTTGTAAATATTGCTCAAAGCTTTCCTAGCATATTTTAGCAAGGCAACATTACAGCAAAGTGTAATTTATTGCACATGATAAAGGCTATATGTTTCGAAGACAATCACACTGGAAAACAGACTCGTGAGAAAGAAGTCACAATTGTGTCTCACTTTCCAGTAAAAGCAGTTGTTTCAGGCTTTGGGTTTGGAAGATTGCTCTGTGATCATGACACCTACAGAGGTGGGCAGGAGCCATTTTCACTTTGCTTTCAGTGCCCATTAATAAACAGCCAGTACCTTGACTAGAGAGATTTCTCTTGGTTCTGTAGGTTCTCTTTCCTACTTATGCTTTATACTGAAGAGAGCTCCTCTGATTGCAAGACTGGAGCCATGACACCAGCATGCTTTCATTTCCTTCTCATTCCAGATATGAAAAGAATGTACTGGTTTACAGTAATATTACATTCAGTGAGGGCTTTTTTGAGACTCACTTAAAATCCTTCAAAGAGACCCTGTAAGAGGAGCATTAAAACCGTAAGGAAAAGCTCAATGGACAGCCTTCCAGTCTATATCAGCCAGCTTGTAAAAAAGAATGTAAACACCCCCCTGCACTTTCTGAAAAATAAAATGTTCTAGCTGCCAGCCTGAATGATAGGGAATAACAACAACAAAAATATTTATATTGCCCCTGCTCTTTTCTATAATCACCTCCAGTGTATAGTTTATGGAAGATGTTTTATACATTTTAGGTTTAACAGTGTGATCTTAGAGTAATCTGTAATAGTAATCTTCGAGTAATACTTATTAGCAAACAGTGTTTGACCACTGTCTGACTGTTCAGTGGTGTTTTAACTGCTACAGCAAGTAATCCCCAGATACTGATCATGCATCATATATAATGAAGCTTTTATATTCTTATTATAGTAATAAAGGATGATTTTTTGACATTTATTGCCAGAGAGGTTGGCCCCACCACAGGTAAATGTTACAGGTTTCCATTGACATCATGCTAGTGAGGAAAATACATGGTGACTTTAGTTCTCAAACCCCATGTATTCTGAAAAATTCCAAAATTTGATCCAATCTTTATTGCCTTACTTGGCCATTATTTGTATCAAGAATGAATCAAAACATCTAAGTAACTGTTAATATATATTGACCTACCACCTTTAACGTCCATTCATGTGTATTTTTTGCCATTACTGGGTTTCAATTTAGATGTACTTCAATAAAATTTTTATTATGGTTTAGACTATAATTTTATGGGGTGGGGTTAATTTTTGGGCTATTTATGTAAAATACAATGTCTGACTTGAATTACAAAGATTTTCATCAAAGCATGAATTAGAAGATTTGACCAAATGTTTATAGGCTTTACATACTTGTTTTCTACTTGTGGAAATCTGTGCCTTACTTTCTTTTTTTCCCAAAAACTTAGCCCAAACCCTCTTGGGCTAAGAGAAAATAGGATATTTTAGAAGTAACACTGTGACTTTGCAGAAATGTTTAGGTTCTTGGAAGGAGAGGGAAACAAAAGCATCTGAAATTGGTGTAGAGGTGCAAGAAGGTGAGAATTCAGTTCAGCCCATTATGATGTTAAATTAAGGCCATGCCTTGTTCTCCCTGAAGTCAATTAAGTTGTAATCTTTCATCATCGTATCATTTTACAGTCGCAGAACAGTTTGCATTTCTTTCTACCTTAAAAAATAGAGCCGAGATCTTTATAATTATATGGACACGTTGCACAAGGTATTATTACAAACCCTTTTCCAAATAAACCCCTCCACTTTGACAGTGCTCTGTGTTCTGACAGGCACCTCGCTACATACGAAATAAAATGTGTGCGCAGAATCTTGCATGTGCCTCGTACAGCATGTGTGTTAGAGAGGGTGACAGTGGGGAAGAGGATAAGAGAAGCAGCTACTCCACACAGGACCCCTATGAATATTCATTTTGGAGCAGCCAGCCCTGTTAGGCTGCTACACTACATTTTAAAGTAGTGATCAATAAATGTACTATAAATAAATAAACTACACATTTTTATTCCCGTTGAATATTCTAGTTGATTCAAGCAAATTAGTTAGAGTGTGTGAAAACTCCCACCAGGAAAAGATGTTTAACTGGGGTTTTTTTTATTACAGTTTCTATATCTAGAAACATTTCTCACACTGATGATTAACCAGAACTTCAATTTACCTCTGAATTTTATACATGCAAACTAAAAGGGACAGCAGGGTTCTACTTTTAGAATTTTAGCACCATTAAATACCAACTAAAATTACCACACTTGCAGAAAAGCAGGATAAAAACATAGCAAACTCCTACTCTTAAATTCTGCTATACACTCAAAAAAGTAAATAAATACACTTTAAAACATGGCAGTGTTTCCAATTAAAGATAATATTTGTATTAGGATTGTAATTGCATTTTCTCTCCAGTGAAATAAGGAAATTTGAAGAGAGATCAGATGTATTATAAACGTCCTTAAAAAACCCAGTTACCTAAGGAAAACATAGATTACTACAAAATGAATTAATGTATTTTACAGACCTTAATATTTGTGCTTTTGAATGTGAAAGCTGTAAGCTGAAGAATAAGAAAGTCTGAAGATTTCATTTTACGAATTTAGGGGTTTTTATGAGTTTTAGTTTTATTTCTAAAATGCACGAAAAGAACGTTATTAATACAGGACACATATTTTTAGAAAGTACAAACAAAAACTGTGTGCTGTCTTAATTTTCAGCTTAAATTTACAGACATGCTACATGGCAACAGTATTAAAGCAAAAAAGGAGGGATACATTTTCCTATTCAATAAAAAGCCGTGGAAGTTGCATGGGGTAGAGTCTCTAGGAAATCCACTCTTTCTTTGAAAAAATGTCATTGGTGAGATAGGAGATTGGCACCACAATGAGCAAAATATAGTGAGGGCTGATACGGACTGTCAGCTAGAATTTGGGTTAAGACACTGACTTTTGTCTGCACGATGCCTACCTTCCAAAGAAGATGGAAGATGCAAAACTGAAAGTTTCCTCTCTCTGGTTAATGTGGTCTATACAAGTGAATAATGCATAAGAAGATGTTCCCTTGATAATGTCACAATTATTCACTGTACAGCTATAAACTCAAATATTCACATTAACAGCTAGGTATTATTTTTCTTCTCTGAAATTAAGTGAGTGGCATCAGTGGTCATAAATGAGAGCATTCATCAAAGGCGTAGGCCTTGGCAGAGGATTAAGTGAATGCTGATGAAGTGTCCAGATTCCCATAACTTGGAATGGGCTGTATTCAGCATTCCTTTATTATCCATCTGCCACATAACAAAAAGTCTCATATATTTAATGCAGGTTTGCCCTCGGCCACGTAATAGGATTAGGAATAATTTCTACAAATTTACAAAAACAAATCACATGGGAAGGCTTAGAATTTGCTAATAATTTCTCCATAGCTGGGAGATCAAAGGGATGTAAGAGTCCAGAGCCAGGCGGTAGTTTGACCCTGGCCAAGCTTTTTTAATGAAAGGGTTAATCTTCTCAGAGGTGACCATAGAGGAGCAAATAGTGTGACCAAAGGCAGATTCGGGCCTCCGAAAATAGGAAGAAAATCGTCTGCAAAGTATGACAGCAAGAAAACATGTACAGAGCAACAGTACATTTTCTGTCTGAAAAACTAAAATAAAACAGCAAACCACAACGAATTGTTTTTAAGCAAAGTGTGACTGGCAGGAGAGAGGGGTTTTGGTGTAGAAGGAGGAGTGCCATGCAGAGGAGAAGCAGCTTGCGGGGTGAACCAGAAATGTTACTCTTTCTTTCTGAATAACAGAGAATAGGATGAATGCCTTCAGTCTAAAAACATTTTCTATTGCCTTCAGGTGAACACCATCTTCCCCAAAAGTGTGTCAAAGCTTTGGTTGGTTGGTTGCTTTTGCCATGTGCTTGTCCTGTTGGTTTTTTTTCAGAGAAAATGTAGTGTAAACACGCACTACTTCATAGGCGAGTTTTCGGGAGGACCTGAACAAGTTGTCTAGTGAAGATTTTTCAGACAGGTTCTTGGTTTGATGCAGCTCTGGCTCAAAAACATTGACTTCTTGGAAGGCAAGTCCATCTCTCAAATCAAATCAAGTAGCCATATAAGAAAAGATAGGGGAGTTAAAACAAACAAACCAAAAAAGGGGAAATGAAATGGAGCTACTGGGAAGGTGTGTGCCTGTATCCATGTCTGTATTTTTAGTTTTTTTTTAATCCCTTAGCAATTACTGAGCCTGTCTACAAATTTTCACCCTGCTGGATTTCCTTTCCCGCTCAATAAACTTCCAAGAAGGAATGCTAACATCAGCTGTAGGTGGCAGATATTTTAATGTTTGCATCCTAAGTGGTTTTAATGAATTTTGGAAAGTGTCGCACAATCGAGTGCTAGATTTTTCAATTTAACAGAAATCATGTGATCATTCACAATTTTGGTTCCTGACCTATTGTAACAAGTTTGAATGCCATGCTTTTCTCTGTGATTTTCTCTACCTACTAGGCTACCCATCAAATAGCAGGTCAGCTAGTCTGATTGCAAGTGAATTAGTGAATGATTTATTACAGCTGCACAAAAGCCCAAGCAGACATCTCAGCCTAAGTGAAGGTATTATTTCCTGTGTTTCTCTTCTTAGAAGAGAATTTCAGGCCAAAATTTTACTTCAGTCTTAATATTAACTTCATATGAACCTATATGTCCCAAGATGTTCTTGCATTAAATAAGAAAGGAGGAGTAATGATGACAGGGAAATAATGAGAAGATAATTCCCAGGAAAGAATGAAACATTTCCAGGCAGAGCATCTGTTTGAACATGAGGACTGCTATGTACTTAGTGTACAAAACAACCCCTGAAAGCTGAGGGAAAGGGTCAGATTAACATCCCTGGGGACAAAACTTTCTTTTACTTTTCACAGACAGACTCTTACCAGGGTGGTTAGAAAAGGAGGATGCACTTTCATGTGTTATTAGACAGCTCAGCGCTCTCCAGTCTGTAACACAAGGAGATTTCCAAGAAGGATGCAAATGAGTATCTGAAACTGGTGTGAGTTCCGTGAAAAAGGAACAATTTTTTGGCAGTGTAAACTGGACAGAGGTCACCAGATCTATTTCACTCAGGTTTCCAGGAAATCAGTAGTTTATAATAGCTTGACAGTGCTACCACTACGGACTGAAATTAAACGTGCTGGAGTTATGAGAGTGTAAATTCTTTTAACTAGTTATCTCCACTTTCTCTGTTTATTTTCTATGGATCATGGTTCATTCCATCTCTCACACTTCAGGTAATTCCATTTAAAATGTTGAAATCCAGACTAACTTTTTTCTCTTTCATGCATAGCACTGCAACTCAGCCTTCTGATTAAAAAATTGGTTTTTTATACTTCCTCTGTGTAGAGGTATAAGTACCTTGTAAATAACTTTCTGGCAGGGCTTGAGGTTAATGTTTTGTGCCCCACAGTCTCAGGTTGTGATGATCATAATAAAAAATATACCAACTACACTCATGTGACACAGATCAGAGACGACAAATGTTAACAATTTCTGTTTCTTAGTGACAACACAGATATATAGACTCGTGTGTATCAGAGAGGCAAAAGTTTTAACTAATGACAGCTACCTTTAGTAGGCACTTAGATCACCTTTAGACTAAGACCCCCAGCAGTTAAATAAATGTTAGACATCTCGTTTTGCAGGCTGTTGGATGGCTGTTAATATTCCACAGTAAAGACAAGAGTCCTTGCTCTGAAACTCTGGTAGAAATTATAAGTTTAGTATTTTTAATTGCCTCTTCTCTTCTAACTTCAGTTGCCAGCTCCCTAAATGAGGTAGCCAGGATAACTACCTAAATTTCAGCTGTGTGAAAGGACTCAGATTTTACTCCAGAAGTGGCCATCTAACCAAGTAGAGATGTTATGACAGTGCTCTTTACCGATGAGCAGCACAAACGCAAGATATTGCAATATTGTACTTCACAAATATGTTACTTATGAATATTCTGGTAATTTGAGCCACAAATTAGTTTTATTGTAGTTTCATAAAAACAGCGACGTGCCTGGAAATTTAATAATATATTCTTTTGTTGAATTTTCACATTACAGGAGATACAGTCATACGACAAGCCTGGATCTGGCAAGATTTTCAGACTCCTATCACTTTTATGACCATATTAACACATGACAGCTTTTTTAATACTGTACAGTATTAACCTGATAAGCTGTTTGAAACATACAATGCAGACTTAAAATGTGTAGCTCAAACCGCAGTATTGGGATTCAGCATCTGATTAAGGTCCTTGTGTTTCCTATACATCAGGAATGTTCAGAGTTCTTGGTTGCAGCCTTTTCCCAGCTGCATCTGGAAACCAGTTTTGCTTTTCAGCCTTAAGCAGCTGCTCATTTAATGGTCACTAAGGCTGACCTTTATGTGTCACGGTGCCATTCAGTGGGATAAAGAATGAGATGCCTTTTTAGGAAACCATACTATGTGTTTACTAGCAGCTTCTTGACCTTAACCAAATGATTTGGGGAGCAGCAGATAACAATCTATTGTGCTTCTAACCATCCTTCATGCCAGACCTTTGAGCACTATACTGCCCTCAAATGTAAGGTCATATCTCTGGCCTACACCTAAGGGACAATAGAGATTTTAGTGGATGTTCATAAATACATGGTCGTCCCTGTTACAAACCAGGGCTACATCCTTCCCTCTTGTGCAGTGGGACAAAATAGACTTGTTGGCTTCCTTCTTGTGAGTTCATGTACCAAGTGGTAATATTTTGCTATTGTTTTTTCAATTGACAGATGGCCTTATCTGCATTTTTTATTATCTCCTCTAAGTAAGGCAGGAGTCCCAACACTGCATGGAAACTAATTGTTGGTCAGTTGAGAATTCCGTATTCTCATTGCATATTGGAAGTAAACATATTGAATAATGCCATATTCCTCCATACAACTTGGTTGCACAACTAAATGAATTGGATACAGGAATACCAAGAAGTGCTCTTGAGCATCAGTATCTAAAACCACTGCTGACCAATCCTTATATATCTTGGTATTTTTTCTCAATGTAAATCCCTGTGAAGACTACCGAGATATCTATTAAATAAATTCAGAATAACATCACCATCTGCCACATCATCACCACGCCCCTAAGACATTTTTACTTAACTCATGGTCATCACAAATGCATAGGAAATGAATAAGGGTAAAGAAAATCAATTTGGAAAAAGATGTTTAGAAACATTTTTCAAGAAAAGTCATGTGAGAACTAGCCAAACTTATAAGTGATAAGTAGACAGTTTTAAGACATGTAATTTGCATAATGAGGATGGAAACAAGGAAGGAGATTTAAACATAATTTCATTATCATTTTATCATGAAGTCATTGTCAGAACCTTGGTACTGTATGAAAGAGCAACAGGTTTACAACACAGAAAATCTAGACGTTATTGAGAACAGATAATGAGAGGAACAAGGATTTAATATTTGCTAATTTAGATCCAGACCCAAGGTTCTCAGAAATCATTCAGATCTCAGCCTATGGACTCCAGGATAACAATATACATAATAAAAAACCCTGTGAGAACTTAGAGAAAAAAAGTGAGCAGTTCTGCTCTTATCAAGGTATTCTCTGAACAGAGAGCTACAGTAGCTTCATACTTCAATCATGCGCGAAAAACACATTTCTAAAATTAAAGAACAAAAAACTTCAAACTTCAACCTTGTCTGAGACTTACTGTTCATTTATGAACACTTTAAATCTTAATGAGACTTCTAATACAATCGAATACTACCCACTGGTTTAGGAAATAATACTACTTTTTTTCTACATATAGAAAGGAAGACACAAAGCTTGACAAAAGATTAACAGAAGACACGAGATTAACGGAACAAGTAACCAGGACTAGCACCTAATAATCAATGACATCACCTTCAGGTCAGCTTTGACAAGGGAGCAAGGCTCTCCTTTTCCCAAAACCAGTATACCAGTGCCCTTTCATACAGTCACTCACTTTGCAATCATGCTGAACAACGCTGAAATTCACACGGTAGTGTATTCAGTTTATGGCTCACTGTTCCCTTTCGTTAGCTTTACCCAGTAAAGTGCTCTAAATATTTTCTCTTGTTAGTAATACATGTTCAGTTTTGAATTCTCAATTTAATCCTATTAGTCCAAAATAATTAACTCAAAATCTGTCCCTTTTTAACAGTTTTCAGACTGAATAGCACCAAATAAAACTGTGAAATGGAAGATTTTCTTTCTTGGAGAAGTTTAACAGCAAAGTGATCACTGCCTAATAGCTGTGAATTTTATTATTCCTCTTCTTCCATGACATTTTACATTTTGATAAACTGCAAACCATCCACATCTCACGGATGTGGTGCAATGTAACACCACATGTACTGCACAAACTACAGCTCCATACTGTTCCATTGCACAAGGCTGTGCTCTCTGGTCATCTGCTTGAGAAATCTGAGAGCTGCATAGGAGATAGAGAAAGAAAAACAATGCGTAAAATGCTGCCTATCCAGTAACTATAGCTTGCCTTCTGTGAACTTAGATGCCTTAAAGCATCCAGTGAGCATGCTTTAAGTTAACGTGGCTAGCTCCCATGTAAGTCCAGTCTCCATTTTCCTGGTTAATGGACCAACTGTAATAGATGCATATGCAGTGTTCTAACTGTTCATGAATTAGCCAGAGCTATAATAAACTCACCCCTGTGCAGTGTTGGGGTGGCTTTGCCTGCTGCTTCCTTTTACTGGAATGTGTGGAAGAGCAATGTAGGCTGGATTTCCATGCTTTAGCATGGTACCAAGGGTTGAAGGGTTCACAAGGTTTATCCACATGTATGAAATACGAGAACAGCCACACCATTTCTAGTGACAGGCTGTCCCTGGAAGTGATACAGTCTTCCATGCAGTATCCCACCTGACAGCATAAACTCCTGCAAACCAAGTTGCATCTGCAATTCTAACACTATCTGCAAGATAGATAATCACAGTACTGTTAATTAAGAGTTAATAATACTGAAAGCCTGTAAGAGGCTGAATACATTTACATTGGATTTCAAAACTGCCAAAATGCCTTAGGAACATAAGCCTCACTGATCATTCAGCTCCCTGTTTTTGTAGCCGTTTTTGACTGGTGTGTGCGGGCGTATCAGATCAAACCCCCACTGTTATGTCAGGAAAGAGAGCGCTCACTGACATCAGTGAGACACGAGAAGAGAATATCACAGCAGAGATGAGTGTACTGCTTCTCCTCTGACATCAAACTTTCACTAGCTTCATACTGACTACACTGAAATTACTCCAGTTGCACACCAGTATGAGTAATATAATGATCTGAAACCACACGAATGATGAAAATTAGGGGAGGAAAACAACGTGAGGGAAAAAGATCTAATTTGAACATACCACTAAAACCCTGCACTTTTATCTCCTGAGAGGCTTAAGTATGGCTGGTCATCCATTTCTTTGATAGCTGGTTACTTAGGTCCTCTCATAGCTGACAGCTGCACTGCAGATTTTGCACAGACTCTGAAACCTTTGTGATATTTCAGCCATTCTAGCAAATTCACATTTTCGACAATAAATAATGTACCCCTATAAAGTCACCTGAACACCCTGAGAGAATTATAGCCTTTATTATGTACAATTGGGGGTATATTAATCCTTACATTGAAAGATTTTTTTAGTGACCTGTCGGAAAGTTAGATAAATTATCAGAAATAGCCAAGTAAAATTACACTAAATGTCCTTTAGTAGAACCATCGCAATGCCCTCTGCAAAATACAGGATTGTTTAGTAAGAGGTAGAGAATCCAGGGACAGACAGACGTGATCATTTTTTGTGGCATAGCTCTGAGGCTGATTACTTGAGTCAAGTGACCAATCTGGGAACTGTGAACCTCTGGACAGTAATTTTTTTGCTATTACTAGTGGTGGTTTTAACCTACTCACCTATTAATCTACCATGTATTTCCACTTGATTTATAGAACTTTCTTTATAAGCAACATTTGCTAGAATGGCACCTTTAGTCATTTAAAACAAGTCCCTTTCCTAAATCCTTCAGAACACATGGATAATGGCTTCTGAGCAACAGAAAAAAAAAAAAAAGGGGAGGAGGGGAGGAAGCTCGTTTAACACAAATATTGCATTATAATTGAAATTATATTAAAAAAAATTAAATGACTTTTGTGAACTTGTTTAAAAGGGTCAAAAATGTGTTTGAGCTGTACAAGATTAACCTTTACTCGTTTGGGAAAATGCAGACTTCAACAGCATTCCTCTGCAGTGGTTGCACTTGCTAAAAGTTTAAAACAGTAATTTTTTCCCAAGAAAGGTCATCTTGAGCTAAAATGTCAAATAAATTATTTAGATTACTGAATTAGAAAAGTGAGGATCTGACAGGCTGAATTTTTTATGCACATTAGCCGCAGTCAGGGTCTCTATATGCTCTCTCTATTAAGTGCAACCTCTCTTCCCTTATTAAGAATCTCTCAGTTTATTCCAATATATTCTCCTTAAGATGTATCTTTGCATCTAAATAGGTGGTCCAATTTGCTTCTTACTTATACAAAACAGGAAGCACTTTATTTGAATGTTGCTCAGCATTTTTCCAGTATAAAAGTGATATAAGAAAGAGATTCTTGCCACTATTTGGTAGGGGAAATTAAGAGTCCAAAATTTAATCTTCAAAGCCTCCATGTGACTATTGAATCCTAGATTCTAGCCAAAGAAATATTTTAAGGAGAAGGAATATTTTGAAGGACAGAAAATTAAAGGATTGAAATGGAAAGGGAATAACTTTTAAGTAGATAGTATTCACAATTATGTCCCTATCTTGAAGAAAGTTATCTTTGCATGTAGATGCTCACACAAAGGTTTCCCCCACAGGTTCACATCCATGTTTCCCATTTTTCCTACCATCTGATAATTATTGGAAGGAGCACAAGAACCTCTGTCCAAACATGGTCCCATATGATTCAGTCAAATGACAATAAAAGTAAAACTTCTAACTTCATTTTGCAAACCCAGCATTTGCTCAGCACCCTATAAAATGAGTCTACATCATTAATAAGCCGCCCCTAATTTGTCTTTTGCTGTGATTTTTTTCCTCCACAGGCTATGTATGCTGTGGATCAGGTTCTCATCTCAGTCAACTTGACTGAGTTGCCAGTCCTAATGCTGGAAGTGCAGAGCCTGAAAAAAGGTAAAATCCTTTCAACTTGCCAGCAAAAATAGCCTCCCTTTCAAAGTCCAGCACACGAGGGGCTTAACCTCCCTGCCCTCATTGCTAGAATGCAAATACTCCTGAGCAGTGAGGGGTCACAGGCAGTTTCTGTGCAAGCCCTACAGTGCGTGCAGTCAAGGTCTGTAACTGTGTGTGAGTACAGAGGCAGCGGTGTGGGAGCCCACCAGGCAATACTGGGGCCTCAGCAGTGATCCACTCAGTGATCTCCTTCCTTTCCTGGGTGTGAGGCACACCTTGCACCACTGCAAAGGGGAGAACCCCAGCAAAGCCCAGCTGCACATCCTGGAAAGCACTGAAAGAACAGCACCCGTGTTAATGTACATCAGAGGTACAGGTAACACAAATGTGTCTGTGTGAGGAACTCTGCCGTGCACAATCACATGTAGTCAAATGCCTTTCAACAAGATGACAGCAGGAAGAGCTGCCCTCATGCCCTTATGACTTACATACATTTTTATTTTAAAACACCTGAGAGTTTTGTGTTTGTTTTGCATATAAAACACCTGTCATGCACAGGAAAACCTTCCTACCACCCTAACCTGAGACTGACCTGTTTTAACTTTCTGTTTTGAAATGGCACCAAAAGTACTTAGTCATTTGTGCATCACTGAGGAGAGGGATTTAGTGATAAGACAACCACAGGCCTTACTCCTTGGTGATTCCTTCTTTGACAGGGTAAATCCCAGAGAAAAACATTGTTAATAGAGCATGACGTTTTGAAGAATAGAGCCCTAAATGTTAACATTTCTGTTGTCAAGCCAGGTATTATGCTATGATAAAGAAAAAGAAATATTAAAAGAATTGTGAAAAGCTCTCTTGAATTAAGTTTCTTGCTGCTGCATTACTGTAGAGGCCATTAGTACCTCTCCCACTCAGGAGTCTTTCATCTTTCCTGCTATGAATTCTTCTTTTCTGGGCTTGTTCATAATTTGCCTTTGTCGGGTCAACGAAGTAAAAGCTGTAATTTGTTATATAGTCTAAAATACTCAAGGTTCCTTTAAAGGTCTAAATTTAGGCAGAAACAATTTCTTTTTCAAAAATGTTTGCACAGTCTACTCACCTCTACAGCATTTGCAATATGAGATAAAACATACCCAGTAGAAGTTGAAATAATTTATTGGATTTTAAATTTAATTTGCAAATTAATGAACAGAAGAGAAAGATTTTTAAAGAGTTATTGGAAAGGTAGAGCAAGTTGGAAAGCTGAATCTTGAAAATATGAGGTAGGCCAGTAAGTCACCTTCTTAAAGGTTTTCACAAGCAGCTTGAACAAATCTTGGCATCACAGCTTTTGATCATCTTCATGGTGTGAAATGCCCATCATTTGTACAGTTTAATTTTTCATCTATTTCCTAAGGTAGAATTAAGTAGGACCATGACTACTGACACAAACAAAATAAAGATACTAGGTTCTTTGTTGCTTTTTTTTCTCCACCCCGCCCCCTTCATAATGATTATGGATGTGCTTTGATTACAGTGTTTGAGAACATTGCTTCCTCTTCTCAGTGTTTATGTGCTTCTTGATGCTAACATTTTTTGGACTAAAATGCTTCTGCAAACAGAAGTCATACTGATATAAGCCTTGTGATGGAAATGTATTTTGCCCTATCTTGCAGCACTGTGCAACACTGGTGAAGAATTTCCCCAGGTTTCAGGAGAAGCTTTATGTCAAAAGGGCACCTCAGTTTCCTCTGTGTAACAGGGCTGCTTCCAAAGAGAATGCACAGACTGGACTGAGACCTGATTTATTGACTTTCCAAGATGGTCATTTTTGCTCTAAGGAAAAATCTGCCTAAGAGGACTGGCTTGATAGATTGCTATTTTATTTTGCTTCAACAATTTAAATTAAACTAGTACCAAAGTTCTGTGTGTCAGTACTCTAAATTCCTTTTCAAATTAACACTGAAAAGAAAATCCATCTATCCATATATATGTAAATATGCAAAGCCAGCTGCCAAACAGTGACATTATCCACGGGTTCCTGTGGGCTTGCAATAGAAATGAATGGGAAACTCTTCTAATAGTTTCTAATAGTGCCAGGCTTGTATGATATTTTTGCAATAGGTGAGAAAAAGCAGCATCATTGCATAAAAAAGGAAGAGCATTTACCAGTTGGAACATGGGCAGATGTCACTGATAGCAGATGGTTTTAAAACTCGCATTTTAAGACAGCAGCTGCCTGTCTGTGCTACATTTAAAAGGGCTACCCATGGTTGGAATATTGGATTAAATGTTTTTGTAAAAAGGCAGCCTTAGCAATAAAAAAAAGAAAAAAAAATCAGCTATTCTAAAATCAGATATTCTGTTACATCCCCCCCAAATCTTTACTAAATAAAATATCAAAACGATAGAAAAAACGTTTGTGTCAAAGTTTGTAGAAAGAGCAGAGACATACTTACTATGAATATTTTTAGGTGCTAAGACTAAATGTCTCCACAATGCTGTCTTACTTCAAGGATATTATAGGACCCTTCCAAGAAAAAAATGGGCCTATTAATGAAGTCTTTACTGAAGGACTTTTCCAGTTTTATAAAGAAGAGGAAGAATACAAAATTCTTCCGCAAATGCACTAATCCCATCCACCAGTATATGTTGGAGACTAGCCAGCAATGCAGTGGTAGTCTGTGGGCTGTGATGGACAACAACCTGGTCATGAAACAGACACACACCCTTGAGGCAGTACCACTGACCACTGGCAGGGTTTTGTTGGCAAGGATGTAGTCAGCAGGCCAAAGAGAAATGATAATTCCCTTCTGCCTGGCATCCATGAGGTTGAACTTGGAGTGCAGTGTCCTGTTCTGTTCCCTTGAGAGTGAGAAACCGGAGAGAGTCCAGCAGAATGCCACCAGGACTCCAGCCAGGAGAGTGGAGCATGTGATATGTGCACACATAGGTATGGTTTGTACAAACACACACAGGAGCTGAGGCAGCTTGGTTCGGCTTGCAGCTGAGAGGCTGACTGGCTTCTGTTTGCAGTCATTTGTACCTTATGGGGAGTTATGGAGAAAAGGAAGAAAACCTCTTCTCAGAGGAGAGAGGTATGCATACAAAGATGAATCACTGCAATTGGAAGCAGGACCAAGACTAATTCAAATCGGATATTATTGGGAAATAATATAAACTCTCAGTAAGGGAGGTGAAGCACTGAAACAATTTGTACAGAGAGGTTCAGCAAATCCCATCCTTGGGGATGTTAAAAACTTGACTTTTAAAACTGCTTTTAATAGTCCCAGTATGTATTTGACTTTCCAGATCAGAAGGAAATACCATCTGTAAATACTTGGATCTTCACTATAGTGGGTGATGATTTTAACCTCTGTCTAGGCCTTCTATTTTTCACTTGCCTTCTGTCCTTGTCTAACATTTTTCCCCATTCATTTTCTTTTGAAGCAGTCTAAATTTTTTTCACCAGATCACAAGACAGAATTCCTACGTAATTGACTTTGACATTTGTTTATCATTAACTATGGTTAATAAACACAATAAATCTTGAACTCAGACAGTTTTGGTTATCTAAAGCAAATCTTTCACATAGCTCCAGCAAGACCCTGTAGCAAAATACCCAGAAAAAATATTGGAATCAGAGTTTCTGAACCATCAGAAGTGGAAATAATTGTTTAAACATAAGTGCAATAAATTTAATAAGTGTTTCAGTCTTCTCCTAAATAACAATGACAATTCAATGAGAAAAATCTTACTAAGTTGGCTCTCCTATTGCAATTCAGAACATTTTCTTAATTTAAACAGTTGCACTGTCTTATGTTTTTAGAAGAAGTTTTTTGAAATCTTCACTCGGAAACTTAAAATTCTTTCGGCTCAGTTGTGTATGTCAGAATTCTTAATAATGTACTCCTTGTGGTCAGATTATCCATATACCTGTAGATCAGCAAGAAAAGTCGATGCCTATTCAGCCTTTGATGTCAACATTTCAGTACATAAAAATGCATGTAATTTAGCCAAAGAAAAGCATTTGTATGGTGATTTGCTTGTTTTCCTCATAGGCTACTAAAAAAATTAAAATACATAAAGCATCTGGCTTTGGTTTCTGGATCTGGCATGATATGTCAGTCAACAACTTGCTTTCCGATTTTTATTTTTCAGCAGAGAATGGACCTGATTTTAAGAATATCTCAACCATATTTTTGTAGAATGCTCACATGCAGTGATGCAGGCATATTTAACATATGATGCAGATAAATGTTCTTCATCTCTGAAAAAGTTCCCTACGGTCCTTTTGAACTTTGCTCTGGAGAACAGAATTTGGCCTCTGCTTTTGTCTGCTTCTTGGTTCCAATTATAATCATAATTAAATCGCTACCTAGATAGACATGCTGTAAGTGAACATATCCCTTACATTTTTCTATTAAATTGTTAGTACCTTTCTGAACACAAACACGGGTCTCTAATGTCCAGTTAGCTGTATAAACCTCTTACACAGCTTGGCTGGCATATGACTTGAACAATGGATTTTGAATTATACATAATTCCTTTTTTTCCAAAGGCTAATTAAAATCAATTTCATGGCATTTCTCTGCTGTTAGAAAAGATGCCGCTGGTAGATGTTTCAATCATTAGCAATATGGTGCTGCTGGATTAAAAACAAATTTCCAAATAACATAGCAATGACAGTCTATGATAATCCATGCAACTGTTAATGAAGAAAACTTGTTCTGCCTTATACCTGAATATTTGTTGATGCCATCTCAAAATGGGGATGTCAAAAAGCAGTATTTTAAAAATATTTTAAAATGATGTGCATTGCTTTTAGTTATGCAAATTTAATAATTTTCTGAATGTCACAAAGGATTCAGACTTTAAAAAGATGGCCTTTCATAATTAATATAAATATGAACTATTTCAGAATTTAGTTCTAGAGGCAAAATATCTCATACACTCTGGCTACATCTAGAGACTTTCTACCTTTGTTTGAATGTGATTCCAATTATTAGCTCTTAAGGGTTTTAAATTAAGCTGACTGAAATTCTACACTTACTTTACACAGCCTAAGCCTAGTCTGAGGTCAGTGTCAAAACATTTCTGAAAGCTTATGGAACTCAGTGTCCAACCATTAAACCAAAAGGAGCCAAAATCTGGTCTTCGTTGGAGGTCAATGAGGTCACTGAAATAGGTAAAGTGAGAAATTTGTAAAACAGTGATGTTAATGAGAAGTAAGCAAGAAAGAAGATTTTAATAGGTGTTTTGGAGAGAAGAAGTGTAATCAGTAGAAAGGGATATTTGTAATTGAACAAGACTCAGAGTAGCACAGATATCACAGCCTAAACTCACTTTTCCCTTAGTGCCTTTTTTTTTGCAGTAGGGTTGGTTTATGCCTACCCTTGAGAAGGAGCTACCATTACCTTTCATGTGGAGTTATTGTAGGTAGAAACACAGCTGAAACAAAATCTTATTATTTCTGAGTTAAACTACTGTAAATGTATTTGGTGCACGCATAGAAGTAAAAGTCTTTGTTCTGACTGATCTGGCACAAGAACTTGTATATGGGTCCCTTACTCCTCAAATAACTGGATTATTGGTTATTATGAATTGTTGTGTCTTATCCTCATCTAAAGAAGCCTTCCCAGCCAAATCATAATTAAATCTGATGGATTCCCATTAGTCTACCTTAGATACATCAGTGTTTTTCTCTAAAAATATCGCATGATTAGTAACTAGTTCTTTTGATAAAAACAAACAAAAATATCTGGTGTTCTTCCCCGAATATTTTTTTTTCTATTAGTACATTTGTTAGTATCTATATTCATGAATAGCATTAAAAATCCACAGCTTTTCATTAAAAATACGATAAAATGAAAACATTTAGAATAGTTTAACAAATTGCTTGGGTAGATGTAATGTATCTGTGATGGCATATCTGAGACAAACCCATGGATTTTATTTCCTTTCTTAACTAGTTACTACCACTCTCGTTTGTGTGATAGACATTGTACTTATAGACTAGGATCCACTTCATAATGTAGTTTTCTAAATGAATTATGGAAGCTGTGTGACTTGTATTGCTGAAATGAAGTCAAATGACAATCTCTGCTCTGACCTCATCCACTGAGCAAGTTACTTCATCACTGATGGCAATCACTTGATCAATCATTTGCCACTGACCAGCCCATGTCACGTCTTCCCGATTTTCTTGCCTGTCATGTTTATGACAAGAGCTTCTATGAGGGCCTGTTTCATAATGTGTCCTGGGAGCGACTTGAAGCTGACTCCTCTGTTTCCCAGATCTCCTTTCTGGGAGGTGGATATGTATCTGTGCTTTTCCAATCATTGAGAACTTGAACTGTTCTCCATGACCTTTCAAAGGTAAAACTGAGGGATTTGGCTGTGCTTTTGGTCAACCTTCTGAGCACTCTCAGACCCATCCCATCAGGTCCTATAAACTTTCATATGTTCAAAAGCTGCTGTTAGCTCTTAACTCTCACTCACTCACAAGTTCACCATTCGCTTTGCTGTTGCTTCTTGGCACTGAGACTTGGGGGGCTAACATTACCCTTGAACATCAATGCACGGAAAGCATTTAGGTATTTCAGCTTTTTCTGTATCACATTTAATCGACCTGTCAGCTTATACTAACTTGTTCAACCACAGACCCACATCTTGTACTTCAGCTTGCTGCTCATGTACTAATGCCTTCTTTGTTATTCCTGGCATCTTTTGCAAGTTCACGTTCCAGTTGAAGTTTTGCCTCTCCCACAACTTCAAGCAATATTTCTATGTTTCTCTCTGGGTGCCTGTCCCAAAGTTACTGCTCAACCTGTCTTTGATTTCTCATGTTTTCAAAAATGTTAATAATGAGTAAAATTCACACTAATGGTGTCAATTCAAAAATTCTAAACAGCAATAAGTGAGTTATTGTCATGTCAATTATCTTTAAGTTTCTTTCCTGTGCATTTGCTAAACCATCTATGAACTATTTTGACACTGTTAGTGAGGTTAAAAGGCAAGCCCTTTTTATTGTAGAGGTGTGTTTCAAAGTTCTACCCATAAAATTTTAACATGAGTCCATGGTTAATCAAGCTGCTACTACAAAAGATTGCACATGTACATAATGAATGCTGAAAGGATTGTGTGTGCTTGCATACAGAAAATGAATATTTCTATGAATAGTACAAGCTATAGACCTAGAGAAATGAGAGAATTTTTATACAGGCATCTTTGAAGAGACAGCATGAGGAAAAGCAAGTAGAGGCATTTGATGTGGGCTGGCGAGGAACACAGAAAAGTGTGCTCTGTGAAATGTGCACGTGCACATGGAAAGCACACATTTGTTAGGGACAAAAGTGCATATGCCTGAAGACATTTATAGAGAAGAGTGTTTTTATAGCGTGCATCTGTGTGAGGGAATTTGGGCATGGAATTATAACTCTGTTTATGTGTAGATAAAAGGAGAATATATGGATTTATTTATAAGTAAGGGCAGTGGATGTAAGCGAGGTGATATCAATGTTCACTCCACATACATATTTACAATGTATGAATCTATAATTTTAATTGGAGGGATTCATCCGCAAAAAGCTTTGCTTGGTGGAAAAGTGAGAAAACAAAGCGGAAAAAAAGGAGAATGAAATAAAGATAATGAACTATGCACTAAGATATAATAAGAAGTTCCTTATGTTGCCATGATAAATATTTTCATGCTTTCAGGGTATCACATGGAAAAGTGTCATTATTTTCTCAATTCACAGAACTAAGTTTAGTTAGTATTTATGTGCCCACCAGGACAAAAATACCCCACTGGTTATTTTTCCTGTTGTTTACTTTTAATATTTTTAAATGGTAGCCCCACTTTACCAAATCATTATTTTTGAAAAACCTATCAGTTCCTAAGAAACTTTTCAGGGATGGAAGCGTAGGTATATTTTTCTTTTTGTGTTCCCTTGTAAAAATCTTATTCTGTCATAGACCTGTACTATTAAATAGCTTGCAGCACTGATTATTACTTCTGTTTTGAGTGGCATTTCCCACCCTTCCAGTCATTATCAAAAGAGACTTTGCTGTTAATTTCCTGGAAGATTCAAATGCTTCTATTTCAAGGTCATCTCGAAGGATAGTTTAAAGAGCTTTTTCTGTAAAATATGTATATTTACAAGAGCACGCATAAATGGTCACCAGGGAAGATAAGCTATCAGAGAGTAAAGAGATGTCTTTCCTTATACAGTTCACACACCAGTGAAGCAGATAAAATTGGTTTTGTACCCAGCCTATGAATACACTGTTAGGAACTCTGTCCTGAAAATTGATCTACTGAGATAAAATTCAATGCATCTCTTTTCATAAATATCTAACAGTGGCATCAAAATTCTACTGCTCCTGCCTGAATAACCATCTACCTGTCGTTCCAGCAGGTAGCAGGAGTGACTTCACTCATCTGCTCAAGACACACGGGAACAGGCTGCATATGTAGGTAATTAGAGCCTCAGTTTTAGTGCACAAAGGTGTGAGTCCAAGTTTACAGCTATTAAAGTCAGATGCATGACTGATTATGAAACGTTACGATTAAATCTGCGTTTATTTTTAATAACAAAATGATTCAGTATTCATTAACTTGTCGTTTTTCAAGTCCTTCCTTGCAGCTTTGTATTCCTGGTCTTGTCTTCCCTCTCACTAGTGCATAAAAAATACTGGCACGCTACACCTCCTTAGAAAGAAGTCTGTAACATTACTGAGGCTCACTTTTGCTCTGTTAGTTCACTCTGTGGTCATGATCCACCTGCACAAGCTTAAAATCAGAATCGTATGACATTTTTATATGGGCATGAGTGTGCATATGGGTTTTAGTCTTCTTAAAATATCTGGTCAGCTCAGTAACACACAAAATCAGATGTGGGCATGACAAGGACTACTCACAGCTGGGAAGTGCTCAGAACCTTGTTAAGTGGTACACAACTATCAGCAATTTAAAAGTATTATTGTAAAATAAAAATCACATTGCAGTGGCTGTTGTGTGGCGTGTCCCACAATTTTACCTTAGAGATACCCTTCACTTCTCCTCACATTCTGATTTAGGAAATACAGAGAGTCCTAAAGTAAAAGGCAAATATGTGAGAATTTGGAAAATATACTTGCCAGTGTAACTAAGCCAGTTGCTACTAGACCAATAGCTAGACCTGCTTACTTCAACAGAAATTAATGCAGGTCCTTTATTTCAGAAATCTTGACTAGATGTGATCAATACGATGAAGGCAGCCAAAAATCTCTGTTTATAGAGATATCCTACAAACAGCCAAGGTCCAACACATTCATTTAGAAGAAACCCTACCAAATTCATCTTTGCTTTATTTTTTACAATGTGCCACAAGAAAAAAAAAAAAGAATTTAAAATACAATTTTAATTCTATTGTATTTTTAGCTACTGGACATCTCACGTCAAAACACAAGCTAAGTGAAAGTGCCCAAATCTAGCACAAAGGATACGATGTGCTGTAATGATTAAAAAAAAATCCACTTCTTTTCTTCTGTTGGTATACTTAGCAATTAGGTGAAAAATCCTCCATGGAAAACTTATTCAAGCTTTTGTGATACTACTTGACAAAGCCAGCTTAGCTGTTTCTTTTCTCAAACCACCTAAGGAATGAACTTATTGGAAGAACAGAGCTTCAAGAACCCACCCTTGCATGGATGCCTGGGAGGGGCTGATTCAGTCCTTTGTGCACCTAAGGGAACCTGTGTGGGACATGAAAATGTGATCCCACAATTCTCCTGTTGATGATGTACTGGATTTGAGATAGGTGGTATAAACAGAAGTGCCTTTTAATGTGTAAACCAGAAGGATGGGTGTTTCCTGGTGAGGAATCATTCAGTTTCCTTTACTAACATATCTATTAAAATTTCTGCCTAAACGCATCAGGCCTGGAAATAAAGAGATTTATGAATCAGTCTTAAAAAAATAAGTATTTGCAAAGTGTAGTCCATAATCCTGATTAAATTGTATGTTAGTCACAGAGCTTTTTTCAAAGGATGATTTGCCTATTAATAAAACATCGTAAACACACATTATGATCATCATCTCACACTCATCATGAAACATCTCATTGTCAACTTTCAAAATATAGTTCCTTCAGTTAACTGATTTTTAAAGACTATTCCTTTACATCACTGATTTCAGCTTCTAAACTATTTGCATACATTACTATTCCATTTAGAAAGGCCACTTTCTTTTCAAGAGGCCACTTCAAAAGTATGACAGAATCGGGCTCTTACGTAGCACATGCACGGAAATATTTGTGTCCCTATGGAAGCAAAAGATAAACCACTCCTTGAAAGAATTGGTATTTTTCTCTTTGATCAGTGTTTCAACAGAATTTCAAAATCCTTGTTGGGAAAAGTTTTTAAATTCTAAGTTTTTTAATCTGAATAATTCAATTAATTTCAATATATTTGAAAAAACACTCACCTCCTCACAAGAAATTGTTTAGATATTTCTATTTGGTGCTTTGTTGGACAGAGGTACTCTAAAACAATTTATGGCTGATTCCTCATATGTTGCTGATTCACTTCTTCATAGGAAGGTATTTAAAACTGATGCAGGCAATTGAGCTACAGAATAGGAAGACAGAGGCAGAAGAAACCTGAACTACTCTCATTTAGATATCCACTAACTCCTGCATCTAGATTCACTTACTCAAACTTAAGGCTTGTGGTCTTGTTTAATATCAGCCAGTAATAAAGAGCTCTTCAGTGAAATACAGCTATATTCTTCTATTAACTGCAGCTCTTGAAGCAGTCATTGTGGGAAGGGAAGTCTAAACCCTTCAATGTCAAGGCATTTAGAGGCACTCTGGCATCAATCAAGGTCTGCGTCCAGTAAGTGCCTGCTTACATTTACATGAAATATTCATACAGCTTTCAGTTTTGTTTTTCTCTGTCCTAATCATCACTTTTAGGAAGAAACTACAATCATCACAGTTAAGGGAGGGTGTTTTGGGACGTGTAGTACCTTTCAATGTCAGACTTCCCGCAGATAACTAGCTCTGTAATGAGGCAGCACACTGTATAGACTACCAAAGGTCTTCCTCACAAAGCCTAGCCTTGTTATCCCGCACTATTCATCTTCAAGTACACAACTTAAAGCAAATTAAAGCAATTAATTAGCCATAACAGACGTGCCAAAAAAGTGATTTCAAATCTTGAAAAATATTTAACATTGCCTTTAAGTGAACAAGGTTTCCCCCCACACACACGTGTCCTCCAAACACAGCGCTCAGGTCTCGCACTGTGCTCTTCTAATTGTAGGAACACACGGAATCCTTTCAGGCTGAGAGTGACTTGTTCTTTTCATAATTTTCTAATGCTTTTCATATGACTATACAGAGCTTTGAAAATGTCAGGCACTATACCCTGAGAATTATTATTATCTATGTTTGGCTAGAGACCACCACTAGTTTTTCCCAGCTTAAATATCACATCAACAAGTCTGTAGTAGTATATGTAATGTAACTGGTGGTTCACAGTAACGCATTAAATACATAATTTTTTTGTTTTTAAGCAAAAAAAAAAAAAAAAAAAAAAAAAAAGAAAAAAAAAAAGATTTGGAGTTACTTAGGAGGTTGGACCAAATGGAAGCACTGGCCATTACCTTCTGAATTAAATATAAACAACATTTCGCATTGTCCTTTATTTAGCCTTAGAGCAAATTCGCTTACTTCAACGCTGATGGTAGCAACACCTATAGTTTCCCTTATTATCAGACTATTAATATCAGAATTTTAGGTCTTATAAAAACTGCTTACAAACTCATGGCTTTAGCTGTTGTGATTTTGCTGCAGAAATAAGAACAGATCATACGAGACTAATAAAAGCAGAAAAATATCAAAAGGATATATAGTGTAGCTGATGCTGGAATTACACATGCAAAATGACATTCAATCATTTAACTTGCAGTGTGTATATTTAAGAGAACTTTAGGATTTATCACAACATATAATATTATATGTATTAGAAATCTAACATTACCAAGAAGAATGTGAAAAACAAAGTTTGCACGATTAGCACATCACACACTAAAATACTCAGTTTTTTCACAGCATCTTCCTCTTCTCTCCCTTTAAATGCTCATGCAGCAAACTAACTGCATTTGCATTATACTCTCATGTTGAGTCTGCTGGCATCATCAGTTTTGATTTTTCTCAAAGGAATCTGGATTCTCTAATAAATTACTATGCCAGAATTGAAGCTGATTGCCTAAAAATTGAATATAAATGGGAAAGTACTGAAAACTAGGAAAACATCCAAAAATGTCAATATATTTGTTATTTTTAAAAAGCTCAACATATTTGTTTACTTTTAAAACAGTTAAAATCAAAGTTATCCTCTTTTATTATATTCTCTAAGCAATAATAAAAATAGAAAACCATGATCACATTGTGCACATGGGAAAAGAAAAATCCAACTCTGAATATCTGTTCATCTAAAGATTATAGCATAGGTAATCAAAAACAATTTGAAACAATTTGAGCCAATAACCTTCATTTATCTTCAGTTATAGTTAAAAACAAAGAATACAATTGTACTGTTGTTGAACATAAAAGCACCTACTATACAAACCCACAAGACATTCTTTTTGTTCATCTGCCTCCCTACTTGGGAAAACCTACATAGAAAAAAACTAGTCCTTGAAATACAGGTGTTCTTTCATTTTTTCCTTGATTTGGAATGAAATATACTTCAATTTTTGTTCATCTTAAAAAAAAAGGGGGAAAGACTGAACCTACTGACATGAAGCTGTGTGTAGGCAAGACACATTCACAGCTAATTTATAACAGTGAGTTAAGATTGCACAGTATCTGACTCAGAACAGAAACAGAAAATTCTTCCCTGAGGAAGCCTTGCTGAGTTTTAAGAAGTAATTCATGGTTGACTTATGGAAGATATTGTGAGCAATATAAGCAGCCCTGCTTTTCAGTACACTTTTCTAACTTGCAGTGTTTCTGGACTAGGATCAGATGCTGTGGTGTGCAGAGATCCTCCTAGGAGCTGCTGACGGCCCTTGATTGCTACCAAATTTAGTGAAACCAAAGATAATCATCACATTCCTAGTTTCAAGCTGCTAATGTATGAAGCACTCTTTTTCTGCCATTTTCTTATCAACATTGCAATATATTAGTTATGATAATAATCTAAAGTGTATTCTTGTATGTACACCATTGCAATAAAATCTTGTCATTAAATGCTGTATTTTGTGCTTTCTAATTCTGCTTTATGTCAATAGTATTTCCAAATGTTCAAGGTCTTGATAGATAAGATAATAAAAAAATATGTCTGTGTTCAATGATATAAATAGAACATAGACAAATGAAAATTATCCAGAGGCTATTCGAGATTCAAACATCTTTTAAATAGAATTTAGCATTAAATTGCAGCTTTTAGTAAGCTTTAAAAAAAACCCCAAAGAAACCACTGAATTTAATATAAGCTACTTACAAACCCAGTTGAATTTCTCACTAGTACTACCCAACTTGAATAAATCAAATCCTCAGGATGGAAATGCAGTATATCTCTAGGTCTGACTCACAAAGTGGCATAATCCATTAGTCACCTCTTTGCATGTAAGCTTGGGTAGATGTTCAAAGTTGAGTTCTGGTTTTTGGTCTGACATTATCTATTGAATTTTTATTTGAACCTTTCAAATGACTAATAGGTTTCTGCTGCTTTTTGGAGGGTTTTTTGGGTTCTCTCAGATGATTTGAGAATGGCATGTGATCAGTTTTGGTTTGGTTCATATTTCAAGCTATGCTGAAACCTGCTGAAATTTGAAGAGCTCGAATCAGTTGTAGTCCATCATATCTGTGGGATATCTTTAATCCCACAAGTTGTGGAAACTTAAGTGTAGTGTTAGCTTTTGATCTCACTGCAATGATCCTGAACAAAACTGGCAAAAGCGAGGTTAGCCAGACATAAAAGAATTGACTCTCTCATGTTCTGCTTCCTAAAGCATTCTCAGAGCCCTTAATAACATTGGACTCTGCTTTGTGTGCATGTGCAGTGCAAAGGTTTCTGCTGGAGACTTTTGTCAGAGGCACAATGTTGAAAGGCTACCAGACATGGAATCCCTTTGAAAAATTACCTCTAGAACAAATATGGGTTTTTGAAAATATTATTTATTAGCAATATTCTCTCTCTACTGTCTTTACTCTCAAAACTAGTAAACACTGTTGTTGAAGAATTTTACTTTACATCCATGGATTCTGGATATTTCTTTTAATAACCTTGCATTTTATGTGAAAAGTATCCAAGATCTAGCCTTGTGCTTTGTAATATTTACAGATGCCTTGAATGCCCTTTGGATGGTTAACTATCTGACTTCATCAATGACTGTTAGCCTAGCCAATGCTATGGGTGTCAATGACACATGAGCACGTGGTTGAAAATCCGGCTTGATAGACATGTGCAGCCCATGTACTATCAAAAATGGATTACAGAAATTCAAATGTGTTTGTAAATGTCACTTCAGATTAATTTTTTATTTTTTCCCCCTTGCCGTATAATCCAGTATGATCCACATTAGTTATTTTAAAATGATGGATAGGTTACCATCCAAATTATTTGTAAGACATAAATGACCATTGTGTCTCTTTGAAGTCAGAGGATGTATTCTGTATGACTCAATCATTAAATCATCTTACAAATGTCTAACAAAGCACCTGCATTTAACCATACTTCTTATATTTACATTTTTGGCCTCTTTCTAAGATCAGGCATAAATCCATCAGGCCACTTTAGAACTTCAGAACTTCCTTCTTTTACATATATACTGCTCATTATCCAGAAGTTATTCTGTCCCCTGTGTTAAATTACTTTATGCTGCAGCTTAAACGAACATGTCTTGCTTTCATCTGGCGTTTCAAATAGGGCAAAGACTGCTGTACAATTTCCAAACACAACTGTGCTAACAGAGATGAATTACTACAGTTTATATAATTTATATTAGGAATTCATAGACCTAGCAAAAGGGATTAGTACATTTTATTTCAGGGTAGGAGATGATCCTGTCATTAATGGTCGATACTTTCATCATCTTTTAAACCTGAGGAATTTCCTGGGTGACAAGACTGTAAGGACATATCAGGGATTCACAGCTGTGAGCTTTATCTAGCCATGTACTGCTTTACTTTCAGTATGTGGACTATGTTCCATCAAAACTGGATTAGACTGTCAATCATGTCCTGCAATGTATATTGTATTATGATTTTTTGAAAATGTCACTGAGATCAGAGTAATTTCTTGGCTAATTGCATCTTGTCTCTTCTTAATACTGTGCATTTAATGGTTTCATTACCTTACATGACAATCACAGAGTCTAGTCCAGCATTAAGGGCAGTTTTACTTTTCTTTATTAAAAAAAAAAAAAAGAAAAAAGAAAATGTAAGAAATCCTCAATCCTTTGAATAACATGGAAAAAATATTTAAGACACCTCTATATTTGATTAAATGAAATAAAAATGTGTTTGTGGTGTGAGTATTGTTCCCTGTGGTCTTAGATATACATACTAGCAGAGATTGCTTCTCTAATCCCAGAAGCACACCTTATGCTTAGCACTGTATTTTCTTCTCTTCCCCTGTTATGGAAATAGATTAAAGAAAATATTAACTTTTAAGAAACTGTCACTCATTACTCATAGAGCTTCGATTTTATGTATGGTTTTCTCAAGGGAAAGTCTCCCAAATGCAAAAATATTTATGTTTCAATATTACCCATTTAGGCATGAGAGATTCATTTAGATGAATGTTATAGTGTGTTTCCCGATGTTTCATTAAATGATACTTTGCCAACAGCAAAAGGTGGTGATGATATGTGTCAGAAGTAAAGTTGTTGTTGGAGGAATTGTTTACAAAAGTAGAAAAGTCAACAAACTTGTTTTGGTTCAAAATAAGGCTCCTCTTGGAACCCAAACAATTACAGCTGTTAAGGCACTCCTCTATACCATCGGGATGCTGTGGCTATAAAGAACTGTCACAGGCCTAATTTAGGTGTTATCCTTTAAGTTATAATGAGCACTTAAAGTAGGAAGCAAACACTGCCAAATCAGAAAGGTTGCATGCAAAGCAGTGTAGGGGAAGGTGGTGATTTAGGATGGGACTGAGAAAACCATGTTTTCAAACATTGTATCACACTACCTCTGCCACACCGAAATACAAACGGTTACTCATCGCTGTCGTCTATTACATAACTACATGCCTGAAGCTGAACATGCACACTTTCCTGAATGTTTTTGGTTCCTTTAAAAAAGGGAGGGGATGTTTCCATTCTTGACATCCAGCTTGCCTCTAAAAACCCTTATACTCTACCAGGCAAGGCAAAGCATCTGCACTTCTATCACTCTGCAGTCCTTCTTTTTACACTCTATCAACTAATTGCAAGCTACAGGGGAGAGAATACACAGGGAAGATAGACATATACTGCCAAGGATTCCTGGTAGGGGTGCTTGTAATGAAGGACACTCTTGCATTTGGATCTGACAGCAGCTGGAAAATCTAGTTCAAATTTGCTGTGGCAGGTAGAAAGAGTGCGAATGTTAAAATATCCAAGGCGTTTGTAAATACTCTCACTTGCTAGCCATCTGTGTGGTTTGCATCCAGTTGGTGTGGATTGCTCCTATCACTTGTATAAATGTAAGCTGACATCTTTTTAAACATGCTTTCTATGATCATTTGGTTGAGAATGTCTTTTATTTAAACATTACAACACATTTTATTGATATTCTTGCAAAATAGGGATAATGATTAAACACTGCATAAAATTACAATGAATTTCGCTGGAGAAAACTGAACTTATGAGCAGACGCACATGTGCATCCACGAGATGCTTAACTCCTGGTAAGTTTCAAAATCAAAAAAAGGTCATTGGTACCTCACAAAGGGACTATTTACACTGTTCTGAAACAGCTGACAATTCTGGTAAGATGGGGAGGGGAGAGGAGAGAGGTGGAGAAAGCATGACAAAATTAAGGACTGCCTTAAGATAACAATGGAACGTACTCCTGGCACCTTGTTTGTAATTCCACTTTCTATTACATTAGTATTTGGTCTCCATATATTCTAAGAACAAATTGAGTTAGTGATGTTATTAAGATAGGCAAGTCATTGCTTAAAAACATATGTACATTAAGATATTATGTCTAAGGACACTAGCCAAGCCTATCAGAATAAAAGGATTTAACAAGCAATGGCTGTGTAAAGGAAACTGGCCTTTCTCCTATGACAGAGGTGGGGAGAGAGGAGGAAAAGGAGAGTTGTACATTCCCAAGAGCTGCTAAAACGAGCTGATTTATGTGCTAAAATGTATGGATAGAGAAACAACTAGTTTCTACCAATTAGAGAGAATTCCTATGCATGCTTTTTGTCATGTATATCTGAAAAACACTATGCTTTGCTAAAAATCTGTTAGTAGGGAAGCAAGAAGAAAATCCTCTCAGGAATCTTTCGATACCCCCATTTCCTTGAAAGCATAGCACATGTGAGAAAACTGCTCCTTAGATTAGCACTTTTGTCTGCAAGGTACATAAAATAACATTCTGTGAATCTGGTTCACAGTATGGGCTGTGTGATGCCCTGTTGGTCACTTTTTCTAAGAAAATAGCTGCCTATTAAAAAAGCAAACTGAGGGTGTTTTTTTTTTTTAAAGCACAATTTATTTGTAGTAGAATAATTTTTTTACCATATTATAACTTGTACTGACATCAACTGTGACCTTTCTTGAACATGGTGGGGGCCACTGTTTCTAGGAGACAGGACATTGCTATCCTTGTTGACCTGGGATATTTTGGGGGTATCTGTTGTCCTCTTGAATATGATTTAGTCTACTTTCTACTACATGACCTAAATTAAAGTCTGGTAACACTGTGACCACACCAGCAGAGGTAAATGTATTTGCTGTGAAGTAAAATAGACCTTTGAAAATATTTTATGTCTGTGGAAACAGTTTTTGAGTTAGAAATCACACTTATCCATAAAGAAAAAAAAAATCAATTACGCATTTCAGAAGTAAATAGCTTCTTTTGTCTACTGTGGCAAATGCATCCAAATAAGCAAATATATTGCAAAACCTGAAGTAAATAAACACTCCAGAAGATCAATTAACATTTCCTTTAAGATAAATTCATTACAAATTTTCAGAAATCAGAAACAGGATCATACAGATGGGCTCATTTCAAAGCTTGATAATATTATCAAGAAATCCCTTGATGAAAATTTTCTCCAGTGGTGATTCTTGGACAAACAGGGAAAGTCAAATAAGGATCAGCAGAGGTGAGGACATTAAACTATTTTTTCACCTGCAGTTAGTTGAATCATCAAGGAATTGGGGGCCTGATTGGTGATGAGATGTTAAGGATTACAGCAATACCTTCACCTATAATATTTCAAGTGGCCTATCAGGTTTTCCTGGTGAGTAAAGGGTTTATCAATACGTTTAGAGTCTATGGTTATTTTAATGGTAGCATGGGATAGGAACACTCCTACTCCTCCCCAAAAAGCAATAAATGACCAGACTTAACAGCATGCTTGTTTCAATGGATTATCATCTACCTATGGACAAGCTAAACCCTATATTGCCTTATATCTGAAAAAATAATAATGGTCTTTACACTAGTGAAGAAAAATTGCTATGTGAAAGACATTTCAGTGAAGATCCTTAGTAAGCCTCAAAACTGAGTACCTGGACTTTGGGTCAATGAGCCTTCATAAATTTCACATAAGCTTTAATCTACATCGATTTTAGGTGTCTTCACACTTTTGTGGTTGCAAATACTTGAATAACTTCTCTTTTACCAAAATACAGAAATATAAGTGGAAGTTCAATAAAATGACTGGAAGCTAGAAAATTCAGTCTGCTTTGAAATTAAACATAGAAACCCTCTGGGCTTGCTTTTTCTCTAGAATTCTTCTCGAATTCTATAAAGTTATGGATTTGACATCATCATTGGTCAGAAACTTGTAGTAATAATTCCTTTTTTCCTTTATGTCTACTATGATCTGCCATTTGTTTCAAAGATATTTGATGATGTTCAAGATGAGCTTCAAGAAGACAAGTGGCTTCTTCTACCCCCTCTCTTTTTTCAAAGTGTGAGGGGAAAGGAATGCCATACTAACTACATGTTATCAAAATATTTTCCCTCCACTTTCCAGATCTAAAACTACCACCCATATATTTATTGCATAAAGACTACTTGCTGCTTGAAGGGCAGAACTCATTCATCCTTTTTCTTACAGATGCAGAAGTAGCACTGGAAATATCTCTCTTTCTTTCAGAATATGAAAAACCATTAATTGAAAATGGACTAATGATGTACAGTTGACCTTCAAATATCTCCAAAATTGAAGTTGCACTCACATTTGTCCAGTCCAAAATACAAATTAAAGCAATCTAAATGCTGATTTGCATTACACTGGCTAGAACTATTGAGGCGTGTTCCTTGGTTTGCCTGGCAGAAGGTCATCTTGGCTGTGCTGCTTATAGTGGCATTTAGGCAAAGAGGTAACAAAAGAGCTCAGAGTTAATTCTGATTAAATATTCATCAGCCCAAAAGTGAACTCAGGGTGAGGCTAAGCCAACTCAAGGAGTTTTATGCTCTCTGAGCAGTACAAACTTGCTCCTAGGTACTACAGCATCTTGACTCCATGCAGTGATCTCCAAATTCCTTTTAGACTGTTGACTGGTGAAAGGACCAGGCAGAATAAGAATACAGAATCACAGAATATTCTGAATTGGAAAGGACCCCCAAGGATAATCGAGTCCAGCTCATGAGAGGATGGCCAGCATGGGGATCCAGGCCACAATCTTGGCGTTGTTAACCCATGCTCTGAGCAGCTGAGATAATCCCAGGGTAAGAGCGGTCACTGTCCATAGGAGATGTACTAAAGAAAGAGAAGCTGGGTCTCCTCTCCTCCCTGCACAGGAACACATCATTAAAAAAAATTGCAAAAATTAAGACTTCTTCTCATTTCAGCTTTTGGAAAAAATATTTCACATTATTTGAGTGGGTTATTTGCAATGCTCCTTTCATGTACCACCATAATGCATATGTGTGATTTTGAAAGAAGTATTTGTAAGATGTTGATAGATTTATCAATAATTAAGATAAAATTAGCTTAATTAATAATTTATCAAAATACTCCTGTCTAGAAAACCCCACATTTTTAATTTGCTTTTTAAGTATACTTTTAAAGTTAATTTTTAACTTTTTAAAATCTAAGTACAAAGATTAATGGCTTCTCCCCCCGGGTACCTCTAAAAATTTTCCTCCCTTTAACTGTAGCTGATAAAATGAAGACATACCTAGCAATCTCCAGGGCCCTATGGAAGTATATTTCTTTTTTCTTTCTTGATAATTTGACTGATTTTTCAGATACATTCATACTATGTGCTAGGTGATTTTATATTTTGGTCTCTATATATGAGAGCAGGTGGTGTCACAGAATCATAGAATGGCTTGGGTAGGAAGGGACATTAAAGATCCTCTAGTTTCCACCTCCCTTCCATTGGCAGGAATGCCATTCACTAAAACAGGTTGCCCAGGGCCTCCTCATTCAACCTGGCCACAAATGCTTCCAGAGATACAGCATCCACACCTTCTCTGGGCAACCTGTTCCAGTTCCTAATTCCCCTCAGAGTAAAACATTTCTTCCTAACATCTAATCTTGACCTGCCCTCCTTCGGCTCAAAACCATTGCCCCTTGTCCTGTGAGAGTCTGCTTGTATCAAAAATTGCTCTTCCTCCTTTTTATCAGCTCCATTAAGGTTGCAACGAAGTCTCCCTGGAGCCTTCTCTTCTCCAGACTGCACAACCCCAGCTCTCTCAGGCTGTATTAGTAAAAGAAATACTTCATCCCTCTGATAATCTTTGTGGCCTTTTTCTGCACTCATTCCAATAGATCCATGTCCTTGTGCTGAGAGCCCCAGGGCTGGATGCAGCACTCCAGGTAGGATCTCACAAAGGCAGGATGCTGTTTGCTCTGTGGGCTGAGAGTGCACACTGTTGGCTCATGTCCAGCTTTTCATTCATGAGAACTCCCACTCCTTCTCTGCGTGGCTGCTCTCATTGCCTTCACCCAGGCTGCACTCATACCTGGGGTTTCCCCAAACCCCGTGCTTAGACTTGTTGAACCTCATGGTGTTTTCATGGGCTCGCTTCTCAAGTTTGTCCAGGTGCCTCTGGATGGCATCCTGTTTTCTGTTGTGTCAACTGCATTGCTCAGCTTTGTGTCACCTGCAGATTTGCTGGGGGTACACTTGATCTCACTGTCTGTGTTGTTGATGAAGATATCGAAGAGTCGTGGTCCTAAGACAGAGCCCTGAGGGGTCCCACTTGTCACTGGCCTCCACTTGGACATAGAGACCTTGACCACAGCTCTCTGCCTGCATCCATCCAGCCAATTCCTTATGCACTGAATATCCATCTGTCAAATCCATGCCTTTCCAATTTAGAGATAAAAATGTCATGTGGGATTATATGCAAGGCCTTACAGGAGTTTGGATAAATGACATCTTTCAGTCTTCCCTTGTGATGATCATGGCTGTCACTCCATCACAGAAGGCCACCAGATTGGTCATGCACAGTTTGCCCTCAGTAAAGCTGTGCTGGCTGCCATGGATCACGTGCTTCTTTTATGTGCCTTAGCATATCTTCTAGGAGGACCTACTCCATAATCTTCCCAGGCAGTGAAATGAGGCTCCTTCACATGCAGTTCCCCACGTCTCCCATTTTAAAAATGGAAGCAATGATTTCTTCTTTTCAGTCACCAGGAACTCGGCCTTATCACCATGACTTTTCAGGATGATGGACAGAGGCCTGGGAAAAACATCAGCCACTTCCCTCAGAAACCTGGGATGTGTGTCAGCAGGCCCTATATAGACTTCTCGTCCTGATGTGGAGCCTCCAAGTTATAAAATACTACAAACATGAAATAATTTAAGTTAGCTGTTTATCAGGGGCCCTGAACAGTTTCTTTATTTTCCTGGGGGTTTACACTGAATACATGAGATCCAAACATGGTTTTGATGTCTTTGAGAAACAAACAGTGAACCACAATGAAGAAATCCATTTAATGTAGTTTTAGCGATTCCCACAAAAAACCCTTTGAATCAACACAGATTTCCTTACAATTCACACAAAATATGTGCAAAAATGGATGTCCGAGTTCTATGTTGCCGGCAGATGTAAAAAAAAGTGTTTTCTAAAATTAAAATTTGCATGGAATTGCACCCTAAATAAGATTCACTATGGCAAATATAGCCTTCAAACTATAACTCTTTATGCTCCAGTATAGCATGAAAAATATCTGGATAGGAATACTAAATAAAAAGAATTACTGCTAAAAAACAAAAAATGGAAAGTACCATTAAAAAATCCTGCATAGCCTCTGTTCTATGACACTATATACAGTTTATTCAGGTCTGGTGCTCTAACACTATGAATGAAATTAGCAGGAAAAAAGTTACAGGTGGCTAACTAGAGTGAGAATTTTGCATGGCTGGATATTTTTATTCCATGATAATTTTGGTTTAATCAGTTTCAGTTCCATAGTTGGTAAATCCTTCAGGGGACCAAAAAATGGTTTTAGAATTTGATGTGATTCCTTTTGGAGTCACATTGACTTTAATAAATACAGATTCATGCCTCTCACCCTGATTTAATTCACAGGCCAGTCTGGATATTTGCAAACATGTTTATTAGGAGGAAATACTTTATAACATTTTAAAACAACTTCACAGTATTTCACATGCATAATAATTCATGCTAAAATGTGCTAAACATTGGAGGTTATAAACATGATTGCTAATACACAGCACTTATGCAATTATGCATAAATAATGCTATGTCCTCATAAATCATGACCACGTGAATGTGGTAATTTTTACTAGCAGAACTGCTTATTGGCTGGCCCTAAAACATTTCCTAAATCTCAGGTGGACTCAAGAGGTAAAATACAGAAAAGAAATGTGGTAGAATTCCTCCTCCCCTGTTAACATCACACACACACACACACACTCATCTGATTTTGGGATTTAGATATAGTGAATTAAGGATGTGGATTGCATTTATGCAATTCTGACTTAGATGCAGATACTGCTTATATTCTGAAATGCTTAGAATGGGATTTTGCTTTGTGCTTGCCTGTAGAAAATCTCTTCATTTGCCATTCTAAGAGTAATATTTAGCCTTTATTTATTCAGTCCAAGATGTGTCTTTTCTTGCTTCTAAGCAGCTGGATTTTGTTTTCCCAGTGAAAAGCTAGACTGTGTAGATGAGAGCACAGACATAAAAAATAGAAGACATTCTCCTTGCAGCAGTGATTCCGTGGCACTGCCCAGTGGCTGTACCATGGTGTCACAATAATTTATCATATGCAGAATGGGGCAGTATGAATCTGACTTGTTTGACTGCTTCAGTGGCCTTATTTCACAGACAGAATATGGGACAGGGCACAACAACAGCAAAGGGCCCTGCAAACCCCTGGTTACACAATTCACCAAACACATTTTCTGAGGTTCCTGAATGGACATGACAAAAGCTTTAGAAAAATGGGTCTCTGACTACAACACCTCTCCAATGGGAACTGGGCAAATGCCTTCCACTTCTTGAGGCATATTGTCTCCCTCAAACCTTTGTTTGTACACTTTCTTATCTAAAATGAGAAAGGGAGCACCAATTCAAGGCTCAAGCATTTATCTAAATAGCATGAACCAAAATTTACATTTTAATTAAATATTAATTGTCTTCAAGCAAACAATATTAAAATATAATATTATTTTATTATTCTATATCCAGTTGAAGGGTTATTCCATTATTTATTTGGTTTGGTGGGCTATTTTTGAGGTTTTGTTTGGTTTTTTTTTGCTTTTGTGAACCTGCTCCTCTGTTGTAGAATATTTACAATGTAATTCTTATGCTGGTCTTCCCAGAAAATACAACACTACTAATTTCTTTTACACCAAAAGTACATTGTAACACCGGGAATTATTATATTGCCTTTATATTGTACTGGGAATTATTATATTACCTTTACATCAAGTGCGTTGCAGTTGTGCCTGTTGGCCTGGGACCAATTGTGCTTGGGTACAGTATGAACACTGAATAGTCTGCAACTTGCATAGCTTATGGTTTAACACCACAGACTACCTCTAAATAATCACTTGTGTGTCCCAAACAGGCATGGCCAAAGCAAGGCCCAGAGGAGCAGTGAGAGCCATAAGATTTACGGCAGTACATGCAAAACTATCTTTCCACAGAGCTGGAAAGCACACCTCCTTTGTAAAAGCACCCATCACCCCACAGTCTGAGGGAGTGAGGACACCATTTTACACATCCTTGCTATTCTTCAAGTAGTCTGAAGAACAAATGCACTGCCATGAGGTATAAATGCCCTTGCACACTGCTCCCATTCCCCATCGCAGGGCTGAGGGCAAGGAGGGGCTTCTTCCCACAAACACTGTCTCTGGAGAAGAATCACAATAGACCTGCAGTCTAGGTTTTAACCCCAGGTAGCATGGAATGGCCAGAAATTATGCAATCACAGAGTATGTTTTATATCTGTAGAAAAGAAGAAAATTTCATTTCACAGCAAAATGTGGGTGGCCAGTGATTGGTAGGGACCAGTCCTTTGTGGGTAAGCACCACTACAGCTTTTCCATGATAGCTGGAAAAGCTGCACTGGACAATTTGAATGCCATCCTTGTGATTTATTTTCTTTTATTCTTTTTCTTTTATTCTCACTGGTAATTAAATGTAATAAAAAATGGTTTTGTATTGCTAAGACTCAGAAAAGATGTGGGAGACATACATGAATGTTTTCTCACCCATGCTAAACGCATTCTCTCTTTGAAATATAACAAAGAAGAAAAAGAGAGTATTTTTAAATAAGGCCTTTTAGAACCATAAAGGACAACTTTGTTCACCATGTGTAGAGAAGATGGTGTTGCTGGGTGATGATTATAACAGGCCTGCTAAACACTGCATATATACTATGGCTGCATTATTCCTCCTTCTGACTGTGTGCCCAGACTAGGAGAGAAAGGAAAGTGCACATCAGGAAATAAATGCCTGTGGGATTAAGTTTTCTACAACTTTACTCAGGTGAAGTCATCCTGCTGATGTCGACAGCACAAACCAGATGAGTAAAGCTCAGCACGTTTACTAGCGTTGGAGAATTACAGCCTTCATTTGCGATTCAAAGCCCAAGCCTGCTGCCACGGAATCAATAAAAGAGTTTTTGCATTAGCTACAGTGGTGTAGGACTTCACCCCTACTCCTGATTTCTGAAGACACTTTACTGACATTAAAGTGCACTTTGCTTTGCAGTACAGGCACCATGAAGAAAAGAAAGGACTATATTTGTTCCCTAGCTTTTGGATACGTTTACAGTTTCACTGTAGGCAAGGGTTGTCTAAATGGGTTATCACGCCTAAATGAATTACATTTATAGGAAAATTCTACATATAAGATTTATATATTGTCTTAGAGAAACATATAGTAAAATCCAGCATGCGAGTGCCATATTTCTAGAGCCAATTAAAACTCATTAAAAGTCCATAGCAGGAGCATGTGTTTTAAAAATCACTCCAAGTTTCTGAAGGTATCATAAAATGTACTTTCATCATGCACGAAACATCTACAAATTCTGATTGGCATTTCCTCCTTCCCTGAAAAGAGAGACTGGCTCAGTTTGCAGCAAATATGACAATAGGCTGTGCAAATGTACATCTGAAACACAGCCCTTTCGGGGTTAAGCATTCAAGCTTATATGAGAGATCATCAGTTTCGGGTCAAAGTGCTGTTCTTAAATGATCAGTGCAGAACAGGAAAAAAAAAAGGCATTGAAGTGACCTTGCTGAGGGTCTGAAACTGTGCTAAAGCCTTTTCTGCATGATTAAGTGAGCAGAATCTTAGATTAGCTAAAAGCAGTGCAGAAACATAATGAGTTCACTTATTTTGGAGCATTTAATAACAGTTATAGACAGTTATGTGATCAGGCGGAGTTATGACTTATTCATTCTTTCATTGCTATTAAAATTACTGCATTTGAGGTTTTTAAAGTCATTGAAATAAAAAAGTCTGATTTATGTTAGGAGAATTTAGCTTGCCCTTTGGTCTCTCCGTTTTTAAATGATATAATTAGACTTTTTAAAGACCATTCTAAAAGCATTATTAGCATTTTCTATAGCTGAAAGTAAATGCATGTTTTGTGGGTATTTTAATTTTAAAAAGAAGAATACTCGGTACAAACAGCAATAGGTTGTTACAAAAGGAAGTATTACATAAAATTTTCTTAAGGGTTACTCCATGCATTTATATACATATGTGTACACGCTGACATGCACAGATAAACACATGCCTAAGTGTGAGCATACATACATTTAGTGCATATATGGACAGGGGTTCCAGATACACAGAAAAATAAGCCTGTTTGCGAGATGAAGGCAAGTAGAAGAGCAAGTTCCACAGGCCATATTAACTCCTGACCTTTAACATATTACCTCACAAATTACAAAACCATCCATCAGTCTAAAGGGAAAGAAAAGTGCTTTGATCAAAACAAAGGGACTTGCAGGTGTTTTGAATTAACAGTGAGCAATAATCACTAAAAAGCACTGGGATGAGTATGGGAGTGTCATGAATGTATGCACATTTTAACATACCATCAAGTCCTTAGTCTTTGCATACACACTACTTTCAAAATATATTTGCATATTAATTATTAATCCCTACAAGCATGCCCAGTGTTTTCAGTAGCAAGAAAACACATTTAATATATCTGATTTTAAGCTTATTCAAAACATTCACAATACATAGACCCACAGCTGAATACTTTCACACAAGGCTCTGTGTATCTTGCTGCAAAGGCCAAACAGGTGAACGAAAACACTTTCCTTTCACATTTAAATAACAAGCATTTCCTACATTGTTTTGGCTTAGAAAATAAAATTTCCCATAAGATTAATAAATTCTGCTTTTAGTTGGGCCTCAAGGGAGCGTATCTTTGCTTACAAAAATCACGCTTGCAACAGCTTCCTTAACTGAAAGCTCTTTTTATGTGTGTGCCTTGTATGTTTATTCAGTAGACAGTCTGGATTGCTCATTTTGCTGCTCAGAATGCAGTGTGCTTTTCTATTAAAACATATTATTAAAACTAAATCAGAAAGAAGCTTATTTAGTAGTCATTTCATGCACATGACTGATGGGAATACATAAATTATCAGACTAATATCTGATTAAAACTTGATTAACATGCTAATAAATTATGCTAGAAATGTTGGGGTTTTTTAATTTCTCCACTTTTACTTAAACTTCCTAATTGACACTTCAATTATTTTGTTCTCTGAATTTTTTGCCTTCCTTATGAATAACAGTTGAGATAAATTATTTCTTTGCCTGAACTTGATATGAAAAATGACCAATTATGATTATTAAAGCTCTCTAGTAGTCTGTTAATTATTATTTAAAAAGTCACCTACTTTTTGTTTGTCAAGTGGAGAGCATTATATTTATTGCTGACAAAGAGCTGTGAGGTGCTCTGGAAGTCTGACTCCACAGCCAGGGCATGACACGTGGACAGCTGAGAGGACTGCCAGCTGGAATGTCCTCATGCTTTGTGCAGGGTGACACCAGCTTTGGTCCATCAGCCTCACAGCTCGGGGAGATTACAGAGCAGCCTGTATCAGCTCCACGTGCTGCTACAGCCTGCATGGAGAAATACACCCATGAATCTTGTAATGCAGACTCCTGCCCACTAGAGACTGATCTCAGCCCAATAAAGCATGTAACTCAGGACCCTCACAGTTTAGACTTGAACTATGGTCAGAAAGGTGAGAGGCCAAGGCTTCATCCACTAAGCCATTTACCCTTTTCCTTTGTAAGGGAGATTGATTTTTAAAAAGCTATTAACCTTCAGCAATTTATCTCATCAGATCATCTTCATTTTTTTTCCGCCTATAATAAGGCTGTATTATATAGTTTAATTCTTCCCTTCATTCAGATAGACTATCTAAAAAGAAATAGCTGAAGAAAAAAAAAATCAGAGAAGAGAGAGAGAAAAATTATAAAAAAATTTACAATGAAAACGTTATCAGGAAAACAAAAGAAACTTCAAATGTTTTCATGTCTTGGAACCACAACAACGAAGAATGTAAGTGTGTATACAGAGACCCCAGTTGGACAAAAAACTTCCAGTATTTCTCAGTCTTTCATAATGAAAGGATGATACGCTGTGCTTACCTAAGCTATTCACAAGACAAAAGGAGAGTCGTCTTCCCGTTTCCAGAGCTGACTCACAGCAGCATCAAGACAACCCATGTTCTTTCATTTGTATATTGTCAAATAGAGGTGCTCCCTCAGCAAAATAGAGCGGCTCCAAGGAGATTTGGTATTGAAATTTAATGTTCTGCTGGTATTGAGAAAAATGCCTTAGTGAAGTACACAGAACAGTGGGCTGTTTTGGCAACAGTGTATATAAGACTAATTTTCAATGCAATAAAGCAAGTAGGGGTTGCTTGCTAGGAACTAAATTATTTCTGTTCTAATTGATTCGGGGAAGGAAAAAACCCCCAACATATTCTATGAATAATGTGTTTGCATTAATGACTTTAATACATCTGGCTGAACTTTGTGGCAGGTACCAATTTAAATTTTGCTTGAATATCTAACGACAAAAGCTGTTCTAAGCATTTCAGGTAGAATTGGATGGTGAATTTGCTCATAGGTTTAAAATTATTCAGAAACTTTGGTCTCACTGACTTTCACTGAGACTTTGATTTTTAAGAGTCAGGTTCATCCATAGAAACATGCCTTTCTTTCTTGTGTGCATTTATAAAATGCAGAGCATGAACAAAACCATTAAAATAATAACCACCCCACCCCCTTGCCATCTCTCTTATCATCAATTGACTTTGGATCAGAGCAAAATTTTGACTCATTTTTTAAGCAGCTCTGAATTACTTCAATGTCTGCTTTGCTGGTGCAATGACCACAGGATACGCCCAGAAATGAGCAAAACCAAGCAGGTCATATCTCCTGGTTGCGTTTTCTTCTTCTTTACAAACACATTCTTAAGTTCATGCATCTGAAAACATCTGCTCCTTATTTTCTGGTATTTGGATGTTTAGTTGGTAAATGTCAGTGCTTACAGCTCTTCTCTATTTGACCAAACCATGTACAGCAGAAGTCTGTTTTCATTTTGCCTGTGCTTACTTAACACTCCTGAGACAAAAATCTCTTTTATTTTGAGATCATGTGAATAAGATGGCATTTGGGAAGATGAATAAAATTTGCAAAGGCTGATACTAAACGTTGCTATAAGAGCCCTACTAGGATACTCAGAGGATCAACAAATTACTCCAGTTCCCTAGCAAGTGGTACTTTGTCAACAGAAGACAGGATATAGGTAAGCAAACTCTAGAAGCAAAAAACAGGGAAAAAGTCTCCTGCAAAATAGTTCTACTTTCTTTCCTTTACAAATGAAACCAATGATAAAGTAACTCTTCAGGAACTGGTTATAAATCCTCTTCATACATATTAAACAGTATACAGTGAATAGGATTAGTAATATCTTTTGTCTAATTTGTCAATCCTGTTCTTAGTTCCCCACAGTGCTTCAGTCAAATACAAAGACAGTCTCAGTTACTTTTCCATAGATTAAGTAGCTCTTGAATTGATATTTGGTGTATGGGTTGGGACTTTGACTGGTAAACACTGTGACTGATGCTGAAGGCCAAAAAAAGGCAGCAATGAGGAATTAAAGCAATAGACTTTTGGTTGACTTGAAGGGCAAATCCTCTCTCCCTGTTTGGCTGTAAAAGAAGAGACATTCTCTTAACAGAAAAGAAACCTAAAAGTATTATTATAACAATCAGTAATTGTCTTAATTTCTTCTTTCTTCTCATTGGCCTAGTTTATTTTGATGCGTAAAGCTGAATTTTGTCATTTCACAACTGGAAGACATGAAGGCCTACAGTCAGCTGAGCTGTGCCTGCTCATGCTGCTTCTGAGCCCTTCTCAGCAGTCAGCTCCAAGGTCACGAAGTGTGGAATTAACTGACTGAAATTTTATCGGGAGCATCTTCCCCCACGCAGCTGGAGAAGACTGCCACAGTGATGGTGCTGTCCACTGGAGCACCTAGCTCCCATGGGGGCAGGAATTTCAGGGGTGTCCTTCAGAACCTGCAGATAACTTGTGTTCAGCTGCAGTGACACAGACACAGAGAGGTGTGTCAACTAGAACATAGTCCATCACCAGACTGGGTGGAGTGGCAGAACAATTCAGAACTCATATGGATATTCCTGCCTGGATCTCTGCAACTGCAAGCCCCTCCTCTCTGTCATTATTGTATTGATAAGCCACTGTGTAAACACACAGGTTTATTTGCCTTACAGTGAGGATAACAGAGATGCATGAATAACCAACAGAATAATGTGAAACTTAATTTGAAGAAAAAAACTTATTGGATTGTAACATAATATTAAAGTTATTGCTCCAGACATATTTGTAACGATTATTTTTTCCCAATCCCATTTGGGATAACTTTTGTCTTAGCGTAATAATATGTCTCCAAAAAGAAGGAAAGATGAAAAACCTAAACACTATTCTGATACTCTGTAGTTTTGTACTACCTAGTCATTTGAGCTAGCTACCTGTGTTCACTGACCTGCCCTCCAGTAGCCCTTACTTCAGTTAGCTCCTTCTACCTGGTAACTGTTAAGGGTGGTTGCAGTTGATTTATTACACTATTTTTAGCATAGCCCAATATTCACATTCACACTGGGATAGTCAAGGACTCACATTCGTTGTTAACAAGTGATTATTGAACTCCTTGTGGGAGCATGTAAACAGGTATTTACACATACATCTTGTTTTAAAGGTCATAAAGTTTGGAAAGCTGTAGCTGAAGCAAAATGAGAAAACAAGGTGAAAAAAACCCACTCAGCTTTTCTAATGTTTTTCTTAATTTAACATGTTTAGCTTCGTTCAACAGCCAGCAAAGGCAACTAAACGCTGCTGTCACTCACTAAAAACACTCCAAAGAATGGTACAGTGGCAGTACAAGCAATGCTGAACTCTGAACAAAACAAATAAGCCAAACACTCATTGGGTATTTGAAAAAAGGACTGTATATTATATGGGTGGTTTTGGACAGTGAATTTTTCCTGAATATTTTAATGAGTCAAATCTGGTACAAAACAATGTAAAGAGTTAACAGCCAAAAGTCTGTTACCTAAACCCTTACGTACATAAGTTTTACCTGTTTAATCTATGGAAATCCTGATTGCACTAATGAAATCATTATTTTTATGCAAAAAATCCCCAGGTATTTGGTAGCGTGCTTATAGAACCATGAATGTCTGAATGTTTGACTCAAAAAAAAAAACAAAACAAAAAAAACTCCACCAGGATAAAGGAAGAGGAAAAAATATGGTAACACGTTGAAGTCATATGCAGCAGGTGGACTTCCAAAGATCAACAAAAATTTCTCACAGAAGGTATCAAGGAATAGGTAGCGCTAAAACTACTTAACCTGCAGCAACGTTGTCAGGAATGTCACCCAGAAGTGCTGACTAGGCTGTGACAGACAAGTTTGTCTTTATGTGCACATTCTGCTACCAACAATGTCTATCTGCTTTAACTGTGGAGAGGCAGACACCCTTCCTCATGACAGGGCTGTAATACTTCTCTTGATTTAACATGTCTGAAGAAAAATCTTTAGGCTAGCACTAACTTTAGATACATTTAGAGCAAGTACCACTCACAGACTTTAAATAAGCAGGAAAAAGGTCTAGTTGCAATTGGATCCATTACAAGCCAAAACAAAACAAGTACAAAACTTAAACCCCCCACAATTAATAGCAACACCACTTTCAATCCTAACTCTAAGAGCCAACAGTGTGGACAGAAAATCTTCAGGATACTTGCACAAGAGACAACAAAATAACCTTGTTGCCCAGTAGGTATTTAAGGGTGATTTTGTAGCTACTTTTCAGTCTCTAATCTCCCAGTTTCATAGCATGCAAAACTAATCTGAAAGTCTCCACTTTCTTTCTGATGTATTTTTTCTCCCTGCCTCTCGCCATCAAAATAAAAAATAAAAATTTGATCCACCTTCTTGATTTTATATGAGCATTTTAACTGAGCCTAAGAAATGCCACCAAAATGTGATAACATTTAGCAAATGATAAAAAAAAAATTATATATCACAGTATTTGCAATGATGTACTGCTATCTGAATTTAAACTTCTTTTCCAAATTCTAAAGATGGCCTACAAAACAAAAGATCCAGGCAGACCTCTCAATACTTTTTAGTATGATGAATCCTCTAAATAAATAGTTCCTTCAGAGATTCACAGACTCTTCTCTCTGGGCTTCAATCTTTTCAACATAGCCTATGATGTTTACCAGTCTTCTGTGTTTGAAATAAAACTTCAGCAGCCCTAGTCTGGTGAAGAGAGAAGGGAAGTAAAATGTCAAGGAATGAGTAACTCTTGACTTCTTATCTGACTGAGTTTGTAATTAGTCCAAACCAATTGCAAGACTTCTGAAGAGATGAGCACTAATTCTCTTCACAGGCTGTCAACAAGGCCTCCTTACTCCCTTATATCATCAGTGCTGTGCACAAAAAACCCCAGATACAGGTGAACCAGGGAAGATTATTTGTAAGCTACAGAAATACTCAGGAATAAGAACTCAACAGCAAAATGGACTCTTGCTTTCTAAGTGCCACCTGGGATTTTCCATGACACTCTACTCAGAGAGCAGCAGAATTTCTCTGTCCTTCCTCTGTCTTTCAGAGTTCCTCTGATGATCTAGGCTTCTTTAATACAGCACTCACCACATTGCTCTTCTTACTTGGGAAATATACTGAGCACAATAAGACTGCCTGGATTTCACTCTTAGAAATGGATTTCTAAGTGCGGAAGTATAGAACAAGTGACGTTTGTTTTTCTAAAATCTAATTCTCTAAAAAAAAACTGATTCTATTCAGAATGCTTCCAAAGCATCTATCTTCATGACACTGCACTGCAAATGAACAAGAATCATGAGATTTGCTTTAAGCAATCTGGTGCATTAGATGCCATAGTGCACCCCTGCACAGTGCCAACAGATAGCTCAGCTCACACAACCAAAATGGCAGCTTTAATGTCGTCCTGCTTCAGGATAAACAATCCTGCTATCCCTGCACTACTCCAAGTGCAGACCTGTGCTAAAGTGCCTGTATTTCTTTGAGTTCTGGAGCTGACAAGGTCTGCAGGAACTATGGGGTCTCTGGATAATGTCTGAGTAGTGTCAGAGTCGAGATGGCCACTGCACTCAGAGTGCTTCAGTAAAAACTTCAGGGAGCTTCAACTATCAGGACTTTATTATACAAAAAGTCTTTCATACCTTTTCTCTGTATCTTTCCAATGTGCAGCTCCACACAGCTCTGGCTCTTTCTCTCCTTCTCTCTTCCTTCTTCAGTTCCGGCTCGCTGCTTCCTGTCCCTGTCTGTCCCTTGTACAGTGGCTCACCTTATCTGTCCCTTGACCAACCTCCTGTCCCTTTGTCCTCGCAGCACAGCCAGCAAACCTCAACCTCTTCACAACATGGCCAGCCAGACTCCAACTGACTCCAACTCTTTATCACCCTTAGCCTTGAGGACAAGGCTGTTCCCACTCTTCGGTGGTTAACGCAGCTGCAAGGTATCAGCTGCAAGATTGTCTCTAGCACTATCTCTATCCAGAGTAGAGCACTTGTTCCTTGGATGACTGCGAACAAATTAGACTTGAAGTGTACATGGGAGCAGGGAAAATGAATAGAAGACAAGATGAAGGCAAAGATGTCCAAGCTGAAAAATAGAGGATGAGGCAAAAAAGGGAAATGTGAACCTATGAAGAGCAGAGAGAAGGAAGAGAACAAAGGTGACCTCAGCAGTATGTCCATATGTCACCTTTGTTTCATAAAGGAAAAAAATGTATCACACAGGGCATGATTTTGTCTGTTTCTGTCCTGATTCCAATGGAGGACCCACATAAAACTTTGTCATCTCTGGTTGCCCTTCCTCTCTCTTTCCTTCTCTTCCTCCTCTTTTTTGATTGCAAGCCTTTGGAACCAGGATCTGGATATTGAAAGTGACTTGTGGAATACTTGGAACCCCTTCACAATGTGTCTACGAGAGATCAGGACTAAGACAAAATATGAAAAAAACAAAATCCACAATGCTCATATATTTTGATAAAAATCTTCTAAACCAACCATAAGTGACATTTTACTGTATCCAGCAAGTGATGTGTTGACTCGACAAATTTAGTAACGTACTGATTTCAGATTTCATGTACTTGATAATGTAAAGGAATGAAGTTCTCTTATCACCAGGATATATTTAATATTAGAAGTTCATACTTCATGAGACAGTTTAAGTAGAAGTTTAAAGGCATTGATCACAACCAAAAAAATCTTCTGTGCTGCACAGTTTTGTGATGATTTGTTGCAGAAATAGCTCAGTTGTGCAACAACCCTTAAAATGTGCCACATTGTGCCCATGGGGCTGGCATTGCACACCAAGGACAGAACAGCACAGAAGGAAAGCAGAGGTGGGATGGGATCAGTGGTAAACAAGCCAGTGGTCACATTGTAGGGAAAAAAAATGCACAGGTTTCCGTGCATATTCTGGTCCCACCTCATATGTGTAGATGCTATGGATGCATTAATTTGTCTCTGCATACATAATAAGGGAGTCATCATCATTCTCCCTTGTGGAAGAATGAATCAGTTTAACAGCACAGAGGTGAATCCAGTACAGAATACCTGCAAAAACCCTATCCTCACACTCCTGCTTTTTTCACACATTAATTCACACTCTGTCCCAGCATATGAACAAATAAACTGCTGAAATCCAAACCAGGTTAGAGTACGTAAGCTTTGAAGAAGGAAAAAAATATATTTTTTGTCTACAATGAGCAACTTGGATCCTTTCCCCTGAAAGTTTATTGTGCTTTCGTATTTTATTTGGATAACAATAATCTTAGCATATTTTGTATGAGTTCATAACCTGGAGGTTAATTACCATTCACCAGAAATGGGAAAAGTGTTGTTCAGAAAATTCTATAACTCTCTATATAGCAATAACCTGAAGAGTCACTACATAAAAATGGTATTGCAAATGCAAATGGTGTTGACTCCCTACAATCTCCAAGATAATTCTTAACCTACTTTCAAAGATATATATTTTATGGAGGAAACATGGTTTATATTAATAGAAACTGGATTTAAAATTTGAAGATAATTTGAAGATTACGTTTATTATTTTTCATCACCCATAAGTGCATTCAGATATATTCATTATGCTTGGAGGATTCAAGCTCTCCATCATGAAGTTAATTTGAATTTTCAAAAAAGTAACAGCAGAAATTAATTTCATTGCAGAGAAACAGCATAAAATGCTAAGACCAGGGGATTAAATAAAACCTGAAACAAATTAAAAATGTGATATTAAACTAACACAATTCAATTTTCAATATTTTTAGAGCAATTTTCTTCATCAACTTCCTAATGACCAAGTAATTTCCTAAACGGAACCTCCCTGAGGATGCTGCCTAGTGTTGTACCACCTGTCCCTACTAAGAGGTATCTGATACCTTAATGTTTGTAACTCCTCCTCAAGTGGTTGTAGAGTGGTTCTTGGACTGTCCTTCACCAACAGACACAGCTTTCTCTCCCACTCCTAAGAGAACACATTCTCTAGACCCTGACCATCTTGGTGATGCTTTCCTGGGCTCTCCACAGTGTCTCAGCCCAGAGAGATTGTGGAGGTTATCCAGATTCACCAGGCCATGACATAGTTTACCCAATTTAATGCTGCCCTCAGCCCTGTTTTGAGTGAGAGTTTTAACCAAATGGCTTCTCCACAACTCTTCAATGACTCTATGGCTCACGGCACACCCAATAATTGTTCATTGCAAGTGTTTTCCTTGATTTTTAGACAAATCAAAGCAATTACGTAGGTGCTAGTAAGAAAACCAGGTATCCACTGTGTGTATAGATCGCATAAACATTTGTGTACAGGGCATCAAGTATTTTTGGCTTTACTTAGGTACAAAAGTGTGTTGGAAAGGAATTGCAAGTTGATTTAGTTGCCACCTGAGTATTACCAAAGTTCTGGAACTTTTGTATCTTTTAAACAGCTATTAATATATTTATTAATGGAAAGGCTAAGGATGTGTCTTGATTTGAATTTAACATGAAGTTTTCACAGAACTGAACCAAATATTTTCATTGTTTTAAAGAGCATGAAAAGATACATTTCTCTCATACTACTGTAAGGAATTGCACCTTGTATTATGCAAACCCAGATAATTACACTTCATGGGATTTCCTTACTGAGAGACAAAAAGACAAATCATCTCCCTAACTTCTTGGTGAAACTTTGATCATGAAAATGCTATTCAAAGTGCATGAAAAGGAAACAAAGCTTACCAAAATTTTTCAGTAACTTGTTCAATATTAAATGTCAATATGCAGCTAAATTCTTCTAAAAGCTGCTTATACTTAGCTAACAAACCATATTCTCCTGGAAGTATATCTGTGACTGCAGATAGGCTGGCTATGCCAGTATATCTGTTGTAAATATTGCAGGAGAAGATATTACCTTATTAGAAATAACTATTTATAGAAGTGCACAACTAAAGTGGAAATCTCTTTTAGGATAAAATCCTAAAGAATTTTATTTCAACTCCATAAAGAATTTAAATTTCTATATAATATGCTTACAGATTTACAATAAAATAGTAATATAAACTTCATGTGTGGTTTAGGAATATTTATTCTGTATGTTTTTATGTAGATAAATAAATAGTTGGTTATAAGCCAAAGATCCAACTACAAAAGTGGAGGGAGCAACAGAAAAGTTTACATAGCTGAGTCAATAAAACACATTTGAAAAATTGAGCAGGTGTAGAAGAACAAATCTGTTTACAGACCATTCTCTTATATAGCGATAATGATTTCTGTTTTTAAAAACATCACAGTCTAGCTTTTCATGTGCAGCATTAACAAAGAGTCTTTACACAAATCCAATAAAGTGGATTCTGATCTGAGAAATCAAGATATAGTTGCCCTGGAGCTAAATATTCACGAGGTAGAGTGTGAGGGCAATATTGCTTCATAGGCAAAACTGTGATTTCACTGTTATCTTGTCCTTATAAGCTCTGTGAGGGGTGGCTGAGGTCACTTGGTCTGTTCAGCCTGGAGGAGACAGAGGAGAGCTCACTGCAGTTACAGCTTCTTTCTGAGGAGAAGAGGAGGGACAGGCACTGATCTCTTCACTCTCCTGACCAGTGTCAAGAATGGCATGAAGCTGAGTCAAGGAAGGTTTAAGTTAGATATTGGGAAAAGGTTTTTAAAATTTGTTTTAATGTGGAATAAAAATATACGCCAAAGGGTTGTGGAATGATTATTCAGTCCACAGGCAAAAGATGGTATCTGTCTGTGTGAATAGTGACAATCTTAAACAAACACCCTTTCACAATACTAAACTATTTGAGAAAATACCCTAATAAAATAACATTAGTAAAAAATTCAAAATGCTTTATTGGTTAGGATTCACTTGATAATTTGGAGAGGTGTCATATATCTAATTTCTTATATCTCTTTTCTAGTGCCCGAAGATACACATGAATATCTTGCTTCAAACGCTGCACTTCTTTTTTTGCTTGATATATATGCAAAGCTCAAGGATTATCCAATAAAGAACATCCTTGATGGCCTTTATCAAGGGTAATAAAGGTCATGAAGGCTGTCCTTTACACAGACTGCATCTGAATTTTTTCTGGAATATTAAGACACATATCAATACGGGCTATCATTCAACCTTAAGGAGCAGTTAAAATAGAAAAATGATGAGCAGTACTTGGTAGCTACTTATTTTACTAAACTGGTCTGTTCAGAGCATGAGATTCAGGGCAACAGAGAGTTGTATGGCAAGGTGGTATCTCCTGAACTCCAGTGGGAGGTAAGTCAGAGTAAACACAAGTTTTAATTTCCCATAGCACAAAGATCATGTCCTTAGAGACTTAGGTTTTCTTCTACAGAAAATAGAAGAATTTCATCTTTCGAGCCTAGCAACCAGTAATCTCTCCCTAAGGAGTCACTGCTTACATAGATGCAAAGGTTTTGCACATAATATTGGTGTGTGTATCACTTGTAAACTCGCAAAAATACACCGAAAAAACATACCAAATTATAAAAATCCCACTCGTCACAGTAAAAATCTCAAACCTGTGCGAGGGACAACATTGTTCAAGTCTGATGAGGTAATAAAAGGAATGCCCAGATGGGTCACATGATTAAATCAAGCTTATGGCTGCACAGCTGGGAATCTTTTACCTTTTACCCCCTTTCGATTTGGTGCATATCCTTTTATTCATAACATATAATTGTATTGCCCCTGAATATCTTGTACTGCACACGGACCAGACTGGTTCCATACAGATGAGATCCCAGCTTCCTGCTCTATACAACCCAAAGATGTCTTCAGAACTCAGAAGATCTCCAGATGAAATTTACTTTTAACAAGTCATCATTGGAAACCAGTGCAATTTTACCAGGTATCTTAGAAGAATACTCAGAATATTTCATTGTCCTCATTCTTGAAGTTACATTATTTACCACCTTGGCCATAGTTTTAAGATTAAAACTCAACAAAATAGGAATTGCACAATGATACCAAAACAACTCTGTTTTGTTAGCATATCAGTAGGTAAAAATCACACAGGAAAGGGTTTTCTCTTCCACTCTCTTATCAGCAAGGATTTATCTGGCAGGTCACCACTTGAGCACCTTCCCTATCAGCAGCAAAGAGACCAACACCTTTATGCCACACAACTAAGTCATGCAAAACTTTGTTCTAATCAGGAAGCAGTTAACCCTGTTATCTAAAGACATGAGAGTGAATGGTGCTTGTATTGCTGACACGATGACTCATTTTACTTTGCACCTTGCCATCATTGCAAACCTTTCAGCATCTTATCCTAGGACTGTGTTCTTCTCACGGCCATTTATTTACATGGTATTTATTTACATTATAATTTGTTTTGCAGTCAAATTTTCATTCATTTGATGGTGCCGTTTGAGCCCAGGAGCCAGACATGAATGAGTTCTCCTCTCGGCCTTGAAAGGCTTAATAGGAATGCATCTATTTCTCTGTAATTTTATCTTCTTTGAAGGAGTGTTGTAAAGAGTAAATACAATTTTTAAAGTACTTTACAAAAGTGATCATAGAAACAAAACAACGAAGTGAATGAGACATGGGAATAGAGACTCACCAAGAATGAAGCTACTGAGTCACCTGCACAGCTATAAACCTCACCTTAAAGAGGAAACAGAATTAGTGACAAAAGAATAAAAGAGACAATTAGCAGATTAAATATGGTTTAATTCAACAGATGTATTTAATAGATGCAAACACAAATTAAGGAATATACACATATCAACAAATTGGTGCATGTAATTACCAGAGGCAATGCTTCTGAGCTCCTATCTGCTTCTTACTGAGTCTCAATTTTGGCTCTAAAACAATCAAGCAATGGATTTTCAGCAGGAGGAAATGTTTACGTTCACCAGACATTCTGAATTAGTTAATTCATTTTTTTTTTACTCTTCCCTTCCTTCAAGTTTTTAGCTAATAAAGACTTTGATTGCTCTCATCATCCATCCATACACCCACATTTCCAAGCAGTATATATTTTCTCCAAGAGCAGATAAAGACTATTCCTGACCCAAAGACAAGCACAGCAGGCCTAGCAGGTGTGAAGATATTTTCCACTTGCAATGTCCACAGCAAGCACGAAGAAGGAATTTGCCTACCAAAGAAGACACTTTTCATTATCCTTATCCTTTCTACAAAATTCTCTATATCTGCAAAATAGCTGATCTTCCCCACTCACTTCTTTAAATGAAGAGTTGCATTAACTACTCTTTATAATATATCTTCTCAGGTTTTTAGTGACTGTTTACTGAGCATGTCTCATTTCAGTAGAACCTTTGGATGTTTCTGCTCTACGCCTAAGAACCTCAAAGAAACAAGGATGCAAAGAGGACTGACAGTTATGTGACTAAGCCATGATCCCCTAAAGCCCTGCTCAGCTAATGGAGAAGTATAATAGAAGTTATTGTTAGGATCCTAAAATCAGAACATGAATCCCAGTTTCACATCTGCATATTTAGGTAGTTTTGTATCATAATGATTTTATTCATGCAAACCCAGCTCAGATTCCGAAATCAATGTTTCTCTCTGACTGAGCTCCCAAAAGGATTTTATTCCATAAGTTTTCTTACAGCTTGACTTAGCCTGGCTTGCTTTTACACGTGTGAATCTCTTAATATATGCACAGGAAAGAAGGGAATAATGCCTCATTTTTAAGATCTTGGTTGCTGGAGGCTGGGAAGTAGAAGACTCAGATTTCATTCCCTCTTCTCATGGAGAATGGGATGAGTGTTTTTCCCTTGGAAGAGGCCTGGATTCTGATCACTCTCATGTTTTTGACATGAAATAATAATTAGATGAAATACATATACTGATTTCAAATTAGTAAAAGTATGGGAACCTCTTCAAATAAAATGGAAGAATGTTTTCTTAAATTCTCTCTAATTTTTCATTTCTGGTTTCAAGATGGCATTCCTGTTCAGACATACAAACTACCTACTTGTTCCTAACAACCTTAAGCTGAATTGGGTAAATGGCTGTGAAAACGTCAGGTATAATATCTCTCTGCTTAGATATTTTCTTAACTCAATATCCAAACTTATTGTTATGTTTGAAAATATTGTTCTTCACTTTTCCTCAAGTCTTCTGTGCTCTAAGAATTGAAGTAAAATGTTTTGAGCTCATAAGAAAGACTCAGATCTCCTGAACTAAGAAATGAAAACAAAACTAATAAACAGAAAAGCCAAAAGCTATAAGTGTCTTACAAGCTAATAAAAGGGAAATTGCAACAAACAGCACAAAGCCTAAAAATAACCACCACAGGGCTCCAGTTCCATGGCATTGTGGAGTTTTTAAAGGTCCAGGCTCCTGAATGCAAGCAGATGTCTTTAATATAATAAAAGCCTTTCCTATCTGGAGGAAGGCTGTGTCTCTCTATGCAATGTGCAGCCAGGGTATCTCAGCACTGTAAAACCTGAATTTTAGAAACAGGTTAATTCAAATGTTCAAAGAGTCTGTTGTTAAAGTTTTGAGAACTTTGATATACCATTTTTGCTTAAAGTGTTATCTTGTTATATGCGTAGGTCTCAGGCTTCCATGACAAATTCAGTACTTGGAAAACTAACTTGATTTTCCTCTATATATCCTGCTTAATATTTCTTCTTCACTCACACTGCAGTATTTATTGCTAAGCCATACACCAAAATATTGTTAAAATCTTGTTATTGTTATTACATAGGGCTCCTGAAGAAAGAAATATTTAAAAAATGTATCATAGATTATTGACCTATGTTTAAATTATATTTTCACTTACTAATAATTAATGTAACAGAGTGAGCAATTGAGCAAAAGGTTATATCTATAAAATTATTAAAAAGGATTAAATTATGCCCAGCAGCTACTAGTGAAAATGCACCCAGCCATGACTATCTATACTGCAGTTGCACTGTCTCAGGTGGAAATTGCATATTAATGTGGCCCATTTAGTTTATGCTATAGACTTCTCTGAAGAAGGAACAGTGAGCTGACTAAGATAAAGTACTAATGAAACATAATAAAATGTGGATGTTCATATTGAGAAAGTAATGGCAATTTTCTACTTCTGCTGCTTTAAGTACACTGTTGTTAATTACTAATTTTAATTTCTTCAATTAGTAAGTACTCTAGTAACGTTGAATCATTCTTCCCTAAAAGACAAAAGGAAAAATGACATTCCATTTAGTAAACATGCTTTTATCAGAAAAAAAAAATAAATCAATTATCTTTCAACAGCTTTTGCCCTTCTATAACTTTACCTGACACTAATACTCATTTTATTCTCTATTGTATATCTTATCAGATCATATAAGCACCTGCCTAAGCTTAGAGACTACACTTCCAATGTTCAAACTATATATTAAAAGGAAATAGTTTATTATTATTAGTTTGATTTTTAATCAAAATTGAGGATCTCTTTTCTGTTTAATGACTTATGCTACTGATTGATCCTTAAATCTCTGCTGAAGTCCAGAATCTAAGAGTTCTTAATACAGGGCTTGTTTTAGGGCTGGAACATACATGGCAATACTCCAGAAGAAACTATCCTATGCATGCACTAACCAATGCATTTTTTGATTGTTCTTTATATGGAAACACACAGAAAATTAACAACTAAAAATACAAGATTTAATTCAAGAATAGCCTATAATTCTTTCAACTATCACACTTTCCAATTTCTCATCATTCTGAAGCTTTATCCACACAGTAATTAAAAATTATTTCCCCCCCTCCATTGACAAGCCTTCGATTTTGGTATGACAACCCTTGTTTTATAATGAGGTGAAAGCATATGAGGTAAAGAAGAATGGACTCCTCTGCTTGCTAACGACTGTCAAGTATTATACTCCGTTGAATATACTGTCTTATTGGGAAGAAAATAGTCATATGGAGTTCCAAATACGCACTGGCATGTTTATTTTTGTAATACAAACAACCATGAATTTAAGGTGACTTTTTCTGAAATTAAAAAGAGAAAAGACTCCTTCTTGTCTCAAACACTGGCTGTTTCTTCCACTGACTTTAGAGGTTTTTAAGGAGCTGTGAACCAAAATCACAAACATGGAATTATCTTTTTGGCATCTTTACTGCCCAGTTAGGAAAGGGAGGATAATCTCTGATGAAAGTTATGTTCTGTGTTTTGAAGGCTAAACCTCTAGACTGGAGGTTAAGTGTTCATCTGTGTCATTTATGAAGTACATATGTAGAATCTGGATTGCTTATTTAAACAGTATTTTCTTGGCTCCAAGTGGTGTTAATTTTCTGTTGCTTCCTTCTTCATTTGTTATGTAAAATCTGCATAACTCTCATCTCACACCATCAACTCCTTTAGCTGACTTGGCTTAATTTCTGCAATATATTTAGACCATTTGTTCCCAAAAGATTTTGTGGCATCTCTAGGTGGCTTAGAAATAATTTAGGTGGTTCCTAAAGTAAAAGGATGAAGGCCAGTTTACAGAAAGTTCTGCTATCTGACCTTCATAGTGATAACTTCCACTATGGAAAGACTTTCCATTCTCTGGCCTTTGGAAATGCCTAGCTTTAGTTAGATGCTGATTCATTTCCTGCAGCTCTTTAAATACAGCCAGCTGTGTGTGTGCTGCTGAGAGTCAGTATTATTTAGGCATTGTTTTGGAGACTTCCTGTCCCTGAATTCTGTAAGAGAGAAAAAGTCCTGTTTTGCTGTTTGGTGTCAGGTTTTGGTTTTTTTCTCTTTTTTTTTTTTTTTTTCTTTTTTTTTTTCTTAGGGGTGTACATTTCTCCCTAAGTGAAAACAAGTCCTTGGGGGAAAAGCTTCTGTAAATGACTGATAAGGAGTAGAAAAGGAAGTACAGAATCAAAGCATCTTGTTTTTTAGATGGTTAAATCCCTCCAAGTTTAGGGCATCAAAGAATCTGAAGTCTATGTAGAAGAACTATGGGAAATTAAATGTATCCTTTACTTAGCTTCATAAAGAAAAAATGTTCTCATAAGGAATATTAGAGATTATCTGATTCTGTGAGCCTTAATTTATCCACTGTTACATTGCCACAGAGTATGCAGTGACAATGACAGCAATAAAAGAAAAATCCAAGAGCTTTGAGACCTTGTTTCTCTATTTGCTTTCAATAATAATTCAGGCTTCGTGTCAAAATAATGATAAGTATTCCCACAAAGATGAACTATTAGTGATGGGACTTTGTTTCTTAGTTTCTTAACACATCAAAAAGGGTAAGTCTTTAATTATTTTATTAAATATTCATTTTGGTGGCTGTGAAAATATTAAAAACAAAAATATATTATACAAATGGGTTTATAACTTACTCTGTCTCAAGGCAAATCCAGCCATAAAGCACATTCCCTCTTGATTAATATCTCAGCAGTGTTTACTACTCTTCAACTGCTAGTACAATGTTTATTCTGTTCATTATACTGTTTCCTGTATCACTGTGGTGTTTATTGTTCTTCTGTGTATTTTGACCTCTAAAGTTTTATCTGCAGCTCTGCTATTAAATTCACTCTTTATTTTATTTGAATGTGGATCCATCCTGCTTGTATATGACTGAATTTTTCAAACCTTTAACATAAAATTATCCTAATGTTGATTGGCGACACGAAGTCAGAAGTGTTAAAGTATCCTTGGAAAGAGCCTTTGCTCTCCGTGTGGTTTGTACAGCACCAGGAATGCTGGACCCAGATGGAGTTCACCTGTTTAAAAGGAGAACTATTTTAGCCTGTGAGTTGTCAGGGCTGATTGAGAGAGTGTTAATCTAGGTATGAAGTGGGAAGAGCATAAAATCAAGTTCATCAGAGATGAACCAAGGGGCAGCATGTCAAGTTTGGGGGTGAAATCAATAATCCAACGGAAGTGCATCCCCCATTTGCTGACTGAATTATGCTAAGCACTCTGGAACACAGTCACAGTCTTATGGGGCCAAGCCAAGGACTCCTAAGGAAATAAAAGCCAAGAGGGAAACACCTGAAGATTACCTCAAATGAATGAAGGTGTGTTCCTCTAGGAAGGTTGAGGTGCCTTTAAGCCAATGCAGGCAGTGTGGGCAACAAACAGGAGGAGCTGGAAGCCAAGGTCCTTCCAAAAAGCTGTGTTCTTCTTGCCATTTCTGAAACCTGGTGGGATGAATCCCGTGACAGGAATGTGGCTGTTGATGGTTACAGGCTGTTCAGAAGATACAGGGGAGGAAGGAGAGGCAGAGGGATTGACCTCCCTCTACATCAACAGGTGGATTGGGTGTGGAGAGCTCTCCCTGAAGAGCAGACACAAGCAAGTCAAAAGCCTGTGGATAAGAATCTGAGACTGAGACAACAAAGGAAACTGAGTGGTTGGTGTCTACTACAGGCTCCCTGACCACCAAAAGAGAAGTGCACTGCTTAGACCTGGCTTGATTAAAGAACATGGCATACCTCAATATAAGGACTGAAGCTTTTGGAGACCTCCATCAGTACCTGCCAGTTGAATGGATCACTGATAAAGATTGACATGAAGAAAGAAACAGGGAATATGCCATTTTTACAAAGGCAGAGAGAATAAACCATATGAGGAACTGGTATGGTAGTATATTTGTTATAAAGGGAGTAACTATATTTTCTAACTTGAGATGGTACATAAAAGGCAGCCTACATCTTTACTCATTACTTTTTACTTTAATCTCTTAGAGATTTTAGCCATGGAAATAATACATCTATGACACTTAAATGTTAAAGGACAATTCTTCCACATGAGTGGTAAAATTATAGTCAAAAACGAGATTGGAAAAGAAGAAAAGGAATGGCAGTGGACTACATTTTTTTGTGCAAGTCAAGAAGTAAATCTATGTCATAGCTATCCAGAAAAAAACCAAACAAATGAGACATGAGAAGCAAGATTTGTATGATTTTTTTTTCCTGAGCCTAAGACTATTTATTCAATTTCCTATAAACCTGCAAGTTACTGATATTTTACTGTCACTTCAATGGCACCCCAGACAGCCTTCCCATCAGGGATGTGGGCTGAACCACCACAGGCTCTCCCTGGTGAACACAGTGGTTTTTCTTTCCAGAGAGTCTCAAACTGTTTGTGAACCAAATACCTTTGGTCGGGTAACCAGACAAAATATCATCTGATGTAAATTCATTGAAAGATGTGTAACTGAGTTGGGAAGGGCCACAGTACCAACAAAAACAAAGAGCTGATTAACTAGTTTTGTTCCAAATTTCAAGGTAATGTAGAAACTGCCTGCTCCAGACCTGAGAGAAATTCCCAGAAATCATGCAAGGCCCACAGAAGTCCCTTCTTGGCTTTAAGTGGTACTGTGTTGAACCCAAGATGTTTCATGTGAAAGAAAACAGTTTTTACTGATCAGCTCTATTCCCAAATGAGTCCAATCAATATAATTGTATTTGGAATGCATCTCTATCCCTTTAAGTTCAGATCTGGATTGTCTTTTTTGTTTGCTTGTTTTTGTCTTATGATTTAAAATATATAATTTTAAAAATACATTTTAGGTATCATTATTTTATAGTGTTTTCACCTACTTATCTATCAGCTGGAAATACACGTTTAGGTGATAACTGGTAAAGATTCAAACATACGTTTGTCCAGATTGGATTTCAACTTCTCTCTCAGTTGGTAACACCTTTTTAGTAGTGACCTCTTCCAGCAGATGTCATTATGTTGTAAGCAACAAACAGAAAGCAGGCAAAGCTTGTACTGCAAACAGGAGCACCAGAAAATGCTTAGTGCACTCAATAATTGAATGTGTGTGTATGGAAAGAGTTGCGTAGTAAACAAAAACATTAGGTAATCTCTTATTTTTCACACTCTTGCTCAAAATATATTCAAAACACATTTTCAAACCTTGCAACAGCAAAATGACGAATCTTAAAATGCAAAACTACCTCTATGTTTAAAGTGTGTGTTTGAGCTCCCATTAGGTATCTCATTATTTCCTTATGTTATACGTATGGATTAGCTTCAATATTACTAAAATTTGACATTGCTGAGATGGAGTGTAACTTTTGCTTCCTAATAAACAAATGCTATTCAAGTTTTTCAGACAGAAAGACAATAGAGCCTGAATTTCTTGACTGTGGGAATTACTCAGATTCAGTGAGAATGGCAAGCTTGACAAATTCTGTTATTTCTGAAGTATGACACTCCTCAAGTTCAAGTAATGTGGGACATACAGTCAGGTACTATTATACCTGAAACTATTTGTCTGAGTTCTCATGTGTGAGGTTGTTCTAATCTACAGTCATGTCCTAATTCAGGAGCGGAAATTGTTTCCAGTGGTGTGTGTGTAGACTTTCCTGCCCCTCAGTTAGCACATCTCAGTGATGACTATATGATTTCCCCTCAGAGATGACTATAGGCTTTCTGTAACCACCAAACTCCTACTGAGCATCCATAATTGCCAAACAAACCAGAGTATATTAAAGTATCCCAAACCGTGAGTACTGCACTTGTATCTCAGCTGCAGTACTTTGTGTTGTGAGCAGATGATCCTTCACAGTGGAGACAGGAACATCTAGAAGAGGAGCAATATCAACATGAGGGAATGGGAAGCATGACTGTCCAAAATTAAGCCATTAATGCTTGTGAATTTATAGTCAGACCCTGCCTGTTACTAGCAGTTGTTGTATTGCAGCAATGCTCTTGGATGTCAGTCAGAGATTTGTATTCCCATGGCCAAGTGCATGAAATGAGAACTTGGAGGAAGCTGTGGTCCAAGTGAATAACTGCTGTGCCTAATAGTGATTTCACAGAATGCTGCAGGCTTTCTGCACAGCAGTTCTTAACTCTCCAAACCCCAGAATAAACAGCGTTATTACAGTCACTTAAAGAATTACAAAGAATTTCTCTATGACACAGGCACATACAAGACTCTTCACAAACAATAGCACAATTTATTGAAGCACCAATTTTCTGCAGTATTGTTGAACTCATATTGTAAAGATCAGAAAATCCATTTTATCCTCAAAAGGTAAGTTCTATTATTTTAAGAAAATAAGTTACTCTTTTACCCCCTTCTTCAACGGAAAATGAAATGCACCATTAATCATGTGCCCATGTGTAATGGTGGCCTTTTTGATTCCTTGTGCTCTGTTTTGGAGACTTGTTTGCTTTTAATGCTAGCAGGAAATATATATATATATATATATATATGAGCTTTAAAAGGCTTAAAATTTCAAAAGGCTTTAAAAGTGCCTAATTGCAGTGATGCTTAATCTGTCCTAGAAGTACCCCTGGGAATCACTTGACCATCAAATACTAGCGGATAGTGGAGACTGAGCTAATCCAGAGGTAAGTAACTCAACAGCAGGAAGAATGTGGACTCTGCTCTTGACTTTCACCATCTCTGACACAATAACTGAATCTCAGCATTTTTTGTCACCCATGTGAAGACAGAGACTTAAGTGTGGTAGCTTAAGCCACACTTCATGACGATGCAGCAATGGTTTAATCAACCTGCTTGGCTTCAGCTGAAAAAGCCCAAGAGGTGTTCATGTAGGCAGAGAGCATGGCTCCGACCAACTGTGATATCTACCAGATGAGAAAGAGAATTCCTGACAATTCCTCTCCAAAACAAACCAGCTAGATCTAGATAAGGAGATTAAAGATGGGCATACAGGCTACACACAAGTGAGGAGCTGCAGAGCCAGCATGAGCATGGGCTAATACACCTGGGGAGAATGCAGTGACGCCACGCTCCTCGACACGCTCTGTGGGTGAAGAACAGACCAAGACACAAAGTTGTCCATTAGCATTTGCAACACTTCTTCATTTTCCAGTTTTGTAAGATTCAGGAGAATGATATATATATTGTATCATCATCCCACATCACTCTTACAAACCTGTTATCAGTCGTGCTCTTCGAGGAGAGAATAAAAAAGCTTTTCAGCCTTTCATAAGCAGATGACTCCTCTGGTGTTAAGGTAGGAACGTGGAAGTGTTAGATCTCTTTTGCTATGCAAAGGGAAGGCTGGAAAAATAACCAATATAAGGACTCAGCTGAAATCAAGTTATAGCCAAACATAAAATAACCATTTTCAGAGTGGAAAATATTGCCAGATAAAGACTACTATCATTCACCAGAGGTTTGGAAACCTTTTCTTATGAAATGAAAAGTGTTTATCTGCAATTAAGACCTTCAGACACATGAGCAGTCATAAAATTTTGTTCCAGAAGGTCAGCAATACTATGCATTCAATTAATTCTCTCAAACTATGCCTACACTATTAGAAAGCTACTCTTGACAATGACTGTGATACCATCAGAGTTAGTAATAGAAAACATTTGCTTTTGGGTCAGGTTTTTTTTTTTTGTTTCTATATAGTATAAAAAAAATTCCACATATTTTTCCTGCAGCCTTGAAATTATTCCTCTTGAGTCCTTTGTCCCTCTTCAAGTTTAAGTAAGCTAAGGTATACACTAAAGTAATTACACATATCCATATTAAAATTCACTATAATGCATCTGTCCAATCTCTTCTCTTTTCCTGCAGTTTTTTTTCAAGGTATGCCTTTAGACTTGCTTTACCATTAGCATAAGAAAATGACTAACAGAATATGCATTAGCACTCAATCTTAGGTGACTAAATTTACTGCACACTTATGGAACCTGTACTGGAGTGTTTTCTGCTTTGAGCCCATTGGGTTCTTGTGCTGGTGGGTGTATTTCACCCACACACCCTGAACACTGTTCCCCCTTTAAGAGAAATCATGCAACACACTTCATAGCCAGCAAATAAAGGAGTACTCAGAATACTATAATTGTGATTTCACAGCGTGGATTTTAAGTCTCATTTGGAATGGATGCAGTGCACACTTAATATTCCCTGAATTCTAACACAATGTCTCTCAAAAAATTCCTCTGCTCTTTTAATTTTTAGCTGTCATGCATTAGTAAATAAGTGAGAATGCTCGTGCCTTTTCTTTACTGAGATGCATACAAAATGCCTGCTCTGACTGCCAATATTGTAAAGTGATTTTCATTGTGTGTTTTACGGAACTGTTAGATATGTTGGATGAAATCATGGTCTCCTTTGAAGTTAAGGAGAGCATTACTGTTGACTTAATGAGACCAAGATTTCTTTTATGTTCAAAGTTAAGCAATGTTATTCACTTTCTTTTTCATTAAAATATACTGCAGAAAGTTAAAAAGTAAATCAGTACTTTCAGTGTTGCATCCACAACATCTAAAGGCCTAAAAATGTCAGTAATTCAAAAATCCCCATAAATAGCTTTGAATTCCAGACACAAAGTTAGAATTTGTATGAAGCCAGAAATATATGAAAGCGCTTTTTCCTGGCACCAAGTTTGAGTTGGATTACCAAATCCTTATAAAAAAAGTTCTATAGAATTTATTTAAAATTAAAATCTATCTTTTTATAAATGCCTTTCATGAAATTTAAAAAAATGAAACAGAATTTCTGATAAAATATTATGCCAAAGGATTAAAAAGTAGATAAAAAAATCCAATTCTTTACTAAAGGCTGTCAGCTTTTACATTGATTTCTAGGAAGTAAATGCAGTGTCTGTAGACTTCTATTATTTATTTGTATGACACTTCCATAGGGGGTATAAGGAACATCCCATACTGAATTATAGCTCAATTCTTGTTGAGAACTCGAATTTATAAATACTTCACATATAAAAGTAGCATTTTAAAAGAAATTACTTCATATTTCAGGATATTTTAGAGGGTATTTGTGTTAGGAACATGTTTAGGCATATTCTGAGGTCATTCTTCACATCTCATTTCTGGGATGGACATTGTAAAGCATTTCTTTCAGTAGAAGTTTATCTGTTTTTAAGAAGTAGGGGTGTGTGGACACCATCACTTCAGACTGAGATCCTAAACATTGATTAGGCAATTTTTTGATGGAAAACCAGGATTAAGTAGGTTATTGTCCTTCACATGTCTTATTGTGGCTTAGTATCTGTAAGACAAGGTCATGAATGATGTTGAAATAATTACACAAAGCTGAAAGATGGTAAAACAAATATTTGACACTTCAATACAATGGTTTTCCTCTTTGCTAAATGGGTATTACAAAAGCACTAGGAATCTAGCAATTTGATGCTTGGTAAGAAAAATCTACAATAGCTAATCTGAGAGCCCTGAAGGCTTAAAATATCTACTGACATCTAGCAAACACATCACCACAGTCAAACAGAAACTTTCAGGATGCCTTGACCAGTTTCTTCTGCAGAGGCACTCTCAGGAGCAGATGGCTGCTTATGACCAGTCAATAGGCAGATATTACTGGGCTGGAGAATTTTGCTTGAATGCTTTGAAGATCTTTCTGTCAGTTATTCCATGTTCAAAGGATCAACCAATATTCTCAGTTAAGATGAATTTTAGATAAAACACAATGTAAAAGGAACGTGTCCAAGAAAGAGGAGAAATGTAAGTCTAAAAGCCTCTTCATCTTGTATTGGCTCAGAAGACAGAAAAGTGTTGCAGTTCTTGCATCACCCAAAAATCAAAATGGTGAAAAGATTGATGTTATGTTATCATTGCACAAAAGAATTAATTTAAAATGTTAATTTAAAATGTATCAAACACAGATACTTAGCCTTTGCCTTTATGCCACATCACTTCCCCCCATTTTTTCTCTATTTGCACTGTGAATTACATGCAACAGTAATGGAGAAATGTTCACATATATATGTTAATATATAATCAAGGTGCATCTCAGTGGTTAAAAGCAAGTTAAATGAAATCCTACAACCAGCCCAGAGGTACAACTTTAGAGTTGCATCTATGGATACATATGTTCCTTCCTATTTTTCTTTTCTTTCTCCAAAACCAAGTCTTTTTAGTTTAATTTTTTTTTTTTTTTTTGGAGTCATCTCACAAATTCTGGCTTCGGTATTTAAAATAAGAAGTGAAAATTCTGACAGTTTGTTTCCTTAAATACCTATCTGTGGGGACCCTGCAGTCATGTACTGTATTACAGCCAACAAGAATAATACTGTAATGACTTCCAAACAGCATTCAAGTTGCTTTACTTATTCTAATAAGAAAGAACAAAAGATTTTTAAAAGGTGGATGTGCCTGACATTATCATGGTCCCTTACATGGAGATACAGAGAATGGGAATAGCTACAATCAACTCATCATGAAAGAGGCTCACTCTGCAGTATACAGAGTACGGAGTATTTGTTCAGTTTGCAGCAATATAATGAAGCAGTGAGAGACAGAGATTATGCTTTCAGTTTTATTCATATTATGCATAAGAATTCTGAATTCTCTCTTTGGAGGATAAGCATCCTAAATCACCTGTAAAACATTTGCCTTATCTTTCAACATTAAAGCAGTAGTGGAAGTGCTGCTGAGTTCTAAGAAAAAAATTAACTCGCTCTAGGTAATCAGTTTAACATGTTGCAAGTCTTCCAGTGAAATGTTAACTTTTGATACACAGAAGTGCTTGTGAGCACTTAGGCCTAGAAAAGCAAACCCACAGGCCCCTCCTTACACCAATTTTTTTTTTTTGAACTGAGTAGAAAATATGTATAAGAAAATGCAACTAAATATACTTCTGACAGCTCAAATGATACATAAATATAAGGGCTGACAAGGGTTGGTTTGTCATTGTAGTTCACTTCGATCAACTCTACATGGTTCTGTAGGACAATGAAATTCAATGCACTTATAATTTCCAAAAAAGTGAGCTCAGATTCTTTTAAAAGCATTTCTATGTGAAAACGGATCATTTACATGCCAAAAGCACTTTTAATGTGACATATTTAGCACATGTATTATTGAGAACGAAAGCTGCTTGAACTTAGTGAATTTTAAAGTCTATAAAATGGCACCCTGCTGAGCAGAAAGGTAGCTGTTCAGTGAATTTCCCAGTTATGTGATTATTTTGAATAATAGACTTGTACATAACTTTTTTTTATGAAATTAAAGGTATGACATTTGCTTTAGTTCAGTCCTGTAAATTGCACTTTAGAACATAAAGAATAGGCTGATGTATGAATTTGTTGTTCCTCCAAGCAATTTTGCTGATTTTTTAAAGAACAGTTTTATGTTTCATCTATTGAGTAACACATCAAACAGTTATCTCGGTAGATTTAATGAGCATTCATGTATATCTTAACACATATGAGGAACAGCTAGGAACCTCAAAAATAAGAGTATTGTGTTTTGCATTGGTTGTCTAGGACTCACCCAGGCTCTGATGCAAGATGATGACTAGTTTGATGAAAAGTCCTAACACTTAGGAAGCATAATTAAGAGAAGCATCTTGAAGTATAGAGGCATAACAGATTCATTTAATTTGGCTCAGGTACTCTTTGACTTGATTAAATACGCCGTATAGTTCACTGTCATGGAATTGCGCAGTGCTACCTGCTCCCAGACAAAGAGGAACCAGCAAAACAATTAGTCTTATCCCAGATTTTTGATTTTATTTTTTTTCTCCCATCGGGAGCAACATGAAATACTTGAAAACATGAAATACATAACAAAAAAGCGTCCATGCATGACAAATATATAAAAATCACTATTTCTTTTCTGAATAGGCTTTGTGGAAAGGACGAAGGTTACAATTTGAGCTCATATCCTGACTTCAGATGAAAAACACCCTCCCTAAAAATGGTGCTCTATCTGCTTATATTGCAGTCCCACTGGCCACTGTTAAGAATTCATCCAACAGGCAAAAACTACGAGCTATGTTACTCATATCACTGGAGTCCACAAGGGATCACAGTGACTAGCTACAGAAAGGCACAGCACACAGATCTGTGTTAAAGTTAACGGGTGAACAGACTGGAGTTATATGCAGGCTTAAGCACTTTGTGAAATTCTGGTCTATGAAACTGAATCCAGAGCATAAAATGGGCATTTGGGAAGGATATTCATGACATTTTCTGGCTTTAAGTTGTTTGTTCACACTAGGTATATAGCAGTCCACAAAAAAGGGGCTTGCAAAGAGAGCAGAAAACTCTTTCTTTCACGGATCACTGCGCTTTTAACCTAAACGCTCATACCGAGAAAAAACAACAAAACAAAACACAAAAAACCCCCAAACCACTGTAAACTGACTCTGTGTGGAGAGATTGATGCAGAGAGCAAATCTCCCATGATTTGTAAAATCCCCTGCCGTCAATATCAGAAAAGCTGCTCTCTCGGTGCATAGTGCAAGTATTTCTAGCACTTTTAAATAACTCATGAGCTAGGAAAGAGAACAGTGACACTATCCCAAAAAGAACATTTAAATAATTATGTCTCCCCATCTCTTTTTTATTTAAAAAGATGCTTTCAGGAAAGATATTCAGAGTTAGAAGATCAAAATGAGAATATTTCATATTCTATGAGACTCTATCTGTAACTTGATCACTTCTTGCTCTGCTACGTTTCATTCACTTATTGGTGGGAGAGAGGAATTATATCTACTTTTGACTTCAAATCTAATTTAAAACCAGATTGTTACGACACGCACAACAGAAAACTAGAAATGTAGATTCAGACGCTAAGCGAATCCAGTGGTTTACCTCAAAGGGAATTAAACCCTCTGCTAGGCAAAATAACTGCCTGAAAATTTCAGGGAATTCAGAGCTTCTAATGACAGACAGTACTCTTTTGGTTTAATGTGTCTCTGGAAAAGGCAAGGGACTCACATGGAGGATGGGATCGATCACTTCCTAAATAAATATCCGCAGCAGTATGGCTGCTTTGACAAATGTATGCACATTTTACCTTAGTTTATAGCGTAGAATGATGAACTACAAATTAAATAAAAAATATATCTATTTTGCTTCTTTGACTTATTTTCAAGTGAGTCATTGGAAAAAAAACAGTGGATTTTCAAAATGCCATAAATGAGGCAGTAAAACAAAAATGAGAGCTTGAGACTGTTCCCTGTTCACTTATGAAACATAATGTTTTGAAGGTTTTCTCAGATCACCCCCTATTCTTCGTCTCCTCTAGTAATCCTCCTACAGTTACTAATCAGACAAATATGTTGGGGTGGGGGGGAAAGGTTGCTTTTAGCAGACAGGTGGCAAGGTTTTAATTTGTAGCTGATAATTTGCTACTGGAAGCTTACCCTGATTAGTCTTCTTATGGCACTAACAGTTTTTGAGGTAGTGTGAATTACCTACTGTGTATGTTTTTACCACCCATTCAGGGATGAAAATGAGTTACAACCTAGGCCTCAATTAAAGCTCGAAATAAGAAAACCTAAAACTTCTTTTATGTCCTCACTTCTAAAGAATAGAATTAGTTGCTTCTGATATTATTGGAATTGTAATTCACACTCCTGAAAATCCAGCAATGGATCTTTCAACCCCGTACAATGAAGCACATTTCAGCTGTTACCCAATTATGCTGCCTTTGCTCCAAGTCAAATCATCATCCAACAGCTGAGAATTGAAACAGACTCCATTTGTGAAAATGAACGGTGTATTTATCTGTAATGCAGAATGTTTTTAAGTGTTACTCTAGCTGTCATGTAGAAATTAGGATGTTATTGCTCGTTCTATTAATTCTCATTTCTGGGAACCCGATTTGTAGCTTGGTCTCATCAGAACTATATGGTAGGCTTTTCAATCGATGTTATATGCAAACCATGCCATAGGCATTACAACAAGCAATATAATGCCCATAGTTTTAAGAATCTGTCTTAAGATAAAAAAGTCATCATGAGAGTCATTGTTTTTCAAAGGGGAGTCCATGTTGCCCTTTTTGTACATTGGTGCTTAGTAGTCCACTAATCTAAGCTGACTTTCCCACAGGATGAGGGAAACTGTATGGAACTAATAAATACAAATTACAGAAAACAATATTCTCCTTATCTAAGTTTCCCCACTTTCTCTTAACAATGTACAAGTATTGTTAAGCTATTGTTTGGGGCATTTTTTAATAAATAACCATATACGAAAATCCTTCACTTCTACTGAAGAATGTAAAATGCCAATTTTCTCTGTTTGACACAATATTGTGGAATCTTATTTTAGGTTTCATTAATAATATTTTAAGGAATGGAACAGCAAGAGAAACTCTAGTGCTGAATATCATTGCAAGTATTTTATTCAACAAGGACATGGGACATTCTCCATTAAAAGGAAAAAAAAATTACAATCACCTAGAGTAATGGGGAACATTCTGGCCTACCAAACATGTAACATATTTATTTAAGTGGCTACCCTGTGAAAAAAAGTTAAGGTATTGCTTCTTAAGTAATGTCAACCACTCTAGTGAGATTAAAACTAGCTGAAGAAGCCTGTCTGTAATGAAATATATCCTATGACCACCTCTGTGATTATACTTTTAAAAGTCAGAAAAGCTACATGCAGGCAAAGCAAGACTACCACACTGATGAGTGAAGCATTGTCAATTTAGGTGCTTTGTGTTAAAGTGGTATTTTTCCTCTAAAATAATTTTAAGGAATCCTACACAGACTGCATAGAAACCTATTGGGCTGAATCCCTGTTAAATTAAATAAGCCTTTTCCAGGCAGAAAAAGTGCCCAATATAGATTTCTCTTTCTCCTCTACATCCATTACAATTTCTGCTTATTATTCTCTGGTTTTGTGGTAAAAGGACTTATTTAGACTTCCTTTGTCTTTTACCCCTCATTACCCTTTCATAGCAGGTTTTGTCATGCAGTCACTGTCAAGTTCTTCTTTTTTTTTTTTTATTATAAAAGTGACATTTAGAATAATGAAGTTAATCTAATTCCATTTTTGTCATACAAAGGTCCGGATTCTCAGCTGCTATAAACTTGTGCATCCCCTCTGAAGCCAGTGCATCTGAGTTTATTTTAAAAAGCTTGCCAGGTGCAAAAATTTCTTCTGAAATATTAAAATGATATGGGGATTTTGTCCTCGATTCATTAGACTTTACTTTAGACATTTAATTTAGGTGCACTCTCTCAGCTAAATGCAATGATTCAGGCATGAATGGAATCTCCAGGAATTGCTCAACACCAGGAAAAAAATTGAGACCTTTTCTGTGTGTTTTTTCAAAGTTGAGGTCACAGCTCTGTAGCCACCAAGCTTCTCCAAAAGAAGAGAAAAATCCTGTGTGGTTAGTAAGGATGCTGCCTTTGTCTGCTATTGCTACAGAAATATTATGATAATGCATCATTTCCACATATCACGTGACATGGTTACCTTATGGAATTGTCTGGGCCAGAAAGCATTAAAGGGATGTAAAATGAGACTTGGCTTGAACTATTCACTGTGTATAATCACTGCAACACAGACCTTCATATTAGCCCTAAAGAAGCAGCTGATTTATGCTACCTACTTTCTCATCTTTAGCTATTTTTAAATTTAAATTAATATCTGGTTACAGATTATTTGCAATATGTTAATTTTGACTCTTTCAGTGTATTCTTCAGTGTGACTGGTCATTCAAGGTACTTTTTTCTTCTGCAATCTCGTTTTAATGACTCAGATATTTTGGACATAAAATTGGCAAGTTATGAACAGTGAACAACAGAGAGGTATGCAGGTTCATACCCACATTTTCCCCATACAAATGCAGTAATTCATAACATTCTCTCCCATTCGTGTCTCCTGTAGATCGTGTTCACCACAGTAGCCCCTGAATGTGTATTAAGTGGTCTCTTCCACTGTATGTTAAGACAGAGAACACGCATTTATTCCATGCTTATTTGGCAGTGTTTACAAGCAAGGAAAATCACGTAAATTTTAAAGCAATGAAGTGTTTTGTATTTCTTATTATTTGTCAAAACTTGCAAATAAGACACCCTAGTACATGTGAATTTACCAGTTTCATAACTGGTTTAGATTTTAGTTGCATCTTCAGATGCATTCAGTATTGAGACCATTCTCACCAAAAAACTTTATGATCTTGTATATACATTTCAACAGCAACATAATCCAGAAGGTTCCAAACTCATTTTCTATTATACAAGTAACCTTTCCTTTTTCTATTACAGTATACTTAGATTTGTTCCTATAGATTTGGAAGTAGAAATTGCTGAAGAATATAGTATATCTGAAAGAAAATAAGCTACTTTTTATGTTAAAAAAATAATCCCTGGGCTGATTAAAAAATATAGATCTGCTTTAGAAGAAACTGCTAATAAAATGAAGAAAATGATAGAATATTTCTTTTAGAAATTCCTATTACCAGAAAAATTGGGATGCCTCAGATCCTGATTCCCATCCACAACAGCATATGGAATGCACCAGTACCACCTACCTGATACCACGCAGTCAAGAGACTGAGTGTCAGTCTGAGACTATAATTTTTTATAAGTACTGAACACTGGGTCCTGCCACACAGAAATTTGGTAACCACAACAATAAGCAACTGTCTTGTGCAACACAAAATCCAGTTTGTAGAGTGCTTTGAAACATCACGGCATTTCAAAGTAATTTACCAGATATATACAATAATTGAATAATACAGTCTGCAGCTCCAAGCTAATGATGGTAAGCAAAGGGAAAACAAGTGAGTCTACTCTACTACCAAGGTAGGGAATCTTTCTGTTTCTTAATCTTTTCCTCTCCTGGGGTTGTCAATTGTGCAAAATGGTTTGAAATTATGGATTTTTTTTTTCTCATGGACTACAATTTGCTCAGGGACTATTCAAGTAAACAAAGTCATTCAATTTGTGTTCTGGTTGCCTCTTTCCCTACTATATTTGCAATGTATTTTCTGTAATTGTTACAATATTGATCAAGGACCATATTGTAAATATTCTATAGAGTGGTGGTGAGCTCTATGTGTGGAAAAATTCAGATGATGTCAGCCCACATCTATTTTACACACATAGAGATCTGTGCAATACTTTTACTTTGATCAAATCACACTTTTCATCCATTTTGCATTCCATTTACATTTTGATTCATTCTGAAAAAAACAAAACAAAACAAAACAAAACAAACGACAACAACAAAAACCCCAAACCAAAAAAAACCCCTGCAAAGCCTACAACCTGACAAATACCACAAGCTAAATAAAACTGGAGCTGTGGTGCTATTGAAGTCAATGAGCATGTCAGTGCTGCAAGCACAGAACTTTGAAAGTCATAATGTACATAGTTTCCAAAGAGTATAAAAGAAATTCTTTTTGAAATAAAAGTTAAACCTAAGTAGATTCTTTTAAAGCCCATGTTCCATTCTCCTCTATTAACACAGAAAAGAAAGAGGAAAAAAAGAGTGAAAATCAATACCCAGCAAATATGGCATTTGCATTTAATATTCTGTAGATTATCTATGATGGTTATGATTTGTTATGTGCAATTTCCTTTATATCCCCCACCAAAATTCTACGGAAGCTATTTCAGCTAAAAACACTGTGAATTTCTTCATGTGTCTTACCACACAACCCTGAAGAGAAGAACATTTAAATTACAGCATGGCTTCCTTGATAGGTACATTAGCATTTGGCAGGGATCCCCAGAGCAGCGTGGTTGAGTGAGCACTCTGTCATCTACTGCTACAATTCCAGGTCTGCATGCAGGTTTGGGGGCTCAACAGGAGTTCTGTTCCTGCCCTAGGTAACATGACAAGCAAGCAGAGTTGTGTTAACCAGAGCTTTATTAGACATGTTCTGCAGCCTGTAATCTGTGCTGTGACTCTGCAGCCTGTCCCTCAGCAGCAGACCAGCCACTTTGAGTTCCCTTCTCAGTTCCATCTCCTGGTGAAACCTGAGGCTTTCTCTCACTTCAGTGTAGTAAACGACTCTACAGTGCTGTTTTGGAAATTGCACAAGTATGGTTTTCCACAAACCAGAAGTAGACTTTTTAACTTTCTAACATGCCAAGATGTGAGAACCCCATGTCACATGAGTAGGGGTAGATACAACCAACAATTCCATGAGGAAGGGCATAAAAGGGATGTGTCCTATTCATTAATGCAATTGTAGAAGAGCTACTACACCCAAATATATGGGGAGTGGCTCTTAATGCTGCGTCAGCCCAGGGCATGATTAAGAAACACAGGCCTGGGGTACAACACAGGCCATTTGCTCTCTCCTGTCCAGCATCATATCCTGCACCAGACACATGAAGCATGCAAGGAGACTCTGGAGCCCTGTTTGCAGTCTGCAATATGAGATGATGAAGAAAGTGTGAAGCAGGGAGATTGAGACCTGATATATCCAGTAGTAACCATCTAGTAGAGTGCATGACATACTGGTGTGTCAATGTTTGGCCCTGTTATTGCACTTTATGCATTCCTCCATATGCAGTGACACAGTGAATGAAGACTAAATAGTGAAAGATGAGGATTCTGTTCATTGACTGATTCTATTAATTATAAAACCCACAACCTTTGGGTACCAGTCAGCATTCCACTCCTGTTTTACAACTGCAGCGCAGAGAGTGAAAATTCATGGTTACACATAAAAATCAGAAAAAAATATTTCTTCATTCTCAAGACTGCAGTGTCTGTGCATTGACAAGAGTCTGTAAGGGTGGAAGGCTGCACATCCAGTCTCGAACCTGAGAAAGGGGAAATGGACAAACTCAGAGTAATAGCACTTATTCTGCCTTGTCATTGATCTCAGTATCAGTCAGGGTATACCACACTTTAAAAAAGCAGCAATGGGGTGAAGTGAAAGCAGTTCTGCTCCTCTGCTGCTACAGATCAAGTCTGAGTCAAACTCTTTTGATGAAAGACCCTTAATTAAGTGAATTACATGTGGTGGCTTTGTGTTGTAGATTACTGTCCATGAGGGACTGGGTTGAAAACAATAAACTCATTGTATATGCAAATATAGAATCATAAAATCATAATATTACTTGGATATTGCATTGCTGATAGGTATAGATATAGATTATATAGATGATATAGGTTAGGTATAGATATAGATATATAGATATATCGATATATAGATATATAGATATATAGATATATAGATATACATATACATAGATATACTTATATAGATATAAAACCAAATAAACTTTGTCCACTAAACAGCTTTGTTCAGTAAACAGTAAATTTTAAGGCAGGGTAAGCTATGTGGTTAAGTGGACTAATATCTGACCAGCAGGTAGGTGGTTTTCAGCAAATAATTTCCAGAAAATGAGGATGTGTCTAGTACATGAAACTGATACTGGGCTTGACCCTATTTAAAATTTGCATCCACCATATAGCAGTAAATAAACAATCAAGGTTGATAAAAGCAGCAGGTAACACAGAGATCAGGAAAGCCATGATGAGCAGTCAAGTATGCTGGGTCCATCCATGCAAAATGCCAGCATAACAACATGCAAACTTATACACTGAAGAACAAGAAATGAATATTCATATCAAGAAAATCACTGCATGCTGGAAAACAGTGGCTGAATGGGACTGGAGGTCACCACAGAAAAATATCTTATCATGAGCTTCCTGATTGTGAGGAAAGACTTCCAAGGCAAATGGCTGGCCAGCTCTTTAGTGCTCCCAGGAACACAACTTCAACAGGTTTCATGTGATGGTGGAACATGTACCTGGAATGGTACAGGCTCTCAGCTCAGCTCAGCCACCTACACCAAAGATGATAAAGGAAATGACACCATAACTGAATTTCTGTGCACAATTTTACATGTGGGAATGAACAAAGGAGCTTAGTGGCAGAACACATTAGTATGATATCCATTCATTGTTTGAGGAATACTGCAGTGTAAACCAGGTCACACTGAGACTGAGTTCTGATGTCTCCTTTTAGTTCTTATTTTCCCATATGAAAGGCCCAGGAATACAAACAGCAATGGTATCATGGGTCACAAGCTGTATGATTTTAAGGGATCCATCTTGCAACACCTGCCTATAACCAATCCTACAGTTTTCATAAACAATGCATTGAGATGCAGTATTTTTTAAACAATGAAGAAAACTGAACAGGCAAACCTGAGGTACGTCATGTTAATGGCAAGCACATTTTTGTCACTCCATGGAAAAAAAAAAATTTAAAAAAATAGAAATCAAACTTAGTGACTTTTAAAAATGCATTTTCTTACCCAGATAATACAAAAACTGTAAGATGACATTGTACCGATGTACAAACTAAGCATATTTTTAAGCAACTGGGGTCAGCTCCTAGAGCCAGGCAGCACACTGACCCATAAGACCCATCCATGGCTGACCACTTCAAGGCAAAAGAACCTGGCATTGTGCTGCATGAATAAAGGCATTTTAGAGACCCACATGAACAGAAGATCAACTATGGTATATGGAAATTCCTCAAAAAACATTTTTCTTTCTCTAAAGTACTGTAGTGGCCTGTGGAGTTTAAGAGCACAGTAATGACTGTTGAGTGCTGTCCATCATGCTGCAAAGTAGGCAGCCTAGGAGTGGAATATTTAGACCAGATGAAAAATAAATAAAATAAAAAATAAAATAAATAAAATAAGTGTATTGATTGGGAAAACAGAAAGGTAAGTTTGTGTGTCCCACAGAGAGCCAGGCAGGTGGCACAGAAGTATCTGGCACCTGCTTCTAATTGGAATTAACTTTTAAAAGGAGCCTTTCCAGCAGGTCCACAGACCAAGAACTGTCACATTATTGGATGACGATGTAAACCATATAGTGTCTCAGATTCCTTATTGAACAGTGCTTGAGCAGATGTACAACCAGATCGTCTTGAAAAAAGGCTGTAGAAGTAAGAAGGTTCATAAATGTGTGATTTTTATATTTATTATTCTGCATGCAAGCATAAGCGCCCATCTATTTCATGCACTCTTTGAAGTTCACAGAAACATACTCAAAAGTATGTAGAATTTGTTTTGCCATAGGCCTGTGCTAAAGCCATGCCCACCAGTTTCCTTAAAACAGCTTAATTTTAGAGTTGTATTTAAATTCTGAAAGGCTTTAACATTAAAAAAATGCTGCTTATGCAGGTGATAAATATTTCCTTTTAGATTTAGATTTATATTAGACATTCATCATATACAGTATCCAAAAAGGAGCTCAGGCTGTGTTTTGCACTGAAGTTAAGAAAGGAGAGAGTGAATACAATAAACCAGAAACTTGTTTCTCCGTGAGGAAAATTTGGTTTATATATTAAGACAGACTTATAAATCTGATAAAATTAACATAAACCTATACCATTTATCAAAAATATTGTAACACAATTGTAAAAACATTTTTAAAAATCAACAGAAATACAATAATTTAACTTGCTCTCTTTCTAGTTTGATATTAATTACATGAAGCAAGAAAATATGAAATTTATACAATAATTGACATATTTCCTTATCTGTTCTTTCAAAGAGCATTTTATTTTGAGATGTAATTTTTTTGAACTGCTTTGATGCTAGCCCAGCTACAGACCACTGTTGGATAAAAACACCTCACTTCCACAACTCCCTTAACTATAGGGTCAAAGACTAGAGGGCTGTGATTTCAGAGTAGCAGGCATACAATATGAGGCCAGGCATACAATGTGAGTATGTAAAAAATACATTTTCTACAATGGGAGTATAAAGGGGGTTCTGTGTGATCTAAGGCAACACCAGGTTAATTGGAAACAGTACCTAAAAGCTTGAAGATACTGAACACACACACTGTGCTAGCGATTTGGAAAAGTGTATCTGTATGTTAATTCTTTTGCTACTTTTTTTCCCACAGTAACAGCAACCACCTGCCTGTTGCAAATACAAACAAACTATGAAAGAAGACAGAATCTGCATGTCTGCTTGTTTTCCTCAAGACAAGAAGTTATAAGGGTGTACTGTGCAAAGGGAGAGAAGTAGTTCAAAGGCTAAATGCAGCTGAAATGGAGGCTACAGGTCTGTGCACAATTGCTCTGTGACATTTCTGCATGTAATTACCACCCGTCTGTTTTAGGCAGGCACCCCACTCCCTGCTTTTGCATTCAGACACTCCATTTGCGTGCACGCTTATGGTCATTTCAATTGTAAATATAGTGGGGAAATTAACCTCAGGACTTAATTTGATTTTTTTTTCTTTAAATGTGGTCCATGTTTACAAGAGCAGAGATAAAGTTACCATTCCAAAATTTTGCTGGTCAAAAATATCAGTACATTACCTGGATGATTATTTTGTTTCCAAATATTCAGAAGTGAATAAAAGGAGAAGGGGAGAACAGCTGTAAGCAAGAGTAAAGACATGTTTGAATGAGCAGGCAGAACTTAGGATAAGAAATAGAGTGACAATATTGTGATTTACAGATTAAACATTCGAGCCAAAAGCTGTGTATGAAAGCAAGATACAGCACAGTTCCAAATAACAGCATCGCTCTTCAGCTGATGCAATTCAGCAAAGCTCCACTGGAAACAATGAAGCTACACTGATTTACACTGGCTTGAGATCTTGCTCAATATGTTTATAGCTTAATGGCTCAATATTAATCTAAAAATCAGAAAAATAACAACTTGTCATTTATTTAACCCCAGCATGATGGAAGGTTAAACTAAATACAGAAAGCCCATAACAAATAGCAGGGACATTCTAAGGTCACCAAATGAAGGCTGTCGTTTTTGTATTCAGGCCAGTGATAAAAGAGTTTTTAAATGTTTGGACATTCAATCTATGTAGTGCCACAACCTGAACATACCCCTTTGCCAAACACAGGCTCACTAAATCCTCTTGGAATGTTGTTTACCTCTGAATAAATCAAATTTGACAGAGTAGGTTAACTTTACAGATTCATTTTTCAATCACAAATGATTGATATTTTTTACAGAAAGCAAGCTACAGAATTCTCACTGCATAACCGACTATTGGAAGTCGTATTGTTCTTGGGTGTCATATGAAATCCAGGCAATTTTTCAAGGACTTTGTTTCATAGCTATCCACCCTCTCTGTGAGAACACAGCAGTGAGTGTACCTCAAACAAGGATCACCCAGCAGAGATAGTTTATCAATTATTTTAAGTTGGTGTCTCTCTCCCAGAGGCTGAACATGCTATACTGTGCATTTTACAACGCTGGTCCAGTGTTAAAATCTTAAATCCATTATCTAGGCTTATGTCACACAACAATAAAAAACAGGTGACTGAAGAAAACTGAATAAAGGCTGAGATATAGGAAGGTTTATTGTTAGCTGATTAAAAACAAATCATAACAGGGAATAGGAAAGGGAGCTAGAAGTAATTTCTATTATTTGATTTTAAAATATAGTATGTTGAAAGGCCAGAGGTAATACAAAAAAAAAAAAAAGACCAAAACCCTTCATGTTAAAAATTGTATGTATTTCTTGTTCCCTTAATTAAAAAATAAATAAACACATAAAATTTGATGCCAGCAACAATGTTCATACATTGCATTGCCTGTTTTTCCAACTGAATATGCTATTTTGGTTAGAATCTGTTTAATTATTATACGTAGTACTGCTTGAGGCTATCTGATATGGGCGTCTATGGAAAAATGACTGTAATTCACTTTTATTATTATAATGACCTTGGTCTCTGACAGGACTGAATTAAATATCAGTGAGAATTTATACAATTCACTGTGCTCAGGTTTATGCCACTTAACATTCAGTGTTTAACTGGAGAACCTAAGTTAGGTGGAAGGATTTAGATGTATATTTGTCCTGAGTCTCTCTATACTGTCAATGAAGATTGAGAAGCACTGCCAAAAGGCAGTTCAGATCTCAGATGAACAGAATTACACTTTGGGGTGTCTGCTGTCTCCATTTACTTTAGAGGTATCCTAGGATAAATGTTTCTACACTCAGTGCATCAGCTGAATGTTTAACAGTTATTTGGGGTGTGTATTATACACACATTCTATAGAAACATATTCTCAGATCGTTAATAATCAATATTATTTTAGAAATATAATATTTCCTAAGCACAAAGACAACAACAAATTTGAAAGAAGAAATAAATTCAGAGTCCAAATCACTGCTCTACACTGATCTTCCTGGTGTTTCATTGGAAAGCAGTCTGTAAGTGCTTGAAAATCAAGAAACAGCAACTAATTTCTGCGGTCTTTCACATCTGGTCATTCACCAATTTAATTTTTGTTCTTTTTCAATGTAGTCTAAAGGTATTGTCCTAATAATCCCAGATACCCTCATTATAGATGGACAAATACCTGATTTGATAACTTCACTTTTCCTATTCATGGTTACTGGCAGACCATTAAGCATTTTATTTGAGGAATCGACTTTGGTGGGATAGGCAGGACTTATAAATATTGAGTGCTCAGAAGCTATTCTCCATTCACTGCAGCTAGGGTGTTGTGAAGGTTTTGGTTCACTAATTTTGTTTTTCAACTGGGAGATAGGATTTCAGGAGAAAAAGGCAAAACAGGCCTAATTTACAGGTAAACAGATAGTTTATTAATGCACACTAAAGGAAAAAAAGAAAAGAAAGAAAAACAAGAAGAAAATTAAACTTCTAAACCGAACATTTCCTCCAACCACAAACTGTTGGCTTTTCCGCACAACAGAGAGAAGCCATGATTTTCAATCAGTTGCAACCCTTAAACATAACCTTACACTCCTTTGGGAGAGGAGTCTCCCTAGAATTTTCATGGAGACCATGCCACAAGAAAAGGTCTAGTGCCTCTCAATGTCACAAATCTGCAACCATATGGAATTTTCAGGTCTGTGCAATCCCGCCCCATTAGCAGTTTCCCAAGATGCTTATGGGCTTCAGCACATTTGGGGCACCATTTTAAGAATGCTTCTTCTACTATACAACAAGGGTTCTATTTTTCTATCTCTAAAATCATCTCTATCTCAAAGAAAATAGGAGATTTGATGCCCCTGCTCCTGCTTTTTGCCCAGGAGCAGGGGCATCAAAATCACTTTCTTTCCTCTCAGAGGTTGACATCTCCTTATTCTTATACCCCAGGAGCTGACGGGGGGGCTTACTTTATTCAAAATTCTCAGGTAATCCTCAATTATATCGGTACACACAACCTTTGACTAGAACCTGCATTCCCCCAAACAGCATTACGATATTACAAGAAATAGTCCATATCTCCATGATTTACATCCAGAGAAGTCCAGTCAAAAATATCCACTTCCTCCATCCCTTCTTTCAATGGTATTTATCAGTCTTTTCGCTGACTTTGTCTCACGCTGTCTCTCTGCATTTTAAATCACTCTCTTCCACGGAGGAGGGAAAGGGTTAATGTCTTTGCCCAGAGTCTTTTTCTCTCCAGCTGACTCCCATGGCTGGCCGCACAGGTGATGGGGGTGAGGGGTGGAGAAGCATGCTCAGGATCGCTGATAAGATGACCCTCCCACACCCCTGATCAAATCCAAAGCAGACTCAAACTGGGATCAGCCCCCTGGGGCTCCAGGGAAGGCTCCTCTCCTCCCTCAGACCAGCACCGGCAGCCAAGCCAAGGGCACGGCCGCCGTGGCCCCCGGCACAGGGCCAGCACTGCTGCTCTGCGGCCTCCTCCTCCCCGTGTTGGGAGCCGAGGAGGAGGAGAGGGGACACGGCCAGCCCAGCTGCTGCTGGCAGGGCAGCCATCCCCACGGAGCCCGACCAGGCCTGGCCTCAATCGCCCGGGGGGGCAGCGGGGCCTGGACCCGGCCTCTCTGACCCACAGAGAGAGGATAACTCATTGCAGCCGGAAAAGAGCCTCAAACCCCGGTCAGAGATTTTATATGGGCATTACCAAAAGTCACATCCTGTTTTCTGACTGGTCAAACCACATGCCAATTAGAAAAACTGACCCCTGATAGGTTTTTGTCTTTTCTAAAACAGATGCAAAGTCCTGGCAGGGAAAAAAAAGGTGTTCTTCTTCAACTAAAAATCAAACTCTGGCTGTGTTAACCCACTACAGGTGTAGAACAGTTTCTTTAGATCCTAGGTATAAATCCTTCTGCTATCAACTGAAATATCTCCTCTGACTTTCAGCAACCATCTCTCCCTGTTGGTTCTTAGCTGTAAATAGTGTCAGGTTAAGAAACTGAACCAAGACTTTCACAACTCCCTGTACATGTTGTTTCCCCTGCACTACTTCTTTAAGAACTGCCAACTGTTTCATTCTTGTTATTTTTAAAGGAAAACCAATTCCTGGTTACTTCTTTGAAAGTGGAGGCCTGGGCACCTATCTAGAGGAGATAGAATCAAACATCATATATATTTCTATATCCTGATGAGAGACTCTCCTTGGTACTCTCTTGCCTTTCTAGAAAGGTTACCTGTAGAATTTTTTTCCAAGGAACAGCCTAAAAGAAGAAGGTAGGAGGATCCTGGACACAGAGTACAAAATGAAAACAGATTAAGATGTTTTAACACAGTATATATACTTAGCAGAAAAAGAAAAGCAAATAACTGAGAACAGTCTCTTCCACTTTAGAATCCAAAATGGTAAATCTGTGTTATTCAATCAGTCCTACAAAACCAAATTAATTCCAGCACACAATTAATTTTAATGGCCAAGTAAAGAAAATGAAAAATGAGCAGTTTCTAATAAGACTATCTTAACTAAAACATAAAGGACATTGCTGCTGAACAGATATTAGACCTCAATCAAGATTTTTTTTTTTTATTTAACCCTGGCATGTCCTACAATAGCAGTCTTACCATGAATGAAGAATAATGGAACTGTAAAACAAGCAGATATTGATTCAAAATTTGGATTTCAGAATTTGACATGAAATATTTTAGAGCACATAATTCATATCTGACACTTTAGAGGTCAAGCCTTGCTAACTAAAGCTATTTTCATCTTAAATATCCAGTTAGGATTTTCATCACTTCTGTTCCAGACATTTTAATCCAGTGTTCAATCATGGCTGAAAAGTCTTCTCTCTGGTTTATTTTTATGGAAGGATAAGGCAACAAATAAACAAACAGAGCATGACTCTCAGAATTATATACGAGTTCTAGACCCAATGGTTCTTAACTGGATCTGTAGCTGGAGATTTGGACAGACATTGTTTTCTGGTTTTAAGAGTTCTCCCTCCACACTGCTGTACTGTACTACAAGAAGAAAGCAACAATTTTTAAAGGATTTTTATGGAAATAAAGGCAAAATCACAAAGAAACAAAAACAATGAGGGCAAGATCATTAAGTTCCAAATATCAGTACGAGAGTGTCCATTACATCCATGTGGGTATGTGAGTTACTGGTTCAAGTCTTTGATTAATCTTAGGGCCCCATTTTCTATGGAAGTTCTTTAAATATCCTGATGTATATCTGAGCAGGACAAAACTTTGCCAATTAGCTCAGTTTTGTAAAAAATTAAAGATTAATTTTACTTCTGCACCTACATGGAATGTAGGCAACTTAGGCAGACTAATTAAAGAGGTCTTCAGTTCAGGTCTTACATCTACCAGAGATATCACATAATAAGTAGGCAAGTGTTTGCTACATTGTGAGTTGTCCTAACCTTGCAAATTTTATTTTGGTTCTATTTTTTCCCCCTCAAAGTCTATTTTAAGACTCCAAGCTCTTAATAACCTCAATATTCCTATAAAAATTTTTTGGTACCAGGATTGATTATCTCCCTTAATTTAATAGTCAGAGCTTTACTGTGCAAGCTACTGCAGAAATGATACTTCATGGAAATATTCCTTCATCTGAACTGCCTTCAGTAGAGAGGTGCTGGAAAAAAGGAATAAATTTAACAATCAGATTTACTAATGAACAGAAGAGTGAGCTGTTACAACCCACCCACGAATAAACAGGAAACAGGAAACTTTAGTGCAAAGTTCAGGCTTAATTAGACACACAGCCTTTAAGCGCAGCCTGCTCGGACTTCTCCCTGGCACAGGGCACACAACCACATCTAGTAATTCATACAATGCCTGGTAAGGAATCAACCCCCACTTTTTCTCAAGATTCTTGACGTTGTTATTTAATCATCCACTCATTTATTCATCCAGCTTTCTGCTGTTTAATGCTAAATTTCTCACTCTCACCCTCCTTCACTTTAAACAGCTGCAGTATGTAACACACACTATCATTTCCTATAATATTTTTCCCTACAAATTATCGTAATGAAAATACTGTTATCTATTTTATCTTTCATTTACAATAATAATACAAAATAATTATTGCTTTTTGCTCTATTGGAAGGACTTTAAATATTTGGATATATTAAAAATTTAATCTTGGGTCACAATATCCCCTGTCCTGTGAGGAAGTCAGATGATAAGCAGGAAGAGTCTGGTGATTCAAAGATTTTCAGCCCTGCTGCAGCCTTGGCAAGTCTCATTATCCTCAATGTCAATGTAGCCAGGATTTCACCCCAATGTTAATTTGAAATTTCCTTCAACAGTTGCATCACTTAGATTGTGAAACAAAAAGGAATTCATAAAAAAGGGACTCGTAAGATATCCCCTAGTTATTGTTTCTAGATGAAAAGCAAGTAACAATGCAATAAAGATAATGAAAAACTATAATGACTGGTGACAGGACCAGAGCAATGGGCACAAACTGAAATACAAGATGTTCCTCCTAAACATCAGGAAACAGTTTTTTACTCTGAGGGTGCTGATCACTGGCACAGGTTGCACAGGGAGATTGTGGATGTATCTCTGATCTCGGAGGTATTCAAAAGCCATCTGGACATGGTCCTGGTCCAGCTCTAGGTGGCCCTGCTTGGGCTGGGAGGCTAGACTAAAAGACCTCCAGAGGTCCCCTCCAACCTCAAGCACTCTGTGATTCTGTAACACCTGCCAAGTGGATTTAGACTACTTGGCCCAAGTATATGCTATTATTATGTCCTTACCAAATATTACCAAACCAATTTTTACCATGATCTTGCAAAAAAAGGCACCTGTAGCCCCTCTACAGAGGTAGATTAACAAAGCATGATAATCACAGTCCCCTGCAGTACCTCCTAAGATGTCAGCCAGAAATGGCTATTGGCCTCCAATCCAATTCATAAAAGAATATTTCCAAAAGATATCAAAATTCCATGCATTTGCACAAGTTTCCTGTAGGACAGATTTCCAGTGACCTTAGCCAGAGGCTGTAATTATTCATTACGTAAAGGCCCCTTTTCAGTGCACAAGAAAGTGAGAACCAGCTTCATACTGTCTAGATTATAGTTCAAGATGAGCAATATTAACTTTAAACAGCAAATTAATCTTTTTATAGACTATGTTTAATCCGTGGGCTGAACCTCACAGTTATGAGCACCACCTGGTGCAATATGCATAAAATTCACTGCCACTGTTGAGAGACACCAAAGCTCATGCTAGATTTCAATTCCACTTAAGGTTTCAAATAAGGATTTAAATGGGATTTGGGAATGTGGAGTGAGAGGGGTGGCTAAACTAGTCATTTGCCAAGGTGGTCCACTTGCTGTGAACTCATTGTGTGTGGTTTCTAGACCAAAAAAACCCAAAGCAATAGAATATGCTTTTTATTAATGATATAATTAGATTCTGACTATACACATAATTTTAAATATAGGCTGAATGTAGATGATAAAATATATTAAACAAACAATAAAAAGAACAATGTCTTGTCAGGTCATCTCTTATGTGTCTTTGCTAAACCACATGAAACTGAGCTAAAAATGCCACAAAATTTTTGTCAGACAGTACAATTAAAGAAAAATTCAGCAAGTAAGCCTTTTTCCCCAATGATTTTTTATATCTTAGATACCCCAAAAACATGCAAAACAGAAAAAAAGATTATTTTTCCTATTGATTTAGTCAGTTGGTAAAAAGGGTATGACAGTAAAGGGAATGTACAGTACCTGTGTTTTGATCTTTTTTAAGGTTGTAATAGAGAGGTTATACATTTCATCTGAGCTGACAGCAGTTTGAAATGTTATAGATAGGCTTCCTGAGCACAACCATTATTTACTGTTTGACTGTAATGTCAGTCTTTTTCTGCTTTTTCAATATTGTTTGCACTTTGCCTCTGTGAAAAGGGTCTTGATTGAACTATACAAGAGAAGATATTTCTATCTTTCTATGGGATCAATGAAGATGTGTTTACAGGTCCAGGACACAGTGTACACACCACAATAATGGATTTTAGTCTGTTTGTTGACTGAAAGCTCCTTTTCTTTGTAACTTGTCAATCTTGCATCTATTACTTGATTGCAACATAAAAGGCTATTTGGACAAGCTCTAAAACAACAACTGTATCAATCTAACCAAAGTGGTTAGCTGCACTAAGTATGCAGCCTTTAGCAAGATAAATCACTTAAAACTTGAAATCATGCAGGACTTTATTTGTGTCGCCATCCATCATCTCTACTGCACGCACAGTTTTCTTTAAAATGCTTTTACTGAAGTGGTACTGATCAACATGTGATTGCAGTGAAATAATGAAAATTAAAGCCACACACAATTAACATTTATAATCCTGAACATAAGCAGAAACCATATGAATGAATCCAACATGTATCTTTTCCATAACTAATCTCTTGTATCCTACAATGACCAATGCATACTCAATCAAGTGTGACTTTCCTTAGCTTCTAGACCTCACATTTTTAATGTTGTCCATTAGAGGAGCACAGTCTGAACTTCCTTACCTCTCTAGGTAGGGAGAAATGCATAGCCTGAAACATCTCATTACATTTATTGAGTTTTGAAACATACATTAATTCATAATCCAAACAAAAGTGTTCATCCCTTAAAAAAATACAGTTAAACTATTTGAATGTATGACCTTCAAGAGCAAAGAAACTCCACAGGGAGACAGCCTGCAGCACAAACTCTGTCAGAAATCTTATATTGTTGCACAGAAAAAAACCCCAAAAACTCAAACAAAAGACTGTGAATGTTATAATGAGTCAAAGAGAAACGAGACCTTCGGAGTGTGAGCCAACAAGGTGAGTTTGCCCTAGACTACCACAGAGGTAACTGCTGATCCAAAAATGTTTGCAGGGGCAAACACAGTAATCACAGCAGCAGGATTAGCAGAGACAGGGACTCAGAGTTCAACAATGGCTGCAATCAGTGGAGGATTTTCTTGGGTTTCCTCTCTGCTTTGTGCTAACTAGAGCCAGCAGTGGGAGCACCTGATCCTCCTAACCCAAGTGCTTTCCAGCTCCAAAGGTCCATGTGTATGCAGTCGGTTGGCCACACATGGCAGGATGGCAGTGAATTAAAACTATCATTTTCACTTCAAAACAGAGTTTTAAGACATGCATCATGCTTGGGCTCCAGCACATTCCTAGCAGACCACTGTGACTGTACAGAATTGGATATGTTTTTCTAGAAAGCCAAACACTGAACCAAAGTTGATGCAGCCCTGAAAAAGAGCCAACAAAAAATGATGCCCTCTGAACAAGGTTCAGCCGTTTGAAAAGTATTTATAAACTGCAGGCCACTGACGTATTTTCTTACCATAGTGGTAATTTTAAAATTATCATTGCTAGAAGCAGCTATTTCTCAATTGGAATAGCAGAAAAATAGTTGGTGTGACCCGCACTCTGTAATTCCCCAGTAGCAAGCACAGCAACAAGAAAAGACGAAAAGGACAGCAAACACCTGTTTCAAAAATAATTTTCTATTCAGCAGTGATTAGGCTGCTATCAAGGGAAAATGTTGCAGTCTCGGTGGTATCATACTGGAAAGCTTCAATGGCAGTAACAATTTTAGTAACACAGCTTTTCAAACTAAAGTGTGGAAATGTTCTTTCTAAATTGCATAAGACTGTGCCTGTTCTACTTGCCTTTGTTCATACTTGCTCACAAAAGTCACAAGTAATTAACTTCTACCTGAATGAGTCATGGTTCTAAAAGCTTATCCTTTTAAAAAGACTATGGCATTGAGTTCAGAAAGAACTGGAGATCAGCATATAACAAATGCAGAATTATTATTTTTATACATGTTTCACATGCTGTTTCTGAGAAACTTTTGCTCTTTGGCACTTACATTTCTGAGTTTAAGTAAAATAGGCTCCACAACAACTTTAGAAAACGTTTCTGTGGTTACTCAGTAATGGTTGTCCTCTTAGCTTTGCAGAAGTGAAGAAGAAAACTCTATTCACATACCTTGGTCACTTAAAAATACTGTTGTGTAGTTACATGGAGTTCCAAGTATTTCTCGGTGGTTTAAAGTAATCACAGAAACAGTGAGGTGGTTCATCAGGTTCCCATACACACAGGCTGCTCTCTTAATTCTGTTTGTAATCATGTGGCCAAATCCCACACAACCCTGAACAAGGATGCATTAACTGCAGTCTGCTGAATATTAAGAACCTTCAAGAATTGTTACAGAACTTTTATTTTAAAAGGTAATGAAAAATTATTTGTAGCAGTGTATTTCCAATTCCTGTAAGTACCTTTGTTTCAGTCTCAATGGCATATGATTTATCATATTAGTCATCATAATATGGGACATATGATGCAGCCTGAAGACAGAGAATGAATAAACGAAGTACATTTCTGGTTTTTTATCCCATTTTCATTGTCTAAAAAAGAAGTTTCTAAAGATACAAGAAGAAAGCAGCAGGAGCACCAGTAAGGGATGGAAGCTGCAGCAAATCAGTATTCCATTTACAATGCCAGCCAGCAAACAGCTTTCTGTAAAACACAGTATTTAAAGAAACGTTTAAGAAACCTTGGGTTTTTTTGAGAAAGTAAGGGGAGATAAGGAACATAATCATTATATATCTGTAATAAAATATATATTACAATGTTTTGCAATTTCTGGTACTGTGATAGGCAAAAATCCCTAAATAGGACAAGTTGCTACTAGTTACTTTATATAAGCATCTAAAAATCCAAGTTATGGAAAAAACAGCAATACAAGCCAGTGGCAAGTGGCAGCCCCTCAGTGCCAGCAGCTTAGGTTCCACATTAACAGGTTTGTGGTGCAACTTCAAATGGACTTCATTAGTGGACTCGACCTTTTGATAGGCAAAGGTTTGTCTGAGTAAGAAAGCTGTAGCAGGACGACAAATGTGAAGAAGTCTGAATTTGACAGAAATTACTTTTCCATGATCTTCCCTAAGAGCTATCAGTTTTAGGATGCTAAACTTTGGTAAATTAGAGGCAGGGTATGAAAAAGACAACTTAGATTTGAATCAGATTTAAGGGACACAACACTTTCTGCTGTTTTATTCTAAAACTGCTATAAATTTGACATCCAGAGCAACTTTAAAGTACTACCTATCCCCAATTTAATTTGTAAACACTGGGGACACAGCACACTTTCCCTGCTTAAAGTTATAGTGTGCACTCCAGTTAAGTCAATGGAAGCTGCCCTGTATTTTTAGTCTTAAACTGACTTCCCACTTGACAGCCTCACATGTCACCTTGATGTCACTACCTCTGTCAGTCCCAGCCAGTTTTATTTCTGTCAGGCACGAGTAGAAATAAAAGAATGTCCACATATGTTCTTTTCAAAGCTTGATACAGAGACTATTTTTGTAGTTAGCGCACAAATGCTCAAGCCTTAGCTGGATAACTTCTGCTAATCCACCCTATCACGTCAGGTTGACAAGCCCTGATTATGCTTGCTGCATGTTGTAATATGTACAAGTGAGAAAACAGACAGCATTTTTTCTGAATATATACATGTGTATCAGTGTCAAGCACCACTTACATTACCTACACAAACCTCTGGCCCAGGGAATAATCTGCTCTAACTAGGTGACAGTAAAGTTTAAATACATTAGACAGCATCAGTAGCAAGGTATCTTAAAAAATCAGTAGCAGAAATAAGAATGTTTTTGACTCTAAGTGTTTTTAATCAGAAGGAAATATTTACACAAGAAAACCGTGCATCAGATCACGCAGCTTTTCCAATTTTTTCCCTGAAAATTAAGAATTTTCTTTAAAAAATTTCAAAACATTTACAACATAAATTTGTGTGTTTGTGTAGTAGCCTTTAAATTTCAACAACATGGCAAAAACCCCTTTATTGTCACCTAGTTTATACAAACTTTAAAAAGCTGGATTTGAGAATCAAGTTTCATCTTCCCTCAAGTTGCATAATAGATAGAAGGAAATTATTTTAAAGCTAGATCGGATCAGTAAATTCAAAGTAATCTTCAATACAAACTGGATGACAAATAATTTTATAAGTTGCAAATGTGGACAGCTGCCTCTTAACCCTGTTGCTTAAAAAAGGAAAACACCATACCATTACTGATTTTCTGACACTTTTTAAAGGAAATGTATAGAGGGATATAAAAATTTCTTCTTTAATACACAATTTATTAAATGAGCATGACTGTAATTTGGAGGTAAGACAACTCACCCCATTCTTGGCTCAGAAGTCTCTCTGTGCAAGTGACATAAAACAATTAGTAGAAAAAATACATAATGCAAAGAAGAATGGAACAAGGACAAGTTTTGGACCTTTTTTCCCACAACTTCCCATAAGTTCCAAAGAATTTCATCATACTTGTCACTCCTCTCAGTCCAGTGGTTCATGCTTTTTCTTCAGCCCAATGGAAAACCTTCAGGAGGAGTGACAACACAGATGTCTGGAAACATCCATGTAGTCAAAGCAATCTGGACAGCTGAGAAACATTTTGAATTCCTTCACACAATTTGCTTTCAACCCAACTTGTAACCCACAATTAGTACTTCCAAGCAACACACCCAACCAACCTCTCTTGGGGGAAAAAATAACCAGAACAGCTTTGTTTCTGTAAAACACAGCATGCAATATTTCTACATACAGTAATGGATGATCAGGCATTGGTTCACAAAAAACATCTTTCTTCAGACCTGATTAAGTTCTGGAAAGCTATGATATTTAAAATATTTTCTACTTTTAGGGTTCTATTCTTTTATTTAGGATCCTAGTTTGTGAAATCTAAGTTTCTCTATTAATTGTACTACATATCTCTGTGTTAATTATAATTAAGTCTTGTGGTCTTTGGAGCTAACACTATTTTTCTTTCTATGTAAGACCCAGGTGCCAAGGTTTAAATGTTGTAATCTGAGAACTGCTATGTCTAAATATTTTTCTGGTTTCTCATTTTACCTGGGAGAGGATAAAAAGAAAAAAACCTCTCTCCTCTATATAAAATAAGAAAGCTGCTGCTGCAATGCTGTACAATCATCATACAAGAGAAAGATGACTGACTTTGGTAAGTGGTCTAATTGTTTATGAAGTTGGTAATGTTGACCAAAATTATCATCTTGGAAGCAGCTAATTGATCAAGGATTTTTCAAATATCATAGTTTTATGTTACAATGCTGGACTATCATGTATATTTATAGGTATTGTATGCATTTGTAAAATCAGATCATACATTTATGTTAATTAAATGTCTGCATAAATAAAAATATGGATTTAAACATTATCTTAATGGGAAGCCATGATGAAATAGTACAGCTGAATAAATCAACCAGATATATTCTCGCTACAGATATAGAAGGAATTTCTGCAAATATTTCCCAGATTTCCTTTTCCTGAAAAGTTGGTTATCTTGTTAATTCATGAAGGTATTAACTATCCAATAAATTCAGCATATCCCTAGTTGTAAGCTGTCAGGATGTGACATAACATCCTATAACATGATGCTACATGGTACATAATGCCTTAAATTAAAAAGAAAAAGAAAGCAAGACATTTCTTTCAGAGAAATAGTGGGTAGCTAATCTGAATATTTGGGGTAATTGGCTCTAGGAAGAGAGAGAGAGAGATCATTATTTCAGATTCCCTAGTGAGTGTTAATTAGTCATATTGCTTCATTGTTTGACAAAGAGAACATTGCTCGTACTGCTAAATCTATAATGACACGCAGGCTTTTGCAGAACAGGTATTTTAAACTACCTTGACTGACTGACAGGTGAGTATTTCTATTCATAGTTGAATGGGCTCACAGAGTTAAAGTTATGTTGTCTCAGAGGTATGAGAGTGTTCTCATCCTGAGCATGAGAAGCTTTATTTTTAAACCACAGGGAACAAATTGCACCCTGACCATTAAAATGGGACTCCTCTATTTGTCAACATGAAGGGTGCATGCTTTCCTTTAAAAACATGGCCGTGGTGCCTGCACAGCCAGGCAGCAGTCGACAGCCTTGGGTAAATCACAAGTACTTTGCTGTCACGTTAGGCATCCAAGTCCAACACTGAGGTGCAGGAGTGGCAGTATCACACCTGTCAAACTTTTGTTGTCTGCTTTTGACAGCTAGATCTTTAGCACAGGTAAGTGAAAAGTAGTATCACAAAGATAGCTGTATTGTTCTCTGCATCTTAGACATGACTACATGTCCAAAAAGAGAGATGATAAATACTGGATCTACTGCCTATATGAACCTCAGATTATGGTTCTTATTCCAAATAATGTTAATCTATTGACATCAAGTATTTCAATACAAAGGAATTAGAGAAAACAAATAGAAAATCATGTGATGGTCTGGCATTCCCAGACATGTGAAATGTTTTCAGATTGTTCTTCTGCATCCTCCAATCTGGTCTTTCCCCTCTTAACAGGATTACTAATTGCAACAAGATGTGGGAATAACATGTGTGACTGGCTATTGAATATTTCCCGCCTCTGTTTTTTAAATGAGAAAGAGATTACCTAGCCCAGGCATTCAGGCACCTGTTAAGTAACCCACTGTATCATCTTCAGTGTATCTTGCTCGTTAGCAGGGTGGATTCTCATTCGGTTCATTATTTTCTGTGTGTCTTTTTGTGAGATCACTCAGCACATAAACATGAAAAATTAAAGCTGGACAGATGAAAGGGTTCTTGCTGATAGTTTTGTGCTCTATTTTTCTCAATCTACTAAGCTAAAACTTCAATGCCCCAAAAGCCAGTTAATTGATCAGACTTCCTACCTTGGAAATGTTTATGGAGGGCAGAGTAATGGCTAAGAAAGGGAACAACTTCACTCAGGAAGTCACCATTTCATGTCTGGCAGAACAACCTCTTCCCACCAACTGTATGAACAATCCTGATAACACTTCCTACAGGAGATTAACCACCATAGTATCAGAATACCAACGTGGAGTTGTAGCTTTGTCAAGAATGACCCTGCCCCAGAAAAGATGGCATTGCTTTTTATATGTTACAGTGCTCCTCTCACAATCCAGATGTAAGTGCACTCACTGGATACTTTCATATGAAAATATATGGGGAGATTTCTGCAAAATATAAACTATTCAGACTTTTCTAAAATGTGATTTTACACACCCACCTCCCTCAAATGTAAATGCAGAGGGCTACATTTGCTGTGCAGGTGTAACTTGCCTGACTTCACTGAAGTGGTTCAGTGACCAGAGTATTAGATGACCCTCAGAATATCTACTTTCTTTTTACACAGAACTTCTGACCTCTCTTATCTCACCTACCTCACAAATATAATGGAGGTTTGTCTTCATAAAGTATCACAAGGCGTACTGTACTTTGAAATTGCTAAAAATTAACCTGACTACCATTACTCAGCATGAAAATATATGTCTCATAATTATGACAGTCTGTCAATGTCTACAACAGGAGCAGCTTTTATGAGAGGTGATTACATCTTACGTGACATTGAAGGATATAAAAACTCCATCCATAGCATAAGGACATACAGCAATGAAATAAAGTTACTACTGATTCATAATGGTGTTTTAAACAGGTATTAGGTGTGGCAATAGATATGATATGTTAATGGTCACCTGTATCCAATCTTGTCTACTTAAACTTCAAAATTTGTTATAAGAATGTTAAACAGCAAGGCTCCAGATGTCCTGTGACTGAATTTTTGTGGTTCCATAAAAAGTGATAGGGCCCACTCTGTTTAAACCCCTATATGTATTACTCCCCTCTTGAGGCACATGAGAAGTCCCTGTTATCAACAGAGGCATGTATACAAAAAAAAAAATCCCTAAAATGGTCTTTTTAAACCATTATAATGATTTTTTTTTTGTGCAGCACGTAGCATTTAAGGTTTTTAAGGCACCACACATACATTAACTAATGTATGCTGACAATATCCCTGTGAGGTAAATGTCTATAATCATCACTATTTACAGATGGTGGTGCAATTGACACAGAAGGCCATCCTCATTCATGAGGTACAGTAGGGATGCATTTAGCTACATTAGTTAAGTGTCATAAATAATTTTAAACAAGTCCTTTCTGCATGTTTGCAGCAAAGGTAGAAATGGCACCTGTTTGTTTGGTTTTTTCTCGTCAGTCCTCAGGTGCAGTACACTAGTGTGGTACCTAATGACTTTAAGCAATTCTGGGCAACACCTTCAGCTGCCATCAGCAGCCGCAATTTTTCTGAATCAAGCAAAGTTGTACTGAAATTAGGCCAGAGGCTTTCTGAACAGTTTTACACACAGACTTTTTATGTTTCTTTTTTTGGCAGCCCTTGGTCTTTTCAGGAACACATGTTTACATTTTATTGAATTGCACACGTAATCTATGCTTTTTGGATAGCAGCAGACATATTAATATTGAACTGTAAAAAGCCACATATTGGTAATGAGCCCATTTTGTGTCTTGGCTCATGGAAAAGAATGTGGAAATACCTTGTTCTGTGGTATTTTTCCTCTGACAGTACTGATACAGTGCCGCAGGCACTCTGAAAATAATAGCATGAGGTTAACTGACAATTGCATGTGTATTTACACCAATAGCCTGATATTATCCTATTGTTAAAGAAAAAAAAAGTGGGGCTGGAATATGCAACTAAATAAATTTCTAGACATTGAAAGCAGCTGAAGCTAGAAGAGACATTATGCTTGAACTGTTCACATAGCTCACACAGCTCACACATTCTGTATACATGGCATTTCAGAAACCTCTGAGAATCCTAGAGCAGTGACAGGCACAAGGACAGCTTTAAAATGCAGGAGAGCATTAGCTCAGCAGTACTTGCATAACCACTGCTCCTGTGGAAGCTAACAGAATCTTTACAGAAATGCACTATCAGGCCACACAGAGCAAGAAAATTAGGCAATGAAGGATTAATCTAGACATGGACAGGTTTTGAGATGAGATTATCTAGAATTTTCTTAAAACAGTAAGATATTTTTTCAGGAACTAGGAGAGAGTTGAACACCCTAAGCTGCAAGGTCTCAAGGAACTGTATTCATAGGACAATTAAGAACTAGTGTCAATATGCAACACAGATGTACGTAGCACAGCCCACAAAAAGGCACTATTGAGACATCCTAAATGAAACTGTCCTGCCAGTTTCTTGAAAGTTCCCATCCTTACAGTCGGTACTAAGCAGAAAGACAACTGTTGCATTCAATGCAGTCTGAACAAACAGACTCTCTATGCCTCTCACTGGGCCATGTCTTGCCAATCAGCTCTTCTCCCTGTATTCCCTGTGTTCCTTTTATGTGTCTCCACACTCATACAGGTTCCCATTAAGCTGTACAATTTACCCTAGAAACACTGCTCCCGAGCTTGACACTTTTCACACCACAAAGTTAAATCAGATCCCTTCACCGAGTTTAGAAACCAAGCTTGTTTTGTGCTAGGCTTTTGTTAGCAGTATTATTCTAGATGTTTATGAAGTAACAATTATGTCTCTGAAAGCCCAGTACTCACTGCTTTTTCTAGGTACACTATTTCCATTTAACTTTCCTGTCCTGACATATGAAATAACTCTTGCATTTAACCTGCAAATTGAATAAATTTTTGTTTTCCTTTAACTTAGAAGGGCATAAACAAGCTTCACTAATGTAATTTTAATTCCGTAAGAAATTTTATTTATTGTTTTGTCTACTGTACAACCAAAATTGAGTCTCCTAAAGCATGTGTTCTGTAGCTAGAGATGACTACCTGGAAGTTTAGGTGGTATTACAGTTTTAGCGTTGATGACTGAAGAATTTATGGGGCAATTTCTAGGAAAGTACACTATACCTAACCTTTTCACCAGTTTTCTTATTGCCTGACTTTAAATATTTTTTTACTCAATCAATAATTTCTTAGCTGACAAAAACAATTTTCTAAAAGCTGTGGTAGTATGTAGAATTTGTTATACAGCATAATTCAACTTGTCATGTTGTCCAATAGAAATATTACCAGAAGGCAATCTACCAGTTTCAGTCACTGTCACCAGAGTTTAAACAACAACACAGCATCTGAAAAACAGGGGTTTGCTATAAAATCTACATCAGCTCGTGGTGGCAACCTTCCATATCATGTCACCTTAGGTGGTGAACTCAGTCAGTATCTTTTAAATTGTAACTTGGAGTAAATGCAGTTGTGCAATGCAGAAAACTGGAAACACTTTTAGACCACTGAGCTGTTCTGTTGAGCATGATACAGTAGCACTACTAGAATATCTATCAGAACAACCCCCTTGACAATTATTCCAGCCCTTAAAGTATTAGAGCACAGCCCTTAAAAAAAGGTGCATATGTTCCCACTGAGACAAATTTGTTAGAAAAGGGAAAATAATATGGAACAAAATAAGCTCACATTCTGTCTTCAACTCTCTCCAAATCTATGTAGCTATCCCCAGTGTCCACAGCACCTGGGAACAGAGGGCAGGAGAAGAAATTGCAAAGCATGGCTACAGCAGCCCTACCTGCCACATTTTGGGAGTTTTCTATGTTGCTGAAGGAAGCAGGCAGGGCCTGACAGAGCTCCTTTGCCACCACTGAGGAGTCTGTGCCACATCCCACTGTGAGTGATGGTCTGAGCCATGCCATGGATAAGCCAGCTGACCCTCCGTTAAGATGCTGGATGTGCATTCCAGGTTGTGAATTTCTGAATCTTCTTTGGGGACCTCGTGTCTAAAAGCTAATCCGACTAAGATTGATTTCTAACAGCATATATTGTGTGATTTTAACACTGTAAACAATGGCCAGGGTAAGGGACCCCAGAAGTTAAGAAAAGTGACTTGGAAAGATTGGTTGCTTCTGTCCCTCCAACAGCACCTGTTGCTGCTTCTCTGCTTTGCATGACAACACCTTCTCAGCCCCAAAAGCACGACTTCTCAACATTTATGTGCTCATTTTGGTCTTGTGATACCTAGTGCCGATGAAAGAAGTTGTGTAACGCTGATATGATCCTCAAAATAGCACCTTAGTAGCTAAAAGCTAGGGCACAGATTTTACTAATTCCAGCTATATTTAGGATTGTGCTGCCTTATAGTTTCTCCAGTAAGCTTCTATAAAGTTGAAGTTCATGTGTTAAATTCCAACATGCCAAAGGCCCAACAGCACTGAAAGAAAGTATCCCAACAGCAAGGTCACTTGATTCATAAATCACTGCAACCGATGTCAAAATTTCACAGGAACTCTAAATCCAGGGCTTGAACAGGGAAATATAAAACTTTCAAACAGAGAAGATTCATCCTCTCTGTTTGCCTGGAAGTTCAGTTTATTGTAATCAAATATGCAGTCCAGAATCCCCAAACAAAAACTGAGGTTCAGATACTTTTCAAGAAACTCATTTATGTAATAAATCTAATTAAAAATTAATTCCTTCAGTGTGTGTTTAGTGAATTGAGGCCTTTCCCAAGTTGTTTTCTTTGGGAGGTGGCTCTTGCCACACTTTTCCTAAAGCCTAACTCTATCTGCAGAGATTAGAAAATAACTGAACTGAATATTACAATACCCTTCATGTTACTGACTTATGTTAGTCTAAATATATGAGACAAGAAGCAGAATACTGTTATTTTCTAAAGACTGTGCATTGCCTTACAAACTATTAAAGTCATATCACTAGCCTTTTGTAAGCAGTGGTGCAACAAAAAAGTGAGGCAACTTCAAAATAAAATCTTTTTGCTTTCCTGTCATTAAGATTGCTTTATCCTTTAAGGTATATTCAGGTTTGGGTTTTTCTTTTTGTCCTTTAAGAAATAGAAACCAAAAAATTTTGGGGTTTCCCCCCCCCCCTTTTCTTTTCTAGAGAAGTAGTATAATTTTAATTTTTCAGAATGTTATAATTCTATGAAATCACGCTAGTTTGTGAATAGTGGTACCAGTTTAAATCTGCACTTCCAAGTGACACAAATACGCTACTGAAAAGTTTCGCGCAGTTCTGCATGGATCTTCTGGTTTCGCAGTTGTGGCAGGGATTCAGGCAGGGTCTGCCATGGCAGGTGGGGTGGCAGCTCTGGTGCTGCCTTCCCTGGCTGGCACTGCAGAATCCTGTGCAGAGGAGCGTCACGCCTGCTCTCCCAAAGTGCTGCAGCCTATGGAAAAGACAACCAAGAGAGAAAGAAACGCTGCTGTCAAATTCAGAATAGGAGTGTGCTCCGTCAGGAGGGCTCTGCCTCCTGCACTGCTTGGAGAGCTGGAGGAGACCTGAGCAGAGGGAGCTCACGTACTGGGTACTCCTTGGAGACAGGCAGAGCCCATCCCCTGCCTACCACATGATCATCTGCTTCAAAACACCTCCTCCAGATTTCACCAATAATTCACACCTCTGTTCTTTAATTTCTTAGATAAGAGACAACCACAATTTGATATTTTCCAAGAAGTAAATGGGGTCGATGCATTACGGTTACGTGTAACACCTATCAGATTTTACCTGGTTTTTTTAGGAGGTCTATCAGCACCAACCTGAGGCAGTTCCCCCCATCTAGGCCTCCCAGATGACACACAGTTTTAATTAGTCCTCTAAATATCTGACTTGATTTCCCCCCCCAGTATCAATAAAATGTTTCTCTATTTTGCCTTTTCATACTTCTGAGCTGGATGCAATTTTTTTTTGCTGTACATTGGCAGTCACACTTGTTTTTCTCTCTTATCTCATTCTTGACTATGGGAAGAAATAATCAACAACACATTAAAAAATTTAATCCTTATTATACTGTCTATTGCAGATGAATGTGCCATGCAGGATTTGATTACTACAATTCTTAAGACCTGTCTTACATTCGTAACATCAATTTCTTTTAGAGGAAGAACTACAGAGAGTTATGTGCAATCAGAGCTACAATATCATTAAACATTTTTCACAGAAGGAGCCTTGTGCACAGGTGTATACCTTAGCACCATCCATACTTCCAAAGCACTCTATCCTAATTCCTTCTTCATCAACCTTTCTCTTCAGCCACATTTTCTCCTCAGAAAATTCCTCAAGAACTTGAAAGCTCCACTTCTCTTTCAAACTAGCATAGTTGGATCACTTCTCATATTTTTTCCTATATTCTTGACTTTCTCCATAAGCACTTAAAATCCAGCAGTAATTATAGTTTCTCAGTATTGGTCAAGTTCAACACACCAGCTAAGGCAAGTGCAAATTGTGCTTTTTTAACACGTAAATAAAATTTTTATTAAACAGAAAATATTTTAAAGAAAATAAAGATACACCAATATTTAAGATATTAAAACATTAGAAATACTTCCCAATTTACTTTAAAGCCGAAAATTTTCTTTGTGTTTTTTTTCCTCCTCAGCTGCTACTCATAGACCTAAACTCACCATTCATTCTAGATGAAATATTTGCTCTACTGATAACTCTTTGTTGTCACAATCCAAAACACAGAATTGTTAGGGTATGTTTAGAGCAACATAACAGTGTGGATTCAGCAGCCAAGAGCTGCTGAAGAGCTTAAAATCTAATGAGACAGAATTTATAAGAAGAGATAATTTCTTCTACCAGACTCACTGACTGTAGCTGTAGAAAGCAAACGAACCTTCAGCTGCAGATGCCATCCTTCTGATTTTGTTTGCCTTAGAGCTTTTTTTTTTTGCAACCATGTTTATTAAATATTTTACTTTTCACTATAATCTTTACTCTCTTTGTAATATCTTGGCTACACTAATATTACTGATTTTAGCTTAGATGATTGAATTTGCTGTGGTGGAAATGTAATACTTGGAAACTGAATTCCAGACTTTTCAGATAGTGCATACGCATCATTATTAATTTTTCAGTGTTTGGAAAGTTGCTCTTTATTACACATGAATAATATGGTACTTAATTACTTTGTATTGTAGAAGAATGCTTAATTGGAAAAGATATATTAGACTCCATTCTTCCAGCAATACTGAGGAAGGCAGTCAGAACATCAACCTTGATTTTTTTGAGAGTACTCACTTCTGATTCCTTTGGCATTATAGCTTACTGTCTCCCACTTTGCTGGGATAATGTTATATACTGTTTCCCCACCTGGAAAACTGTTACATACTGAAAGAAGCAGCATTTATTTACCTGTACCCCTAGGCACCAGCAATTTCCATAGCAGCTCTTACAGCACAGCATCATACCTGCTGGGATGAGGTGGAATGTTGTCACACAGCTGAAAGAGAGCTGGCAACTAGTAGCAGCTGTGTTGACCAAAAATATATATTTTAAAACTAAACTGAGAATATTTTGCCAACTGGTAGATTTTGCAAGAAAACTTAAATTTATGATAGTCTCTTAAAAATCTATGGACTGGTTTTATCAGTTATTTGTCAGCTGGAAAAGACTTGAGAGATCTTGTGAACAACTTTTCTCTTATTAAATTTGTTTTGTTGTAAAAAAATAGATAGCCTCCAGCTGCAGCATTTGGTTCTCACCTCTTGAATAAACCATGAAGAGCACATTAATCAAGGCTTTTGGTCTGGTCCAGGATAAAGGAAAGGAAATTGCAAATTTTTTCATTCTCCAGTTCAGTTTCTGGATCTGATCCTCAGTAAAGTATAGCAACATGTGAATTGAGCTAATTATTAATTGTTATTTTTTGAGGTTAGAAAATGATGTGTGAAAGCTACTGGTATTAAGCCACGGTGCAGAAGAGGAGAGTGAGACTGGACTGAAGTGAAAAGAAAAAAAATTAAAATTCCACCAAAATGGAAATTAAATTTTGAGACAAAAAAAAAAAAAAAATCCTGTTCAACTTGAAAGGCAGCAGTCAAATGGAGAAAACAATGCAAGCCACCAGCTGGGATGGAGCTGGCAGCCACCTGCCTGCTCCTGCCCACGGGGCTTGCTCCACCATCCTGGCCCCTTAAGGCTGGCTGCTGACATACACATGAGAGAGGGGGGGTGACTGGAAGAACAAAAGCTGTAGACTCAGGTACTCCCACAGCTAAGGAAGGTGGGCACTGTGGACAAGAGCGATAGGACTCTGTTTCCTGCTCTGTGAAGGTGTCCAAGAACACGGCTTTCTTATCCAAGCCCATTTTATATGTTCAGGCTAAATCTGGTGTGGGACAGTTTTTTGGTAAGTAAATCATCAATTAAAATGCTTTCAACCTTCCTGGGAGCAGAACAGCCTACACTTTGCTTAGCAAATACCATGGCTGTTATTACTAATCAAAAAATATTCTAAAATGCTCTTTTCAGGATTAAGTACTCTGGGCCAGAAATGTCTGTTTCTTATGGCTGAAGAGATATTCTAACTGATCAGTGGCATAGTAGATAAAATGAAAGAAAGGATATATTTATATAGCAGCTTGATGACCTCTTCATCAGTCCTTGGAAAGCCTTACAGGGTCAGACTGCTCTAGGCTAGGCACATTACCTTTTTCCCTCTTTGACACCGTTTACATACTCTTTCTTTAATTAGCTGAGTTATGCCTGTGTATTTTCCTCATGGGGCAGGTGTGCTGGCTCGGTGCCATTCATCTGAAAGAGCATTCAAAATGTTTCTGTATAAACTAACATCTGGGCAGGTTTCCACTGACCACACGCTTGAGGAGGTGCTTTTAAACAAGGACCAATAAAGATTTCCTTCTCATGTTTCTCTATCATGTAGTGGAATAGCACCTCTCAAGTAACTGAATACCTTTTATTATGTTTAGCAAGGAGTAGTTTACACCACCTCATAGGAAATGGAGGAAGCAGCTGATTTAATAGTGCAGTCTTGGAGAACTACCTCAGCATTGTTTCAGCTTGTTCCTTTGTTTTAAAAATCTTGCATTAATTGTGGTAAAGATGTTGTTGTTCCAAAAGATACACAAGAATCAAACAAAAAATTATTGCTGTACAGAGTCATACAGTCTTCTGAAAAGGCATTTAAATGAAAAAGATAGCTATCACTGCCAGTGTTAACTACAATGTTTGGAGACTCACAAGAGAAACTCAAAAAGTATAACTTCAGTTTTATATTTAGCATGCTTTTCTTAATTTATAAACAGGACTTTTGCACATTTACAAATAAACATTGAGATTTGTGTTCTGAAAAACATTTGTACAAAACCTGTAAAATTACAATCTGTATTGAAATAAATGAAGCCCTCAGCTCTTTTGGCAGCTACATACTCATACTTTTACACATGGGTTCAAGGGAGTGGTTATTCATTAACTCCATGGCATCTTGAAGAGTCTTTTCTTCATTTTCACAATGTATCAAAACAAAATTAATCCCTGAAGATTTGACCCCGTCTTCAGTCCTCATTTTTGATCCATTCTGTTCCGTCTCTACTCGCTCTGTTTCTTCTTAAACTTTTCTGTTACTGCCCTAGGCTTGGAATAATTTCATGACTATCAGGAAGGAGTTTTAGAACAAGTGATCCTTGAGACAATCCCCATTTTTTCTGTTAAAGGCCAGATGGATGTCTTGATTAATTAAAATTAACTCTTTCTCAGAGGAGACATTGCTACTTATCATAGTCATTCCCATTGACAGAGGAAGGACAGTTGAGTACTATGATTAATATTAAGACAAATCTGGATTAATGAGGAAGCTTTAAAGCCTGATTGCAAGGTAGAGCAAACAACATATTTGTCTTATATGTACTGGAAACTCTATGACAGTATGAATGAATGTCTTGAAGCAAAACCCACCAAAATATGTTGAAAGACACCCAATAACTTTGAAGGGCATTACATCAGCCCGCAGTATAAACAATAAATTAATGCATATATGGTCTGGTGGAAGGAAGACAAAAGCAAAAGGAAGATAAAATTGTTCTGGATAATACTATAGCCAGTTAAACTCTATAGTTGGTAAAGCAGTTTAATAAACTGAGATTGCAACATGGAATCCAAAAAATGAAAATTACATACAAACTCTTTTTCTATGTATTTGCTATATTGAGTGTGGTTTTTTAGACTTTGAAGGAGTGATTTTTTTTTCCTCCTTTTTCTCCTTTTCTCAAGAACACAGAGATTGTTCTTGAGATGCACTATGATCCATATTGTGAGATCTGATTTCAATAAAGTGTTTCTTCTGTTTGGTCCTCACTGTGACATAATGTTTGTTAACTAAGAAACTTACCTGGTCTTATACCTGAATTTCCTGTGGTAGCTGGAACAATTCCTTCATCAAACTAGAGGTATTTCTGACCTGCTTTATTCTCTCACTTCTTTGTTTTAAATTTTTCTTACTTGAATTGCATCCAGTACCATTGACCACACCTGATGTTTTAGGGCAACAGAAATCAAGTATACCAAATTTTGAAGAGAATATTTTTCTCAACTTCAACAGTTTTTGTGTCTGCCTTTGCCACTCTGGCTTGTTTATCTCAGCTAATGAACAAGTGTCATTGCCCAGAGTGTAAAAAGTAAATGTGGGAGAAGATTTTTTTTTTTCAGTCCTCCATATGGTGGAGGGAGTCTTGTTCCTAATAACTTGTTTCACATCACTTCATGAGTAAAGACTGCAAGCTAAGCAGACAGTACCTGGAAGACTGCTTATCTAATTCTACTTATCTAAAGCAACCTGAACAAATGTTTGCGGTTGTACATACAAGACATCAGGTAAGCTTTTGATTTAGAGGTTTTTTTCATTAAGTATGTACTTTCTGCATGCTATTCCTAGTTTCAATTTTTTTAAAAAGACAATTGTTCTCTTATTCCTTCTAACAGCAATACTGTGGGTTTTAGACTTCAAAGTGGATAACAATTAGAAGCTTGAATAAGTTGCTGTGTGGGAAGAGGTGCAGCACTAAATTTATACTCTAGGGAAACAAAAATAAAGTGTTAAAATACTGGTATGTTCTCTGGGGGGTTTTTTGTTGACTTTAGGAGCTGAATGGTTTCGGCTGCCTGGGGAAGCAGAACTGAGCAGAATCTTCAAGCAGTTCTTCACACCTTCGCAACTTTTTACACACCTCGCCTACACTGTCTTGGCTGTGGCATCCCTACTCCTCTCCAGAAGCTCCTGAGAAGACAGTTTGTAGGTATCTCCTTTAATACCTTCAACAAAAATGAAAATAATAGGTCTTTATTCTTCATTTATCCCTTTTTGCTCTCTACATGTAATCAGCCAAATCCATAATCTGTGAAATGTTTTTATATGAGCAGAAACTTAACTGATACACCAGAAAAAACATTCTCTAAGGGAAGACTTTAACATATCTAAGCCAGTATTTAAAATATTTTGCAACAGAGGCCAATAAAAATCCATAAGATAAAATACATCTGATTCACTGTACTGACTAAAATTTTGGAAAAAAAGCTACAGAATGTAACTTCAAAAGTCTTTTGCAATCCTTACAGGGCATTTCTTTTAAATCTGTGAGTTGTTTGATATATTTCAGATGCTGCTTCAGTTTAGTTACACCAACAGAAAGATACTTAAGTGAAGTTTCAGGAAGATATCAGTCTGCATTTTCTATAATTTTTTAAGATGCCATGCTCAACAGGTCGATCAGTAGGACTCGGTGTCTGGTTATTTGAAGTTTGTCATATATCGTTTAGTACTGACTGTCACACCATATTCTCAACAGGTTAATCCATTATAGGTGAATTCAGTCACATGGCTATGAAGACGAATAGAAACCTATTCCTTCATACTGCCATATGCATATAATGAGGATCCTAATAAATATTTAGAAAAAAAATGTACTGCACCCCGTGTATTTTCCTGTAATTATGTAATTGTCTTCACACATCTGGAAAGCAGAAAAGTTTTTTCCATTGTCAAAAGTGAGTTACTGCCAATAAGAAAAGATAAAAAGTGATTCTAGTATTAACAGATAGGTCTTTGGTCCCTAATCTAACTTTTCAAAAGCTGCTACAGTAATACAACTCAGAAAATGCCATGGATCCTTCACAGTCAAATAGTGGAGGAAGAGTAGCCAAGCAAGGATATGGAGATACTATTCTTTTAAATTCCATTTCTGGTACATGTCGATAGGTGGCATTACGTTAGAATGAAATGTCTAGAAGTTAGAAGTGGACATCAAGGAAATAATACAGAATTATTGCACGTGATTAGTACTCTTTCCAAAATTAACAATTGTTGTAGGAGAGCTGTTATTTCAAGTGATGAAAACTGTTAGCTGAAGAACCAAACAGGGTACTGCATTATTCTAAATTACCAAGTTGTTGTGGGGGAAAAGAGGACAAGTTGTTCTGCACTCCCTTAGAACACCAGAGTTCACATGGTACCTGCTTCCTGTCATGTGAAAATTACAGGAAAATACAAATGCAAAGCTGGGGACATACCACCCATGAGATATGTGGATGCCTGAAAGTAATGCATCCAATCAGAAGGAAGTAACTTGGTCAAAGATGCAGTAAAAGAAAGCAACAGCTCTGAGAAGGATTCAGGATGTTAGGAAATGGGGAAATAGGGAACCCTCACTAACTGGCAGCGTGCTGTCTTCCTCTTGTGTAGGCAGCAGGATGAAAGACAGTCACAATGCTGAGAGATTTTTCAGGACTCACTGAAATCCTAAATCCGACTACCCAACAGACTGACACCTTTTCTATTGCTACTCCATCTCCTTGCCACCTTGTAATATCTACATGCACGGAATCACTCTCAGCATCTTCAACACAAAACCGTTTCCTTCTTCTCCCCTGTCCTTTTCCCATCATACAACCTCCATCACCAGGTAAACTATACCCTCTCAGCTCTTTTCTAATCTAATTTATCTCCAAGTGGCAAATATAAATTTAAAAAAGAAAAGTTACTTGAAAGCAAGGATGTGCAATTTTTGCCAAACATAAAGAGAAATTTTGAGCACTTTTATGCCATGTGAGTTCTCACATCATGTGGGGTACCTGCCTTCCTGCAAAGACCATTCAAAAGATCCTTATCTCAGTTAATATGATCAATAGCTCAGGACAAATGGGAACCTGGGATAATATCTGAGGGATGCTAGATACTGAATGCCTATGTGAAATACAGTTATTTTTCTCCTGGAGACTTCAATTTTCAGATCCATCTTACCAGCCTTACATGAAGGCAAAAGTTCTCATGCTCTGTCTTTTTCAGTGGTCCTTTGCTTACCACATGGGAAAGAATTAGCATTTGAGAGGCTACAGTGGTAGAACATACAAGTTTGAAGGTGAAACAAGGCAGGGTCCTTTTGGCAGCTTCCCTGAACTGATATTGAGGCAGAAGAACAGGAACAGCCTGAAAAGAGGAAAAACCATTATGAAGGCTCTAGCTTATTATCTGTAGCTTTCTCATCTGCTGCCAAGTGGTGAGTAACAATGAAGTGACTGGGTCAGAAACATTAGCTTGCCATGCTGATTTGAAAGCATAAGTTTCTCTGAGGTCTCCAGCCTAGTGTGTCTAAAAGTGGTAGACTTTGTCATGTGCCCTTGAAGTCACCAGCTCATCAGCGTATTGAATAGCACAGTGATGTCAAAGCACAGGCCTCTCTGGAGAACTGACTCAGGCCTTCTGTCTCGCTGGACTGGTGTCAAAACTTCTGTAGGATCAAGCTGGATGGAAGCCAAGGAATAGGCTCTTGTAGAATTACTGGCACATCCCCTTGAATTTTCTGGGTCTATGTCAAGATAATGACAAGGCCATTCTGTTTCCCTTAGCTTCTGTGGAGAAGAGTACGTAGTTGGGTATCCATTTTATTATGCAGAAATTGAAACACTGAAAGCAAAAGATTCTCACTCTTCTTCTCTTCTCCAGAGGATCTCGCATTCACCAGAAGTGGTACAGGTACAAGACTCTCAGTATTGACCTAGGTAACTCTCCTTATATCCAGGACTGATCTACTACTTCTGTTAGCATGGAACTATAAGATCCTCACATCCCCAGTGTTTAAGAACTTCCCTAATTCCACCTTTTAGCTGATGATTTTGTTATTTTCAGTGCTTGAAATGAAATGATAAGAAATAACTACAGTTGCATTTTTGTATAAGGGAACAATGCCTCGCCCAAGGTATTAAAATAAAATGTAGACAATTATTCTTTATAATTATAAATGAGAAATCTATCCCTGTGTAACATGTGCCCAACAGGTTTTTTTATGCAAATTCCTTTCCATGTTCTGTGAAATCTGTAGTTCATAATTTAAAAATCACAATGTTTTTATCATGTCAGAACATCATTATATGGAAGGAGAAGGCTCACATAAGAGACTATAAGCTTTTTATATATCTTGAATGTATTGAGTTCCTATGAGCTTTCAAGAAGAATATATTTTAGTCAATGAAAGACTCCAATTATAGAGAACAACAAATTATATTTATTACAAAAAGTCATTTGAAGTGATGTAACAACACCTGTTTGCTGACTTCTGTGATTCCAACATAAAATAGTATTGAGAAATAAAAGAATAATATGTCCCTTTGATGACAGTACTTAAAGAAGCTGATGACAACACGAAGTGCTTCTTGAGTCAAAAGACTAGCTACTGTTGGAACTAGGGCTAATATTTAGAAAGTTACCAAAAGTGACCTGAGGTTCTGTATGCTACTGTTTGAAGTGACAGCAGTGAGTGACAGAAAACCCACTGAAAGTTAGTAAATTTATGCACTTATCTATATTATATTTTGAAAAACATTAAAACACCTATGATGGGCTTCTAGGCGTCATACTTTTAAAGATCCAGTCCTAAGTGACTTCTGAAATTAGAACTTAGGTTCTTAAATGATTTGAGTGTTTTTGAATTTTTTTCCTTTGATATTCCCTATAGGTTATGCAGATTGTTGACAAAATGCAATATATATTTTTAGGAGTCTTTGGTATTATTGCCCCATTTCAGTTGAAAGGAATTAAAAATTATAATACAGATGAATTTATTATGGTCTAGTTTTTAACTAAATAGGATGCTTGATTTATATTGTTTGAAATCACATTTGAAAGGATAACAGCTTAACTATATCTAGAAAAATATAGTGCTGTGCTAACAAAACTAGCCTCTAGAGCTGATATTTCATCAGCCTGAGATATCACTATTAATTTGAATGTGAAACTTTCAGGAAAGAAATAATCCATTAATTTATATATATTTTTAATGTGTTTATGTTTTATCCATCAACTGTTTTAAACATGAATTGCCAAGCAGGGCATTTAATAGTTCTTCCTGTGTTTACTGGAGCCAGCTCAAGCAAGTTTAGCTTTTTTGAGAATAATATAGGAAAGAATCAATTTCATTTTTGATTCTGTAGCTCTGTAGACAACCTTATTATATTTAAAATGCTACTTCTATGAGTTGTAAACCATATTTTCTAATAATTGCTATAGCTAGGAGTGTAATTTAGTGTATTTTTACAGGCTTAGTACTTTTTGTTCTATTGTAAACCATATTTCCTGATAATTAGTATAGATAGACAAATAATTTAGTATATTTTTATATGCTAGTACATTTTTATAGTATGGTAAACCGTATTTCCTTATAATTACCAGAGAGAGAAAAATAATTTATATTTTTATAGGTTAGTACATTTTTATTACTGTACATTTTCTGCAGATTAAGTACTATGTACTTTTTTCTTTTTAAAGCAGTTGCACTTCCTCTGTAACCATTTTTAAATTATTTATATAATTTACAGATAATGACTTCTTAAACTTGTTTTCCCTATTTTGCATTTTGAAGTTTCTGTATAAATGTATGTGCTGCTATTTTTGAAGGAAGAACAAAGATTCTGTGAGACACTGTAGAAGTTAATGACATTGTTAAAATGATGACAGATTGCTTTAATGGTAGATATGCACTTAATTGGAGGAAGTATAACAAAATGTGCTATTTCATACTACTAAAAAGAGTCAGTCAGGAGCCATCACCCATTTACTGTCTTGTCTTCATGCAGCTCACAATGCATGTACAGTATGATAACTGATAGACATTGCTAGGCATGTATTCATGTACTGTACATTCATTCCGACAACCCATTAAATAGTGTTTGTTAACCTTTAATTCAGATGTCTGCAATAAGATAATACAATGTAAAACACAAGTCAATGGAGGGTCGTAAAGCTGTTTCTGCTACAGTTTTTATTAGCCTGTTATTCAGTGTAGAATGCAGCTACACCCTGAAGCAAGTCTTACATAAAAGTACAATGTCAATATATTATGATGCAAACTCAACCTATAAAATCAATGACAAGTATTATGTCTGTTGCTATCAGCTACTAAAATATAGATACTGTTTTTAATGGATGCAGTGGTGCCGGACTCAACACCGTTGTGCCATTAAGCTTAACCCCTTAGGCATGAAGCACAGTTACAGGGCTCCTGGACAAGAAATGCTCCTTGTAGGATGCTGCATCAATCAAGACAGACTGACCACAGAATATGTTAGTGTAAATCAGTTTCCAAAGCGTAATAAAGCAAAACAGAACTCCAATGTACACCATGGTGTGATTCTCCACAATATTCCACTTAATCTGTAGAAAAAGGGGACCATCTATCCTGTTATCCAGGTGTTTGTATCTTGACTAACAATTTGGGTAACTGAATTGAAACTGTGTTTGTGGAATTTGAAAATGGCATTGAGTCAAGGTGGGTTTGAGTATTCTGGGGGATATGGTTGGAATTCAAAGAGACCTTAATAAATTGCAAGAAGGATCTGAAAGCAGTAAGATAACATTCAACACAAATAACAGCGAAGTACTAAGGGGAAAACTTCCCCCTACCCCCAATTAATTGCATGAATAAAAATTCTGAGAAAACTAGAAGGAATAATGAAACAATCCAAGCTGAAAAAACAAATTTTGGGAAAAATTTTGGGGAAAAAAATCAAAAAACACCACCACAAAGCAACAACGATAAAAACAACAATCCAAAACAAAGCCCAAAAAACCAAACACAAAAGTCATCCTGTCATGTACTAATAGGATTGTTGCATTTAAGACCAGAAGTAATTATTATTTTCTGCAAAGCACCAAAAATTTGCAACTGGAATTATGTGTCCAATTTTTAGCAGCACATAGTTAGGGCTAGGGCATAAAGTTTAGGGTAGAATAGGGCATAAAGTTTAGGTAAAATAGGGTAGAAACATCAGACAGCAGCGAGCGGAATTAGGGGATGCCACATGGCATGCAAGACTAGCAAGTACAGGTTGCAAAGACAGAAAATTATTCTGTAATGGCAGAATTTTAGGGTAAATATGTAAGGAAAACTGTTTCGGCATAAAGGATATTTTAGTGAGGATAGGTCAACTAGAGATTGTGGAAAATGACAAGCATTTGTATATATAGTCTTGCTCACAGTAGAGAAGATGCCCAGGTATTGCTGACGATCTGTCTCAATGCAGCATTTCTATAACTCTGTGAAAACCTCCCTACTGTTTCTATCTGTTAGAACTGTTAAACAAAAACACTTGCAGAGCAAAAAGGATCAGAGCTCTGTAAAACTAATTTTGCCAATTTATTTTCCATTAAATGACTGATTTTTGTATCTAAAGTGATGAAGTAACTATTGTCAGTGCGGAACGATTTGATTCAGAATAGGGAAATACCTGAAGAATATAGTGCTAGTGCATGCTATACCTTTTTGTTTTGTCATTTCTTGTATATGCAGAATATATTTTGTGTCATTTCTCACAATGATGTAACTATTGGCAGTGCATGCATAGATATCACAGCTGCTGACTGCTCTCTGTTTCAATTTCATTTTCATATTTCGTTGAAGGCAGGGCTGTTTGCCACACACCCTGTTTTGAACGGTGCAGAAAGTCCATATCATTATGATGATATGAGAATAGTTCTGCAATAATTGATGGATGAAGCAATTCATTATGAATATGAGGTAATGGAATAGGCACCATGATTTAATCATCGGAAGAGGGGGTCTGTGGATTTCACACAAAGGTATCAAAGTCATTCCCATGATAAATAGCATGTGATAAGCTGTTTAGAAAACGCTAATGCGAACCACAGAAAAATGTGCAGGAAGGAGGCATACAAATTCCTTGTATGGAAAGCAATTGACTCCTAAGAACCAAAGAGGTAGTCTGATGAGGAGGGGAAACAGCAATGTCAATGGATCCATCAATATTTTGAAAATGATCCTGCTTGATAGGCACATCTGTTAGGATTAAAACTTATTTCCTTGACTATTGTTCACAAAGGCTTTCACAAAATATTCACTGGGGACCTGAGTCTGAGGAAATGTTTTCATAGTGATTTAGAAACACAGTGTGACCTTTTCTGCTTTTTTGCTTTCTTTTGGTATTTCCTTACATGAAAAACATTTCTCAAGGTTTTATTTAAGAGGTTGCAAGCCACTTTTAGTCAAGGTAGGAATTGTACCTCAATTTCATCTGCAATGTCTTCTAGCATTATCTGAGATGCTCTGGGTTTTCTTGTGAGATACAGAAAACATCCCTAGTGCAAATCAAAATTCTGTATATGCAATGTACAATGTGGAAGATGACTGAAAAATTGATACAGGAATGGTACTTCTTGCTTAGTAATAGATTTATCACAGTTCACGGATAGTGTCACTAGTCATCAAACACCAGCACTGTTACTATTATTCCTCCAGGTCTTTGCTTGCCATCAAGCAAGAGATCAAAAACTGTGACTGAATGAAGACAAACTGTCCTGATACAAGAGATTTCAATGAGAAAATCACCAGAGGTTTGCAGAAACAATTATTACCATTATCAGTGAGACTAGAGAGAACTAAAAGTGTTTGCTCTTGATGTACTGCCATGTTTCATTGCAGGTGATGTGGTCATCCAAAGAAGAGTCATATCCTTTACAAGCAGAAAATATGCCCCCAAAAGTTCTCTTCAAATCTCATTAACAGTACCTGCTTATCAATATAAGTCCAGCTCTCAGATGAACTGTGTGGAGAGAACAGTACCCATTACAAATTATGAAAATTTTAATTCCTTTATTCACTTTTCCTGAGGTAGTCCACATATAGCAATAGTTGAAGTTTTCAGCTCTAGAACACATTTTGTGCTGCTGCCACAAACAAACTAAAAAAAAATCTATCTGTGACATAATGTGACAGGAAATGATGACAATTCAAATATCTTAATTGCCACCCCACAATGCCCAGCAGTGAGTAGTTAACACCCACAGGATCTCATAAACTCCTTGTTGAGAAAGAGAGAGAGAAACCTAATTACACTGAGATATGTGCTTCTCACTGGATTTTTTTCAGCTAGTGTCTAGATATGAGTACTGTTTGCTTTATTATGTGTATATATACCCAGGACCTTGTTAAACACACACATTGTACTTTGTGAAGAAAAAAATAGCCATAGAAGATTATTTACTTCTGAATCTGATAGTATAAATAAAATAGCTCGTTTTGAAAATACTCACCCAGTGACATCATCTCCCAGACCTACGCTCTCGTTTGGAGTTCCTGTAGAGGGAATGACTGGATACCAGGAGCTATAAGGCACTGTTATTTGTGTATTAGGCTTGTCATCCAGGTTTGTAAAATGCAGAGAGAGAGATAATATTCCAGAGGACGCATGGAGCTCCACCTGGCAAGGTGCAGACAGATGATGTCGGAGGATATGGTTGCCCAATGTTTTCCTATTGCCAGGCATCCTTTGCTCCAGATAATCAAATACATTCTTTGTTGGGAAACTGCAAGGCTAGAGCTTACAACTCCAAAAGATGAAAAGGGGAAGAGAGATTGTTTGGGTGGCAAATATTAAAGATTTTTCTTATTGTGTCACAGAAGCGTTGAGGTCCAGGAGGCAACTCAGCTGCTTCCTGTGTGGAAAATTGCTACATTTACAACTCAGATAAACATGTAAACTCTGAATAAACACACATATTTAGGAGACTCAGCTAAAGAAAACAAGAACCATAACATCCTTTGAAGCAGGCCCATCACTGATAATTACGAATGTGAGATTAGCTACCGTCATTTATTCCTGTAAATAGTGTCATCTCTTCCAATTAAGATCAACTACTTGAATCTCCTCAATTGCTTTATTAGCATTGTTGTCAAGTTCTGCAGAAGCCTTAATTAAATAGTCATCATGATTATGGCTAGTTCCCCAAATGATTGAAGTAAATAATTTATATGGGTTATAAGAAAAGTTTTTACTTATTGAAACACTGTATTTCTAAAACTTTCCAAACGCCTAATTTCATAATATGTAAAATCCATCCTTTAAACAAGTTATGCATTACAAAATAAGAGCTAAAACTGAACTAACTGAAATTTTGTTGCTTCAAGCAGTTACGTTTCTTCTAATGACATCTAAAGTAAAATTAAAAACTGAATGCAAAAAAAATTATTAACTGAGGCATTGAGAAAGCATTTAAACATTTAATACAAGCTATGATTACTAATTAATTGTATTAATGAATATTGAATCCTACAAAAATGAAAAATAATTTTTGAGATCCAAGATACTGAGACTTAATATGTTATAATAATACATTTCTATCAGTGAGCACATAATGAGCATATAAATGATAAAATGTATTTTTTGGAATAATATTTGGAGAAATAGCTGTAAAACTATTTTCTAACTTTTATTTGTGGATTAAATGTAACTTTTTCCATCCTAGTTTCTCTATGACTATCTAAATGGTTCACAGATTTTTTAAAAATTAAGATTAAAAAGTAATATTATAAAAAGTTCTCAAAATTAACTAGTTCTCTTAAATTGAGACTATAAACTTTGACAATTGACATTATTACTAACAAATATTTTAATGAAATTTTACATTTTCCTCTTAGTAGAGACATGTCATTCCCCTTGCCCTTAATTAGTGTTATATTGGCTCTTTGAGAGAAGAATAGGCCCTTTAGCTGTAAATTCTGTCTTTTGAAGCAAGAAAGTCATAACCTTTTTGTGTTTCTGGCGGTAGTGACTGCGACGTAATTTCACGTAGCAGTTGTGGCAGATCAGAAGCGAAACATGGAATGAGGCACACTGAAATGATGAATGTATTACTGGTTTTTAAAGCTGTAGCTCAAAATAGAAATAAAATAAACATTTTGAATGGTATTCTGCTGGGGTAGATTTTTCTGTCTCTACGTCCCCCTCACCCTATTAGGCTCTTGTCTGCTTTTGGAGCACACTGATGTATCCTGCCAAAGGACACTTGCTTTGCTGGTGGACACATATTTGTTATGTTTAAATTTATCATTGCTCTCTGTTGAATGTAAATGGAGGCCAGCTCTTTACACCTCTTTACATTTAGTGCATCTATTTATATAACACAATAATTTAAATGTTGTGGCCCTTGAAAATTTTATGAAAGCATTCCAATTCCCACCTTCCAATTCTCATTAAAGGCTTGACCTATGAAATTTAAAAAGGCCTCCAAGTTATTTCGTCTGGTATTTCTGAATTTAGATGCATTTAATTTTGCAGGAACTCCAAATTCCCTTGGAAGTGCAGGGATCTGTGTGTGCACACATATACCTAAAAGCTACTTCACAGAAATTTCTGGCAGAATTGCATAATAAAGGAAGCAAAAAAGATATTCCAAAATTACAAATAAAACCATTTTATTTTATGCATCTCAACTACCTAATCAGTTTTACCAAACCAAAAGCAGGGATGAAAACCTGCAAATCTTGATTGCAGTTTCCAACCGAGAAAAATTTTAGCTTGGGCTGATCTATGAGACTGTCATTCATGCAAATTTTCTACACAACTTTCTTTCTTTTTTTTTTTTTGAGCCCTTGCCCAGTAAATAGCCTTCCCCATTTAGTGGACCTGCATCCACTTCTGTTGTGTGGCTATATAATAGGATATAGGTATCAAAAAATCGTTGAAGGCGTTTAGTGCCTAGTGAATATATTCACAGAATCTGACTTTGTTTCACAATAATAGTTTTTGGTCATATTTTACAATTTGGCATAGTAAAATGGGGTTGTCCAGGTTACAGCAAAGGCACTGGGGAGGAAGTTGCAGTCTCATCATAAAAGATAAGGGAAAAATATGTTCAAAGCTGTGGAAAAGGGAAATTAAGATCATAATCTAGAAGAAATTATTATGATATCTTGAAAGCAATACAGTGGCATGTGCATGTTATATTAGATATTACAGGATTTTTTCTGGTAAACAAGTTAAAAAGAGAGTAAAACATTTAGTATAATTCAGTGTATTCTGCAAGATGAGTCCTTCATTTTCTCTCCACCAAGCACACATAGGAAGTTCTCAGAGGAACAACACAAAAAAATATTGGAAGAGACCCTTTCTTTTATTCCTTTCACGGGGATTGTATCATTTTAGTTAGAACTGTAAATATTTTTAAGACTGGATGTACAGAAAGCACTGTACATTGGGGAAATTTGATTCCTTTTACTCTCAGAACTCTCTGAAAAAAAAGATCCTGAAATTAAATTCTGTAGCTGCTACTGAAAGAACTTTAGGCAAGGAAGCAACAGAGTGCATTTTTCTGGAAGTATAAGAATTCATGTGGTGACCCTAAAACGGGTGATATCAAAGAAAAAACTCATCAAAGCTAGAAAATCAGAAAAGCATCTGCACTACTTCTCCACACACCTAATTTCCTACTCAAAAGGCTAAAATATGCAAGTACATTAAACATTGCCCGGTCCAACCGATCATATTTCTGAGAAGTGTTTATATGTGATTACGGAAAACGAAGATTCAGCATTGCCCGACTGCTCTTTGTGCCAGATACAGCCAGCAAAAAGGGTCACAGTGTAGGTATAATGTCTTCCATGTGTCTCAATGCTTCTTTACTGCTACATGCCTTCTGGAACTGTGGCAAAGAATAGAAAGTAGATAATATGGCAGTTTCCATAACTTCCCTAATGCATTCCAGGGAGCTGACTCTCTAAGGGAGTCTATGAATAAGAAAGACATAAAATGATTCCTGTATGATGCCTACTTTATTTATTCTGGAAGCCAGAATCCAGAGATAGTTCAAAGAGAGCTAGGAAAATATTTTTGATCGTATATTTCATTCAATAATTTAAAAAAAAAAAAAACTTAAAAGAAATTTATATTGATAAAAATTCTTGTTAAAATGATGCCTAATTTGTTGGACAGTTTCACCCAGCATCAAAATGAAAGAAAGAAAAATAATTTGATTTTTTTTAAATTTAATATTTTCATTTTCAAGTCAGTATTTGTAAAATTAAAATAAAGCACACAACCTGGAAATGAAATAATCATTTTATATTATCAGAAGCAGGTTTTTTTTTCCCTCACTGTTCTGTGGCTAAGAACCAAAACCAAACAAATAATCCTTCCTAATCAGTCTAAAATGATCAGTCCCTTCCCCCACTTCCAGTTTTTCAGTTGTGTCAGTGAACCAAAACATCCAATTATTTGTTCAGGTCTAATTTCAAATATCTACCAGCTGGTACCAGTGATAAAAATAGGAAAATGAGGAAATAATAGATCAGGATCAACACTACAAAAAAAAAAAAATCTACTATTTATATCATGGTCCTAGCTGAACACCATTGTGGTGGCTTGGCTCTGGCTGGATGCCAGGTGCCTACCAAAGCTTCTCTGTCACTCCCCTCCTTAAGTGGACACGAGAGAGAAAATATGACAAAAGGTTCACAAGTTGAGATAAGAGCAGGGAGAGATCACTCACTGATTACCATCGTGTAACAAGCTGGGCAAAACAGACCCAGCTTGGAGAAATTCGTTGAATTTATCACTACTCAAAATCAGAGTAGGAGAATGAGAAGTGAAACAAATTTTAAAATCACCTTCTCCTCACCCCTCCCTCCTTTCTGGGCTTAGCTTTGTTCCTGATTATCCATCTCCTCCCCCAGAGCCATGCAGGGAGATGGGGAATGAGGATTACAATGAGTTCATCACGGTTTTTTTGCTGCTGCTTCTCTCCCCTGCTCCAGTGTGGGGTCCCTCCCATAGGAGACCGTCCTCCACAAAATTCTGTAATGTGAATCCTCCCCATGAAGGGAGGGATACTGGAGCACAAGCCTCTCCAGTGTGGGTCCCCATGGGGTCACAAGTCATACTAATAAATCCTGCTCCAGTGTGGGCTCCCCTCCCCAGGGGTCTGCAGGTGACTCTGCCAGGAGCCTGCTCTGGCACAGGCCTCCACGGGTTCACAGCCTCCTCTCAGACATCCCCCTGCTGCAGTGTGGGTCGCCTCCAGGGGCTGCAGGGAGATCTCCGCATCCCTGTGGACCTCCATGGGCTGCAGAGGCACAGCCGCCTCACCCATGGTCTGCACCATGGGCTGCAGGGGAATCTCAGCTCTGGCACCTGGGGCACCTCCTGCCCCCTTCTCCACTGATCTTGCATCTGCAGAGTTGATTCTTTCACATGTTCTCACTCCTCTATTCTCTGGCAGCAACTACTTCTGTGTAATATTTTTTTTTGCCTTCTTAAATTGTTATCACAGAGGTGTTCCTACCACTGCTGACTGTCTCAGCCTTGGTCAGTGTTGGATCAGTCCTGGAGCCACCTGGAATTTGCTGTGTTGGATATAGGGAAGCTTTTGGCAGCTTCCCACCCCTGTAGCTCCCCCACTATCAAAAGCTTGCAGCACAAACCCAATGCAACCCAAATGTTTTTTTTCTTTTTTTCATGTTGACCTTGTTGAAATAAATCCTGCTGGTATGTGTTCAGTTTGGTTTCAGGCTATTCTGAGAATTTGTAGCAATATTTTTTTAGCTGTGAGGATCTCTCTGCATCTGGGTTTAGTCCATGAATTTCTATTCTCTTTTATTTACTTATTTATTTATTTTTTAATTTATCTTTTATTTAGTCTCTCAAGCTTTTGGAAAATGAGGAAGATCAGTGAACGTATGCTTAAACAAAAATGTCCAAGATGCCCTCTCTGGTGTTTCTGATTTCCTGCACACTGCTGTTTGCCAATTAGATCTTCACTGATTTACTGTGATGTGGTAGATTATGGCAGTCTAACATAATCTGTGGACATTTGGTTTCTCGTTAACTTGCTGCTAAATGACTGTGTTTTTCCACCATACTCCGCTATCACAATCTCATCACAAGTGTAAATGTAGTTTAGAAAAGCTTTTTTCTTATCAGAAGCTGCAGGCTTTTAGAGAGCAGCACAATATAATTCTAAAATTCAGTGGGATGTGCATGGAGTAGCTAGTACTACACATACCCATCTGTAAAATGGGCTCTCTGAGCTCTGTACAATCCTACCTGTAGCACCATGGATGCATGGTACATGCATCCACACTGTGGCATTGCAGAAAATATGTTAATAAAATAATGCTACGTGCCACATGTTCAGAGTAAAAGTGGTCATATATAACAGCTTATCAGTTCTATTTAAGATTCATGAAAATTTATCACTAAACCATGTCAATACAGCATTTAAGGGATGCTATAGAAGAGTCAGACTGCTTTAGAATATCTTCCCCATCTTGCCCATCTGATAATGACCAGAAGAAGATAAGGGAAGAATAAAAGTATGAGGTTTGTCTTCTGGGAACATATCTTCCAAGCATCTGGCTGTTCCTGGAGCAGGGAGTCAGAGGTGAACATTTCACTATCAGCATGGTATTCAGTAGCCACCAATGGACTTTGGATTTCTCTTCTTCCATCCTTTTTTTTTTATAGACTTCTACATTATTCACTGTAAATGAGTTAAGAAGAGAAGTTAAAGCTAGTGAAAGAGGGGACTTGCTTTATTTTGTTCCCTGTCAGTTGCTAGCATATTTTATTGCCTTATTGTTTTGCCTTTTTCCATTCCATTCAGTGGAAATGGTTTGCATCACACACATGATCTGAAGCACAGATTCTTACACTCTTTTTTTATTATTTTTTAGAGGTTTTTTCATGAGGTGTTACCAGTTAGCACTGAAGGGACTTCTTAAAGCAGCAGCTGTTGATTATCTAAAAATATGTAAAATCAATATGATTGCTACACATAAAGAGAGAAGTAGAAAATTTTAATAAAAGAAGTGACGTTAAAGAAATCGTTACTATCAAGGTAAACAGTAATAGGAAAACGATGCCAGAAATATCTATGCTGAAGGAAAAATTATTATTACCTTAGTACTGTTCACTTGCAATTAAATTCATAATAAAATACAAAACGGAAAAAAAAAAGTATATTTGAAGCAGGATGGACATCCTGGTCTCCTGTGATGTCTATGATGTAGTCAGGTCACTCTATAAACTCACGCTTCCCGTGGGATTAGTAAGCTTGTTTACACATTTGCCTCCCAATTAATGGAAAAAAAGGTAAATGGCTGTGCCTTTTTTTTGTTTGTGCGCCTTTTTCCCTATCAATGTTAGATTGTTAACCCTATGACTGTTTCAAACCTGGTAAATATATATTAAATGGTTTCTGATTCCTCTCTTCTATGTATTTAATTAAATAGCAGGATATTAAAAGTTAAAAACTTGTGCTTAAATCTGCCCTTTGTTATAGGCAGCATTAAGTCTCAGATGTAGTTCTGGAAAATCTCTGTGTATGTTCTACACTTGGGGATAATAGCAGAACTCAGATCCCGAAATTCTGCCTCAGTTGCAGATCCCACACATGCAAAATTTTCAGAGGAAAATTTACTGGAATAAGGAGCAAAGGTACAAAAATCCAAACCACTTCCTTTGCTGTTAACTATTAAGATGTTTAGAAATTTAACATAAAAGATAATTACATGTCATTGTGTTAAATGCAAAGGGAAAAAAATCTTCTTAGAGGAACCTAAAATAGTCCTTTAAAACATTTTTAAAATCTCTCTGTTAGGTAAACAATTTTTTGTAGGCTGAGTGTGTTGTGTTAGGTCACCTTATCTGCAATGAATTTTCATTGTTTTTTCTACAAAAGATAATCAAACTATGTCTTTATGCAAAAAGACAGACTTTCATTATGGGAGTGTTGCATACAGCCTATAGAGTGGGTCTTGTAGCTGAGCAAAATGTGTTCCCATTTTCTGCATATATATATTTATATATAATATATCAAAGAAATTCATAAGGACGAAACCTGTATATTGTGGTTGTGGTTTGCTTTTTTTTGTTAACATAACTGCAGTCTGCCTGCAGCAGCTGCAGATTATAGCCAAATTTAATCTTCTTAAAGTACCACTATCAAGTAAATATACTAAAATATAAAAACCTCATTCATCCCTCTCTCTGTTAAAAATATATGATTATTCAATGGCTTGATGCAAAAAAACCCCATAGCTAAATCTTAAGAATACACTGTAAAGAGTAAATGAAATAGCAGCAGTAGGTTTACTTTTACAACTGAAAAAAATGTCACATGTATTAATGTCAACAACTGGAATTTTACCTCATTAGGCAATTTCTGATCTAAGGCTCTGATGATTATTCTAAGCAGAAAAAATATGCTAATTATCCACTCTGAATGTAGAAGGAAAAAAGGTGTAAAATCTTCCTTTAGCCGTGTGACCATGTACTAATTGCATGTCATGTGTCAAAATAATGCAACCCACTTTGCCTAAAGCAATTAGACATACAGAACTCTATTAATGAAGCACTGTCTGTCACTAAAAGTGTTTTCAGAGCTATAGTTGAAGATTAAAATATTAACTTCTCAAATATTTATGATAGTTACTGACAGCATTTCAAAATGTTACTTTTAACAAAAGTATTTTATTCAGCTCCAGTTTTTAATTTGGATTTTATATTCAAAGATATTATTAACATATGGGAGTCGTGAAATTTCTATGATCTCCACTGAGACTTCTTTAGAGAGGGTACATTAGCTCCTTGAAGTTTACAGCACCTTTTCCTATTGTAATATAAACTCTTTCAGAACAAGAAAAAATTGTTAAAAACTGGTCTTTTCTTCAAAAGTCATTTTAAAAAAAAGAGAGAGAAGGAGGAGGTTCATATTGTATTTTCACTGTGTGAAAGAAAATGGCCCTTCTTTTCAATATATCATTTGGTGCTCCCCTTCCTTTTAGGGTCATTGGTCACCTATGTTCATGAGCAAGACATTAACCTTTTGAATATCCTTATGCAGTAGAAAGGCGGGGATGTGTGTTGCCAAGGTGTTTATTGAATCTATCAGACATGCTGAAGAGCAGACAGTTACATTAAAAAATGTGATGCCTGCTCTGTATTACCACTGCTCACCCAGGTGCTTGGGAAAGGGTTTTGCACACTTCCTCCATGAGCAATATAAATCCACAGCTTTCTGAGTGCAGGAAAGGGACTGCTTTTTATTCCACATCCCTAACTGAAAAGGAAAAAAAACAAACCTAACAAAACAAAACTTATTCAGGCACTTGCCCCAGTAAACTGTAGTGGAATATTTGAATGCAAAGAAGTTGAATGGACAAGCCCTTAGTTTATGCTCCATATGGAGGCTGAGATGACTACTGTGATATTTGAGGATTTATGGGTTTACCAGGACCATGCAGGAATGATACCACTATAATATTATGAAATTATTACCCCTTTTTTGTGCCAAAAATCAGCAAATAAAAAAGCCATGTTGTTAGCACTTCATCATTTTCTAGTACTATGGTGGTAAAAACTGACTGCTATTATGTATTAGTGCTGCCACTGCTTTTATGTTTGGTAAGGGTATTGCCTTGGTTTTGGAGCTATTACAGTCTATGGGAATCAATTACATGTACTTGAACTAAGAAGGATTTACTTGGTAACTGTAATGGCTCTGAAAGAGCCATTACGATCTGTCATGTCAAAAATGCACATGTGCCTACAGTAGATACAAACAAAGCTGTGCAAGAAGTTTCCTACATAAAGCAAGCCATTTTGGTTAGGTTTCCTGACAAAAGAAAATAAGCATTTGATGCTGAAGTACTTTCACAACTTTTTGTGATAAATGAAAAGGGGCTCCTGCCATTCCTCTCTCTTGTGCTTTGCTGAAGGAAAGCTTGAGTGTTGCATGAGAGGGAGACATTATTGAAGAGCAAAGCTCAATAAATCACAATGTGTTGGGATAGATGAAACCAGTTTAAAGGGGGAAAAAGTGATATAAATTGAAGGTAAGAGTTATTCGGTTAAGGGAGGGAAACATGATATTTTAATCTTTATATACATAATTATACCACTTTGATAAGACTGAGCATAGAGGCTACACCTCAACAACTGTAGTCATGTCATATATGAATGTACAGAGCATCAGAACATCTTGGAGCCAGAATGAAGAACAAATGAGAATAATGAGGATAAATTTTCCTACCTATGCTTTAGGATAGATGCAGTCTGTTGTCTTAGTTCCTCATCAGACAGATTGGTGGGCCTTGCTGCAGCTCCCTCTATACTGGTTTATCCAGGTGTCTGCTGAAAGGTGACCAAAGCACACTGCGGAACTGCACTCACACTTCTATTTCTGACCTGGAGCCAAGAGGCAGCCAGGGATTAAAGGCACATGGGCACACCATACCAGCACAGTGGGGCCAGTGTGGCTGACACAAGGTGTGGGATGCAGTGGTGCTGGGGAGAATGCCAGGAGTGCATGGCAGAGCACCAACCCTGCAGCCACAGTAACCCAGGTCAGGGACCAGCTTGTACCTGAGACAGTTACAGCAGGGGGAGAGATGCAAGTGCAACCATCACCTACACAGCTGAAAGAAAAGCTCATGTAACAGCTGGATCAAGGGGAGCAAGGTCTTTACGACACAGTGCTCACTAAACTATTTCTAGCCACATTGTTAATTTCTACCTGTAAAATCCCCTGCCTGGTCAAAGAAAGATTATCTGATCTTACAAATTTAAATATATTCTTCTGTGAAAGTGTGGGCACTGTATTTTCTTCTAAATAGGACAAAAAAAGGTGGTAAAATTGGTCTAGAATTCATGATGCCCACTGATGTATTTCTATGTTGTCTGATACAGAACTTCATTATGTCACTTTATTCTTGATTTTTCATTATCTTTTATTAACATTTGTATATTGACTTAAGTAATTGTGCCAAAGTTGATTGAAGCGCTTTCCCAAAATTAATATTGGTAAGGTATGGGGTGAAGAATGGTCTACAGTGGTGTAGCTGTGTGGTTTGCAAGTTGCTTGTTAGTTTATTGGTCTAATTTTCAGTTACTGAGGAATGCTATTTAGAATGCAGTGAAAACCTTTCAATCCCAAACGAGCATGTCCAAAAAAAGAAACAGAGATTTTACTTTTAGCTCATCTTCAGATTCACAAGGGACAATAAGGGAGATTCATTAGGCCATTTGTTACTGTCATCTGCCATGATTCAAAATGAAATACTAAATGTTTCATGGACGCAGAAAAAGAGCAGTATTTGTCTTTGTGTTGGCTATGCAAAGACTCTATGGCTTTCAGCCTCCATACAAGAGGTCTGATGGATGAAAGGGGGAAGGGTGGTGCCATCTGAATGATGATGGGCTAATATCATCATCCTCTTGTCAGCTGTAATAGGCTTTTCCTCACAGAAATAATTCATAAAACCGCTACATTATATTCTATCCCTGACAGGCCCTATCTATCCTACAACCCAGCAGGCTCACAACTAATAAGAAAATATGTGGTTCAGGAGCCCTGAAAAATTAAACAGGTAGTTTATGAACAATTTGTTTCATGGGGATGTTTATTATGTTTATTAAATATTGAGCCTTTAATGTTTTCCCAGTACAGATGATATCATAAAAATGCTGACTTAAGCCTCAGTTGTGTTCTTAGAAAGTGGCATTTTATAGCTCTTGTAGTACCCAGTAAATAACTAAATTGCTGTGGTTTAGATGTATACACAGAATAGAATTTATAGGGAGTGAGTATATTTTTATTGTGCATATGCACTGTATTTAATATATTCATAACAGACACATGCAAAATATCAAATTATTGATCACGTTCTTTGGTTTAAATGTAGTTTTGAGAAGACCAGTATTTTAGAGCCTTGAGTCAGGCATTTTTTTATTAATTGTACCAAAGGTGAAGCAGTGAACTTGGTATTTAAAGTGTCAAGGCAAAAATCCGTGTGGCAATAATACTAGCTTATGAGTATAATTTTTATAGAAATACTTTAGATGTATTCTTATTAAAGAAGAACCAGGATAAAATGGCTAAATCTATTGACTAACACCAATATGCTGGGATGTGTGTCTGTAAAACAAGTGAGGGGTGCCAGAGTTTGTTATCCACAAAGTAGGCATGTTTCCCAGTTGCCAGACAGAGTGCAGGATTGGCTTCTGGAAAAGACCTGAGGTGCAACGGGGAAGCATCATGTGCAACCAAACCCTTTCTATGTCCATACCTTTTTATTCTGACTCCTTCCTCAAGAGTTTATTGAATAATTAATGATTCTGCAGCAGGGTATGAAAACTGGCAAGTAGAAAACTTCCATTCTTAATGAATTTGTAATAATAAATAATGCTTATGATATTAAAAAGCTGCATTCCACAGACACATTACAAAAAGCATGTGCATGACACAATGTAAAAAAAAAAAGATGTACAGATCTTTCATTTAGCCTTTCAGGCATCATGGGCTGTGCACATCTCCTTCTATTGTTGGTAAGGAGGTAGGCTCTGCAATAAAGACTAAGATCAGGGAGAAAACAGATAGAAACTGTCTAGAAGCAGCATGACTTCTACAACAGGAAATACTGCCTCTAAACCTGCTGGAGCCCTGTGAGTGGGCACATGGATTAAGAGGATACAGGAGCTGTAAAATACTTGGATTTTCTAAAAGCCTTTGACAGCGTTAGTAAAGAAACCCGGTCACCATAGCTGTTGAGAGAGTGTCTTTTATGGATTGCAAACTGGTTAAAGAATAGGAAGCAAAGAGTAGAGCTCTTTGGTTGTTTTACAGGATAAATATTTAATTTTCAGCATGAGGTCCTTGAGGGGTAGACACTGACACAGATTTTATTAAACATTTTCATCAAGGACCTGGAGAAGAGAGTGTGCAGTGAAATCTCCAAGTCTAAGGATAACATGAGGCTGTTCTGTGTAATCAGAAGTTGTTGGCAACTGGCTGAAGGAACTTGGGAGCTCAGAAGGAAGGTGGCGAAACTGAGAAGAGAGAAGTAACATGTCAAATGAAATCCAGTGTAAAAAAATCTACGGCAATACACTGGGGAAGAATAATCTGAGCTGTGCCTCACAATGCTGGGTTCAGAATTACAATCCAGTAGTCAGGAAAAGTATCTTGGGGTCATCCCTTGCAAGTCTCTGAGGTCACAAGCTCAGTGTGCAGTATTAAGCAAAATCAACAAGATGCAGGACATATCAGAAAGGGCTTTTCAGACAGGATAAAGCACATTATTTTGCTCTTTATAAAAATGTGTGTGCCCACTTTTTTCGGTGCTGTGTAGAGTTCTTGTCTCTGTCTCAACAGATCCTGTGAAATTGAAGGAGGAACATAGGAGGCAATTAAAATAATCAAGCAGATAGATCAACTGTTTATAAGGAAGATAAAAAAAACCTGGGATTGGAGAGATCTGGGGAGAATTGTGGTTTACTACCAAGTGGATAATCTGGCTGTGGAACTGATAAATAAGTTCCACACAGTATGGGAGCAAGGACCACTCACTAAATTCTGTACAAGTCACCTAAAGAATAAACAAAAGAAAATACTTCTTTGTGCAGAGTCTAGATTACTTTAGAGACTTACTTCCACAGAAGGCTGTGAAGGACAGATGGTATGAGCAGGTTCAGAGAGGAATCAGAAAAGCAACATGTCCATGAATGACTCTTACAAAGACTAGGCAGGCATCTGCCTTCTAATATCCCTTAATGCAGCAGTTCTGCTAATTGAGAGTATGGGGGGAAATGACCAGAGAAAGCTGTGGGCTACTGTGTTGTCCATAACGTCACCGTGGTACTTTCAGAGGCAGAACACTGGGGTGTCTTGTTTATGGGTCTTTTAATATTTTTAACACGTCTTGATTATATTAATGTCTAGTTTGCTTTTTCTTTACCCAAGTTTTACATTTGTGTGGTTACAGAGGCTTTTTCTCTTCTACTTCAGATCAGATTACATAGTGTACTCTGGACACCAGGTCTGCTCTCCTCTCATATGCACATAGTTTTAAAAGTTGGACTCATATCTGTACATACAGAACACAAAACTTAAACATCCAAGCAAAGAAAACCATGTGAGAACAAAGAGAGTAAAAGCTCAACTCAATGGCTTAAGCCTGAAAAACCAATGTACCTTTTCTAAATCCTTGCATTTTCTTTCACTTTTCACTGAAAAATATTTGTTTATTGTTTCCTTTACAAAGGCTTGGCACACACACAACTTCTTTTGAACTTCAAGTGTAAACAATAAAAGTTTTTTCCGGCTGCCACCCACCCTCCTCAAATATCTTTCATTTTTTTCCTAATGGAGACGGAAAAAATTTCTTGTCACATGAAATCTTTATGACAAACTTTTCAAACAGAAAAAAAGCAAGAATAAAAATATGATATTACTAACTATAAGCCACATGGCTACCTTGCTGTCTCTCACATGAACTCATTTCTATAACAACCCAGACCAGACACACTCCAGATATAGTTGTAGGCTCTTTGGGTGTACGTCCTCTTCCAAAAGAAAATCACTTACTGTATCTATTGAAGGGGCAAGAGTTTTATAGGGCTCATTCGGGATGCTACTTCCAGTCTGCCTTTCACAGTTCACCCTACTTTTTTATGGAAATTCAGCTACTGCCAAAAGTTGGCGAAACCTGTATTGGTCCTTTCCCAAAGCGAGGTGTCCCTGCTGATGGGAGAAGGTTGTGTTTGGCACCCTGGAAAGGCGCTGTACGTCTGACCTGTCAGGGCGGCGGTGCACACCTGTGGGATGACCCACGGACAGTTTGTGTGCCAAGCCCCATGGTGTCAGTGGCCATTCTCCAGTCCAGGGCACTGACTGCAGGAGCATTATTCAGAAAGTTTGCACAAACACAGTTGATGGAGGATTGCTTATTAAAACCATAACCTGCTGCTGTTCTGTACATGCAGAAACATATGCCTTATTATATGTCACACGTGTTGCATGATCTGATGTGCTCTGGTGTACTTGGAGGCTGGTGGTGTGCTGTGTCACTGATCTAAAGATATACCACTCTCAGTGGCAGGCAGTTGGAAGCAATTAATTACCAATGGATGGCATGTACAGCTGTTGCTTATGTATGGAAACAGAAGAGAAATTAGATTTAATTGGTTTAACATAATGAAGAAAATGGCATTTATTTTATTATCGCTTTTATAAGCTGAGATACTTGAATGTCATTTTCATAATTTTTTGGATATAGTTGGGCAAAATTCTCTTGACAGATGAAAAAATCCCAGAGGAACAAAAATTGAGGATGTTCAACTGCCTCATTAGAAATTTGCAGGATCAGAGGAGGAACATACATATTAGACTAATGAATGATTAAATTAAATATTTTGCTATGTATGCCTATTGCTGCAATTTGGGCTAACTTCCAAATACACATCAGACAGTAGCTGTAATTTTTTTTTTCTTAAGAAATTCAAAGTCCAGATTTAAACAGGAAGAGCTGGTGTGATTTACTAAATCATGATGAATAGATATTTTTGTTGCTGGTTATATTAGACTACTGACACAAAATGATAGTGAAGAGAAAAACAATTATATCTATATGTGAAATATAAGCATAATCTATAAGTACAAACCAAATTGTATTACAACGTATCTATAAAGCATTGATATTAACAGCTCATATTTGACTGGATTCTGCTCCCACTGTTCATGAAGTAACTGTGAGGTTAAATGCATCTGTTTCCTTAGCTCAGGCTATCATTATAAAGAGAAAAATTTAGTTCCATGTGACCCTAACATTTAGCTCATTAACGTTTTTGAAAATACTCCTTGTTAAGAGGTGCTGTCCATGTACAAAGTATTGATATGGTCCTGCAGCTATTAAGCCCTATAAATAAACACATTTCTACATTACTGTCAATTTAATGTCCACTTTCTAATTGTTTAATGTGAATAAATGCAATATAATCTGCATTCATGCAGTGCTCTTTTTGAAGACATGTTTGTAGACCTCTTTGTAAAAATTACTGCAAACTACTGTTGGTGATGTAATGCTAAGTTTATTTTTCACATTCACAATTAAAGGAAAAAATCTAGGTACATACTACAGAGCTGCATGCTGTGCTGCATGCAGGGAGACTGATGTTGAAACGCTGGGGGAAAAATAGTTTAAATTTATTCTGCATACAAACATTTCCCAGCTGATTGAAAAGACCAGTTGTATTTTACCTTCAGTTTATATAACCTTTCACAATGCCAAACATTTAGAATCTTTTTTCCTTTTTTTAAGAACAGCATCTTATGTCCCTTCCCTGCCTATCTTGTGTCCTGCCCATGATAACGGAGTTGGAACTAGATGATCTTTAACAACATTACTTCAAATAAAAATAACTCTGCGATTCCATGATTCTCATAAATTATTATAATGAGACACCATGGAATTGTCAGGCTGAATGCAGCCTGTCTACAAATGTTTAAAGATATTTTAAAAATTTGGAATGCCAATGAGTGTTTCAAAGAGGGGAGAGGAGAGGTTTGGAGAGGAGAGGTTTGGAGATAAGAGAAGAGAAGAGAAGAGAAGAGAAGAGAAGAGAAGAGAAGAGAAGAGAAGAGAAGAGAAGAGAAGAGAAGAGAAGAGAAGAGAAGAGAAGAGAAGAGAAGAGAAGAGAAGAGAAGAGAAGAGAAGAGAAGAGAAGAGAAGAGAAGAGAAGAGAAGAGAAGAGAAGAGAAGAGAAGAGAAGAGAAGAGAAGAGAAAAGCAGTTTAGCTGTTTCAGACTCTGGGTTTTATTATTTAAATTACGTTTTTTTTAAATTTATGTTGATGTTTCTCACAGACAGGGATCCCCCTCAGTTCAGGGAAGAAAATCCAATCTAGATATGAAGTTCAATGATTTCTTTTATCTCAAAAATAGTCCTGGAACAGAAATCCTGAACATCTGGAAAAGACCAGAAGCAGACTGTTCTTTCTACAATGGCTAAAATTGCTCATGTAGTTCAATCCACAACCCAGTGAGACAGAAGTACCAGCTGCTGGATATACCAATATAGAATTCAAAAGGGTGTAAAGTGCAGAGCAAATATTTCAGAGTGGAAATCGGTCTCAGACAGATGCTGTAAATGATTTACTGAATCACAAAGAAAGGTAAAATTTTAATAAAAGCCTGAGTTCTGCACTCATATATCCAGTATTTGATCAGTTGATTTTGGCAGCTTTTTGAAATTACTCGTGTTGAGAGACAAGTATATTCTGTAAAGTAAAAATGACCTCTACATGAGAAACTGTACATTATACAGAAAGTTTGCATACACACAATGAATGTAGGATTGCTTACTAAAACCATAAACTGATGACAGATATTTTCATTGTGAGCATTTCTGTATATCAGAGTATTGTGGAAAAACCTAGCATCCTATGGTACTAATTCACTTTATTTACCTTTTTAAGAAAAGTCTCAGATGCACTTAGTAAAAACAGCATGTACCTGTCTGTCAGCAGAGCAGCCTTTAGTGTTTATTCACCTCCTATTCTGCAGAACACATGCCTGGAGCAGCTGGCAGATGCATTCAGGGAAACAACTGGTCCCTGTCAACACCACCCAACCTTCTGAGGCCAAGCAGGCACTTAGAAAGTCACAAATAAAGACCAGTGTTTTGTTTTGCCAATAGCCTGGTGTGTTTTCCCCTCCTCTTTTGTTCAGAATGTGCAACACCATCAAAGGGACCTGATTAGAACAAAGGAACAGGGATCACTGTAACAATTATGATAAAAATGAAAATGCGTAATAAAAAACAAACCCCAAAATCAGGAAAATAATGCCAGGTGAAGATGAATACACATCCGCTGGGAACAATTACATAGCAGATGCGTCCAAAAATTCATTATCAACGTATAATTTGACATGTTCCTAGTAATGTTATTCATTGCATTTACAAATAATTCATCACAGGTGTTGTGAACTAAAATGGAATACAAGATCCTTATGTTATTCACTAGGACAAGAGGAAATGTCCACTTTGTAATTGCACATTGCATTCAATTTTATTAAAAGGTTTTGTCTTTTGTTGTGTAAATTCTTCTGCCATGCTGGATAAATCAGATACAGAAAAACTGCTTTCTTTCCAAAACATATTTATTCTCACCAAAAGAGTGGTAAATGTACTATTATTTCACTTCCTTTTTCTATTTTTCTCCTTTTCCTCAAAACCAAAGTATCTGATTTTGCAAGCTCTGTTTTGTATTGTTAATTTCACTGATTGCAGTTACTTCTGGTGTACTTCTAATGCTGCAGATCTTGTTCCTTTGAGCTCCTTTTTAATAATCAGATCTTCTGGCAGAGGCAAGTCCTGTTCTTTCAAGTGTAGCACTATTATTTTAAATAGAAAGGTATATGCATGAATAACTGCATCAGGGATTGATGCAGGATATTTTCTCTTTGACTTGACTCAAGGAAAAACTCTTATTCAAACTTTTTTTTTTTTTTTTAGGATTAATTCTGCATTGAAGCTCTGCCTAATTTTACTTGTGTGACTACAAAATCCAATCATAAGTAGAAATTAACAAAAGGCAGCATTTAATTCCAGGTAAAATTCCACAAATAATGAAAAAAAACCCCTATATTTCTCTTTTTTGTCTGAAATTCATTAAAAAGATTTACTATCCACAGAATTTATTGCAATAGTGTAACAATAATTGATTAATAAACACTTGATACTAGAAAGTGACCCAGCAGCATCGTGTTTTTAATCCTAGGATGCAGTGTCAAAGAGAACCTTCCAGCACATATATATAGACAAATGCACTTTTGAAAAAGAATAATTAATGATTATCCCCAGCCTGGGTAGTATTTGATGCATTCTGATCATATTGTCCTGTCAGGACCTTCAGATCACTGATGTAAACACAGTTGAAGGTTTTTAAGGTAATTTTTGAGCTAGCAACTGGTTGCTTCATATTTAGTTCTTTGTTATGACTTCTCCTTTCTACCTTTGACCTCTACACCAGATGCAGGGTTTTGCTGTGCTGTGATGCAATGGGATTTCACAGTTTTGCATCTGACCTGCTCATAGCTCACCTGGCTCCAGCATGGCACACACAGCATGTGCCACTCAGGCAGCTGGAGATGACAACTGTCTGTACCTTACACAGCAGGGTGATCTGGCTTTGATAAAAAACTGTTCAGTAGGCCAGAGAGAGACACTGTGAAACCAAACAAGACAAATTCACTGATTGGAAGATTCCACTGAGGAAACCATTCAAACAAATTAGCAAAGGAATTGAGTTCCAGTTTCACCACTAGAACTCAAGGTGCATGTTATAACCACAAGGCTAAAGAATGACATTCAGTTTCTGTGTGACAAGCACTGCATGAAAAGGGGTGAGGATTCAGCTGGACTAAAATCCTCACCTCATTTCAGAAGAATGTAGGTGGTTTGAGGCATAAAGCACCTGTTGAAGTGAGGGGCACTGAAACTTGTCAGCCCTGGATGACTGCTCAAACTATCTAACTTGGTAGAAGTGAAATGTTGTTGTTGAGATTTCTTCAGAGGGGCATGTTTTGATTATGGAAAATGATTTCCCTGCACCTCCCACACTCATTCTTTCAAAGAAGAGGGTTAAAAACCTCCTTTGAGTTACACATTTCAAGCTAAGACTCCTCATTGGCAAAAACATGTACTTCCTTGTGAGGAATATTGATAGAAAAAGGGATGTGAAGAAGTCCAAGTGTCTTCAGGTTTGTGCACTCTGCTGTCCACTGTTGTTGTGTCATAGCATTAGGTTCTTTAGGTAAGAACTTGAAAAAAATTATCAAAGAACAGTTGACATTTGAAAATGGTCATCAGAAGTTTTCTGTTCCCTGGAGCTGTTGCTCACCAGTTTACATTCCTCAAGGAAATCACATTCATCTGCTGAAATTACTAACCCTACCTCCTGTTATGATTAGTCAGGATAAGACACCACCTTTTGTGGTAGTGCCACCAATTTCCTACAGCTGTGGGCAGGAGGCAATGTTACCTTTTCGGTAATCTGATGATGCTTATTGATCATGAGGAAGTTGAGAGAAGCTTTAAATTTCTTCTACCTTCTTAAGGAACAGAGTGGTACTACTATATGATCCTTGTTTTTCAAAGAAGGAATACTTTTTATTTTCAAAAATCTCTTCTTACTTTTTGAAAAGAGAACCATCAGGCAGTAGGACTTATATATAATTTATACACATTGTTACTGCATTGAATGCTCCAAGTAGAAGTAAAATAATATTTTAAAAGGAGATTCAGTGATTAAACAAAAGACTTGTAGATAATTCAGTGCAGTAAAGTAGGAAAACAAAAATTTGTTCATGAAAACTCTGACAGGACTCCCTCTTCTGTAGGATATCCTTTTAACATAGCAAGCTAATCTCCTACAACCAGACTCTGCAAGTTGCCAGTGTTTTTACCTGCTGAAGTAAGTTAGGATCCAGAAACATACTGCAGAACAGTTTGACTGCAGAATAAAGATCCAGTTTTAAGATATTAAATCAGGAAGAAGGTCTGTGTAAGCCACCAATGACATTTACATTAAGTGTCCCTTTCTACTGAGACCTGTCATGAAGCAAGTGCTCTATCTCTTGAAGAAACTGTACAGTACCATCCCATCATATTTATTTACAGGGGAAAAAAATAACAGCCTATGCTAGAATGCAATGTAAGGTAGATACAGACTAATTAAAGGAAGTGAAAATTGGAAAACAGAAATGTAAAAGCTGGGGAGTGCAGGGCAGCTAAGAAAAAAAGCAAAGGTGGACCAGATTTCTCTTTGTGAACTTGCCTTCACAGTCCCCTTCTGCATTACTTGCCTGTTTCTTCTTCTCATGAATGCAATGAATTTTTTTTTATATGAAGATAAGCAGAGAGACCATGCACCAAAGTTTCACAATAACAATGGGTTTTGATATTGAATATTTACCATCTAATATAGGTAAATTTTTTGTCACAAACGTTTTAGTCTATGAAATATGTGCCAGTGCTTTAATGTGGAATCTGTGAAAGGTGACTGAACTTCTTGCTGTGATTTGCTTGTGAATACCTGAAAATATTGACATTGATACAATAACTTCACAATTCTGTTTGTTGTGCTCTATCATAATGCAACTCACCAAGTTATGCTCATTCTGTATACTTGTCTAGAAGCCAGAGAAAACATTCATTAAAATTCTCATCCTGCTTTAGATACTTTTTCTTTGGTATATTTCAAAAGATAAATTAATGAAGTGGTGGGAGAAATGGGGAATAAACTAATATTATGGTTTCATTTTAGGCATTGCAATTATTACAAAACTCTCTTTTCCTCTAACTCATCATGTATAACAAAGCTATCACTACAATTGCATGTTTTATAGTGTATCTACTCGAGAAAAATATGTCAGCAAGCATCAGTTTCTAAGTGACTAGAGTTAAAATCATTCTCAATAAATCTTCCTTGGAATATTTTCATACTAGTAATGTTATATAAAGTGTCACCTATTTTCCTTTTTAAAAACTGTTCAACTCACAATTTAAGATTTGGTGAACTTGCACTACCATTTGGAATAAATAAATAAATATAGCCAAAGGACAGTGACATTTATGCTTACAGTTCCCTAAATAATGTAAATAAAGAAGAAGGTAAAACTAACTTTTTTTTTAATGGAAGTGGCTGGAATGTATAAAGACAATTAATTTGTTTTATTTTTTAATCATTCTTGCATGGATAAAAGTTAATTTTTCAGGTATGAAAGAAGTTACAATAAAAGTAGAATTTAGGAAATTAAACAAAATTAAGGGACTTCCTATTTACACACCCTCTTCCTGCCCTTATTTGCCTGAATTATATCTGACTTCAATCCCACATAAACATCCTGTCAGCACTTCCTCCACAGGTAGAGTGACCTCCTCCTGGACGTGAAGAATGACGTCACCTACATGTTCTGTGCCATTTTGCCTCAGTCATTTCAATTTCACAATTGCAGACAGCAACATAACCTGTCAGTTCTTATGCCAGGAGACTTCTCTTTTTTTTTTGTCTTCATACAATAGTACAAAACGTGTCTGTAAACTCTGTGATGTTTATAAACACTTCCTCAAATTTATTCTCTATGATTTTTGAAAACCTTTTGTTTATATCTGCCAAGACGGGGTAGGTTAATCACCCCTGGCAATCATTCTTGGGTTACAATGTGGCAAGCATTTTTTACTGGGTTGGATATCTACAGCAAAACAAATATGGTGAGTTCATAAATGGAAAAGAAGTCAAAACTCTTATTTTGTGCTTCATGATAACAAACGACCACAGATATACTGGAATCTGTTTCTACTAGGTCCATAAAATAACAGAGCTATTTTAGGTGGTATATCACACAGTACTGCTAATAGGTCTCTTCTGGGAGTTTCCTGTTGTTTTTCCAGAGGAGCTCTCCTAATTCAGTTTTACATTGTCTCTCTTGAGGTAGATGATTTGAGTAAATGAGTTTCTTGGGACTGGTAGTTGTGGTCACTAGAATATTTAGTGGCAGTTCAACATAACATAGCCTAAGAATTCCTTCTCTCTGTAGAAAAAGGCGTATCTGGGTGTTCTGAATCTCTTTTTCAATAGTAGAGAATTTATTGTCATTATAAAAAAGACAAAGACTGCCTAAGATAATTAATATGTATGAATGCAAAGCATCTGACCAAGATCTGAAAGTATGAAAAGCCCTTCTTTTCTTTCATCCTTTTCTCCTTTCTCCACCTGAATTGTTTCAAAAATATAAAGAAGTGCAAATAAAAAATTTCTATATGAACAGAAGAGCGCAGGCTTCTGAGCTCTGACTAAATGTTTAGTCTTTAGCCCCACCTTTATCCATGTGGTGTCATGTCTGGTGCACTGCTACCTTCATGCACATTTTTCTTCTGTGAGAAAACTTCTTACAATCTAGTATTCCACAATCTTCAACAAGCTGACTGTACAGATAACAGCAGTCTGCCTTGTTTTCTCCTGTGGTGTCTTATACAAAGACACTTGATGTGAAGGTCTTGAGCTAAGAAGTCCATAGAGGAGTGAATACGACTTGGTAAAGGTGATAGGGAGCATCTGTAAGGGGAAAGAGACAGTGTAGGGTGGTGGCTGTTAAGGTTAAATGCAAGGAGAACTGTCATGCAAGGTCTAGCAGAGAAACAGAATGTGGGGATGACATCCCAAAGGGATTAAAGCAGATGAAATCCTAAACACCACGTGCAAGAAAAACATCTTTATCTCCAATTAGATTTAACTTTGAAAGATGATGGTGATGACTTTTAAATTAACTCATTTTTTGCAGTATAAGTTTTTAGTAAGGAATTATTCAAAACAGCATATGACATTCTCTTACACTGAAAATGCTCTAACCACACAATTGACTGGATTTTGCCTTTATCTTATATGGAGGATACTGGTCTTGAAATGGTACATAGAAACTGTATATTTGTAGAGATTGTTCAAAAGATACTGCAAAAAAACCTTGTGAAATAAAGTATACAATGCCTCCTTTTTATTTTCTGTTTTTTCCACCCTCATTGCCTTGACATCTTTAAGCAAGAAAGCATAATTTTCATGTCAATAAAAGGACAAGACATTGTCCCCAGCTAGGAGATAACTAGCTTCATAGTTATTAAACTCTATTTGAAATATTCATAATGTCTATTATCTGGAGAATTATCTAGGACATCAGCAAATTTCTTCTTGAGCTCAGTAAAATTTACGATAAAAGCTGTAGGAGTTCATACATGTGCTCAAACCTAACACATCCCTATATGCTGAAAAATTAAAGAATTAGTGTGGCCTTGGGAAGCAGAATTCCTCCTGATCTACTCCTTTATTTAGAGAGTTTTACAGTTGCTATACATGATCTCAGAGGTATAGAGAGCACCTAGCAGTGGGAACAATCCCTCCCTAAACGCCATTTGCTGTGGCCATACCCTCGCTTGCATCACCTGTGACCTGACAGAATGGTACTGAAATCATAGGTACATCACAGAGCAGTTAAAGCACAGAAGCACAAGAAGTTCAACCACAAATTCAATTTGATAAGCATGCAAGCTGATTTTTTACTTTTCCCAGCTATATTTGCAAGATACTGTTTCTCGGAATGTTTAAAGGTCCATGAACACCTGTGCACATGTGCTTGCCACATCTAACGTTTCAAGTCCTTCTCTCCCTTATGTATATTTCAAACATGCAGACAGAAGGGAAAAAAATCCCATGTTATTCAAGTGAATAAAGATAGGCAGAAATAATCAAAACTATAGTCTTAGTAGGTAATTCATGACAAATCACAAGACTTAAGTTGTTCGCATAAAGGAGAGAAATAACTTGGAAAGAAAATCACTTTCAAAACACAAAATCCCTATTTATATAAAATCTGTGAACTGAAAGTGTGCTAGATTTATTAAAAAAACCCATAGTTGCTGCAAATAGTTTACATAGCTGAAGTAGTTCTGATAACCAAGCTCTGACAACAATGCAAACAACTTCCAGTACCTAGAGCTTTAACAGTATTCAGAGATCATATATATCTTCCCTGCTGATATTTGTCTAGTGAAAAAGAAGAGATATTACTAAAATACACATAAAACCAGAATGAAATAATTTGTAAGCAAAGCAGCTCAAAACCCAGAAAATAGTATCTCAATCTTCTTGTATTCTTTTTTATTCACTGCACCATAGCATGGGTAATTTTGAAACTGCAACATTCCATTTATTGTACAATTATGTTCTATTATTTTCCTGTTGCCACAAAGCTTCCACGAAAACACGCTCCATATATGCCTAAGCAGTTTACCTTGTACGAGTATTTGCATTAAATAAATGAAAATTCACCTCTTTCTAAAGATATCATGCCGAGACACAAAAGTATTCCCTGCTATTAGGACTGTGCTTGTACAGATTTAAAAATTGTAAATGAATTTGTAGATGGTTGGTTCCATTTAAGTGAAATAGACTGAGCATAGATCCTCATGAAAATGTGTTTACTTAACCAGAAAATACAAATATTTTTATTAAGTAGGCTGATTTCTTGTGGATGTAAGATTTTAAAGAGCTGTACTTAAAGGCAGTATTCCAGTGAGAGTCTATAGACTCTTTTTCTAACAACATTTTAGGGTGCAGGACATTCTTCAAAAGTCCAGTGGAAGATTTAGATAAATGCATGGCAGAGCATCTAGCAGAGAGATTTATCCATTTATTTCCCCAATACTGAAGTACCTAAATAATTGATTTACTTCTAATGGGGATCTTACGGATTCTATTGTAATTACGTCTACTATTGCAAATTTAAAAAGGCAAGCTGACTGCTTATTACTTTTGAACTTTATTTTTATTTAAAATTGCTTTACTTTTCTGAATGGTTAATGAAGAAAAACAAAAAGAAAACAAAACAAAATGACCAGCAGTGTTTGTGCATACGTGTAACACTCAATGTCGAAGGTTTTGCAAATTAAACACCAATAGGGAAAAAAAATCACATGAGGAGAAATGAAGCTTCAGGACAAATGTATTTCCGTGATACTGTCTGTAATTCATGGTAGATAATCATGAACCCAGCAGCTAATGACCTCTATCTACTCTGATACATTAAGTCCAACCAAAGATAATGGTGTCCTGCGTAAATTAACAAACCCAGTGGTAAACTTGCTTCTAGTTCAGCGGGAGACAGTGTGCAAATTAGCATTGGTTCTTAATAAGATCAGTGTCCTGCAATCTACAGTTCTGTAGTGTTCATAATGCTGTTTCTTTTCAGGTGAAAATTTTTTCTCTAGAGGACACTTGCACAATACATTTTTCTGACAGAGAATCATCCTCACCCTAATCAGTTCCCTCCTTGAAAACTTTCCCTATTTCTTGTACTTTCATGCTGTGAGTGCTGCTGTGAGTTGTTGGGAATGATTATTCATTTGTAAGCTTCTTTAATAGCATTTCCTTTAGATCTTGAGGTACCCAACAGAGCAAACCAGGATTTGATTTTATAATTATAACAATTCAGCAAAATTAATGGTCACTCTATTGGCAATCTTTTTCTAATTTGTTCATCATAGTTTATTATCTTCTGAAAAATTTCAAATAAACTGTTATCTGTTACATAATTCAGAGGCAAACTATTATCAAGGACCCTATTCTGGGAACTACAGTGCATGTGGCCCCTGTATGCTTAGAGTCAAACTCTATCCATCCAATGCTGAAATCAGATTGCTCAACAGCTGCCCTGAGGTATCCTGCACCATTTGAGAACCAGCTCCTATACCCAGATCTCCACAACACAGAGCATGTATGCACAAAGCTACACTCAGGAGGAATTACTTGCTGCTAAATAATGATATATTGGATATTTAGCAACATCATCCCTGTGCCTTAAAACAACTTGTTGGTCTTTCCCTTTCTTGACTATAAAATCACAACCGATTATTTGAAAGCAAGATATATTTTTTTAAAATACCTTCTTTTCAGGGTTTTTTTAAAATTCTTTCTAAAACTGGAAAATGGCATTACAGAGAGAACATTTGGGTTAATATTGACTGGCTTATTTGATCAATTTTTTGTATCCTCTATTTAAAAAGATCATTCATGGGCAATCTTTCCACTATCCAGCAACCTCTGTAGAAGATCAGACCCCATGCGCCAAATAAAAAAAGTTATCTACATTGTCCAACAGTAGGTGAACACTTTTTCTATGAAGAAAATTTTTGCAATATTAGATGAGGTCTAATGAAGACATTTCAGCTATAAATTATGTGCTGAAAAAAATGACAATGTTCCCTAATTTGTCTGTGTATTGTGAGGCATGATTATGCAGCTGGGGGCAGGGGGATGTTCTGGTACATACCTGACAGAGAGATGGAGAGACAAGACTGTGGTATGTTCTTCTAATGGGAGTTTTGTAAGAAAAAGTTTAATACACAGCTCTTGTCTGAATGAGCCTCTCACTGTAAAATGTTTACCTTTAATGACATGTACTATTATTTCATGATTATTTTAAAATACACTTAAAGAGTTTTACATGTTAACCAGCTACTAAGAACACCTTAATAGACAACTAATTTTTGTTAGAGGTGTCTCGACAATTTGAATTTTATATGCATGCATTATGTTTTCTTAAAATGGGGAAATTATGCATCTGAAGGAATCTGTCTAGAATAATGGGGTTCTATAGAGGTTACTTTAATCACGTTCACCAGCAGTTATAGCTGTTTTACATCTTATTTGCAACAAAAGGGAACTCTAATTATCTTCCAAAAGAGCATAAAATGGTGTGCTTTGCTGCTGATGTAATGTTGATTCGTGAATGCTGCTGATCAGAACTGACAACAAAATACATGTCACACTTTTAAAAAATCAGTGGTGGTGACAGGATAACCCTCTTTTGTGACCTGGGGACCAGGAGACGAGGTATATATTTGCTTGCTAAGTAGAAACCATTTACAGTTTTTCACTTTGAAATAAAAATCAAAAGGCTGTTATAGATGGGTTATCGATGATTTTTAACAATGCACCAGTTCTATTATGACTTAGAAGCTACCTTCTGTAGAACAGATCTAGTGCTTGCAAATCCCGATAAAATGGAAAGGTTTGCATATTTGTCTCATTTTTTTATGAATTACTGACTCTTTATTTTGTATTCTTATATACTGACAATAATAGAAGTCCTTACAATATCTATAATAGGTAAATATTTGCTGCACGTGTCGTAAGGGACGGTAACGAATTTCGGTATCTTTGCAGCATGGTTTCAAATGCTTGCAATTCAGGCTCACACATAACTGCAAATTAGAAACATGCAGCCCACCAAAACCTGCAAAACTCACTAAATATGATTCAACTGTATATCAATACCCATGCCACCCATGTATCCAGAAGAGTTCTCTTATATTCCATTTCAACATGGAGTTAATCCACAGAGATCTAAATACATTAGGCGTTACTGATGTTTGTTACATGGCACTGTTTACGAGGCATAGTGGAAAGTTAATACTTTACATCCCATGCTTGAATGCTCCAAGTTTAACCTAGATACTGAGATACCTGCCCAGTATGAAAGTTTAATTCACAGCCTTGTTTATTTAAACTAAGGACAGTAATTAAAATGCTTATATAGGCTGCATTCAGCCTTCTTTCCTAACTGTCAATTTTCATCAGCATTGCTGGGGTTTAACACTTTAGTAGGGCTAACTCTGATGGTATAAATTTAAAATAGTCTGTATTTATTACTGTATACCTCTTCTATGGTACTTACTGAGTAATAAATATTTGTACTATATTTCTTTCTCTAAACTTGGCAGCTTTACATGCCAGTGGTATTTGTATGTGTGACTCTGCATTAGTATGTGATAAATCATTTGTGCATGGTTAAATAAAGCTAAAGGTTTTACTCAACTGAAAAAATTAAAAGGAAAATCTTGGTCCACTTTAATCTACCCACACAGTCTGTGGCTTAGAGATGGTTAAAGTTGAAAATGTATTTTATCAGAAACCTTTCTGATAGTAGTCTCTCCTTCTGTTCGCTTTCACTATCTCTTTATGGAAATCATCTACTCATGTAAACAATTCCAAATCGGTGATATAAGTAACATTGTTTTCCAGTGCTTTCATTTATAGGTGTTGTCCAACAATTTATTTTATACCCATTTTACATCAGTATCGTGTAAATAACAGACTTGATCCGAAAGCTCCTAGAACTACCTTCAGCAAGCAAATTATTTTAGAGCAGAAATGGGCGTATGATTGACTAAAGATTGGTTTTCAGAGAGGAGGAATGATCCCAAAAGCTTTTCTGCCTGGGTTCCTAGAGAATTTAAGTAACATTTTTGTTAGATGTGAACTGTTTATTCTGATACATTTTCTTTACTTTGCATCTGAACAATATTCTTACAAAGAGTCTTTAAATGCACAAGAATGGTCCTCTCCTGCCAAATAACTGGGGAATGTCCTTTGAATTTTATGATCTATTTTTTTCTATTGGGTACCAAGACATAATTTGTTCTAATTATTAGTACATTATTCATCATTACTCATATGGAAAGAAAATACAGCGTTACAAATTACTGAATGGTACCTTTCTGTTTAAAAAGCAAAAAATCAGGTGCAAAAAATTCAAGTGCAAAAAATTCAAAGTTAGTTAATTTTCTATTCCTTCATTTGTGTGAAAAATTTTCCTCTGTTTTCATCACTGCTAGTGAGAAGCTCTGCAAATATGGGACAGAAGCAGTTATTTCTGAATACTTGTCTTATGTGTATACCACAAATCCACACTAGTATTTTTCATTTCCTCTTTTCCATTTTCACCAAATAAAAAGCATATTTAACCTACAGATGAGACTAAGTAGGATGTTTCCACATCTATTATCATTTGAAAGTAAGAACTCTTCTTCATCAAGTTCAATATCCTAAATTAAATTCTGTACTTCTTTAATTTAAAGGCTTTCTATTGCTTTAATTTGCTGCATAAACAAAAAAAAAAAACCAACAACAAAACGACAACAGCAAAAAAACAAAACAAAAAAAAACCCCTACAAACCAAAATCAAAACCAAAACAAAACCCAAACAAACCCCAAACAAAACAAAAAACCAAAAAAGCTTGTTTCTCACCGAAAAAGGGACTTGAGATATGGATAGTTTCAGGTGTTAGCTTCTTTTAGTGCCATTTTACTCATGATCTAAATGGGACATCTAGAAGGCTGGGAAGGTTTGGTCAACGCCATTTTTGAATCAAAACATTTTTTACATGGAAAACAATAAATATACCAAAATGGAAATATATATTAGAAAAACAGTGAGTTTTTTGTATTTTTCTCAGAAATAAAGGTTTTCATTTCTGAAAACTCTGCAAGTTCCTCTCAGTCTTGATATTCCTCCTCAGAAAACAGGAAAATGGCCCTTTGATATTGTTATGCTCTATTTCAAATAATAAAACTAAAAATAACAGTATTGAGTATTTTGACCTGGGTTTCCTTTTCCAAATTCCTTTTGTCTGGATTGAAGCCTTTTAAGAGAGAAACACGGAAAATCAGCAATGTGATTTTAAGCATTTGGTGCTACATAGAAACACAGAATTGTCTGATGAGCTCCTCAACAAATAAATTCCTATTATCAGCCTCCTCAGTCCCATACAAGCGTCGTCTTCTCCTCTATCAGGCTGGCTCCACTTGAACCCCCAGGTGCAGATGGACTCCCACTCTGCATCTCAAGCTCTGCCCTCAGCTCACATTTCTCGCAATTTTTCTCTCAATCTCTTGCTCCCAATCCCCTGTAAAATCTTACCAGCACCACCAGCCCTATTTTTCTCCTTGTAGGTTCCTTTTTTCCCCTTTCTCTACTACTGCTGAAGGATCCTTTTTTAATTTCTTTTTCAGCAAGTAGACACAGCAAGAAGCAACCTCCCTGTCCATTCCCCTTCCTGTGGAAGGTGAGTAATGAAGTGGACAGTATCCCTCCATTAGGTCTCTGGGAGGAGAAGAGAGAGCCCTCCCACAGCAGCCTGCACTGGCTCCTTTCCTCGGGAAGAGAGTATGCTCAGGAGCCAGGTGATAGGAAAGGCTTTCCTTGTGTCAGAGCCAAAATTTGTCAGAGGCCTGGAGGTTCCCCTGTCATCTTGCAATCTCTGCCAGAAGCCCATTACTCATGCCCAATTCCTGGGAGCTGGCGTTGTTGCTCCGTGTTACTCATTAGCGTTGCTGCCGCCGTGGGTGGGAGCTCCGAGCAGACGTGTCACTCTCCAGGCCCCGCGCTCACAAGCTGCCCCTTGGCGCAAGGAGTATTATTTTTAAATGTCAACCGTGTATCAAGGAATGACTCAAGGGACTAACAAATCAAAGCTCAAGGCTTTGAGTGAGACACTCATCTGTCTAATAAACATGGAGTTGGATTGTACTGGATCTCATTTAACTACCAATCACCCTTTAAGCTCAGCTGCTCTCTTTTATTATCTCATATCTAAATATCGTACCTAAATATGCTTAAACCCAGACCTTCCGCAGGTAGCAGGGCCAAGTGTGAGAAGCAGCAACAAAGCCAGGCTTCAGGTGTCAAGAGAGCTCTTGGCACCTGAAGAGTAACACAAAGGAAAAGAATCCTGTTCATTGACAACTTGTTTCTTTTCTTACTACTTAAAAATCCAGGCCCAAAATATATGACTATAGAGCCTGATCAAAGCCCGTTAATTTCCATAGTATTCTTGGCATTGACTTTGATAGGCTGTGAATCAAGCCCATCCCCAAGTAGAACATATGGGTCTCTTGCACAGCTTATTTCTATTCATACTTCACTTTTTTTCTTTTTTTTTTATTTATTTCATACATTATTCACAGTTTGTGATGGCAGAAAGACAGTTTATATCAGTGACACAAAGAAGACAAAGAAAGAAATACAGCATATGTGTTGTCATTATTATGAAAACTAAGGCATATTGGGCACAATGCATTTCATTTTCATTATATTACAGGATTCTAATAAGCATCATTGATAGTGAAGTCACTTGTCCTTAGCACAAGTAAAGAAGAAAGAAATGAAAACTTTTCAGGTTGTTTTTGAAAATCTTGTATACTGTCTAGGCATTTTAGGCACAAATTTAATTTCACTTCAACATCTCAAGTTCCTTTGATGACAAAGTCACGTATCTTTAGTCCCACACACAAAAGTAAATAAGACATTTAGATAGTTTTCTTTTACTTTGAAGGCAGTTTTATATTTGAAAATGTAAGTACCTGTGTCAGACACGTTGAATTCTCTGGTTCAGTCCAGCTCTGGGTTTAGTTAGGGCAATTATCTAATACCTGATAAAACACAAGAGTGTCTCCCTGAAGGTCTACAGAAATGCATGAAATTTTTAAGTAAATACAGATTAGGATGGAAATGCAGGATGAACTGTCTCTCATGACCAGGACTCTGGGCCCAGACCTATCCAATGTGTGCACTTATAACCAAGCTCACCTATCCATTAATCTAAGTTATAATTTGGGGTCTCAGGAGACCTGGGGAATGTTGAGCTTTCACACTAATTTTATATACTTTATTTTTATCTGAATTTTAATTTCATTTAACTTAATGCAATATTTTACCAAATATCTATCACGGGGTTTTTTTACCCAAAGCTCCCAAATATTCCTTTCACGCACTGCTTGCACTTCCTCTCCACTTAGATCTGTTTCTTTTGTGCAGATTAAAAATTAATGTCTGGTTGCCAGGAGGAGAGAGTGATCATGAAATCCACTGTAGCAATATTTTAAACAAATAAATAAAAACAGCTGGGAAAAGTCAACAAGATCTCCAAGTCAATAATATAATGTCTCTTGAAAATATGGACAGAATGTTTTCCCATTGAGGTGTGGCAATGGTATTGCTAACAGCATGCAGCAACCGGGAAAGAGAACGCTAAATGGCAATAGCCTTTTGTGGTGATTTTTCTTTTGGAAGGAAGAAAATGAATGAGTGTGATTTTTCTTGTGAGTCAGTGATGAATATTTTCCACGTATGCCGCTGCTGAGTTTCCTGTAGGTCATAACAGATACAAGTGGGAGGATAGGATAGTTGACTGGGAGAAGATCACAGAATTAAATAATACATCCCCAATGTTATTTCATTATTTTAGTGAACAAAGAGGATTCTATTTAAAACTATTTATTTTAAAATATTTTCTCGGGTTTTTCACTCTGAACTGGAGCTCACTCCCCACAAGAGCAATAATATATTTATATGTACTTTATTTTGCAGAAAATTCTTGTTCATCAGCTCTGTCCCTGAATTCTAATAATGCACACATGTGTGCTCTTTAATAGATTTTTAAAAATATTTATGAAAAGACAAAGTGCTCCTATGAATATAGTTTCCACAGAGGAACACACAGGTAGATATATGCTACTGCCCCAACCACTTAGCAGTTTAGATTGTTGACTGGTGTTTAAATCATGGATGTGTTATTTAGTGGTTAAATTGTTTTCAAAGCTTAGGATTTGCTAGGTCATACATCACAATTTAAATGGCCAGTCAGGAAACTCTCTTGCAAACCTGAGAAATATTTTTTGAGATTTTTTTCTTCTTTCCTTTCTCTAGGACTAGGGCTAATTTTAGTTCTATGCCAAAAAAGACCTCCTGGCCTCTTGGAGTAGCAAACCTATTCTTCTAAGAGGTGTACATAGCTCTGGTGGCTGCTCTGCCAATGCTCAAGTACTGTGCACCACCAAAGAGTTTATACTCACTTTGTTTCTCAAAAGCTGGACCTAGACATCCTTGAAGAAAACAACATAGGTGGATAAGGTCTTCCTGAAGGACACATGGTGGTGGAAACAACTTGTAGCATTGTGAGACACCAGTTCGCTCTTGCACCTCAAGCTGTTGGTGAGCTTATGCCAAGGCATTCTCCCTTGCCTGGGTCTCCTTCCTGGGTCTCCTTCCTCCCTCTTCCTTTGGTGTCACTATCTCCCTCTTGTCTGGGCACGCAGGAGGGCTCTTTGAAATGGAGGGGTGGTAGGCACAGACTGTTTCATGAAGCATGTGATCTTTCCATCTCTCCCATTTGCCCTCCAAAATCTTCCTGACTTTCCAAGACCTCCTATCTATTCCCACTGTACTTTCCCCCAAAACACCTTGCTGATTCTAAATCCCTGGGAATGTCTCTTTTGATACAGCAATTTTTAATTTTCTACGTCCAAGGGTGAGAATGATGCAAACTATCTTATCCTCATCCTTAGAAAAAACACAAATTTCCACAGTCTCTTCTGCTGAGGGAGCACGAGACTGCTCTACTTAAGAAAAAGTGACGTTTCCAAAGTTCTTCTGAAAGAGAAAAAAATATAAGCAAAGAATGTGACAATGAGACAGTGGTCAGTGTAATATGGGAAAATGCCACAAGTTTCTAGAGTCAATGTCCTTCCAGCTGTGACACAAAAATCTATCTAGTATTTTGACACTCTTACAATATGAAGTATTATGTCGACAGACAATAAATGTGAAATGTTTCCAATAAACCTGGAAAGAAATTTCGATATACCTAAAGTGGGGAGCATTTATAGACACTCTGCCTAGTTTTCAAATAAGAAAACTGCAACTTTTCTTCATATTTGTCTTCTTAAAAAGAACAGCTAGCCTATGCTATATGCACTTTCAACTATATTTAAAATATGACTTTTTATTAATGTCACTGTGATTACTTTCTTTCCTGACTCCTTGTAAGGAATAAGATTTGTTTAATCTCCTTTCTCTCCAAGCCTACTTGTCATACTGAGTTCCAACTTAAAAAAAAATAAAAAAATCTTAATCTGGCTAGTTGTCTCATAGTATTTGGCTTCTTCTAGATTAGGGTGGGTTTTGTGTCTTTAATAAAGGGAGGATATTTTAAGAGTAACTCAGTGCTGACTACCAATATGAAAAAACCTTTTAATATTGCTGTCTTAAGGACTATTATTACAGATAAAATGTATTTTGATCTACTCAGCAATGTGAAAACATTGTATTTGCAGAACAGGAATATTTAACCCAACCAAAACCAGGAAACAGGAGAAAATTCAAGAATTCAAAAACCCTGGAAGAAGTCATTAAAGACCAAATCTTCAAAATATATAGGCATATATCTCATAATCTGAAACAAATATCTGAGCAAAAATATTTCATTTTGGAAATCCGTACAGATACATGTGAAAGTAACTCTTTGTTCAATAGCTTCCTCACATTAATAGCATAAAAGAAGTTTTAAATATTGTCACATCTAGAAACGGGTTCTGATTTTTATTTTCTTTTAATGACAGTGTTCATGACTGAGATTCCTGAAACTCATAATTCTGGTTTACATGTTAAAACAGGGAAAGGAATGAGCTCTGCAATTTAAATAGCAACCTCAAAAGCAAAAGCAAAAAAAAAAACAATCACAAAACTGTACTATATTAGGAGACTGAAGGAAAGAGTCAATTTAAAAGCCATATAATGAAGTGGCTGAATTTATCTACAAGACAAATATAAGATCGAAATTTAAAAATAATACCTCTTTAAGACAGTGCCTGCATGCCTCAGTCATAAATTGGGGCATTGGTATTAACATGAAACCCTAAACAGACAAGATTCTTCATATGCCAAAGACAAGACAATTGTTCCAGCAAGAGGGATTTTCTTTGTTACCACCATCTTCTAAGTGTATAGGCAGACACAGGTTTGGAAAAAGAAGTGTAATAATGCATTAGCTCAAACAATACAGCCAGAAAATGTGAAGTTTTTCAGTCAGGCAAGTCTTTCTTCAGGTCATATTCTTCAAACTAACATAGATATTTCATGATTATGTCAAAGCCAGTTTTGCAAATATTTAGAATCAAAGTAAATGAGGTCAGAATTTTGTGGAAAAGACCAGTCAATTATCCTATAATTAAAGCCTGCATAATAATGCATTACACCATGGACTATAATTCACATTCAGTGTGCAGCTGTACAACTGGTATTTCCTAACACCAGAATAATAGACTGCAATCTCAGTAATTGTGGCACTGACTTGAAAATCTTGAAGATATAGAAGATGTAAAAGACTCTCCCCAGAAATTGTGGGTTTGTTTTTTCTTTGATAAGCACAATGACATTATGTCTCTCCTCTTCATTCAAAACTCTGGTGAGCAAGTCAATTTTGTTCCTTGCATTGTTAAAATTTTGTAATACTTTTGCAAGACTGACATACATGGCTAAGACTAATAAAGCCACACCTTTTAAACACATACTCTTCGTGTTTCTCCTGGCCTGCAACTGCTTACCTTATTGCATCTACTGTACATTCTGCCCTAAGGAGGAAATGTGTTCACACTCTGCATTAAATACCTCTAGAGAGCAGAAATGCACATGCCCATAAAAGAAGAGTAAACTGGCCCTCTCTGAGCTAGGGGATCAGATTGTGAATGATTGATTTCTCAACCAAAACCAAGTATTTACACGCCTTCAGCTGTATCTTGCACAGAGGTGAGACGTCCTGGTTCATTTGCTACAGTCTCTTGGCACCAATAAGATACTGATATAGATAGCAGTCTTAGTCATGCTTAAATATCACACTTAAATTTATTTGATGAAACCAGAAGTTGCTACTTAAACTCATCTGTAAAAGCTTCAGAAGGTAGTACATTATTCCAAACACCAGCCAAGAAATCAGGTGATTCACATACATACATTCATACATGTATTTTTAGAAAAGTCTCAACAAGGGTAAAGTATCAGAACACAGTTTTAACTGTGCAGACCCTGCAACATAACCAGCAAAGTGAAAAAATTCAGATGTGTCCCAAAAGATGAAATGGTTTGTGAAATACCCACGTTAGCAGAAAAATCAAGTATTCTGGGTGCTTCTTGTAATCTCAGTGATGTTTTCTCAAGATTTTCTCCACTGAAAAATGCATTATTAAATAATGTAAGATTATCATATGATCTTTAAATAGAAGTAATGACCTTAATCCACACTGTAAGCTGTACATAAGAGGCATGTACCAACTTCAGTGTTTCTCAGTATAGTTTTGCCAGCTGGGAGGTGAAGAAATCAATTATTGTTCATGACTGTGATTTTATGGGTTGCAAACACTGGATCTGAGTCAATCAAACTCAGATTTTTATCCAAAGGAATAACTGACTGTTTATGCCATTAGACATGAATTGCTGCTTCATTAATTATTAGCTAGCCACTATGTCCAAAAATGGTGACAGAAGAATATTGTGTGTACATATCTCCATGCAACTTGCACCAGAGCTGGAGTATTATCATTAAAATAACTCTTGTTGTCAGTCATTAGGGCTTTTTTCCAAGTTCCGTTCATGCTTATATACTCATCATGCCTCTTCTTGTTTTTGTAACTCAGTGATGCACAGTGAGTTCTAAATACCATTTGCTTGTTCAAGGCCTGGATTGTTGGCTCCTTCCCTTACAGTGCTCTGAGCAAAATCAACACTTTTCTCATTCATTCTACTCCTTTGCTTTTCATGGGCAGAGCTACCATTGAAGATGATTTGCAGTTTTCGATAGATCAATGCAGCTATAGATCAACAAAAGCTGTCTTGTGTGAATTTTAAGCATACAGCTCGAGGAAAGCAACACTTTTGTATATGTAAAGTCCATAGGTAATCATCTGCACTGTCTTAGAAACTAAGAAGCATTTTGCACTGCAGGCACAAGGTCATACATTTGCTAAATTTGTTGTATTTGGTAAAAGCAGAACATGCACATTTCTAAGTTCTAATAGAGGCATATAAATTAAGAACTACGTGTAGCCACATTAAATCTTCTGTCAGTTTAAGACAAAATTTTAACCTGGATATGTAGCTTTTCTCATAAACAGAATGTTCGTCTGGAACTGTATTGCTTATCACTTCTCTAAGCATATTGGGGCTTTTTAATGAAGATTTTCTTAAGTTGTATGGATACGACAAGCAAACGTAATGGAAAACAAGGGTGTTTCTTTGTTTCTTTCCCTTCATGTAGGGATTCTATTATGTTATTAGAAGCAATGACACTGTAATCTCCATTGGGTACTGTTAAAATATCTTCAGGAATTCATCAGTTATGACATCCTATTTCTATTCTATTTATTATTTATTACTGGTTCTTGAAAATGTGATTTCACACAACTTTTTAAAGGGACATAAAATCCTTGCATACCTTTGCCTTTAAGTAGCTCTGGAGACTTGCTTACCTTCATGCCCTTAGCCTCAAGCAACTCAGTTTCTGGGCAAAAAAAATGAGTTCATCAATACATGATCAGCCTCATTTACCGAACGAGAACAATTTTCAACTTGAATCAATAGGAGACATGATTTACCACATTTTACCACATTTACCACACCCCAAAAGGCAAATCTAGATAGTTAATCAACTACTGTCCCATGTTTTCTAGAAATCTCGGAAATCACAAAATGATAATTTGAGTTTGATGGGATCTCTGGAGGTCATCTTGTCCAACCCCATCCTGTTGCAGTATAGTCACCTAGAGCAGGTTTCCCAGAACTATGTCCAGATGTCTTTTGAGTATTTCCAAACTCCATGTTCAAGAGACTACACGACCCACTGTCTGTGAGAATGCTCAGTTACCTTCACAAAAAAAAAAATCTTTAAGAAAAACAGTATTGAGTCACCAGGTGATGAGGAGAAGCAGAAGCTAGGAGTAGTAACTCTCAGTTTCCCTGTGAATGCTTTGCTGTTTCCATGGTCAGACACTAGACTTTTGTTTCCATTTTTATGTCAATAGGTGTGTGTCAAGTCCTAGAACAATAAAAAAGTCAATAAAAATTAATAATGGAATAACAGAAAACCCATTGCCTGAGTCACTCGGTGAATGACTCAATGACTACACATGCATGAATACTCTTTGTTCCTGTGTTAATTGTGAAGCAACTTCACTGCCAGATCTCAGCCACAGCAACTCTACTGCTGCTTCCTAATGTAAGGGGATTTATCCCAGACATGACACTGAAAATGTGATTACAGAGAGGACAAAAAAGATAATAGCAACAATAGTCGAAGACACCATCCTCAAAATATTTGACCTCCAGGATACTTCATCTCAAGTGGAAAAACAAACCTGATGGGGAATGGTAGGGCTAGTTGTGGTTGCTAGAGAAGTTTCCAGTGTTTTCTTTGTCAAGGCAAGATTTTTTTATTCCCACTCTCAGAAAACACTTCCTATGTTTATCTAACACATCATATCCATCACACATACATTGTCATTCCTACATAAACCCTCAGTTTGGCTTTCCAATATAGCTAGAGGAAAAGTAAACAAGCAAACACATTCCTTTCTCCTAGTTGTGTCTGCAGTGGCAATGGCCAACGATTTTGTGAGCGGGGTTTTGTCTTGTTTTCCTGTTTGAGCCAACAATTAGTACTGATCATACCAAAAAAGGACAGCAGACTAAACTGTATTTTACCTTTGTCCTTTTGTGGTCTGCAATGATTGACAGCTAAATTTGGATTTGCCATAAGTGAAAAGAGCAAACTCTTGGCAAGAGTCCTGAGACGGCTCCACCATCTCCACTGCTTCATAAATTTGTCAGTTTACTTTCAGGGTTTTTTTGTGGAGCTTCAATGAAGATCAACAGCAGAATGTTCATGTCAGCTTTTTCAGGTGTGGAGGTGTACTCTCATGGTAAGTAGCTTTCAAGTTTATTACATTTGGGGTAATAATATCATTACTATGGTAATGACATAATATGTGCCACTTTTGGGAATGAGAAATTACACGTAATTTCTATTTGCTTCAGTCTTGTTTCTATAGCAACAAGACTAGTAATTCTCATTAATGACTAGGTTGTTAGCATTGTTATTTTTGGTAATTCCAGGTTATTAATGTCCTTAGTTTTTCTTCATCTTATTGATGACTAAATCTGAGTGGCTGTTAAATGAAAAAAAAAAGTCCAGTTGACTAAAAACTATCTTTCACAAAAAGAGTGTTTTTTGAATCTACGTTTAAAATTAGTGCAGAATTAAGTTGACAGAATAGAAGTAATAAATCGTTTAGACTGGAGGCAAAATTCAAACTGACTGATAAACACAAGTATTAAGACAAACCACACAACTGTGATGAAAGTGCTGACACTATCATTTAACATTTCAGTTTGCCAAGTTCATCTTTCCACTAGAAAAGACATTTTCCCCCTAGAGTAATATTGCTATAAGAGCAGCAAGGCCGTTTCAGGCACAATGGTTGTCATCAGCTCATTTACCACTGGGATTCAAGGTTAAAGGTTGTGCCTAAATGCCACAAGGTCACTATTATAGCTACATATTCTGTTACATTTCGTCCTCCTTAAGGGCAAACTGCATGCTAAATGCCTAAGTGCTAAAGAATTACAAATATAGTCTTCTAATTATAGAAGATATCAAGATTACACTTACATTCTTTCTCTTCTAAAATGTTGTACAGATGCCATGAAATAATTCCCCAAAAATTTAATCCACCTTAGTAGAACTATGGAGTAAGTTTGGCTTCTTCTCCCTATAAATGCTTGTGCATGTCCCTACTTTTACCTACTGACTGTTCACTTGAGTAGTCACATGTTGGTGCCTGCAGGACCGGGTGTAGCTTGTACTACTTGTTTTAACTCACTTTTCTTAAGAAAGCCTTAAAAATAGAATTCCTTGAAAATGCTTTGATAATAAAGTTCATAATTTTTCTTACAATAAGCTTTTAAAGCATACGGCAACATTTTGCAATCACTTAGTAAACATTAATAAAGCATTTATAACCTCTCTAAGTTTAGAGGGCTGCCGTTGTCTTCCGAGCCAATATTAACATGTAGAAGTTAGTGGTGTACTTCTGCATTTGGTGATCAATTTATTGGGGCTTTTAGATTTAAAAATATGTTACAGCAGGAGCAAAACAGACTTGGAAGAAAATGAAAGAACAAACAAAAGTAAAACAGTCTTATCCCTTATCATTCCCAATCATAAGGTCCACACCTGGACCAGATCTGTGACCAAGATACACAAAATGTTAGACTTTATTTTGCTTCTCTGGAGGTAGGAATTCCTGCAGAGAATTCCTGCAATCAGGCAGGCAAAGACAACTGTGAGAGCCATGGATTTTTTTCAAGGTGTATAGTATGTACTGTATAGTATATCCCACTTTTGCTCATACTCTACTTTTGTGCAAACTTTTGGCAAAATTTGTCAGTTCTGACACATATATTTACATACACAAAGGAAAAAAAATCTTCTCTTAATGAAGAAATCCTCTTAATTTCTTCCCTGCATTGCAAATCAATTCAGAGCCTGTTTTTTACTGCAGGCTACTGGACTGAATTTATGGAGCTGCAAAGGATAATTTATTTCAACTAATCATTTCCTATACTAAATATTATTCATGTTAAACATCTTTTCTTCCTGCATAAAAATATATGGTTTAATATTTAAAATTATTATTTAAAATAGTGCTTTAAACTCATGAGAACGGATTCGTAGGACAGAATGTACTCCGTCCTTCTTTTGGGCAATGGGGACAAAGTAGTCAACTCACCCTACTAGTCAACTCACCCTGGAAAGATGAATTGTTGGAGACAGGAGATTTTGACAGAATGCACAATGCTAGTTGCCAACTGACACTGTGGGTCAACAGCCATTTAGCATAAATTAAAGCAGTGCGTAGGCTGCTGCAGTCTATGCCAAGACCAATGAATAACTCTTGCTTGGATGAGGCTGCCTGGCTCATTCACAGCTCTTTTCAACCTCCTGTGCTTATGGCTTCCTATCACATCTGAGAATGTAGTAAGTGTGCAGGTTCTTTACCGTAAAAAGATGATCGTCTTCAGGGAATCATTTAAGAGATGGATCTGTGACAATGAAATTAAATCAATCATCAGCATCTGCTTTATCAGCTATAATCCTTTTAAATATAAAAATAGCGAAAAAAGGCTAGTAACACCCCCCCCCCAATTTGTTTAAAAACATCTAATATTTTAGCAAAAAATTCCTGCAGATACATTTTTGCCTATAAAACCTATGATACTTCAAATCACAAACTTGGCAAATTTCAAGCACCTGACACTGAGGAACAGAATGGGCATATTCAACATGGGCAGCTTCTCTTCAGTGTAGCCTAAGAAATGAACATTAGTGGTGTTCAGACATTTTCTGACAAGATGGATTCTAGTTAGGTTTTGTCAGAACTGAGGTTTTGGTAGGAGTTATGCAGCAAGATGAAAATTCTGATCAAAACTAAGGGTAGAATCACATATTGAGAAAGGTCACTGATTACAGGGAATTACGGGTATTACAAATTCCCCTTGTTTATTTTCACTCCCAAATGCTCTGTAGTTTGATATTTTCAGAAGACAGAGAACTCGGGGAGAGAGGTAGCCCAGAGTGACTTTTTGATTTTCCTAATGTGGTGTGTTTACCTTGGCTGGATGCCAAGCACCCACCAAAGCCATTCCATCACTCCCCTCCGCAACGGGACAGGGAAGAGAAAATATAGCAAAAGCTTCATGAGTTGAGACAGAGACTGGAAGAGATCACTCACCAATTAGCATCACATGCAAAACAGACTGAGACTGGGGAAATTAGTTGAATTTATTGCTAATCAAAATCAGACCCTGATAATGAGAAATAAATTAAATCTTAAAAACACCTTCCCCCTTCCCAGCTCTACCTCCTCCCCCAG
>VZSR01000520.1:19846190-19867017 GCA_013398615.1 Brachypodius melanocephalos
TCAGGCATCCCCCTGCTCCAGTGTGGGTCTCCTCCATGGGCTGCAGCTGGAGCTGACAGGCTGACAAGAGTTCCCATAGCACACAGTCCACCTGACCGCCTGTACATTCAGCTGAACCTTCTCTGTGCTACAGCCAATTGCTCCATCCTCAAAACCTTTAATGGTGATGCATCAATAGACATTCTTGTTTCTGTCCTGACAGATTTTGAAATTCAGCCCCTTCTGATGGGAACAATATAAGCAACAGACTGTGCTGTTCTGTGCCAAAGCTGATTAATCTTAAACTAGTAGTTCCTCTGCAGGGGAAGACCCTCTTCTTCTAAAAGTAATAGTTTGTCCAAAGATTGAACAAATTTAGAAATTCTTGAAAGACTTTATTTAATTTTTTTAAAAATTACTTTTCCCACCGTCTTTAGCTCTGCTTTTTAAAATGTTATTTCTATGTGAATATATAATTGAAAAGCTTCTGAATTCACTAGAACAATTCAAATATTCAATGCTACAAATATATTTTATTTTTGTTCTCTTTCTACAGGCTTTCCTTTACTTACTGTCACTATTATGTGTAGTGGCAAAACCACAAAAACTTCAGTACTTGCCCTAAAAGCAAAACACATATGCAAAAATATATTATTTTAAAAAATAATGTATACCATGTATAATTTTCTGGAGATTTCAGTAATGTCCTCTTTTTTTTTTTTTTGAGCTTTCAATTAATTTTCCAGTTTAAAATAAAAGGTGAAAAACCTTACTGTCAAAATATTTTCCATGTTAATCTGTTCCCCCTTACTTTACCAAACACTGTTTTAACACTTTAACCATCTTTCCAGATTCCCTTCAGATATCTTAGTATTTTAAATATATCCATATATATATATATATATATATATATATTCACTGGCAATTCAGCTAACAGGAATAGACACATGCTACACAAGTTACGTTTTGCCCATCCAATTTTTTACCACGGGTTTTGGATTCTGTTCTGTTTAAATAATTTAAGAAGCAGTATTACAGCTTTACAGTGTCTGCTAACTTTAACCTCTTTGATACTGATTTTAAAACACACTTAATTTTGATTCTAGCCTATTATGCTGGGTTAAATATTTTAGTGAGGACACCCAGCTACATTTTAAGAGTACTTGTCAATATTAGTTTGGTTGCTACACATGACTTCCGTGTACCCATGTGGGTAAAGATATATTTAAGACACTTTTTTCGTTGTTAAAAGCAGTGCTAGTGGGAGAGGTATTGTGTTCCTTCAAGATGAACACAGCACTTGCTAATTTTTGGCACTCAACATTTATCTCCTAGCATTATGTTTCTTGTCAAGCCTTGAGATCTACCACGGCCCAAATTGACATTTTATGTCAAACATTTACAAAACTTCATTTTCCAAGTGGTCTTAGAATGAATGATCTAGCACCATTCATGTGGTAACATCAGACATCTTGAAATATCCTACCCGCATAGGTTTACCAAAATGTAGCAACTACTGGAAATCTGTCATGGCATGTATTTTTTTTAATGCACTTTCATTAAATTTTCAGATTTGATTTTAAAGTTTCTACTGATATTAGTATCATAAAGTGGTAGCACTATTATTACTAAAAAGTGATGTCATCTTTTTTTTCTCAGTGAAGTAGTTATTAGATTTCCATTTCTATAAGAAACAAAATGCTTGACATTATCATTAATGGTTTCACGTGTTGTCACATTATATTAACTATGGACATCTCATCCTAATGATCTCCTACCTGTCCTGGTATGTATTTATTTAAGTGTTATTCAGTGTTGCCCCTGATATTCTTAACATCTATCTTTCGTACTGCACTGTGAAGTCCTGCCCGTGGTTCAGGATAAGTACCACAGTAAGAGAAATAGAGGATGAATTTCAAAAAGCTATTTCTGAATTTATGATCTTGACATGATGTCATATGTTATGATGTGATATGATTATGTGGTTTTGTCAGCAAATTGTTTTAAGTATATTTCACCCTTTTAAATTATGGTTGTTATTTTTAAGTATTTTAGTATGTACAATGTGCATGTGCACACACTACACAGTGTGAGACAATGTATTCTTTAAATCACATTTATTCTTTTTCTAGTAGATGATCAATATTGTAATTGCTTCATAGGAGACAAGTTAGTTTAAATATCAAAAAAATTCTATGCAATATCACAGCAAAAGCTCTTCTCAAGAAACACAAGCTATCTAATAAGCTTTTGCAGAAAGCAATCTCAAGTAGCTGAGTATTGAATACTTTGGGCTTTTTTTATAACACTTTCTTCATAAAATATAAAGAACTTCAAACTATGCATGTCTCAAATATTTTATTTAATTTCCAGGTGACATGTGATTTGTGCTTCATCACCCAATGGCCTTTGTCACTAAACAGACAGCTGATTTGGTTCATTTATTCTAAAATATCATGTTTTGTGCAGTAAATAGATTCTGTTTGTGCATTAATTTATTTTATTTTTGGCTACAGATTATCTTTTAAAAATCACAGAATCGCAGAAAGTTATGGCTGGAAGGAACTTCAAAAAGTCATCTAGCTCACCCACTGCCTAAAATAAGATCAAATATACCTTGTATTATTCCTGACAATTGTTTGTTGAATCCACTCTTAAAAACTATCAAAAATAGATATTCTTGAAACCGTCTCAGGCACTCTTGTCCAGACCTTCGTTATCCCTCTTATTAGAAGGTTTTCCCCACAGCCTATTCTGAATAATTTTTAAATGAATTGAATCCGTTTAGTCACCATTTCTACAAAGGATGTTGTGAACAGATATTTTTTGTTCTCCTGCAGCAACCTTCTAGGTACATGTAGCTGTTTTCCTTCCTGTGTGATGAAAGCCCTTTTGTTCAACCATGGTCAGGTTCCCGTGACTTACACACATTGCTGTTTTTGTTGTCTAGATTTTCCCCAGCAGAGAAGATGCCATGCTTAGCATTCTGAGGCCATAGTAATGCTGAGCAAATGCATTTTTTTAAACAGGCAAAGAGCTCTTATTTGTTGGTCTTAAATGCAGGTGAACTTCCAGAAGAGAGGCTGACAACGTAAAAGAGAAGCCCAAAATGTGGAGATCTAAGGCGGTACTCTGAGATTTCAGTTATGCAATTTAGGATTGGGACTCTGCTAGTGGAGCTGGCATGTCCAGCTCCCTGTGGCTGAATCAACTCACTTTCCACCTGCCCATGCCACCATGCAGTGCTCTAGATTGAGCAAGTGGATGTAGCCCCAGTGTGGTGGTGCTGACTTTGTGGTGCACTGCACAGGCAGAAGGTTTCTTCTGTCTCTATTCCTCATATAGTGATCTCCAGTGTACCCTGTCTGTATTAGCTGTGTGTCCCAGGGTTTGGTTCCCAAAGAGTACAATTCCAAGGCTACTCCCAAGGGTACAAGCATAAGCACCAGACTAGCTTCTTCAGAAGTTAGCTTTCCCAAGTTATTCAAAGTGGACATGGGGGTGTTTGCATGGAAAGCATCAGTATAATGTGCGGTTTTCAATCTGCTCAGGTGAAAATGCAGAGGTAGTGCTACTTGCCACTTGGCCTAACAGCTATAAAAAAATTCCAGATTTCAATATTGAGTGAGTTGAAAATTTATATTAACCTTCTTACAAATAGAAGACATACTGAGAAAAGTCCTGACCCAACTGATGCCCACAGCAAATTTGAGGCACCAGAGTCGCACATTGTTTTTAGACATTAGGCACTTGAGATGTGTCTATGCCTACCTATGTTAGAACATAAAGCTGTTTTCATATTCAGGGCTGCATGGATAGCCGATATATACCTTTCACATAGAGAATTCAGTGAATATCTGACTGCATGAGTTAAGTAATTTTTTTGGAGAACTCTATTTGTGCTTGTAAGTGCATCTATTTATCACAATTTCTTACCATTAATTTCCTACTAGCAGCACATGCCCTGTTCTTAAGTTGCATTACTGTCATTTATCTGTCCTTGGTCTCTCCTCTCCTAAACCCTTGCAGTGTTGAGAGGACAATGAGTGTGTGCTGTTTGCATAACAGAGGCTGAGGCGTTCATTGTGGTGCGCTCAGCATGTTGGGGTTGTTTCCTTACTCGGTGTGATAATGCAAGGAGAGCGTGTTAAGGAGCCAATTCTCATGCAAGACAACCTGTCATACAGGCTGTCCATCTTCAATGTATGATATTACAACTAATCAATTGTCTAGGCTTTTCCTAAAGCTTTGCTTTCTGCCCACAGGTAATCTTGTGCAACTAGCAATGGGACCACATTGCATGACATGAAAACATTATTAATATCTCGGGGATTATCTCAGTTTTCATTACACAACGCCATGTCTCTTAGAACGAATTATGCGTATTTTGTGTAGTCCAGGTTATCATGGTAAATATTTTCTTCTTTAACGGAGAATAAAATGAAATAGAGAAATAAATACATACTAAATTTGTTTTTAAGGAAAGCAACACTTCATAAAGCAACATTCTTTTAATCTGTGAGTGTGGCAGTGATTTTTCTGCAAATAAACCCCAAGAGTTCATTACATTAAACCAAAACAAAAAAACTGAACTTGTAAATTTCTCAAATGCGATATATTTGAAAGAGCCAAAAGACACAGTCAAAAGCAAATAATACACTGTACAAATACTAGCTTGTTCAGCTAATACAGAGGCCAAAATTTCAGTGTTCGCTCTTTAAAATGACAGTTGTCTAGTTCCATACTATGGAACCATGAGGTTCCATACTTTTCCTTTCCTTATTCACACTTACCACTTTTAAAATTGACATTTGCAGTCAGGCTAGAAACTCAGTTTAAGATGTGAATGTCCTCCTTTTAGTCCTTGCAGACATACTTTTACTGGCAAGAATTAATCTCTAAGTCAGCCTATGCCATCTGAAGGTGGTGCCACAAACTTGACACAAGTAAGGTCTTAGGGAGAGCTGGGTATTAATCTCACAGTTCAGCCTGAACAAATTACAGCTCTGGGAAAAAAAAATCCAAAAGCAGCACTAAAACATTTCTTTAAAGAAATGTTACATTACTTCAGCATACTCTGACATGGGCTTGTTTCTCAACACAAATTTGAAAACCTTGACTGTTATACTGGAAGGTGGAATCTAGTTTCTCTTCCTCTTCTGTACAGAATAAGGAAGAAATATTACCTGCCTCATTTGTCACTAAATGTCACTCACAATTTCATTAAAGACAGTAGCTTTGGAGACATTATCTGGCTAGAGGGTAGCCTGCAATCGAAATGTGCTAAGTACTGCACAAATTCCTGCAAACACAATCTCTCTTTACCAGAAGAGTATCGGGGGGCAACTTCCAAGTTAAAGTATGTTTTCAGGCCATTACATCTAAATGTTTCAGGACCTAGCACTGCTACCGAGGATTTTGCACTAGTATTAGCCAATGTTATCAGTTTCTGGTACAGACAAGTATAGTATGCTTCAGGGATAGCATCAATTGCCTTCACTTCGGTAAAGCACCACTTGTTTTGTGTTGAGACTAAAATCTATTTGCTGGCTTTGAGCAAAATGCAGAAGAAAAGTTCCAATTGTAGTTTCCTACAGTCCATCTCTCCAAAATACCTCAAAATTTTTCATGTTTATTGCACTGCATGAGAGTCTAAATTATGTACTTTAATGATGAACCATCTTAAGGCTTCTTGTATAATTTCATATGGCAAATAATATTTTTATCTCGTTAAATGTTGTGGAGAGATGTTTGGTACTGCTGGCAGAAACCGTTCTTCACCCACGAACACAGATGCACTTCAGAAATGAGTGTCTCTTTACCTATGGAATTTGCAAAACCAGTGCATAATTTTGTGTTTGTGGCCTCTCGTTTGGAAAATATAAATTCATTATCTTTGTTACCATTCAAGCCTATAATAAATAATGAGGTGCTAATGTCTCTATTTGGTAAGACTCTTCCAAAGAGCGTATTTTCATGTATTTGATGGAAACAAGAGAAATATATTGCTGTATTTATTAGTACATTGCATGATCTAAATATATTCTTTATTTTATCATCCCCAAACAAGACATTTTTGTGCTTAACTGGTTTACTTTAAGTGCATTCTCTGAGTTTATAAAAAGGAAGGGTTCTCAACCAATCCAGAGAATATCATGAATTGTTGCAATCTCCTAAGTCTTTCACAGTAAACTTAAAGTCTAAACAATAAAAACAGATAAATAGAGGAAATGTCAAACTGAATTCTGGGTAATGATCAGATCAGCATGCTTTTATACAATTTCCATCACTTTGAATTTTAAATCACCTTTTAAAGGGCACTAAAGCATTCTTGCAAATTAGTCTGCACTCCAATTAATGCACCCAACATGACAATAAGACCGGTTTCAGCTTGGCTAAGCAGACCAGTCAACCAGGAGGATGTGACTTGAGGACTTGGAGAGCTTGTGCCTCCACCTTTTCTCCCTCTCTCTTCACAGCAGCTTAGGTCCAATTAGGCCAGTTAATCTGCCTAAAACCATTGGAAAGGAAGGATTTCTCTAATAAAGATGAAGCATAGTCTGAGAAGACATACAAATTAAGCCTACTCTTTTCAAAAGTGAGAAAATTCCAAGATTTCCCTTAGCCTTATGTCTTAAAGAGGTATTTCTTTTGGTCAAGACCAAATGATTTTTCTCCATGGGGATTTTAACTTCAAGAGATCATTTTGTGACATTTGTTAACATGTAAAGGATTTCTCTTTTTTCTATTTATTTTTCATACTGTGCTCATTTTTGACATCCATTAACTTTTATAAGACTAGACTGCAAACAGTAGTGATGAGAGATGCCAGGTCAAATTACAAAAAAATGTTCATAAATAGAAATGACTTTGTGTTCTTCAGTCAAGGAGTAAACAATACTTGCATGAATATATAGGTATTTGAGTAGCCTAATCTGAGATTTTGGAAAGGACTGTTGAATGGGCTGGAAAACAGCTTATAAATACATGCCTATATACAAAACACATTTTAAAAAGTTGAAACAAAATTCTTGTAAGTTAGGTAGACCATTTTACATAGCATTTAGCTCGCTCATTAAAAAAAAAAAAAAGAAAAAGTAAAAAATGCCTGTCCTGTTTATTGTTAGTGCTGGTACATGGGAACTGCCTTGTATAAGGCATTAAATATTTTTTTAAAGTAAAATAGTGATACAGAAGTGTAATGGTACTGAAGAGCACTTTAGGTTATCTACAGCTAGAATAGAAGTTTTTCTATTTACCTTGGCAGCAAAATGTTAAGCCCCTTTATCACCAGCTTTTTTTGTTAAGAAATTTGTAATCACTTTCCCTTAAATCTTTGGCTCTGACATAACTTTTTTTGGGGAACATATGAAATATTCTTTTTCAAAACAAAACTGAAGATTTCCCAGAGTCTCTTCTGACCAACACAAAAGCCACTACAGCAGCGAGGTTTTGTGATGGGCTGTTTATGTAGTCACCCTCTGTATTGTGTAAATTTTGCTGGTATGCCATCCCACCTCTTTGTTCTGATGGCAAGAGGCAGTTCTGAGCATATCAGCATGCTCACAAATAAACTGGCTGGTCACCCTCTGACCACCACAGTTCAACCTGACCCATACTGCTCAGAGCCACCTTGAGAAGCCAGTTTCTCTGGCTGCTGTCTGAAGCTGGTTATATATGCATTCAGCTGTGCCAAACCAGATTGTTCTTTCATTTGGATCTAAGATTTATCTAAATATTTTAACCAAAAGGAGAAATCAATGTCATTGGCAACCTATTTTTTATCAACAAGGCTACACTTCAGCAGCAACTTCCTTCCTTCTTTTGTGATAGCCCCAGTAGAGCAGATAAGAGGCTAATATATAATCCTTTTGCTTAATGACTGCAGAGTTTATATCCTAAAAAAAATTCCAAGATAGGCCAGACCCTATAAAATTCCACATACTTCCGTATACCAAAGGCACTGATTTTTAAGACCTGGGATTCCCCATCCTAGTGTGCCAGCTCTGCAAGTTCTGCGTCTTGATTCATGGATTCAGTTGAGTGTGCTCCCACTTTTTTTCATTCCACTTTTCTTTCACACCTTATTATTCAACAAAAAGCTTTGTTTGAAATAATGGCTGAGCAGCCACAAAGATGCATGAAGGTTGTAGATGAGAGAACACTGAGAAGAGACTTAGAAAGAAAATTTTAGTTGTAGTAGTTGAAACAGAGGAGTGAGAAAATATACTGGGAAAAGGAAAGTATCAACACAAAGGAACAGAAGAAGAAAAATAAGAATAAAAATGCAGTACCAGAAAAGATGAATGAAAAGCTAGAGAAAAAGATGTCATATCAGAGATACCAAAAGGGTAAATAAAATAAAAAGGAAGTATTGATTGTGACCAATCAGTAATTTTAATTTGATTTTGCCATTTCCTTTAAATGGTATTTAAATAAATGTCATTTATCTAGGAATTCAAATATATTTCAATTTTGCACACCTGTTGCAATCAGCAGAAGAGAAATCAATAGCATTTTTTATGAGGGAAGAAACGATGACAAGTACGGGCAGGAATGTGATAATACTGAATAAAATCTCAATTCAACCAAATATATTTCTTTGTCCATTTAAAATTCAGTAGTCTTTTATGCTTTGCAGAAAGTGTTTCTACATTCTTGGTAATAATCAATAAATTATTAATCCCTAGACCCAAAATGTTTTCTCAACTCTTTATTTCCTTCTTTCTCAAGGTCTTTTATAGGACCCCATGTGAAATGTCATGCTACTCAGTAGGATAGGAATTTTACAAAAGCAGCCTAAGGGCTAATCTCCAAATTATTATTTGTTTTGCGTTCTTTATTAACCAAACTTCCTTTTTCAGGTATTATTTAAATAAGAAAAAGAAAAGAAAGTAAAAGGGATGCTACAGACAGCACTATATTCCTCATTGATCTTTAATTTCCTATTCAGAGTCAGAGACAGAAAAATATTAAGTAAATCCATGCATTTGTCCATCAAAACCAGTAAGGAAATAGTTAAAATAAGCAAAGGACAAGCTGCCAAAACACTTCAAGAATGACTGGGGGAATCAGACATGCACATGAAGTTCCAGAATCTGAGCAAAGCACCTACTGCACAATATGTGATGGTGTAACAGAAAATTTTCTTTAAAAATGAATGGAAGGACATGAAAGAAACACTTAGCAACTGCCACACATACACCTAATTACAAACAGAAACTACTGCATGAAATGCAATTAAACTTTTTGATAGATCAAAGCATTCTTCTGCAATAAAAAGGAAATATTCTACTGTACATTTAAATAGCATAACTGAATTCTACTAGGGAATAGCACAAATACTAAAAGACAAAATTGAAATAATACAAGAAGTGTTGTAAGATTTGCTTTGTGCTTCAAATACCACAAGAATGACGCACAAATACATTTATCCAGTTCAACTAATAAAGAAAATTAATTGCATGGCAAAAAAATTTGGTAATTATGCTCTAAAAATTTTCATTAATAATTGACATCTATATTTTGCAAATGTGATCACTAAGTTCTGTGTACATATACAAATAAAATGACTGGCATCAAGTACTAATTCCCATTCAGGAAGAGGGAAGGTTTTCCTGAACACTCCTTCTCGTTCGGGGAGCTCTGTGGTCTGGGCACAAGTCTCTGAATTGGGAGATGCCTTCTTCCAGTTCGAGTTGGGCTACTGGTTTGCTAAGCACCACAGACAAATTATCTGCTCTCTCTGTTTTCGGCTGGTCATGACAGACCACCGGGAAAAGCAAGGAAAGAAAACAACTCAGAACTCCAGTTAAAAATAAAAGGTAATGCTTTAGCAGAGTTGCTGAATACATCCTTATTATTTTATCTAGAAGAAAATAATTCAATTACAGGGTGAATTTAGAAGAGTACTTTCTTCTAAAACAGCTGGAGGATTTTGACAAAATGGAATTTAATATGGAAATATATGAAGTACAGGAATGCTGGATGCAAAGAAGGCAGGATGACACAAGTTATTTGATTACAGAAGTCCTCTAAGCATTCATTGTGCTGAATAAAACTGACAAGAGAAAGAAAGGCTAACTCACTTCGATCTGAGAAAACCACATCAGAAAGACTGTATTACAGCTTAAGGAAAGGTTTAAAAGAATGAGCTCTACAAAAATTAAAATCTCTTGCTAGAAGCAAGAGACTGATAGCATAATACCCATTTAAGGTGGAAGAGAATGTTGATACGTTTGCATGTAAATAGAAAAGGTTTTTACTGTTGCTATTCTCTCCCTAACATATGTGTATTTGTCAAATTACATGCTGCTGTAAATTTATAAAATAAGAAATTCTGTATAACTCATTACAAGAGGATTAGTAATGTTTGAGAAAAAAATCCTACTTTAAACAGTGTTTTTCATTTTGAAATCAAATACACCTAATTTCAGGTAGCCACGTGTTACCAAAACACTATTTTGGTTACGAGAGCAGGAAATCAGAGTAACTGCTATATCAAAATGGAGTAAGGTAAAATAATAAATAATTTTGGTTTAAAGGGAAAAATACTTTGCAAGTAATTATTCTCGGCTTGTAAATGGTGTCTCTATAACCAACCAAGCATATAACAAGAAGATGAAGACGAGGCTTATTTTCACTTCATTTCACTTCTTTGTAATTGACAAGCTCTCACTGAGTGTCAACTTTAAAAGATGACAAATCCTAAATCTTATAGGACTCAATTCAATAGTTCACCTCTCTAAACTGTTTGCAAATTAATCTACATTTTCAAATGAATCAGGCATGAAATATAAGGCGACATCTATATTACAAAAATATTAATTTCCTTGTCTTTTTTCAGCATCCAAAGCAGCTTTAAAATATTCAGTTTGTTAATAAAATGCATAGGAATATACAAATGCACAGTGTTTCCTATTTCACAAGTTTACCTTTCTGCTTTCCTGTTCTATTCTGGTATGCATTAGCTTCCTTATTCAAAAATATACCTATTTTGTATCTGATATAGTGTCATAATTATACCTCAACTACTTCAAATTACATAAACCCAAACACATGAAAGATGTGATGATGAAAAGACTAAAAAAACCTGAAAAACAAGAAATTAGTAAATTTGAGGTTATGTTTTCCTGTTGTCCCAAAATGTTAACCTGTTTCCCACTATGATCCTTCCTTTATTCAAGTTTGGTAATTTATCTGCTCCAAACAGCCGGATTCTGAGAAATCTGAAGCACCTTCTATTTCCTAGTTGTGTTTTGTTTTCTTTTTCTGACATGTTTGGCCACTGAAGCCATCATGACAGTGCAAAATTGTCTCTAACAGAAAGCTGCAAAAGCCGATTTCTTTCTAAACTTAGACTTGCTTTTAATTCTACTCAAGGAAGCTGGAGGAAATAAGACTTTTCAGTCAAGATGGGGAGCAGTTGCAGAGCTGCTTAGAAGTTGCACAAATTATGTATCTCAGTAAGTAGATAAAAATTTAGCTCAGCCATCTCTTGGAGAGTTGATACATAATCATGCTTCACACTGCTTGTACATCCCTGATCCACTGCATTTCTCTTTGAAACAGGAGCTGTACCTGCTGTAGCTTTTCCTCAGTTAGAAAGGCTGATCCTGCCTTTTGCCTAAGGACCAGCTCTCTGGTTACAACATTAAATTATAACTGATCACCATTTTGAGCTAGAACATAAGCTTTTAAATGCAAAATCAATAAAAATAACGATTTAATTTAAAGTATATGTCTCAAAACCTTTTCCTCTTGCTCTTAAAATTTAAAACAGGTCGTGAAACAAATTTGTCAAAGATTTTGCTAAGTATTTCAAAAAGTCTAGCAAAAAAATCTTCCAAAATATCTGATTAGTTAAGATTTAGGTCTTCTCATTAGATACTTTTTTTTTCTTTTGCCCATGGCTATTCCACACCAGTAATCTATGCTTCCTCTATTCACAATGGAATTTTTTTTTCTATGCCTGTAGTGCATTAATCATCTAAAAACTAAAAGGCATATTGTAACTTTACACAGCATTCTGGAAACTAGGAACAAATGATTGAATGGAAAGTTCCTATATCGTATATTGTTTGATTATTGCTTTCTTTTCCAATACAGTCATCCACTCAAACAGCGAATTTTGTCTCAAAAATAGGTTCCCTAACTTTTTGCACCTGAGACCCATTACAATTGTCACCTGTTTGTTAAATACTGTATTTGCTTCTCTTAGCAAATGGAGAGTGATGAAAGGGAAACACTACCATGCAAAACAGAATGCGAACACATCCAGAGGAATTACTCTAAAGGAAGCTGAAGTCAAGGATCCTTTACACTTCTATTTCTATTCTACATTAAAAAGATTAAGAAGGTATCAAGCACAGGTCTACTTTCTCTATAACAACAAACCCTCAAATTTCCCCTTTTCAACACAAAGCTCTTAGGAGCCTTGTTCCCAGCAGATATCCAGCATATGCTGAAAATCATCACTGCAGCAACCACTTCCTGTCTGCAACAAAGTTAAGGGCAGATATGGACAGATATTGAGGGATTTATCAGGTGGTTTTGCTTCTGTCTTCTACAGTGATCTTTCACACACTAATCTCCAAGGCATTTTCTCTTTCAGAAATAAATGAACAGGTCAGCTCTTTTCCTCTTTTTCTGCCTCCTTCCTTCACAAACTTTCTAATTCATCCATCCTCTTTTTTATTGTGAGAAATCCCTACCAAATTCATTTATATCCATCACTTTTTTACATCTTCTCTCATGTTTTGCTGTGGTATGTCGGCATTACCGAGTCTTAAGAGATTTTAGGGACATTCTATCAGTCACTTTATCATCAGATTCTTGCTAACCCTGTATCTGCTCCTCAGTGTGCCAGTATCAAAAGCCATCTTGATGTCCAAGCAGATTATGTTTGTTGCTTCACCCCTGTCAGCTCTCATTGTCACGTCCTCAAACAAGTTAATAGCATTTGACAAGCATGGCTTCTCCTTTATAAATGTCCTGGTTGTCTTTGACCAGTCTGCACCTGTCCAAGTGTTCTCCTATTTTGTCCCTAATCAATGACCCTAGAATTTCTCCCAGTTCCCTTCAGTGTTTATACACTGAAATTTTCAGTTCACTCACTCTCCATCCTGAGAATCTTGCTCTGAAAAATTAGGAATTGCAAGTCGCTTTGACTACAGCATTTCTAATGTGTATGTGCATATATATTTATATCAATCACTGCCATAACACTCCACAATGTAAAAAAGATATCATTTCAAGTGAAAAAGAGAAATATTATGCACCAGCTTTCTAGAGAAGGAAGAGAACACCCCTGTAAAGGAGACAGTGAAACAAATCTTTTATGTCCAAATCACTGAACTATCCTGTCACCGTAAATCCTTGTCATTTGGATGGGTGCAGAAAAGACAACTTTGAAGATGCTCTCTGATTTCTGATGCAATAGGTAGTGGATAACTTTTAGCAGGAAAATAAGCTATGTCATTTTCAAAACGCAACTGCTTTAAAATATTTTTAATGATACTGAACTGAATCATGTTTATTGATGTCTCAGGCTTTGGTAGGTCTTGCAAGAATATATTTTATTGTATATTTACAAGGCTCAAATTCCCCATCTTTCCTCAGGGCTATCTCATTAGCAGTGTATGAAATTAATTTTTTAGGTAAAACAATGCCCTTAATAGTAAGTGTCTGAACTTCAGCGCATGGATGGAGCATAAACCACACTAATAAATTTCTGCAAATATAGATTTCAGTATTAGCAGTGCCGGTGACATTCCCATAGCGTTAAAACTCATAAGACAAAAACACCAGTAAAGATTAAAGTATTCACCTTATTTCACTGATAAGAAGCAGTCACTGTCCCCTTTTCCAGTTGTACTGCATTTCTAGTTAGAGAAGTAAACTTACATCTGAATGGTGTATGTGCTAATTTTAAATGATCAAATAACTCCTTCATTGTTACTCCTTTTAATCTCAGCCAAAAGTTCTTGCCACTCACTCTGGAAGAAATAAATTAGAGATGAACTCAAATATTTCTTTGAAGCAGTGTACAGAGAAAACAAAAAGGTATATTTCTGTTCCATGTCTCTTTAGGCAGCACCAAGTCTTAAAATACATCTCCCTGCTATGACATACCTCAAATAATAGGTCATCCCCATTAAGTTTTTCAATGTCCATTTAGCCCCATATTTCCTCAAGCTGCATATCTTCTTCTCCATGATCTGGGAAGATCTCAAAATGCTTTTTCCTTTTTTTTTTTTTTTTTTTTTTTTTTTTTTTTTTTTTGCAATTGTCTTCAGGGGATTTTTGCCCAGTATTGTTTAAATGAACAGTGGCTGTTGATATGAGACAACCCTGGAACACTGAAACTGCTCTCACTTGAGATAACCTCCCAGGAAACAGCCAATTTCAGTCCTTTTTTTTCTAAAGAGCACCAGTCCACCACCTTCTGATCTTGCAGAGAGGCTTTTGAGTAAACTTTTAGACCTATGGGTCTGGCTTAACAATATGCTATCCTGAAATAACACTCCAAATTTTATTTAGTGAGATCTGTTACCACCTATTTAGATTATTGTGGAACTTTGTAGAAGAATGTGAATGACCTCCCAAAGGCTATGCTAGACCCCATCTGTGATTAGGTAACTAACTTAATCCTTGGTATTTTCATTTTCCCTTTGTGTACTGCAGAAGGCAGAGTTTGGTGAAATGTGAAGAAAAAGAATGCTTATTCTTCAATACCATTTGAATTGCCTTCTGTTTCTATCAAAGATTTTCTTCCTAACAAGTAAAAATGTCAGTCACATTCAAAGTACTCAAAATTAGCTGTCATGGTCAGAAGGAACAGGAAAATTTACATAGAGTGGCAAAAATCTTAGGTCTTCAAGAAACAACTTGAGAATTAAAAATTGCCTGCACAGGTTTTGGCCATAAGAAGGTTTTCTTGAAGGAAAAGCACTTCCTAAGCCAGTTCCTTATTGCTTCTCTGCTGTGAACACCAGTCCAGACAACTTCATTGTCAAATTCTGTTGAAGGTGATGACCAGCAAAGAACAGCTCAAAGTGAAGCTACAAATGTCACATGACAAGTGCTTTTTTGTAAAAAAAAAAAGACATTTTGGCAGTCTATCATTCCTCTACTGAAAAAGGGTATATTTTTTCTTTATTATATAAGCTCTTATTTACATAAATTAATAATCAGCTCAAATGATCAGAAGAACTAGCTCTAGGATACTGAAAAAACAGAGTAAGGTGAATTTTCTCACCAGAAAGTTGTGAGAGGTCATCTGTAGTACACTATACATTAAGTATACAAAGGAAAGTTTATATCCATAGGATTGGATCATACTTGGATAGACTCTCTCTTGTTCCATCTTTTGTTCTCTACTATACTAGAATGGATTCAAGGATGGGCATCCACAGCTTCTCTGAGCAACCTGTTCAGTGTTTCATTACCCTCACAGTGAAGAATTTCTTCCTAATATTTAATGTAATTCTGATCTTTTTCAGTTTAAAGCCATTCCTGCTTGTCCTGTCACGACATGCCCCTGTTAAAAGTCCCTCTCCAGGTCCTTTGTAGGCCCCCTTTAATTACTTGAATGCTGGTGTTAAAGTATTCCCAAAGTCTTCTCCAGCCTGAGTAACCCCAACTCTCTCAGCTGAACATCTTCAAATGTTAAAAAAATCCATAACACCTGCTTAACCTTTCTTCAGGAATGCTGAAGTAATTATGTTTTATATTCTTGGCAATGCATGGCAAAATGCATAGTGATGAAGATATAATAGGATACAATATTTTAAATGATTCAGAGGTTTTCCAAAACAAAATCAGATGAGTTTAAAATTAGTTATATGGTAATAAAGATCACATTTTTAAAGGAATTTGTTAAATCTTACTTTCTGTTCTATTTCTTTCTATAAATTGTAGTCTTCCTTTTTGATCTGAGTTTGCAGAAATTATACATAGCACTTTTACTTCAATGAACATTTTTGTGTTTCTTCCATTTTTTTGACCAATTGCTCTTCCCTTGGTAGTTTTACTATTCCAGCAACAATTCCTTTTTCAGAATAATCAGTAGAGCAATAAAGCAGAGTATTAGCTTTAGTCTCAATTTCCTTGACAGTTCTCTGCCTTTCCTTTTAACTCCTGAATACTTTAAACCACATCAGTAAACATTAAAAAATAAATACTGAATTTTTAAGTTGTGTTTCTTATGTACAGAAGACGCCTGTTTAGAGATACATTTTGCCTCCTTTTTGGGTGATATGGAAATCTAATAGCTCATTTTTGCTGTTAAAGATTATGAAATAACTTTCAATGAAAGAACAGTGTTGCTCTAAATTTTTAAGTGCTTGTTCGAAAGAGTGAAAGAATTAGACCTGCTCAATGAAATAGCTACACAAATCATTTAGCACTGATGAAACAACAGCAAATGTTTAATCCAGTGTCATCTGTAAAGCATTTTTTGAATTTTTCCAGTAAATATTTAACTGAATTAGTCAAGTAAAAATGAATCTAACACACCACCTCCTAGTGTCAATTAGAAGCAGTTTGCAAAACTATTTTCTCTTTGAAGATTAGATTGACAACACATAGTAACGTTGTCAAAAACCCAGTCACCATCATCTAAGGAACTATGAAAAACTGATTCTAACCATTGGTAAAATCATAATTGTTTGTGGGTCAATAAATTAGTGAATGTCCTGCCTCCAGAGATTTTCAAGGTCAGGATGGATGGGGCCTCAAGCCTACTGCTCCAGTGGATGCCATCTCTGCCCATGGTGGGACATTTAGAACTAGATGATCTTCCCACCAAAATCTCTCTATGATTCTGTGAAACCCAAATCTCCTTCCAACCCAAATCTCTCTAGGATTCTGTGAAAATTATGGGGAAAAAAAAAGAGAAAATATTATTAAGACCCAGTCATATGTGATTTTTTATGCGATCCTAAAAACTTAAAAGGAACAACGTAAAATCCATAGCTATGAGTTCAAGGCCTACTGCAAAGTAACGTGTTGATGGAATTCACTGGCCTTTATAAACATCACAGCACAATTACACAAAGCCCAATTACACACATAGAACTTACCACAATTACAGCAGAGTAAAAACAAAGAACGGAATGGAGATTGCCTAATGGCTTAAATTTAAAAGTTTGAATTTGGGAATTTGAATTTAGGTCTTTCATGTGCAAATTAAAATGTACATAACACTTAACAATAAAAGATGAGCCATTATAACTCTTTCCTACTATTTCATCAGCAAATGCAGAATATACACAAATGTTCAGCAAGGAAAAGAAAAATATTTCTATGATATGTCAGTCTAACAATGCAAAACATGACACTAATATTCATGGAAACATGTAAACCACCTAGAACTAATTCCTTTTCTTAGAAGAAAAATATCCTCAGACACATGATGTGACTCTTGGGGGTGGCCCTAGGCAGGGCCAGGAGCTGGACTCAATGATCCTTGTGGACCTCTTTCAACTCAGAATATTCTGTGATTCTGTGATTTTTTGATTATGTGATTCTACAAAGACTGGTAAAAAATATCATTTGTACCGTAAATAATTTAAATACTTTCTTTTTCTCTTTATAGGAATTAATAGGGATATAATGTGCACGATGCAGTTGGTCAGTCAATGCTGAAATATACTGTATCCAGGGCTTTTCTACCCTTTAAACTTGGTTTGTAAGAAGAGCTTACAGATATTATGTAAAGCTAGGCTTTGTGTGGGGTCAATGACCAGATAAAATTTTTCAAGGGTTAAATCTAAACACTCCTGGATTCCAAGCAAATTAGGTGAATTTTACATTTGACTTTTACATGGAGGATAGTAAAGTTTGGGGGTGAGATTTAAGGTTATGCAGCCCTATTGCTAAAACATAGATAATAAGACTTTTTTTCCTGATGTTTGTTTGCACTTCACAAGCAGGTGTTATTTAAAACTATAGAAGACAATCAAAACGACTTTTCTAGATGAGTAACATTATGACAGTTTCTGGGATAGTCAATTTTTTACCAGGCTTTTACAAAAACTGATTTTAAAATGGGCTTTTTTTCTTGCTGTTCCTGTAGGTGATTTCTGAAGAACATCAACTGATTTTCTTTCAAAATGTTATGGAACCACCAGGGTTACTTGTTATGTTTTAATTTACTATAGTGTCATTTTATTTCAGCATTGTCATGTGAATAATAGGCAATCAGGGCTGAAACTTTTCAAAATTGCAGCCCTCTAGATGTTACAATTAAATCAATTACAAAGCCAGAATAAACAGTTTTAATCACATCAAGCATTTCTGCTATATTATACTACTCAATTCCGTTATGATGGAAATCTAAAACCCATAGAATACTTCAAGAAAAAATGCTACCATTTGTACAAAACTCCCACTTAGCCTGATTAATAAACTGGAGTTCAGAAAATGATGTGCGTGAAAACAGCTGCTCTTGCCAATAATGACATTTTATTTTCAATTTTAGAACTAACACCGTGTCAATCTAAACAATACTTAAGTACATTATGTAAGTATAACAACAGTGACATGACATAAAACAAAATGTACCACATCCAGGAAGAATCAAAAGTAAACAGTGCTGAGAGGAAGGCAATTGTAGCTGTGGAGCAGCTGGTGATGAACCATCGCCATTAGGAGGAGGAATGTGGGGAATCACACAAGAGTGCTGCCTGAATCTGCCTTGCAGATGCCCTGAAAGGTAAAACAGAAATTGTGTGACATGGCTTTACAATAGCAGTATTTTATACATGGGCAGGCCTAGACAGCAGAACAGCTTTGCTAAAAAAAAAAAAAAAGGGCAAATTTGACAAAATCCCACTGATTGTCTATAATATGATATTCTTACAGCTTCACTTACCCATATAGGTAACCATGCATAGATAGGTATCACTGAATTACACTGGTTGCTTTCAAAAACACAGCTCCAGAAATATATATTTAAGATTACATGCTTTTCCACCCCCCTCCCTTAATCTGTGATCTGTAATAGTAACACCAATGACAAGCACTTATACTAAGCAGCAGTGAAATTGTCAAAATAATTCCTTCTTTTATTTAAGGATCATGGTGAACACTGAGATTTCCAGTTTGGGAAATATTCCAAAACATATTGGCAAACTGAAGCTCTTCATGTATTTATATAAGGGAAGTTGTCCTTCTTTTTTCACTCCTTATAAATGTGCATGTGTGAGCAGAATTCAGACAAACTGAACAGGATTCTTTCTTGTATCCTTTGAGCCCCAAAGCTACAAAGATTCGAAAGACACTTGGTAGCTGTTAGAGACAAAGAGAATTTCATGTCACCAGGATGTCTGTAACAGGTGACTTTAGCTGTGTACTTGTCAAATTTAAGAAGAATCCAGGTAGCAGCCTTGTCCATCCACAAGTACACAGATCAGTGATCACAGAGTAGAAACCCAAGGCAGGAGCAGTTAACTGTTGTATATCCAATTAATCTGTTTAGACTCTGCTAATGCAGAATAGAAGACTTTGGGGGTGCACAAAGCGTCCAGTTGGAGAAGAACTCCAGTCACGTTACCCTATGATTGACTTTGCTATGACTGGGTAATAGCTTCAATTTAGCTAAACTGAGTACTATGAACAAATGAATACCACTATCATACTTTCCTTCACATCTTCAGGCATCGAAAAGACAGGGATATCCTAGAACATTTTCACTTTTCAAGCTGAAAACCCCTGAATGTGTATAATAATGCTTGTGTTTTCTAGGATTCTAGATATCATTAACAAGTGCAAAACAAGGAAAAGAAAAATAACCCTGAACCTTCATAAATTGCATTGATTTTTTAACCAGGAGACTTTGTGAGCAGATGTTAATGCAGTTTAGCAAAGGAAGTGCAGCCCAGTATTATACCATCATGGCAGGAATACTAACATGGACATAGCACTTGAGCCCTTTACTGGGAACAAATCTTCTTCTCTATATCTGATTCTTTCACCCATGTTCCTGACCATCTTCTCCTATGTATATGTCACAGGGTGTATCAAAAACTGATTCCCTCATTTTTCCTCCACAGGTGTAAGAATTGTAAGGCTGTCCTAGTCAATATCTCCTTCAGAGTGACTAGCAGTGTTTATATATCAAATACTGTGGCTGGCATTTATTTCTTGCCAACTTCAGCCAGTAAACCTTCTGATGGATATCTACAGTTCAGGCTTCAGTACAAACACTTGCTGAGAAATGTCACCATCTTTTTGGACGGACTTCTTGTGAATCAATACTTTAAAGTACAAAATATTTCAAGTTTGAGATTAAATAAATTATTTGTTTATTTCTAAGAAAGGGACATGAATGGAATAAGGAACCAGTGCTTTCACAGAGTGTGGGTGAGGCAGCTGTGCCCCTGCAGCCCACGGAGAGCCATAGGGATGCACAGATCCACCTGCAACCCCTGGAGGACACCCAGGCCAGGGCAGGGGGATGCCTGAGAGGAGGACTGTGCTGGAACAGGCTCCCAGCAGGGCCCTGCAAACCTGTGAAGAGAGGAGCCCACACTGGAGACACAGGCTGTGCCTGAAGGACTGCATCCCATGGAGGAGTGACAGGTTGCATCTGTTTGTGGAGAACTGCAGGATGGAGCCCTCAAGAGCTTCTCGTGTTGGAGAAGTTCATGGAGGACTGTTTCCGGTGGGAAGGACCCCATGCTGAAGCAGGGAAAGGATTCCTCTCTCTGAGCAGTGGTGGAAACAATGGGATATGAATTGACCATAACTCCCATTCCCTGTCTCCCTGTGACACTGGCAGAGGAAGTAAAGCTGGGAAGAAGGGAGGGTTGGGGGGAAGGTGTTTTCAAGATCTATTTTTACT
>VZSR01000520.1:19867117-19894617 GCA_013398615.1 Brachypodius melanocephalos
TTTAATTCCATGTTACCCAAACAGATTACTGCAGGTAATTATGCCACATCTTAGATGGTCTTTCATACACCAGAACGACAAGTAAAAGTACTAGAATATATAGAGTATAAAAGTGTAGGTATGAATTACGGACACCACTTCATAGTCTAAGGGAAAGCAACTGCACTGTAACTCTCACACCTGAATAAGAAAGAGGACTCAGATTGAAATATTACTGTGTAGTTTCCAGGATAAATGGACAAACTGATCCTATTCCATGTAAAAATGTATTTAAACATGCCAATTATATTGCTCTCTGAAAAAAACTCTCTTCCAAGGGAAAAATGAAGTTTCCAGCACTGTCATTTGTACATTGCCTTTGGCCCAAACATTTATCCTATTTAACAATGCCCTGCAGCTTAATGTGCTTGCTCTTGCCAGGATGCCACTCTTCCAAATGAAATATACTTTTTAAAACTCTTTTGGCTACCTTAATTCCCTATTCTCTTATTTTTTTCCTATTAAAGGCAAAAATGTAAGAACAATTGTGCCAATGATCTTAGAAGTTCTTGGGAGTTTGCAGACAATGAAATGTGCAGGGTTCCTTTTTCTTAATTTTCTGCACTCATACTTTTCCAACAGCCACTACAATTAAAAAGAAAATAAATGGAATTATGCAATAACTACTCTCAGTGGCACACATGCAGCTGATGTTAAAATTCCCAATAACTTATGCAGGTATTTTGAAAGACACAAAGTCAACTTTGTAATTTACAGAGATACATTATCTGGAAAAAATATATATCTTTAAAAGCATTTCTACTTATAGCAGCAAGACTGAAATGAAACACAACCGCCAAATAACTACTAGGTTTTGAACAGAAAAAAAAGCTTACGAGGTAGTGTTAAAGTAAAAATATTCCTAAGCTGAATTTTCCCCTTAGACAGTGTAAATCTTGTATAAAATCCAATGGCAGTGGGACACGTACATGAGAGGAAAGAATTTACCCCCTGTGCTTGTATAATAGAAAATTAAGATGGTTAAAAATGGCACCCAAAAGATGAATGAATTTCCAAGGAAATAAATTAGGTTTGAAATTACTATTGGAACATATGCATTATACAAAAGATCATGAAATCCATTTCATCTGACATATTGTACAATGAGCTACAAGAACATTTGCAACTGATAGAAGCACGTAAGATCTCATGTATTATTCCTACAATAAAGATTACACCAGAGAAGCCAGACATTGCACTTCCTATTGTGCTCCACCAACCTGAAGGTCATGAACCAGGGGTATGACTTGAGCACCCTGGTCAAGATTTTGAGTTATACCGTGCACCACAGGAGTTAAGAGCCCTATGCACACCCTATGCACTTTTGCTTACCTGCAGCATCTTTGCCATACAAAGTACAACAAAGAGAAATAATTAGAACACACATTTGGAACAACTGAGGGAGAAAAATATATCAAAGGCAGAAGTCATCTTCTACAGGAATTTTACAACTGCAGGGATAAAATAGCCCAGATTTAAATGACTGTATGTTTTCTTAAAGATCCCAAAGGAAAGCAACATATGGATGCTCTATGTTTAACATAATGAAAAACAAATGCTCAAACCCCACAAAATTCCATTTAAAAAAATGTGAAAACTGCACTCAGAATCAAACGCAATATGTCCAAGAAAATACAGACCTGTCATGAGCATGGTCTTCTATCCAGAATAATTAAATCTACAAGATGAAAGCAACCTTTAGAAAGATTTTTAAAGTGCAAGAAAAATCATAAATACGTATTTGACATTTTTTCAGAAAGCATGTCCTTGAAATGGATAGTTTTCAGTCAAATGGAGAAAATGCTGATGAAAACAAGAGAATTGTGTGGGATATAATCTTACAATGTCTTCAATCTCTTGGTTCAATTATTAATTTGAAGTCAGGAGAGAGTGACATGTGCCCTGTTTGTTTCTTTTTGGCTGCAGTCCATCTGAAGCCTATGACATTAGAAATACTTTCTTCCAACATGATGAAATTTGGAGGTAGGATTTTTGAATGCAGCTGAGTGGACACAATGCCCAAAAGCCTGAGGAATGCACCATCCTTGGCAGTGACCCTGCAGCCATCCCATCAGAGCAGCCTTGGCACTTCCCACTGGCACACCAGAACAGCTACTGCTTTTTTTCCAGCCAGGAATTTAAAGAAAAAATTATCCAATGCACCATGCATTTCCTGAGCACTTAGGAGTCAGCATTTCTGTTAGACTCACTGTAAAATAACTAAAAGCAACGAGGTTCAGAAAGTGTTTGAAAACATATACCCCCCACCTCAGAAAAACATTAAACTTATGTTTAAATCCATTCCTATTAAAAAAAAAAAAAACCCAAAGATTCAGTGAGATTTATATGTATATTTAAAGCTGAATATGAAATGAGTACAAAAAGCACAAAAGGTAACTATGAAATAAAAACAAAGTATAGAAGTACTTTGTAAAACTTGTACTGCCACTTTGGGATCCTGGCTCCTAATGGGCTTTTCTGTGGCTTAAAGCAGACCTGGCTGCAGCCATTCTAGGAGTAGTGATGTACACTCTTAAGCAAAGGGGGATTTGTATTTCAGAGCTGCCCTTAGGGCCAGCATCAGTCCTTTACAAAGTCCTCTATCAATCCTTTACAAAGCTGCAAAACTACTGACACGTGTCTAAATTTCATGTTCAAATACTCAGTTACCCCAACAGACCAAAGGATGCATTAAAAATGTCTTTGCAGCCTCCTCTGAGCCAGTCACATGCAGTTGGGAAAATCTTATTTTCTCACTACTGAATGTCTTTCTAGGATAAGGACAGATGGACTTTTTAGAAAACCTGCACAGTCCTCCAGCATTAACATATTGGTCTGGTAATATCATAAGAGGCACGAATGTCAAACTCACCTTTAAAGTAAGTCTCCACTAGAAGATGGACTAGCATATACTTTTTAATGTTATTTATATTTTCCCACTCTTCTCTGCCCTCACCTTGAGTAATGTGGGCAGTTTTGGGCAATACAGTGTAAAAAAAAGTCATTTAAGCTATTAGAGAGCATCCAAAGGAGAGCAATGAGGATGGGGAAGGCTCTGAAGGGAAAGGGCACTGGAAGAAGGGAAGGGGTCACAGCACCAGCCTGACAGAGCTCAAGAAGTGTTTGGAAAATGCTCTCAGGTACAAGGAGTTGTACTTGGTGATTTTGGGAGTCCCTTCCAGCATATTCTGTGGTTGTATAGTTCTATGATTTATATTATTATTTCTACAGAATTGATTCCTGAGCAGTCACCAGCTGGTAAAGCCTCTCAGCTAACACCAGCTCCATTCAGATCTCAGTAAGGGAGCTGGAGGTAAAATGTTGCATATCAGCAGTGCCAATGCTGGTTTACTCAACCCCTCTTACATAATAAATCTTACATCAGTAACATGCACAATTTATGGCAAACAAATGAGGGATTTCACATGCTGTTCAGATTTGTGTTTGCACCAAGAAAGAACACGGCCCATAAATAAGATTGTTTGGAAAACATTTACTGGTGTCATACTGATAATGCATTTTAAATCCTGGGGTTATCAAAAAACTGGATTTTTTTTTCTCCATATTGTTTGACAGCTGAAATTAAACAAATTCTATTGAAGTACAAAGCTAATAGAAGGTTTACTATGTGTGTCATTAGCACCATCCATATAAGGAAACAGAAAATATGAGGTGTGGATTTTTAAAATATGATAAAATGAGAGCCCCATTAGATGCATATGAAGGTGTGACTTCAGGCCAGGCATTTACTTATTAGAATCAAAGTGACTCTATCTTACATTTGTAAATAATCACTGTTATGTGATTCAAGTTGACATCTCTCAAATTATTTTCTCCTGGCAAAAAAAATATATAGCATTTGAAATATGCTTTAATTGTTAAACCATCTTAATAAAAAATATGACATAAAATTATTACCTTACCATACACTGCTAAACTTCTTTATGTTCAGGCATAGTGAACCCTAAATGATTGACTTAATTTATAAGCTGCATTTTTTGTTGTTCTTGCTCTAACATTCTATTATTAATAGGGATAATCTCAAAGCTAATATACTAGATTGTTTAAAATCTTGTATCAGAGCACAGGCTCAACACAAACATTCCATTGTATTTAATTTTTCTTTCTTTTTCAAGGAGAAAACCTGAAATGTAGTTAAATCAAAGCATTCTAGTCGTGCCTGCCTCAAAAATGCTAGAAACCATAAATTCCACAATTTCTGCATAAAGTTTGGATGACTATGTTTTGAAAAAGTAACATAAAGATATTTATTTATTAAGGCAATTAGATAAACATAGTATAATTTTAACCAGAAATCAGAAACTTAGAAAGTGACAAAAGGTTTTGGTTTGTTCCATTAGATAATGCAGCATATTTTTAAGATTGTCAGTTTTGAAAGGGAAGATTATTTGCAGTGCTTGCTTTGGATTAATAGATTGTGCTAAATTCAAATTTATGTTTAAATATGACAAACTGTTCCGATGTTTATGTTAGCAAAGTTATGGACAAAATCACGAATATATATATATATAAATTTAAAGTAAATTAAACAATGTATTTTTTAAAGATTCAAGTATAAAGGCCAGCTTAGGCTGAAGTAATTTAGCCCCTGTTTTGGGATGGCCTTTTTCCATAATCCCCAACAATAGGTGTGTTTTCACCTGTGCTTCAATGTATGCCTTTCTCTGGTACATTGAACTGTTCCCCTGTGCTTCTTGTCAGTTTACATCATTTTATCTTAGGTTGACTTTTTTCCTTGTGTTTCGCCCATGATTATCTTCCATTTGTTAGTTTTTTGTTAGAGAGCTGCCAGACCAGAAATACTTCTCATCTACATAAAGGGAATTTTAAAATGCTTATTTCTTATGGTTAAACTCCCTAACATCTCCAGCTTTTCTTTCTGAGTTTCTGAGAAGCAAATGCTCAAGGCAGAATATGTGTGCTACATGTGCTGATGCAACCTTTATGAAAGAGGTGCGAGTATTTTATATCTAGCTATTGTGGCAGATGTATTCACTTGTGTTAGTCTCCAGCCCATTCTCAAATGCACTTGTTCAATGGCCTTGAATTTGAACATTAAATGGTTAAAAATGGTTAAAATTGGCTTTCAGGTTGGTTTGTTGGCTTGTTTTTTCTTAAAGCAGTACAACTGCTAGTTGTTAAAAAATTAACCAAACACCAAACCTGAATAGTTGTAATCCAGGTACGAGCTGCATATGTGCTTTAAGAGAAAAAATCTTTTCTAAAGTTGGGTTTTCCATGTGGAGAAAAGAAAAAAAAACCTTCCCTCTCAGAAAATATAGATTCTCCAGAATCCAAAAGCTTACAAAAGAAAGAAACTTTTAGCAAAGTAAAACTATTTGGAAGCTTCAGGAGAACTGAATGATGTGATTGGCAACCTGCATTCTGTTACTTTTATGTTTATGTACACTTCTATGCCTGCAGCACATAAATACTGTTTGTTAAACTTCTGTTGTTATGGCATTGCAAAAACATATAAGCATGACAGGCAGTTTCTGAGTAAAAGTAGCCACCCATAACTTTCAAAACAATTCTTTACAGAGTGGTCTACATTTCTACTGATCAGTCATATTTTTCCATGACATTCTACCCCATTGAAAGACATTTCTCTAAAGTAAATTATACCAAATGTGAACTTCTGCTGATATTATTGATAAAGTCAGATATGTTGCACAGAAAAACAAACAAAATGGCTGTGCTGTTTTTGTTTTTAACTAAGAAAAAATACTGCTAATATTTTTTTGCATAGAAAAATCTAAAATAAGTATAGAAATAAATACTTATCTCATAAAATTTAAATAAATTCTTTACATAAAATCCATAAAAAAAGAAGTCTTCAGCTCATATCACAGCATTTCTAATGCTGTTTGCAAATAAGAACTTGCAGCTAAGAATAGATGCATAGTGTCAAACTACAAGTCCATCTATCCAGCGAGTATCCTGCATCTGACACTGGTTTACAAGAGATGGCAAAGAAATAGCACAAGAAAATTCATAGGAAACAAGAACATTCCCCTAGAAAACCCCCAAAGCTATCAACTATTTCTGTCTCAAGGGCTTTTAAAGCCATCCTTACGTGCTCAGTTTTGTCCTGACCCCTGCTGAAGTCCTGGCATCCACACAGGGCACCGCTATGGAACAGAGCTGCAATGCCCATGGGACAGTGCTATCCCTGTGCTATCCCTAAACACAACACCTGCTGGATTCCCTTGGCACCCTGTGGCTCCTGCCAGGACTGAGACAGCCTAGTCATCCCTTCCATGCTGCATTGTATCATACTTTTGTTCAGTCTGTAACACGCTTGTCTGTCTGTAGGTTTTCTTTCTTCCATCTTGAAGAGTCCCAGCCTACAAAGATGTCCTGCATGGGGAAGCTGTTCCACACTGTTGGTCATTTTTCCAAATCTTCCTTTACTCTCTTTCAGTCCTGCTTTATACACTGTTATGCAGTAAAAGGGATGACAGCTGCCTGCACGGCATAAATGGAAAAATGGTTTGTTATGCATTTTCTTCCTAATAATTCCTAATATTGACTCCTGAGCATAGAGATGATTGCAATCATCGGTTTATAACTGTTTAACCTTGAGATCTTCCTTTTGAGTGGCAATGGTCAGACTGAGTGGGACAATCAATCCTATTTGTGAAGTTAGAATTGTTTTTTCCCCAGGACATCATTTTACATTTACTAATGCTGGATTTCATTTGCTATTTTATTATCCAGTCACCCAGTCTTAGAAATTTCTTTGCAGCTGTTCAGATAGAACTAATATTACCCACTAATAACCCAGTATCATCAACAAAAATTGCCACCACAGCATTCATCCACTTTCCCAAATAATCTATATTGAGTTGAACAGGTTTCAGAACCCAGCAGAACTCCAGTACAACTTCCCATTTAACTTTTATAATCTTTCTGTTGTGGGTTTGTTTTAGGGAAAAAAAAAATATTAAGTCATATCTGCTTAGAGTTATACAGTTTTACTTTCCAAAAGCAATTAAATCCTCAACAGTTTGTGTATTCAAATGCCAGTGGTTTTCTTCCTCAAAAATCTTTGGAGCTTGTTTAAGTTTAGTTCAATGATTTTGGGGGTATCACTCCCAGTTATTCTCCTGTTACTTGCATTACTTTTAAATGCTTTGCATGGAATTAACACAATTTTCCTAAAGAGCTGGAAATAAAGCTACAGCATTGCTAATACAAGCACATGCAAATCAAAAGGAGACTGTCTCCTGATACCATGAGACAGCTAACAGACCTTTCTAAGATTTTCATCACTGATAAACCTTTTGTGTGTCTAAGTGTAAACTCAAAGGTGAGTAATGGTGGGGAGCACTGCTCTAGTAAAGAGTTTCTCAAATGCCATGGCTTATTTTTTAGCATCATAAACATACTGTGTAAATTCAGCATACAATCCCCTTGTTCATTACAGCAACTCTGATTTGAATGGGAGGATTTTGGTCAGGAAAGAGCAGCCACAGCAGATTCCCAAAAGAGAGTGAGCTGCCTGCTGGCTGTACTTGCAGGATCCTGTGTTGGAGTAATATTTCCCTTTAAACCTCATGTGAAGGGAAAACAAATTACTGAGTAAGGCCAGTTGGCGATATATTTTTAAAATATATTTTTAATCTTTTAAAAAATTCTATTTTTTTAAAATACAATTTAAAGAAATACTTTAAATGGCAGAAGCAGTTATACTTTCACGGGGTTTAGAAGTGTCACAGGTTTTTGCCAAATGTCATCTTTATGTTCTCTTTGTCTTGTCCAATGGAGTGCATACAACAGCAAGCATGAAACTCCCAAATATGGAAAGAATACTAGCACAATGTATGAAAAATAGCCTACATTTAATAGAAACAAACATATATGACAACATATCTAATTTCTTGACCAAAATAACAAAAATCTGAATAAGCAATGCTGATATGTCATGGGTTTTCAGTTCAAATTCTTGAAGATCCTAAAAAAAGAAGAGGAAATAAAATCATTTCTTGTGAAGAAACTAGATATGGGTAAAGACAAAGTTTAATTACATCTAATCATATTTGCAGTGATTCATGATGGCTATTTACATCAAATGATATTTTAAATATTAAGTACTAAGTCCATTTAAATGTAATAACTTGTATGGCAAATTTTCATTTTTATTTCAGAGCCCTGCTATTTTAAAATTTGTCATTACAGCTAATAAGAAATTATATTGAAACTATTCTGTACATTTAAATGAAGCATAAATCAATTATTGAAGCAAGGAATTTTTTCATCATTGTAATGATTATTAGAATAAATTTAATCTTGAAATGTTTCATAATGAAATCTGCAATAGTAAAAAAATTACATGGCCTTAATTTTTACTATATGTTATTTAAAAATGTTTCTCAATAGCAAAACATTTAAGGGAATACACAAAATCCACAGAGTATTCTATACAATGAAATATAAAATCAAGGCTAATTTGCCCTAATAGTCTGGAATTCCGTATCTGATTTTTTTTGCCAGACAACAGTATTGATTAATTGTTTTAGTTCTTTATCCTTCTTCAAAAAGAACAGCAGAGAACTAAGGTGATTATAATCAGGTTTCTAATATAAACAGATAAAACTGCATGAAGCTTAGAAAATTTTTAAGAGTGGAACATTTGCACTTTTCTGCATCTCATTTAGTAGAAAATGAGAATAGCTGTAATGTGACAGCAACAACATCTGGCCAGTGTGCTGCTGTGAGAAGGGCAGCACGTGGATGCAAATGAGGTGCCCAGTGACCATTTCATTATTCCCAGTTTTTTGTAGCCAGGCAGGCAGAGCTGTTTGGTCAGAAGATATAATGGCTGCACTCTGACAAACTGTGAGGACAGGGCTGGTCACTGACAGAAACCTCCCCAGCTGTGCTGAGAAGGTTATTATGGCATCATCCCTCATTCCCTCTCCCCTGCTAATGATGCTGCCCTCATTTACCTCTCATCAAAATGTCTCTGCACCTTGTTCCCCTTAGGCACAAAGCACTCCTCTACAATCCACTAACTTCTTGCCTATCATGTCTCTCCTAATGCACACTCCATCACAAGTGTCTCTAAAATCTAATAGGATTGGTTCAGAGGAAGATGGGGGTAGCTGGCAGAGATTTTGCCCATTTCTGATAGGGATGCATGTGCATAATCAAGGACCAGGCTGTATGATCCCAAGCAATTTAGAGTTTTGCTTGCCTTGAAACCATCCAGTTGTGCTGTGCCAATTTGCACTGCACCTGCTACTTGTACAAAGTCTGTGGCCTTTTTTTCAAAACCTGGCGCAGAATTTTTGTGTTTTTCTTCTATGAACTTTCAAACTGAGTGCCACAGGCATTAAAAAATAGTGGTGGAGGAGAATAACACTGCACAACTTGGCCCTATAGAGGCAATGAAATTCCAGAACCTCTTCCTACCCTACAATGCCTTTTCCACCACAAAGACATCCTTTGCAGGGATGGATTCAATTTCTACTGGTTATCAGCACAATGAACAATTACTATCTGTATGTCATTCATAGGATAATATGCATCATATCAACTTTAACATCTGCAGTTTTTTTCCTTTTTATTTTCTTCTGAAGAGAGCACATTCTGTAACTGTAGTTTTACCCTTAACAAGACTGTCAACTTCTTTCAGCTAGGTTATTTTTCACACTTTCTTTTGGTTGAATAAAATATTTGGGTATGGACATAAACATGTATCCTCATCAGAACACTGATATATATATATATATATATATATATATGTTTGAAATGTTGCATATTTAATTAATTATAAATGCTATGCCACAGTCATTTATCGTCTATACAGTTCTGTAAAGCACTGTTTTTTAATGTTGAGTGACTTCTTTTTTTATAAGTACATAATTCTTCACTGTATCATCAACATGTTTCATAAACACGTACAACTACAGTAGAAAGGCACAAAGTGGAAATGAGAATTCATAGTCACATTAGTTCTACTGTTCACAGAAAGTTCCCAAAAGAACAATGAAGCAACAAGGAAACTTAAATTCCTTCTGTCATATACCAATATAATGTGGACATTAGACTCCTGGAAACATATTCGAGGATCTTGGCACAGAAAAAACTTCTGGGTTTAGCAGGAATGATTTGCTTGGTGAGAATTTAGAAGCGTTAGTTCAAGGTTATAACAATACTAAAAACATAAAACAAAACTTCCCTCAGCTTCTGTGGATCCAGAATTTATCAACAACAATCTCATGCTCCTTGTATTCTTCTATCTCGTAAATGAGCACAGTTTGCAATTTTAGAGCTTTAACCTTGTTTCCTTAAGAAAAAAAAAAGGTGATCCTATTATCCTCTGTATCAATGTCTGTTTCTCTTAACCATGTATGACTTTTAACTTAGTTTGACCAAATTTTAACCAAACTTGACAGATGTTGTGTAAATACTTCTCCAGGTAAAGTGCCTTGCCTGAGGGAAACATAACATACTTATCCATGACAGATGCAGGAAACAGAGGATGAAGCCATTGCAAACCAGCTTCATTATTATTCTGCCTTCAGAATTGCATCTTTTTTTGAAAGGTGCAGGTTTATTAGACTGAGCAGTACTAGGGAATCATTAAGACTTGATTTCCAAGTTGGACTGTAATAATTTGATCTATGATGAAAGAAATCCCTGGATTTTACATTAGTTTTCATTCAGTTGAAATAAAATGTAAAAATACAGTTGTACCTAGATGACTTATCCCTTCTTTTTACTGAAATGTATTCTGATTCTCAAATTTATTTGAAACAAAAAGGTGTACTTATGGATGATCTGCCCCATGTCTCTGTTCATTGTGTTAAAAAAAAAAAAAGTAGCCCCTTTCAGTTTATTCAGTCCACTCCATACTATCACTGGATTGCTTCAGACAATGTCATCACAAGGACCATGTATTATATCCTTTTGAACCCCCTTGAGTCATGGTGTCCCCATTTTTCCTGTTTATAGTACTATTAGAAAAGACTGTTTCAATATTCCCAACACTATGTTGAAGGAAATAAAAGGCTAAGTATACACAACCCTTTTAAACCATCCTTTGTGTACTGTTAAAACTTGACTTTTAACGGCTCTGTAAGAGTCAGGGCTCTGAATTCCAAGTATGTTCTATCTTTGCTTTTTTAAATTCCTTGTTTAGAGACAGAATGCTTTTTTCCTCCCCCATTGGGAAAACATCTTCTAGAAGACAAGAGAAAGAACCTGGAGGAAAGTGTTGCCAACAGCGTGTCAGGGATGATTATTGCAAATGAAAAGCAAACCTCCTGTTTTGACATTGGGCAGCCAGTAGAGGAGAGCTGAAAGAAGATACAAACAAATTGCTTAGATACATAACTTAGATCAAACCATGTAATTGTTAACCAATATTCTCATCTCACAAAGCACACTCAAAACCAAAAAAAAGTCTGCTTTTGACTAGATCTTGTCCAGTGTAAGAGCAAGTGGTATGTCAGTATGACAAATGGAGAGATGGCTACAAATGGCGAAATCAAAAATGCCTGTGGTTGCATATAAGCTACTGAATCAAAAGAGGTGGTCCTGAGGCACTGTTATTGGCCAAGAATTTATTTACAGCCAAGATTTAAAATTAAAAGAACTCGTATGAATGAAAACTCATAGTTTACGGGATATGCCTTGAAAGACATGCTTAACCCAAAAGGGGAAGAAATGGGCAAGATGGCAAATCCTCTATTAAAATATTAAAATCCAAAAGTGAAATGAAAATAAAAATTAAAATCTTTTTGGTCTACATAAATTTACCACATCTATGAATTCCTCACTCCAATTTCTCATGCAGTTAGCATGAAAATTCCTAGAAAAGATTAAGGAGAGTATCTTCACAGTAATACTTCACTGCATATCAATGATTTTAACTTTTCTTTCACGACTACTTTTTCTGACATTCAGCTAACAAATTCTATACCCAATGTTAATCACTGTGTTACAGGAGCTGGGATTAATTAGCCAATACACAAAAAGTGGACAGATGTGATACAGAAAGGTTACATCCAGTATTTTTATAACTGTTCCCTAACTTCTGCTACATTTACATTATAATTAACTGCATGGTTGGACTGCCCAATCAAGTTCTAATTGATCCTAATTTAGTCAGATAAAGATAGATAAATTAGAGTTTCTTACCATGAGCTGTTTACATCTTATTCGTGGATACTGGAGCTCATATTTTCATATCTCTGCTACTCTGATAGCAGCAGAGGCCAACCCTAACTCCAGCTGTTTCCACTGGGATGCTCTATTAGGTCATCATGAGCAACTCAGGTTGCTTAAGAACTGAGCAGAAAGAGAATTCTTCATCTACCAGGACTTAATTAAGTTCAGGGTACTTAATTAATGTTCCCTACTCATGCCCCAAGAGTCACCTAATCTATATGCTTCAGATTAGGTTCAAGCAGAATTTTCCTAAATTGTTTACAAATAGTTTGCCAGATCTTTGCCACTAGGTTTTATAACCTTTCCTCCTCCTACACTGCAAAACATACATTTAACACCTGTTTCTATCACCTATAAAGAGGAAGCATTTCTGTGTTATTTTTCAGGAAGCAAAATAATTAGTGTGGCTATCTTTTCTGTGAAATGTATGTAAACATAAGAATTCATAGTAAAAAGAAAAATAAAGGCTGATGTAAAATTTATGGATGATAAAAGGTGAAAAAAAAATAGAAAGGGCTAATCAGATCTGCTGCCCTTAGTCAACACAGTAAAGAGGAACTTTACCTCTAAGGAAGGCAAACTTCCAAAGGGGACATTTGCATTGCTGTGTCATTTTACCAGTTTATAAAGTTATGTTATCCAATGAGCTCATTACTACAAGTTGCAAAACACTTAATTTATTCATACAAAATTGAGTGTTCTATTTTACAATGTGTTAATCCAGAGGGATCAGAAAATTATTCTAATAGTGAAACATTTAAGTATTAAGTACTGTATATTTTATTGATTTACATGACAGGTGAAAATATATCTCAGTTATAAGGCTGTCAGAATAAAAGAACCTCCCACAGTTTCTACCTAATATACATTTGGGTGTGAAGAAGTTGATATTCATGCAAAGAACAGTTTAACCTCTGAATATCACATATTACATGTTGACCCACTTTTTCTTTTTCTTTTCTTTTTTTTTTTTCTTTTTTTTTCCCCCCTTGAGGAGCAGCTAGAACTAAGATACACTTCATGTTTTCTGCTCTTGGAGAAAAATGTTAGTTTTTTCTGTGAAAGTTGGCTCTGAATCTCTTCCAACCTCAACCATTCTGTAATTCTAGGAAAGTTTTCTCAAGACCTAAAATATCAACACAGAGCACCTGACCCTAACGATTTCATTGCCTTCATTAGGCTCTGGATTACAGCGAGATGCATGCAATTCTGTTGCAATGTATTTGTGGTAATATAACTGTACCTTTTGTTTCTGAGGTCAGGGGGATACTGTTCTCATAGCCTTTCCAAAAAGACAAAATAAGTAAGTCAAAGATCTGATGTTAGATCAATTGTGTGTGTGAATTTGCACTGACTATGAAGAAGCATTCATTTAAACGTGATAACTTACATAGATGTCACAATGTTTCCAAGATATTAATCATGTTTTCTAAAATGTGTACTGTAAAATGTTTTCTAAAATACGTAATGTAAAATGTTTCCTATGTTGTTGACCTATCTGCAAAAAGGACTAAGTGTTCAAAGTCTTTAAAGCTTCCTCTTATAAGATGGTTCTGTATCCTCCTTGCCCCGGCTCTGGCACGGGCACTGTGCCACTTCACTCTGACACCACAAGGCACTGAGAGCAGGTGGCCTTAATGCAGAAGAAACTAATCTGAAATACACGGACCATGCATGGTTTGTGAATAATTATAAATCAGAAACAAAATCAAATCCACTGGTGAACAATCCAGACACTGGGAAAACAAACAAAGACTGAAATTCATCAGCTAAAGTTTTCTTTTTTTTTTTTTTTTTTCATACAAGCAGTTCACCCAGCTCTATTAAAGCTGCTGGAGAAATCTCATAGAAGAAACCCATTAAGCACTTCAAGTGTGTTATTTTCGCTCTGGGCTCAGAGAGTCTTTTTCTGTGTCATTGCACTGGTCCCACTCAGATGAAACAAGCAAATATAGAAATATTGGCAGCTTTCATACTTGCTTTTTGTCCCAAGTCCAGCGGGTAAACAGCACTGAATTTCCTTGTTTGTAAGCTTTTCTAAATGAGCCTAAAGGGTCTTGCTCATGAAGGTTGAAATATCTGGCAAATGGTAACAGCTCTAGATTGTAGCTTATAATTAGAATTGCTTGAGCCAGTTCAAAAACAGTGAATCGAGCCAGAACTTAGTCCATTGAAAAATCCCTCAGTTTCAAATAAGGCTCCTTTAGATAATGGAATATTCAACATTTAAAAGTTCAGATGCAGCAAAATATTATTAGGTAGTATTTTCTTTTCAAATTAGGAGTCCTGGTCTCCAGTCATGAATTATTGTTCATTTTGTGTCATCTGTGAAAGAGACAGCTTTCCTGGAGAAGTAAGCTGCAAATTACTGCATTTTACAGACTTTGGCATTGTGTCACAGAGGAGAATCAGGTTGGACAGAATAGAAATAGGAGGAAACGTAAAAAGAGGAGTAACATAATAAAGATGAATTCAGTGAACTTGAATCGGAGAGTAAGCACAGCATTCAGAACTAAAAAATTTTTAAAAAACAAAGCAACGCAAAACAAAAAAAACACTTAAAGCAAAACAAAAAAAAAAACCTGGATTTCAGAACATTAATCAAACTAAGGGACAGGAACAAAATTGATGAAAGACCTGCTGAGTTTTGAGAATGCAAGCAGGAATTTAGGGAGGAAATACACTGAAAAATATTTTGTTTTATCTTGCAAAACTGTTTTTGACAAGAGAGCTCTAAGAAGCAAAACTTCCACAGAAAGGTAAGATTTATAATCTCTCATGTGGTCATCCTGTTTCAGTTTAGTCCCACTAAATTTAAAGCTAAAATGTTTTAGCTAATACATTTTAGGCACAAAAATTCTTTCCTGAGGGTTTTTTTTTTTCCAACCAAGAGGAAAAACAGTAAGAATATATATTACTTTACACCCTTGCTATTTCATTAATACAGATGATGGTTGTCTCTGGGTTTAAAAACATTTTTTCATCCAAACACAGCTAAAGAGAGATATTGTACAACTTGGATGTAACTATATCCAAATGCCTTATGAGAATCAAACAGTAAGCAGAAGATTGAAACATATTGACACAGATGTAACAAAGATCCCTCTAGGTCTGAGTGATTCCTGATTTCTCTCATTTCTCAGCTTTTATGTGATTTATTGTAATGTACTCCTTTCAGCTGAATTGGAAACACCAATTCTGCTACCATTTGCTCTGTCTGCCTTTTGGCATGGTCTAGGAAGTCTAAATACTTGAAAATTGATAGATAACAAAATAAATAAATGAAATTATCGTTTCAGATTCCAAAAAAATTATCTCTTCCAGTTACTTTTTTTTTCACTGAAACATCTTCATTGATTTCCATGAAATTTGAAGCTGGATTCTAGAATAAATCAATATACAAAGTTTCATTCAATGAACACTATTTAATCACATTATCAAGGTCAATAAAAAAAAACCTCAGTGCATGTTAGTTCTCCATTTACCTTTTTGCTACATAGTCTCCATAAAATGCCTATGCTAATCCTAACTACTTTCACATTTCCTTTGAAAACTGTGAAAGAGAAGAAGATATATTCCCATTAATATTTTTGAAGTCTTCTCATAACATAATTGTAATACTTTTCATACTTTATGTAGTTTGCTAATAGATGCAGTCAACTTATGAATATATACAGTGATGAAAAGGAATAGTGTGTAATCCATGTTGTTCACTATCTGTAAATCATGAGGAAAAAATTGTTTCAAGAAGCAACACTGTCACTGCTAGCCATGGGGTTCATGGTATTTAGAGTTGAATTCATTTATGTCAGCTGTCTGAAACTCACAGAACACACACAGCCTTTAGAAGCACTTGTTTAGAACTCTCTCTGTACTTTATATTCTAATGCTTCACCATAAGATGTTTTGTGAATTCACGAGACTTCAGGCTCTGCTGGGCTTATTTCCTGAGCTGTGCTTGCAATCACCTCTAGCTTTCTCTGAGAAGTCAGAGGAGACTCTTGAAGAACCATATCCACTTTGATGGCTTGCCTGTTTTGTTTACAGCAATGGTCATTAACAAGCTGCAATATATGCACTTAGGGGACTGGATATCAATGTGTACCTGTAATGCAGAAGGAAAAAACTGTGTGTGGGGGGAATATATTTTCCCTTCTCAGCAACAGATACAGTGGTGGTAACAATAAAAGTTGAAACCGGTTAGCAGTTCAGTGGCTCATCAAACTGGAACACTGATTTCATTTCCTGCAAATCATTTTCCCCACATGCCTAATGGTTTGATCATCACTCGTTTTTTTAAAAATTATCTAGCCATGAAAAAGGCTGAATTCCTCCCTTATAGTGAATAAACTCTAAGGAAATAGGGTTTAAGAATTTTACATATCTTCTGAAAACATTTCCAATCCATATGAATCAAGAAAGGGTTTATTGTGAAAACTCTCTGTATGAGCTGCAGCACTTAAAACGGTTGCCTTGGTAAGAATGTAGAAAGACCAAGTCATAAACATAGCCAAAAAGCTGGACAACTTTTTAATTATCAAAGGTGATAAGACCTTTGTCCAAGAAATAACACTGCCACTACTAGCAATGGTGATAGTAGTCATGGTGGAGGGACAGTGAAGAGAAATGTCCTGTCACTTCTGGTCAAGGACCTCTCTTTTTAGGCTAGTGATCTTCTGGACAATTCATACTCTTTGATAAAGAGTAAACAAAACAACTCAGACTGAAATCTCATATTTCTGCAATATTGTCTTCTCTAATCTGTTCTCAGATGCTTAGAGAAGACTATTTAGTTCCTGCTCCTGAATGGAGAGTTGCACTTCTTGTTAGCTGTATAATACATGACATCTCTAAATTTTATCTGTCTGCAGATTCATGCAAATCTTTCTGCCATTCCAGATGATATTCAAACGCAGTAAGGCTTTCACTGAGTTTAAACCTTTTATTTCCGTTGAGCTCTAAAATAAATGTCTAACTCATTGAGAAGTTTTCTTATGTTCTGTTGGAAAATATCTGCCCATAAAATGTCTGAATAGCAACAATTTGTGTTTCCCATCCAAAGAAGTCCAGCAGTGAATACAGTTAAAATGGAATTAATAAATACAATCAAATTTTGGCAGTTGTCCAAGTACAGCATATTATACTTGCTACTGTTCATGGCATGCACAAGGAAATGTTGGAAATAAAATTTAGTATTTATGAAATAGAGTTGGAAATCTCTTGCTGTTATATATCTCCCACAATACATTAAGTAACATGATGTTTTAAAATCTCTACATGAATTCTTCACAAGGCTGCTTTGGTTTTTGATAATGTGTAATAGTAAAAGTAATAGTAATACTTACCCTACCCTGTGAGGATCTCAAAGGGCGTTTCAGAGGAAAGTAAGTACCATTATTTCCATGTTAGATAGAGAAACTGAGGTAGGAACAGGGTGTGTTAATACCCCATGGCAATAAATAGGCTGGTAAGAACAGAATCTGTGCCTCCTAAAATTTATGCTCGTCTTCTTGCTGTATAACATTGCCTCCATAATTTTTTCCAAGCAATCCATGTCTTCCAGTATATTATTTGTCACTATGAGTGTTTGCAAAACACTGTTTGATCACTCTCCAGTCACTGTTTGCATCCTTTGTCCTAATCCCCATGTAATCCCTTCAGCCATAACTGCCTCATCCAAAGTATCATATTCGCAAGCCACTGAAAACTGCATCAGAGAAGCATAGACCTGTAAAAGACATCATACTATCTATCTGCTATTACCATGAAACTGTGGGACTTTTCACAGGAAACAAAAGCTCTTGGTGGTTCCTACAATTAGCAGAGTGCTTTCTCATTGAATGAGAAGGATATCTGAGGTGGCACAAAGCATAGAGGGAAAATTTACACCGGAGCAGTGCAGAGACTCTCGTAACACAATCACAGTGATTGCCTCAGTCAAACATCATTCTGAGAACCAAATTATGCAGAGAAATGCTTTGCTAGCACCTCTGCAAAACAGCAGAGAATTACAATTTTACCTGAAAGAGATTTTCACTCTCTTAAGGAATTTCAGTATACCTTTTTCTGGAAAGCTGAGGTAAATTGCAGTGCACCTGTCAGTGATATGAGGAAGGGTCATATTGTGTGATAACTAACAGATATAAGATAACTAACAGATAAACTACACAACTTGTGGTCTTCTGGCTTTTAAATTCTGTCAGGGAATAATATTCACCTATTATCTTCAGAAAACGTTATTCCTCCACAGTAACAACAAATGTTTCTGCACTAGAAAGTTAGAAAGTTCTAGTTAAAACTAGAGTTTTAACACTATGTAGAATACTGCTTTGTATCGGCATCTTATTGTCTTTTCAATCACATTAATGGCCAAAGAAATTACTAGAACTGCCATTTTGAATAACAGAAAAGTCAAAGGGGTTTTTTAAATTGGAAACATTGAAAGATATGTTTGTTTGGTTATTTTTTTCTTAACAGCTGAGTAGTTTTTTGAAAACTCTTATTACAGCTGGAACTGGAACATGTCAGAGTTTGAACTTCAAATAACATTTCACACAATTTTTAAATGAAATTTCAAATTTAAACGGCTTAATCAGTGGATATATCACCTTGTAGGTCTAAGAGAACTTACAGCAGAACTTGTCTATCAGCTACCTTGACAATATTAGTGACAGCAAAAAAAATTTAGCAGTTCAGGTAATGTTATAATTAATCTAATGGCCTTTCTCCCTTTCAAACACAGGTCATTGGAGCCATCAAGTTATCATAGCACCATGCAAATTATTTCATGGTCTCATAGGCAGTAAGCCCTTTCTCATAGAGCCTGGGCAGCAAGTTGAATATTCTAGGGATGCATCACTGTTTCCTCATCCTGCTCTTGTACTCTTTACTATGCATTTACTCGGCCACGGTTTGGTTTGGAACATAAGGATGGACAGATCTGGCACTGCTGTTCTTATTGGAGAACATTATAATAGAGACAGAAAATGGTTAAGCAATATCGGTGCTGCTCTCTCTGTTGATGATACCAAGGACTGAACTGCTAGAAGTTTGTTCTCTACACATGGATAGAAACTTCCCGGGAGGAGAGGTAACAAAGCTCTACCATTATAAACACTTTTCTTGTCCTGTGAAAAAAGCAAGCTTTCAAACTGTCATTTTGTTAGAACATCAAATACGTGCACTTTCACACTGAAGAGAGAAATTTCAGCACAAGTACTTGGAATTAGTTATTTCGTAAGATTATTTGCTTACATACACAATAACTGTGGCTTTGTAATACTGTAAACAACTGCTATAACATAAAATAATAAAACATTCTCAAAACAGAGGCATCAACTTACTTTCAAACCAACCCCACATAAAAATGGCAACAAGATAGGCTGTCAATATACCTGAAAGTCAATAAGAGCATGTTGTGTTCTGCTATTAAAAAAAAACTTTTAAAATTCAGAGATAAAGGTAGAATGCTCATCATTAGTCCTGCATCTGCAAATGCAAAGACAACTAGCCCCAACAGTTCAAATGCCCTCAGCTTTCATGCTCAGGTCTGAGAAATGTTGGTTCCTACACAAGCAAGACCCAGGGTTGGAGCTACAAAGATGCTTTGAGCTGGAGCACAGGTCCAGCAGTGATTCTGTGAGGAGCATATGCAGAATCCTCTGTCATTACTTCAGGAAATGACAAGGTTTTGGCATCATAATTTAACATTGCAGTGTGGTCTCAATCATTTTATATAACATTGTTTTACCATTGTCTTGACATACTAAAGTGGTCTCCATAGACTTACATTGGCATAATTTTGCCATCGTCTTGACACTGTAATACAGTCTCTATAGACTTGAATTGAATTTTTGTCATTGCCTTGAAATTGTAATGTCCTCTTCCCAGGCTTGTCTTCATAAGCACATCCTCACCATTATGTCATCCTCATTCTGAAACCACTGGGCACCTTTTCTATTAAACTTTGAAAAAAATACTGCTTGAAAGCTGATCCTTGCATGTAATCAGTCACTATTTTAAAGCTCTTATCATTTTTTACAGGATTTGAAAGAATTTGTCAAATCAGAAGTTGTTCCAAGAAAATTCAAACACTAATGTGCTGAAAGTAAATGCAAATGCACTGGGCATTTGTACATTTAAGTTCAATAGTGTCTGGCTTTTAAGAACATCTTGGGTTAGGCCAGGTCATAGTGGTTTTGATTCTGTATCCTCTACTCTGTAGGGCTGCTTAGAACCCATGATAAAGCAGCATGAATTGATTAAATTAAGGATGCTTTGCAAAAACATTGAATCCTTGCAGCTCAAGATCACTTCAATCCCCTGGTTTTTATGATGAGCAACCAAGAATTTTCTGTCTTCTGTTGGATAGACCTGTTCAGGACAATTTAATTTTAGAGATTGCTACTACCGGTCTCTCTTCTTAATAGTAAAATACTGAACCAACAGAGCCATTCAGCTTTACTTCCTCTGAACAAAAAGCACAAATCAAAATGCTTTCTTTCCTTCATCAAGGTGACAGCAACATTCCACATGTAAATGCTATCTGAATTTTTCCTCATTTTAACAATTGCCATTTGAGTCTGTTTTCTTGTATTGTCAAGCATATGGTGAAATAATACTTTAAAGAAGAAACAGTGCTCAGTGTTTGCAGAATACTCACAAGTAAGTGGTGCTGACTACTGAACTAGGAAATTCTTTGCTTGTTTCACCAACATAAGAGATGTGACTCTTTGAGATGTTGCTATGCAGGGCCAGGAACTGGACTCTGTGGTTCTTGGAAGTCTCTTCCAACTCAGCATATTCCATGATCCTGTGATTTCTAAAGGAAGGTGTTTCCTTTCTAAAGGGTGTTTTCCTTACACTGCCTATAGAACATAAGGCAAACTCATTTATGCATTGGGCAGTCTAGAGAAATTCATTTGTAATCAGTCAACTAGTCTGATAGTCAGCCTGTTGGTATCCTCTTCCTCACTGTGCCCTGAAACATATTCTTACAGAAATGTAGAGAACTCTTCACTGAACTGCAGCTGAAAGAAACATCTTTGACATGACAAAGTATAACATTTTTAGGAACATTAAGTTCAGCACAATATTCATGCAATCTTTTCCTTCGAAGGTGCAGGTGAAATGGCTTTTGCTTTACTAGTAACAAATTGCAGGCATAGAAGAAGAGTGAAGTTAATTTTAATGATGTATGAAATGATTAATGGCATCAAGAATAAAGAGACTTTGCCTGATAATTTGGAATGCAGAAATAATAGAACAGGATACTGACATTCACAAGTTGATGGTGTATCTTAATTGAAACTGAAAAGTAATAAGGTGGTACCCTCGTGTTACAGAGGGTGAGTCAGACACCTAAACACAGGTGCTTATGGTCAGCCAGAACTACTTGGGTGCTCTGCCTCTACCCACTCTGCACACTCTGGCAGGGTACAGACTTCCTGCAGGTCTATCTTCTGTCTGTCAGCTCTTGCAGAAGCCTTGCAATAACCCAAAGCACTTCAAATGGCCCCAGATACCTGTGTTTCTGCATCTAAATCACATCCTGGAACCTAAATTAAATTTAGATTATTTGGGCTTTCACTGGCTTGTGTCAGTGAAGTGAAAACAACAGGAGTAATGTTAATGGGCTTTTGATAGCATGTAAATGCTGCTTGTGGCAAGCACAATTTATGCAATTTACTTACTAAAGGTGGTGCAAGATTTTTTTAACAGAACTTCAGGATAAAGCTTAATAAAAGAAAATAGTTGAAAACGATAAAATAAAATGTGTGTCAGGAAAAAATGCAGTCAGGACAATTTTAATAATTTTCCTGTTCTTTTAAAAACCTCAATGATACAGCAATGATTTGACCTAAAACCTGTTCTTCCTCTCAGAACTTAACATTCACTTTGTATCAAAATAGCATTTGTCATAATAAGATGCAAAGTAACTGAATGCTATGTAACACAACATGACACAATACAGTTAACAGAATACATTTGAAGAACAACACTCTTTTATTCTCAAATCAGATAGCCACCGTCATTTCAGAGAACAGGTATCTAATTATAAGTATGTGTGTGGACTCATGCAGAGCAGACAATGAAATGTCTTGGCTACTTGCAAACCAGCAGATACTGTGGTTCACTGAATTTCCAGATTATTTGAGGGCAGTTTGTCACATCTCTAGATATTTTTTTAATGAGTTCTTTTTGCATTTACCAAGCTCCATGTTCATTGTTTTGTAAAATTCTATTTGTCCAATTCCCATCTAATGCTGCTGAACTTTTCCAAGCAAAATTAGCTAGTGTCTGAGGAAATCCATATCCACATATATATATCTATCTCCATATCTATATCTATATAGATATAGATATATAGATATATACAAAATTTAGCCTTGCAAAGATCTTCTACAGACAAATTAGACCAATAGCAGTAAATTTACGGTGTTGAATTGAAACATCATAACAAGAAAGATGACCGGAATTATCCACTTAGTTCAAGTAGTGGCAAAATAGGACACAAGAGAGAAATTTATGGTAGTTTCTACAATACCTATTATCCTATTTAGGCCCTGATCCTATAATTGGGTTTGCCCAAGTGGATCTGATTGCAGGACAAGAGCTATATATCGTATGCTTTTCAGGGTACAGGCAACTGGGATTTTTTTTGCTGTTTGAGGGGGTTTTTAACATTATAGGTGAGGCCTAGAGCAAAGCACATGCTACTGCAACAAAAGATGAAATAAGTCAATACAAAATTTTTCATCTTTTCACTGTGTAATGAAGGTCTGTAGATATATTGCATCAGCACTGGCTGTGAAAATAAGAAGACATTGAAAGATAAAGAGCGTATCCAGAGAGTTTGGGACTTTATTTCAGTCTGTGGTAGAAATAGCGAGAGATTCTTGCCTTAATAATAACTGCAGTTTAATACTGATTTATCAAAGCATCTCTCTGAAATTTCAACATGGGCAGGCCAGACTCTCTGACTGTAAATAGTAATATTTAATATCTCACACTTCCCTACGACTTTTCAACCAAGGATGTTAAACTGCTTTACAAATATTAATTAAGGCTTAATTAAGCAATTAATCAACTGTGTCATATTACTTTATAATTATGATTTATATTGCTCCCAGTGTGTGGTAGGGCAATTTGTAGATATATGAATGAATCTTGTCCTGAAATGTAGAAATGTGGTTTTTCCTTATTAATCATGATCCACAGAATCAAATATTTCTCTCTCATCATCATCTTCAAGCTCTGTAGTGTGATCATCACCAATTAAGAGCAAACATCTAGCTATCTCTGTGTTGGACAAGGTCCTACCCATGATGATTTTTGTGGTAGGTTCCTTTCAACCATCCTTACGTCTCTCCCAGTTTACATTTTGTACAGAGGTCTGAAGCTGGGAATTGTCTCAGTGACTATGGCTGTGCAATCCAGGCATTTTCAGCTTTTCTGTGATCTCTTTGTTCTGTGGTGCCTTTGGGAAACACAATCTAGGTGTTGCTCTACACCACAGGCATATCTTAAAAACATTTCCAAGCGCAGTGGCTTAACTGTGTTGCAGTGAGGCTGGCCCTGCCCAATAAATGCCTACCATTCAGCAGTGCAAGCTCCCTATTCCTGCAAAAGACCACCAGCCTGATTGAACGGTATTGTGGAAACAGCTGCATTTTTCCAAGGAATGCCTCACAAGAAATGTACTTCCACAACTTTCCTCTTTTGTAGTCCCTAAAAAATACAACTGCCCTCCTTTTTACGGTAACAAAAGTTAGCGGAAAACACTGCTGATATGCTATTGATTATTTCTACAGTTGATTAAATAATACAAATAAAAGCATACACTGGGATTAAAGAAGGGAGATTAATTTTAGGCAACAAATAATTTAGTGAGTTCTATTCACAGGGGGTACTTTTTGGAGTGATAGTATGGATTTTTTTTTCCTTTAATCCACATAACTACCAAGTTACTTCAGATGGCTGCTCAGTGTCCCAGAAATGCACAGCTCACAGTGCACGTGTGCAGGGTGCAAGGCCTGCCTGGGGTCAGAGCTGCACTGATAACACCACAGCTGTCCTCCTGTGCAAGCCTCAAAAGTGCCTCCCACCACTGAAGCCTGACAGGTCTATTCCGCATCGGGGTTTTTTTTTTGCATGCGATCACAACTCTTCTTCACGTGCTACTAATCCAGTAAGAAATGTCTTCTCAGAGCTATGAAGACTTAATGGAGACAGAATTTAACTGGGACTAGGAAGAAAGGTTCATTTCCTCAGCTGGCTTAGATTTCTACAATCGTTAACCTGCCATTACTTAATATTTTACAAATACTAAGCTTTTGCTTTTATTTATCAATCATTTTTATTTAATAAATATTACACTTTTCCTTAATATTTATCAAAGCACAGCCCTAAAAGGCACTGTCAGGATGTTGTGAAAATAGAATTCATTTGTGATTGTGAAGCTTTCCCTTATTACCATAGTGTTGAAGGTCACACGAGTGAAACAAATTAAAAGGCCATTTCTTCTAATCAGTATGCATCTTTACCACTTGCTATTAACATTTTTTTCCTAAAAAAAAAAAAAAATTAATGGGTATGTTTACCATTTTACTTAAGTGCAATGTAAAAAACCTTGGTATTTTAAGAGGAGTTAATTATATCACGTGGAACAAATTTGGATGTGGTTAAATAACAATTTCTTAAAGGTTTCTATAATTTTAAGCAAGTCTGAAAACACATAAATTAAAAAAATCTAAATATGCACTAGAACTTGTAATGATATCAGTCTGCCATTAAAGAGTAGCTGCATTTGTGCCTTGATTATATTGTGAAACTTCAAGCTCTAATCCATTATTAAAACAAGAATAGAATATAAAAAATTTCAGAACATTCTTAGGATTGAATCTTCTGGATAGGTACTACCCTTGATGCTTGCACTGAGAGGTCTGTGTGCACATTTGAAGAAATAAAAAACTGCCTGGTTTTAAAAGAATTGCATAGAATCCTGAGGAAACAGAAATTGAAGCGCCTCTACTGATGTTCATAGGAGGAAAAAATAAAAACACAAAACTGGCTACAAATCTCAGTTCATATCAATTTTAAGGCTAGAAATTCCTGCAGATACTGGACTCCTCCTGATGGATGATATGCATGAACTAGGTCATTTGCTACTACGTATTCTGTGAACTTCCTTAGGCACTCTTCCTCCTCTTTTTATAGAGTAAAATAATGCAGGGATCAAGACAGGAAGCAGAGGATTTTAAACAATGCTCTTGAAATTCCACGGTCTGCATTTTAGGGAGAAAGATGATGAACTGAACTAAAAGGGAATTAATATATTCATGATTTCTAGGAAAATTCATGCATATATCAAGTTATATGTAATATATTAGTTTTGCTTTTGATCCAAAGAGATAATTATTACTACTAAAATATTCCTGCTTAGTTAACAAGATATTTTAATGGGCTTTGAAAACCTAAAGGTAAAAGGCCGAAAGTCTACTGTGAACATCAGGACATGGAGAAGACTCTTTAGCAGATTGACTGCCTTGATAAAATGAGGTTATATTTCTTTATGTCTGTATACAGGCTGTTCATGCTCATGGGTGTATAATTTGGCAATATAGCCTGCAGAAAATGGAAAAGATACAATTAAATTGTAAAACAAAATTTTACTAATTCTCATTTAGAATTTACTAATTCTTTCAGATATATCTGTGACTCAGTCCCTCATGTAAGTTACAGCTATAGATAAACAGATCAGAAATAGGACTTTTATTTTATATTTCATTAAATATTACAAAGGTTCCACATATGGTAAAGTAAAATGGACATGTGTTTGTACAAAAGTTCATCTAATTTAAACACTCAAAGATGAAGGAAAAATATAAAACATTTTTTTTTGCTTATTCTTAAAAGAAAGCAGCAATTGTCACCATTATAAGACTTATCAGTCATAGATATACAAAAGCAAAAACATTTTAAATATTCAATATTCACGCCAAATTTATGCTTCAAGACATATTTCATTTGAAATTTTTTGTTTTCATTCTAATCTTTGAAGGATTCAGCAAAGTTATGGCATAAAACATTGTATTTCCTGGAAGCTCCCTATTTATTACTGTAGCTGCTCTTTATCATTTTGCACTGTAGTAGCCACTGTGCATCAGCAGCTTTTCTGGCACTGTATTGTCTAGAACTGCTAAGGAAGATGTCTGTTCACTAAGAATCTGTCTAGCACATTATTCTGATATGCTCCATAAGTTAGCAGATCAATAGTTAAAAAAAAAAAATCTTTGCTTTCTGATATTGCATGTCCTTTGTTGCTTTAACCATTAACATTTGTGAGCTGCTGTCAGTAATTTCTTTAATGAGATTGTTGTGGTTTTCTTTAGGAAATGTAACTGTCAGGCATTTTACATTTGTCCCTACTAATAATTCCCCAGGCCTTTATTAAAGAGATTTACAGATTTCTTAAATCCACAGTCCTGCATCACTCAGATACACAGTTCTAATAAAATGATAAATTACATTTTATTCTTTGCCTTATCCTTACAAATGAACAAATTAAAAAAATATTTACTGAGCAGTCTAGCAGAAGGTAACAAATTAAATGCTACTATTTTCCATCCCTTTTAATGCAAGCAAAACAGAAACATGTGAAGCAATGCGCAATGCAATGATTTAAAGCACATTTTTAAAGTCAAATTGAAATCTTCAGAAGAGAAAAGAAAACATTGACTGTAAACATGATTTTTCTCAACGTATGAGAATGGATGCTCATACAGTATTTTCTTGCAGCTGTTTTGGTTGGAGGGGTGGGGGTTTTATTCTCTTCCCCTAAGAAAAATGGCTAAATTGTTAGTGGTTAGTGTTAGTGGTTATTTTGCATAGTTTTTTCAGTTCGTTTTAACAAATACAGTCAAACAAATGAGCTGAAGATCAATACTACTGAAATACTATAATAAATTTAAAACTCCATCCATAAAAAACAAAAAAGAGTTCTTAGGGTACTTCAGGATATTCTGGAGAATAGTAAACACGGAGACCTGGGTGATTTTAACTCTCTGTGCCTTCCTTTCTACCTGAGTCCTTTCCACTTTCTCTCCATAATGCCATGTTGGAGTACATCCTGCTTAGCCTCCAATCAACATTTCAAGCACTGGGATCATGTTTGATATTGTCAGATGGCCTGGAAAATTAAAAACCCAATTAAAGGCTCAGCACGCGGGTCAGCTCTTCTGCATATCAAAAGGCCTCCT
>VZSR01000520.1:19899617-19911529 GCA_013398615.1 Brachypodius melanocephalos
GTATGAAACATTGAAACGAAATTAAAACTGTTTGTTGACAAGAAGAATAAATCTCCTAAGATCTTTATGTTTGTTATGTTAAGAAATGATTTGCAGACAAAAATCAGGTATTGATTTTAACAAATTAAGGAAACCAGAATATGTATCAGAATTTATTTTAATATCCTAAATTCTGCTTAAAAGCACAAGTTGCTGGCTCTGCAAAATTCTGGAAATGCACCCTGCCGTTTGTACTAATTGGTGGGAAATTCGGGCCTGTGTCAAAGACAACTAATTGTCTGATGAAAATAGCTTGTTTCTGACATCAGTACATACCACACCCCTATATCACATGAGGAGGGTTTCAAAAAGGTGTTATATATTGTCATGGTAATTATAATTGGGTTATATGTATCCAAGGTACAGAACCCATACAAGGTGATGGCATAAAAGAGGGTCTTATAAATGAGACTGTAGGGCATTTAACTAAACAATTGTGTACGGAATAAAGAGCTTACATAAAAGTGTGTATTATGCAGATCCTAGAAACCTGTGTCTCTGAGAAGACACTATTTTGACCATAATGCATTCTGTCATGTGAGATAAAATGCAGAGAACATTTACATTTCTCCCACTCACTGAGCTTCTATCACACGGCTTGCATTTTTCTCACATCAATAGGCATCTTTTTAAACATTATATTCATGTCTGTCTCTCTTGATGGCAAATAAAATTCAATAAATAAAATACTTCATGATAAATATGTTAGATTTAAGAAGCAGTTGTGATAAAATGCTCAGGTTTTCAAAAAACATTTGTTAAAACAAATAAATTTAACAAGACGTGTACACAAGCTCAAAAATATATTAATATATTGTAGATGATGCACAATAACATAATGACCCAAAAGGGCATTTGTACAGTTTTTCACACTGCTTAACTTGCTGCTAAGTAAGACAAATAATCGACAGAACTTGGACTCAGTGACTCTGTAGATCAGATCAACATATGACTGCTGCAACTGCCTGACTTGCCAGAGCGTTTCACACCAGCCACAGTTAGAGATGGCTACTGCAGAGCAGGGGACGTGCTAGCTACAAAACCATCAACAAGTCTATCGTCACTTGGAATCCTGTAACAGATCACCAAATATTTCTATCAATACTGTAACACAAAGCACACCCTCTTGCAGTCACCAACCAGACTGGTGTACTTGGCAAACCAATAATTCATAATAAAATATAATTAGTGTATGCAATTTTAATGTCTTACTGTGTTCCTGGTAATAATCTCCTTTTGGGTAATTTGAAATTACACAGTTAGTGTGCATAATCTTGCAGTTAGACAAATAGAAAACTTACTGCAAAGCAGTGTCATTTTACATTTTTGCTTCTAGCGTCTGCAAGGTGTCTATTTCTCCAATATTATCCCTAGTTTCCTTTTTTTTTGTGGCTTTGGAAAATATAAAACATATAAAAAAGTAAAGAATCTTGCTGTATAATTTAATTGTTTCTATTTGAGTTTCAACTTATTGGTTTCCTACTTTTTTTTCTTAGTAACTACTTTAAAAGAGGGGTTTTTCAGTGTTTCATTATTATTTCCCTTATGGAGCTGCCAGAAAAAATCAAACAGATAAGGTGCTTCTTGGTATTTTTAGAAATGTAAATTAAGAAAGAGTTCAGGACTGGTTCAAAGAGCTTAGGATACAAACAAGATGAGTATTATTATTATTAATTATTATTATTATTATTATTATTATTATTTACATTTGAGTAAGATAGTTGCATAATGTCACATAAAAAAAAAAGTGGACCAAGATCTCTCAATTCTCAGTGCAATGGCTAAAGTGTATGTCGGCCTTCCTGAAATTTTGAGGAGTCCTACTCCCCAAAGCACAAGGCTCAAGCATACGGTTTAATTTTCACATATTTTAATCAGGTAAAATAGGTTACATATGGAGATACAGACAATGTAGGATAACTACATTTGTTTTATATTTAAGTTTTAAATTTTAAAAGAAACTAAAACCCAAAAAACAAACAAACAGAAAAGCCCCACCCCAAGTGTTTTATCAGACAAATATGCGACACCAGTGAACTGGCAGGGTTTCACATGGAGCACTCACCATCCTAGCTATTCACTTTCTTCCAGCTGTGCCAGGCAAGACTCTTAAAGTACAGAATGAACGTGTCTCATTTCAGATCAGACCAGTTTTGCATAGTAAGTCACACACACAGCTAGATGGAGGAGCAGGCTGAAGATAGACCATATCTGCAGGAAAATATTAAAGGCTAATATCACTTTCTTACTCTTCTCTTAAAGTGATGTCAGGCTGTATCTGCAGGCATGCTCATGCTTGTGAACTGGGGATAAGTTACAGTGGCAAGATCCATTGCTGTAAGAAACAATTTTCTTCTGCTGCTAGAGAGTGACAAAGACTTTCCTAAGCTTCAGAAAGGCACTTCTTGTTTGAAATGGGACTGCTGCTGCTGCCACATCTCTCAACTTCCTCAACAAAATGCAAGGTAGTGCACCTTACCATGAAGGCAAATTGCTTAACATCCATCCCAGTGTTTGATCTATGTGCATCTGAATTATACATTGCTCAGAGGCCAGTTATCCATGGCAGGCTTCAGCTTTCTCCAGTAGCCCTGCATATTCCAAATGTTCTACGTGGTCTATTGCCACTCACAAGATTCCCACTGCTCATTCAATGGCTAAATAACACCAGTAATTTTATCCCTTGATGCATTTGTCTCTGGAACATGTTCACAACAGTCCCAGTTCCATGTTCCCAGCTAGCACTGTGTTAAAATGCTTCTCAAATAAATTCTGTTTTCTGATGTCACAAAGGAGAAAGCACTGTTTGATCCCATGGTATTACCATGCTGAATTTTCCTGGACTTCTGGCAGGATGGGTTACGTGTAGTTGGCCATGCCTTGGGCCTGGGAGCAGTGTTTAATGACTGATCAAAATTCCCTTCAGCTCAATTTTTTTGTTCCTGCAGAAAGGACAAAGTAAGAACTTTAACACAGTTTGCCAAGCCATTCAAATCACAAAATGGACTTTGGAACACAAAATAGAAACAAATTAACCTATTGGAAGTTTTTATGTTTATTTTCTGAAATCTAGGCCTTTAATTCTAACTTTTGAGCTTTAGTTCATTGTCACAAGACATGGGAAGAACCTACACTTTGAAATACAAAATCCCCACATTTCCAACACTTGCTAATACATGTTCTTTGTTTTTATTGCTTCATGCAAAGCACATAAGATATCATGAGATCCATTATGAATTAAGAGTTTGGGAACAAGGATCTAGCAGGAATTATCTAACATGATGTGCTGAACTAAGAGACTGATATTTTAAAAAGTATTCTAAAAATCTGAAATTTATATTGAAGTTCTTTATATAAATTGGGCGTCTATAATGCTGAAATGTAATTTCTGGGTGGGTTGCAAAGGAATAGAAAGGGACCATCAGGATTAGAAGGTGGAGGAGACGTTTTAATCCTTGCAGGAAAATCAATTAAAAACATCATCACCACACTACCACCACTACACCCAATAGTTGTACTTAAAATTTTGATAAACTGCTTTAGACTATTTTTCTTAAAAAAACCCTAAAATAATGTTTCCTGTTAGGATTACACTGAAAAACTATTTTTAATGAAATTGTTTTAACTTTTTGCTTGTAAAATAAAGGTTAAGCTGTTTTTGAAATATTTCTCCACAATGAAAAATGGGTTAATAATTACAGTCCTGTACTGGGTGGTGAAGCTTAAATGCAGTTGCCCAAACTTACAAATTATAAATTAAATGTCATCTCAGTGTATTTCTACTTTTTTATGCTATTAAAACTTTGCACACTTCAAAACAGAATAGATATAACTTTATGTTTAGACAAAACTCTGAATGCAGTTGGCAATGATTTCTTAATCCTGGAGACAAACTTGCAGTAGTGTTAAGACTCATGCAGCTCTGATCATCAGAAGTTACTCAGTCAGGCTGACCAGTATCATTTTTTTGGGGACAGGTTTTTCTGATGTCTCAGCTCCTCACTGTTGAAGCTCCATTTGTTTCTTTGCACTCTCATGTTCATGTAATGGAACCATTTTTCTCTGCAAAAAGGATTTCTGGTTAGAAACCTGTTTCCTTGCCCTTGCCATGTCAGAATCCTGCCCAAGAGAGATAGGAGGTGTAGAGTGCATTGAGGAGGCCAGAGGAATGGCAAAAGATATACCTATATAGACTACAGCTTTCTTTTTTAAACAATTGCCACACATCCTGCCCTGTCAAACACTTGCTTTCAGAGAAATTTTTAAAATTATAGCACAAGCCATTCCTGGAAAATTCCTTGGTTATTAGTTAGTATCCAGTGAGCTTAGAAAGTAGGAAAGTAATAAAGTCACAGACAAATATTTTGCCTAAAGGAATGGACAGACTGGACAAGCGTTGAAAAAACACCAATAGTAATTTTCTCCATTGAAACCAGTCCAAATTCCCACTGTTTTCCAATGGGACTACAAATAGAATTGTGTCTCATCCTATTACTCATTTTAACATTGATTTAGGATAACTATCACTCCTTTCATGATTACTGTCATTTTGATTATTTCAGTGTCTAGGAAAAATAGCCGCCTACCACGATTCCATTCTGCTATGTCATGTCTCAAAGCAGAGACATTTTTCTCTATTTTAGGTTTATAAATCCACTAAGACACCCATATTTAGCTATTAAGCATATAATTTGGGTTTGTTTACATGGTATAGAACTGTAGTTTTCAACAACTCTTGTTCCTCACAGCAAAATATAAAAAACTGTCCACATTTAAAGGTCTAATCTAGGACTTGGATGACCCCAGTGTCAGTTCCCCACAGTGTCAAAGACATGATTAGACCTACAAAAGCATCCTCATGTAGCGTAAGTCACAAAATTATTGGGCTTTTTTGCAGGATCTTAGCAGACACTGCTGTAAGTCTCCATAAGAATGCCATCAGGACTTCCCAAACATGCAGTCTCTGTTGCTGAATCCCTCTGCTTCTAAAAATCCTCCATTGTTTTCCTTGGCTCTGTTTCACCAGAAAAGATTATGGAATATTCTGGAACCTTGTTTCTAGGCCTAGTATTGTCCTATATGGTGGACTGAATTTGAGAAATCCAGTACATCAATGCTATTTACTTGGTCAAGTACTTTTTCTTATGAACTACTGGATAAATAGGGAGGATCTTGACACAGCTACTACATCTAATTTTTAGTGTAAGCAATAAACATGCTTTACACGATAGATAACAATATATATTATTTTCTAGAGTCTTGCATGAAATTTTGCGATAAAATCCACCAGTCTCTTAACGCTCAGGCAGGTCCTAACAAGCAAGGACCTGTAGCTTTTCCCCATTCCTCTTTGTTATGTTCCTCTTCAAAGGCATCTGCAGCAGCAAAAGGAAACTTGCTCATGCCCTTGGAGCACTCACAATCCTGACTGTCCCTGTCAGGGCTGCCCAGGGCTCTCACCACTCTGTCCATGGCCCAGGATGCTGTGCCATCCATGTGAGACCACGTGGCTCAGGGAGGACTGGAAGAAACCCTCTCCTTGGAGAGGCAGTGATCAAAAAGTATTCCCAGGACTGTCATAAGGAAGCAGCCTAACCCCTGATGCTTTGGGAGATTTCTTCACAGACTCTGTAGGCTTCTGAATTTTCTTTATGTTTGTTCTTCGGGTTTGTGTTCAAGTAAAATCTAGCTGTAAAGCTGGGGGGATTTGTTTCTTATGGTTGTGTTTTAAAACCACTCTTTTTTAGCACTTTGGGATATTCGCTTAAAGGAAAAGTTTTTGGCAGAAATCACTGACAAAGTCCTGTTATTCCTCTCAGACAAAGATCAGTGCTGTGAAAAAAAAGTTCTACTGAGTCATTATTCATCACCCCATTCCACCCCAGCACAGCACAAAATAAGTTCCACTTTACATCTCCATTAACCCCACTTCTGCTGAATCCCTGCCTCTTCCATCATACACACTGAGCAAGACAGCCTCAGAGGTAGCCCAGTGCAATGGTTCACATTTCACCTTCTAAATGCAGAAAACTTACTTTTATGGTAAGATAAACTCTGACCCAATGGAATACACTTTAAGAACCATTTAAAGTGGGTTTTAATCTGGAAAGTAAATCCATCACTTTTCACTCTGGCAAGACCCTACAGTTAAGTCAATGAAGAGTTTGGCCTGGTTAAGAGCTGCATTTTTTTGCATTCTTAATAACTTATATTTTGTGGGAACATTTTCAAATTAGAAACAAAGTCACAATGCTGGCACAAACTTCTTCATATTCATATTCTTAAGGTCATGTGAAAGTGTGTTGCACTTTCCTTCAAACACAGTTAACATTAGAAGTCTCTGACAATTTATCTGAGACAAAGAGGTTGCTGGGGAAGCTTTCTAACCCCCACAATTGTTATGCAAATAGTTAAAATATTGAAATGAATTTAAGGAGTTATACTCATACACGTCAGTCCTGTTATAATTTGGAGACAATGAATAATATATTTCAGACAAAGTGAAGGCAGCTATAGAAGTAAACTAAAATAGGAAAATTACGCCCACCAGGCATTTAAATTTAGGAGCAGAATAAATTATCCATACATTAAAAGGTTCATATATTTCAAAGAAAGCATAAAAAAGTTTAAAAAATAACAGAGAAAATGTAACAAAAAGCAGAATAATTCCAAATGTGATCAAAGCTGGTGTGAAAACCTATTAAATGGATATCCTTATTGCACAAAAATTGTAAAATAGCACTTTCAGAAATCTATTTTTTTTAAATAGATATTCACTTAGAGTGTCTGCTGTTTTATGAAACAAGTTTTAATCTGGTAAATAAATTTTAAAAACATTAAAACTAAGATTTTTATTCATTCAAATTTCTATTGCTTTTTTCCATCTTTTGCCACAATGGACACTTATTGCTTTTAATCAAGCGTACTATTTATCTGGTATTCTTCCAGAAGGACTCCCATACTGTCTTGTATGATTCAGTTCACTGCATATGCTATTCTTACATATATACTGATTAAAATGCTTACCCAGAGTATTTGATGAAACCCCCAAAATACCTCAGTCATTTTCTCATGTTGAAAAGCTGATTCTCCCAACATTCATCTCGGCCTTAGTTAATTGTATACGTAGCACTTTTAAACCTGAGCCACTGCCACACAGTGTCTGAACTGCTACTGTCCTGATTTTACAACAGATTTTTTTAAAAATACATCAGCAGAACTTCATGTTTTTTAATTAAGGTGGCTTCAGAATTAGGAATAGAGGACATGCTCCAGTTCATGCTATGACTTAAAAATAACCCCACAAACAAATCTTTTCAGGCCCCCAATGAACTGAACTAATGATATATACTTTGCAGAGGGGAACAGACTCATCACTATGTAATATTGTCCTTTAACATTGCTATTTAACAGAGATTGCATTACACTTCCCAGCTTCAGATGGGATGAGCTTCTTTGTACCCTCACTCTGAGAGAATGAACACTTTCAAAAGAATCCAAGCAAGACAACCCACACTGGTGAGACAGGGACAGAGAGACAGTTCTGTAGCTTTCTTTTGTGGTCAGAACTGGCTGCAGAATAGTGCCCAGTGGACTGCAAGCCTCACTGGTGACACAGAGGTGGATTTCAGAGACAGGCATGAAAGCATCTTTCCAACTTACAGAGCATTGACAATATCTGACTTCACTATCTGGCTTCTGAAAACCACGTCAAGGTACCATGCCAGAGAAGTGAGTCAGTGTGCCTCTTTCAAATGGCTCATAGTTATGTCATTTAATTATGGGAGCACAGAGAATCAAAGGCTGTATCATAAAACTGTGTTGGAATTGTGAAAGATCCATACAATGATGTGTAAGATCCATACTGTATTAGAAGATATTTCATACTAAGAAAAGTTCAGGTAGAAGACACATGAGTATGACTCTAGATTTCACAGTAGTGGAAAGGTTATTTATTTTTATTTGTTCTGCCATATAGATTTATTGCTCTAAATTTATCCAGTGCACACTTTAAGCACCTCCCAGGCACCTGCATATGAAGGAAAATTATGCCACTAACAATAGCTACTCTGCAATTATTCTGTGCATTCTCATGTGTGTGCAGTAAGTGTGCCTCTGTGCGAGGTAGTGCACTCCACTTGGAAATGGTGGAAATACAATTCCTGCTGGCATTGTATCCAGTGTGTACTAAAAACATCTCCAAAGGGACTAAGAGTGTAGCAGTTTTCATGCTGTAAATCAAAGGCTCCCTTATTGCATACTTATTTGATGTATAAAAGCCACGATTGAGCCACAACTGATGTAAGAAGGTCAAATCTCTGTTGAAAATCATTAGAGGTTCATCAGTATGATGTGTGCCATTATTTATAACTTAATGAGTGTTAGCTAAAAATCACTTGAATAGCACTTTACTTATTAACATGTCTCAAGCTCTCTGTGCTCAGTGCTACCATAATTTTGGTAGCATAGCTCTGAAATATGCAAACCGTACTTGTTTATGGGGAATGCATGGGCAGAATAAGAATGTTCCAAAGGCCTGTGTTCTTTCTGAGGAAGAATAAACACATATGAGATTCACAATCAAGGAAATTTTATAGTATGGAATCCAGATGAGACTGATATATAATGCAGAAATTTATGCTTCTTATGCTGGTCAAGTTTAATGGAAATTATTTGGTTTGCTGTGAAATGTTATAGGTAAAGAGTTACACAGTTATAGGTCAACAAAGGAACCAACCCTTCTGCCTTCTGATATGCCCTAAACCTAGGTGTTTTGGCATATATGGTTCAGCCACTGATTGGTATTTGTAACATGTTGTGACTAGTAAAATTCAACTATTTCATTTTGTGAGAGCTGGTTCTTTACCTGCAAATTCCAGCAGTGCAATTTCACTAGGTCTGGGTGTAGGGATTTTTGACTGATGAGTCATTCATATGAAGTTCTAATGAACGCATAATTGCATCACTGTGTCAATTCCTACAATTTTAAAAGCTTTCTCCCTCCCACCAGCAGGGTTTTGTTAAATGGCTGGGTACCTAGAATTGCCCTTTCTTTACTGATTTGAAGAAGTAGCAATATATCACCTGAGAGCACAATAACAGGGATAAAATGATCCTTTATTGAATTTGGGACAAAAGTATGTAAAATTTAGGCCTCCATACCTAAACTCTCACTCCAAAACTAAGCTTCACAAATGCAAAGAGCAAAAGGGGCTGTGACATCTGGCTGCTGGCTCTGTCCATACACCGGCAACCTCAAGCTGCAAAGGATCATGGATTTCTAGTTAGGTTATGAGAGATTTGGGACAGATCAGAGTGCTTTTCTAAACACTGACAGTAAAGAAACGTACATCAACACATGGCAGGAACTGTCCAGGCTTTTGCTGGAGAATTAATGAAAGATGCACAACAGTGACAATCTATAATTTCCTACCTAAAGGATCAGGCTGAATAACTGAATTGCTCAGAGACAAGAATCTCATTTTTCTCAAAAGAAAAATTACATTTTTCCCAAAATGTAGGGTCCTTTCCAGGGGCCTGATGAGTCCCAGGAAGAATCTCCAGGTCACTTAGACATGGCAAATCAGCTTTGCATTTTATGAAGCCAGACAGTTTCAGAATTGTGAGTTGTGCTAAAGAAATTATTGATAGAAAATTAAGAGAAGTTAATGAAATTATAATACAATCTAACCACAAACTTTTGTATCTAGTATTTTTATGCATATTCAGCATACCTGAGTCTTCGCTCTCTAATGTATGTGAATAGCTAAATAATGTAAATCATCATTTTACTGATCTAAATGAATCCTCATCAGAGAGTTTTAACACTACACCAGTATAGTACAACTCCAAATTAATCCCAGTGGAAAATGAATTGAAGACATTTTTAAAAGGATGAAGAAGGGTGGATTCTAATTTTTCCTGATGAAAGAGGATGAGTGAATTCTGCACATCGAGGAGCTAAACAGTCAGGATGCAGAAGCTTCCTTTGCATCATATTTTCAGCTGAAGAAAAAAAACGTGTCTTTCTTCTTTCCCTTTAGGAAGGGAAAAAAAAAAGCAAAAAAGCTCTGTTTTTCTCACAAGTTATGTCATTTCTTTCATATATGCCTTTTCTTTGTTCAAAAAAAAAGGTTTTGCCTTTTGCTTATGTGCCTGGTTTTCAGTGCCATATGTCAAAATCTTACAGTCAACTTTTGATTTTATCATCTATTCAGTAAACATGAGGAAAAAAAACAATTACTGAAAGTACATGGTATGTGAATTTTTTTTTCTGTCATTTATTTCCATTTTAAAACCTTTTATTCCAAATCCCAGTCTTAAAATTTGGCAACACAATATAATTTTGATGTCTTGCAATTAAATCATTCTGATTTCACATCATCATGAAATCATTCATTTGGAGAAAATATGCAAGAGTCCTGATTTGCCTTTCTGAATCTATTTTTCACAGTTGCAAAGTCCTGGTCAAATAAATTAAATTACTAGAGCAGTATGTAACTAATTTTATGTAAATTAAGGTGTTAATGTTCTGAAACACATTTCTGAAAATGGTCTGTTTTCTCTTGCAGCTTTTCTTCATTAATGTCACAATGGAAACCTAAAAATTAATTTCTACAAGACTAAGTGTTGTTCCCTGACCTATAAAGGAATTAATTTTATAGGTAGTCTTAATGGTCATCTGACACTTCTCAGTAGCACACCCAAATAAATCAACACCCCTGCCTGCATGCCAACAGAATGGGTGAATGTGAATAGAGGGTTTTTTAAACATCAGACGATCTAAGCAAGTTTTAGTCATGTTGCTGGGTACATAATTATTGTAATGTTTTAACCTCTGTTTGTAGCAGTGCCCTAACACAAGCAAAATTGACCATTTAGGTTATAAAGAAAATACAAGATTAGCAGAATGAAAGCAAGTATAATTAGAAGCCAGAAGAGTGCAAAGTTAGAAACAGCCTTATTACTTGTCTAGAAATTTTCAAGTAACAAATCTATTCAGACAGACACAAAAGAGGCAAACCTAAATTTCCATCTACCAGTTTCCTCACTTTGTCTGCCATCAGATTAGACTGAGACAAGCCATGATTATCTTTTTAATTGATTCTGCACACAGGTCTAAATTGGTTTTTTTGTTTTGTTTTGTTTTGGTTTTGGTTTGTTTGTTTGGGGTTTTTTTTTTGGGTTTGGTTTTTTTTTTTTGGTTTGTTTTTTTTTTTTTTTTTTGTGACATATTCTAAATGACCATCTGCAGTTTTTAAATAAACTTGCTCAGGTCCTTCAAATACTGTGTGTGCAATTATATTGGCTTGAAAAACACCACCTCTGCTGCTACAACTTTTCTGCATATACCAGAATATTGTATACAGCAGGATAATTTTTTCAACATACTCTATCAGTTTAATGCACACCACTTGCATCATCAGTGTGAAGGATGAAAAAATGAGAACATATGCTTGCTTTGTTTCTGAAAGTCCAGTTTCCAAAGAAATTTTCTTAGCCCAGTTATTTTGCCTACACTGTACCAGTTATTCTACTTGCCAAAATCTATGAAAGTTTTTTCATCAGCCTCAGTGAAAATCTGATGGTTTTGAATAGCCACATACACTGAGAATCCCAGCATTATAAAGTAAAATTACCAGTTCTTTGAAAAGAATTTTATCCCTCCTAAATAGTCTAATTCTGAAATCAGTATAAGAGAATCTATTTTTTTAATTAACATCATTAATATTAAGAAACTTAAAATCCAGACTGTCAACACAAGGAATTATGGATTTTTTTTAAAAATTGAAATAATTTTTGGCAGTCCATATTATTTTTATTATTTGAATGTGACTGACAATATTATTTGTATTTTTTAGATATATAGATAT